>JAMGZG010000010.1:0-1200000 GCA_024713935.1 Morchella eximia | reverse complement strand
CCACGGGCGCCACAAAGGGCTCAGCCACAGTCATGTTCTCGCACGCGGGGTTGAGAGGAGTGACGTCGGGGTTTGTTTCGTCTGATCTCGGTGGTGGGGGAGGAATTGCGTTTGTAGGCGGTGCAGTGCAAAACAGAAGATGGAAATGGATATAATGGAACGGACTGAAAGAAACATAAACCCCATTCCAGAGACATAAGGCCACCCAGATGTGCACCCAACCAGCACCCAACCTCTCACAGCTCCCTCCCCCCCAAAGCTCCCCCTCTCACAGCTCCCTTCCCCCCCCAAAGTCTCCAAAGTCTCCACCTCCGGGTAACCTGCGGCTCCCACCTTCTCTCCCCTCCACGTTCTGTGTCACCGCCGCCGCTATCACTCGCCCCAAATCCCTGTCACTGTGCCTTCTTTCCTTCTTTCTTATCCCAGACCACAATCTGATAGCGAAAAGCTACATCACGAACTCAACCCCCCCCCCCCCCAGGCACATCTGCAGCCATAGGTTCCTACCTGTCCCTCCCAGATCCCCCCCCTGCAGGAGCATCCGACATGCAGAGCTCCAGCATCCCATATCAGAACTGGTTGCGTACGCGTGGTGCCATGGCGCTCGGCGCTCCCCAGGTCGACTTTACGACGCTGGGCATGTTCATCATTGGTATATATCCGTCCGCCCTTTGTTTCTAGAGTGTTTTTATTGTATAGCTTAAGCTATTGTACCTACTATATTCCTGCCATCTATGCCCTATAGCTATGGCCTATAGCCTGTCTATCGTAGAAGCCTACTAGTGGCATAGCAAGACCCCAATTCACCCCCCGCCAGAAAAACCCAAGACTAAACCCCACTAACCCCAGAACACACAGACGAGATCCACTCCGGTCCCCGCAACGCCCGCACCGTCGTTCGCGACGCCATCGGCGGCGCCGGCACCTACAGTACTCATCCCTCCCCGCTCCCCCTCCTCCTCCTCCTCCTCCCCCACTAACACACCCAGGCATCATCGGCGCCCGCCTCTTCTCCCCACCCCCGCACTCGCACAAAATCGGCTGGATCGTCGACGCCGGCCGCGACTTTCCCGCCGCCATCCGCGCGCAGCTCAAAGCGCTCGACACCAACCTCCTGCTGCGCGAGTCGCTTGACCGCCTCACCACGCGCGGCTGGAACAGCTACGGCGCCGGCCCAAACGACCACCGCGAGTTCCGCTACCTGACGCCCAAGAAGCGCCTCGAGGCCGACGACCTCATCTCTGCGCGCCTCGTCGTTGCAAAGACCATCCACTTCATCTGCAGCCCGGTGCGCGCGCAGATGGTGGCCTACGAGCTGTGCGGCATCTTGGATGATTGTAGACCTGGTGCGGGCGCGGCGACGAGGTTCATTTGGGAGCCCGTGCCGGATCTATGTACGCCTGAGCATCGGCTCGATATGTGCGCCCCCCCCCCCCCTTCCCACGCTACTACTTGGGGCGAGTGCTGACGCAGAGGGTGGGTGGAAATAGGTACAAAACGCTCAAGCTCGTCCACGTCGTCTCGCCCAACCACGCCGAGCTTGCCGGCTTCTACGGCATCGAAGACCCCACCGACAACTCCTCTCGCGCCACCATCGAAGCTCTCACAGCCAAGCTCGTCACCGCCGGCATCGGCCCACACAACACCGGCGCAGCCATCGTGCGCTGCGGCAAGATGGGGTGTCTTGTCTCCTCCCACGGGCGCCCGCCCGTCTGGCTCCCCGCCTACTACAGCACCGACGGCGACAACGGCGAGGGGCCGAACCACGAGAAGGTGGTTGACCCCACGGGCGGCGGAAATACGTTTATTGGCGGCGTGGCCATCGGGCTGGTGCGGTATCCGGGGAACTTTGTGATGGCTGCGGCGATGGGCGCTGTGGCGGCGAGCTTTGCGATTGAGCAGATTGGTATTCCGGTGTTGGAGAAGGCGGCGGGGGGTAGGGGGGAGAGGTGGAATGGCGTGGAGGTGGGGAGGCGGTGGGAGGAGTATAAGGCGAGGGTGGAGGCGATGGGGGTGGTGCTGGAGACGTGGGAGGGGATGGGGGCGCCGGTGTGATGTGGTGAGGGGGCTTTGCTTTGTTTCTGTCGTTTTCTTTCTCCCTTTTTCTTTTTCTTGGGGGGCGGTTTGTAGGATGCTGCGGTATGTCCTGTAGTCCCGCTATCTATCTCAGACTCCTCCTCCTCCTCCTCCTCCTCCTCCTCCTTCTTCTCGTTGTTGTTCTAGGACTTATTATTATTCTTCTTCTTCCTTTTCCTCGTACCTTTTTCTTTTCTTTTGTCTTGATGGTGGGGCGCATAGATGGTTTCTACTCTGCGGGCGTATTATTTCCTCTTCCTTTCTTCCTCTTCCTTCCTTCCGGCTTCATACCCCCATCTTCCCCCCTCTCCTCCCCCAGGGCCCTTCTTGTCACCGCCGTGGCAGTCAGTAGTAATAGCAATATGTAGCAATAATCAGATCTCGACCGTAGTGCGTGCGTTTTTGGTGTCTTTTGGTGGTCCAAGTAAAGTACGGGTCGGCCGATCATGAGTTATCACTCGCACTCTTTCTCTCTCTCCCTCTCCTCTTCTACCCCCACCATGGCCGGCTGGACGTTTGGTCGCCCAGGTCTTTTTTTTTCTTTTCTTTTGGACAACCCAATCTTGTTGTTTCACATGCACGTCTCGGGGTACGGAGGCTTAATTTTGAGATAGTGAGCATGAGAGATGCCGGAGTAGCTAGCTACACAAGTACCTACATAGGGGTCTTGAGAGTCCTGCGTGACAGAGAGGAGAGTAAGTAGCGCCCAGCTAGTAGCCATAACTGGACTGGTAGGGGGCGGCGATGGGGGTGAGGGTGAGGGGGCAGAGGAGGGTTAAAAATAAAATACAAAAAGAAATGTGGCTATTCCGTAGTGGGAATCGAACCCCGGCCTCGCTGTCGTACTTGTTTCTTTTCGAAGGCATGCGCCAACACATACGCCGCTGCTACGGAACCTAAAGTAACTGTGCTGGAGGGGATAGTAATAGCTCCAGGTGTCTTCATCACGAGACCTCGTGTGGGCTTGTAAGAGAAGACGACAGGAGGGGAGGTAAGACAGGCCTGGAAAGTCTCGAGACAGCTAGCTCGGGGTCTTTATTTTCCCTCTCACATAAATATACTCCTCAGCGCCCGGTTCAATTTGCCCATCAAAGAATAAAAGAAAATCTAGACCATTTAGTAGGAGTTTTCCCAGCCCTAAAAGTAGTATAACGAAAACGCCTTGAGACTTCAACATACAAGACGAGACGCGACTTTTCCCTCTGTATTCTCTTGCCGGCCCATCATTAAGAATTCTGCTTCCGGGGGCGGCCAGTTCGGGAGCTAAATAGCTAGAACCTCAATACAAGCTAGCAGCGCCAATTAACTGCTACGAGCTTCGTGAACAAGTTGCTGGGCCTAATCAACTCTGGGTAAAAGGCCTGTCTAACTGAGCTATTGCACATGAGTATCCATCCCTCTCGAACCGTAGGTTAGCCCTCAAGGCGGGGTACCTACCTACCTATCTTGTGATATCAGCCCAACGACTGGCCCCAGAATCCATATTCCGAAACACAGTTTTAGCTGGCAATGTAGGGGCAAGAACCCCCCCCCCCCCCAATCCGCCGATCCCACGAGCCCGCGCGCGCTGGCATACATTGATGTGGTTTGGCAATAACAATCCATCACAGCTAGCCAGCCAGCTAGACAAGTCATCATTTTCAAACCGCACCACGCATCCCCCGTAAAGAAGACCCGGGATGTAGCAGATACCTACTACACTATACTCCCTGATACTGCTGGCATGCGTTGATCTGGTTTGATAATAATATCTCATAGCTACATAGCTAGACAAGTCATCGTTTTCAAACCATATCAGGCATCCCGACGTAGGGCATAGTGGTGGAGATGACCGTGGTGGTGGTGTCGGTGGTGTTGTTGGTGGTGGTGGTGATGGAGGAGAAGATGGTATAGAGACGGCTGTGGTGGGGATCTGGTGAAGAGCGTGATACAAAGTACTAAGAGAAAGTCCTTATAACTAGCTCTTTCAATACCTCTAACAGCATCAAGAAAACACCACACCATCTACCGCGGCAGCCTAATTACTATCGTGTCGCCCAGAGGGGCCGAGGTCGTTCGTTCGAGCCACCTCCCAGGCTTGGTTAAAAAACCGTGTGACTGGGTAAAAAAAAAAAAAGGGGGGGGGGGGGGGTGGGGGTTGTAGCTAGCTTCCTCCTTTTTGCTATTTTGGCGCTTTTTTTTTATGCGCTCTATCTTTTTTATTGCGTTGCTTGTGCCGTGCATTCGGAGGTCATTGTGGAGGAGAGAAGGCAAGACGCGTCACAGTCGATCACTCGCTATATACTTTGTAACAATACCTAGTCTCGTCCCCAGACTGGCTGTAGAAATCACATCACAGACTTGGCATGAGATCTTGTACGGCAACATGCAAGCACCCGCGTGCCATCACTACGGCAGTGGCACTCGTGCTACGGATTTTTATTTGGGTATGTACAATTTATAGCAGTGGCCGCGGGTTGTTGTTTTTTGATAGAGATACCGACTCTACCAAATTATGTAGCCACCACATACATTCTAAACCCTAGTCGGGTGGGAGTAACAAGTAGCTTTTTAGATCCAAGTAGTAAGTATATAGCTGTATTATCTTGGGCATGTAGAATACGTAAAGATACTTAGCTTTCCTACAAACTGGACGAAATACATTGTAAAGAGACAAATAGACGAGTATTATATTTGTATTACTCGCGAGCTACCAAAACCACATAGCAAATACTCGCAGCCTTCCAATCCCGCCTACCCCCGAAGAAGCCCCACCCAATCCCATTAACCGCCCCCTCTAAACCATCAAAACCGCCACCATCCCCACCACAGCGCCCACCACCCCCATCAGCACCCACGGCCACACACTCACACCCCTCACCTCGCCAATCCGCTCAAACTCCCCCTCCAACCTCTGCGCCATCCTCTCCTTTGAAAACTCACTCACCACCCTGGCCCTCCCCCTCCTGCCCATCTCCGCCAACCGCGCTTCCTCCATCCCAAACAACGCACCCCTAATCACCGCCACCCAGGCTTCCTCCTCCTGCGGCCTCAGCCACCCCGTGACGCCGTCCTGCACCGTCTCCAGCGGCCCCCCCGAGTTGACGGCAAGCACCGGAATCCCCGCCACCATGGCCTCGAGCGGGACGATGCCAAAGTGCTCGCGGTCGGGCGTGTACAGCAGCAGGGCCGCCGTCTTGAGGAGGAACGTCTTGAGGCCCGCGGGGATGCTGAGGAGGAAGAGCACGTCAGTCTCCTGGGGGACGCTAAGGGAGCTAATGATGTTCTTTGAAGTGGCAGTCTTGAGGCCGAGTGTTGCGCAGAGGGCCTCGAGCTCAGAGTGGTAGGCCACGTTCTCGGCGACGCGCGGGTCGTAGCCGCCGGCGAGGACGAGGCGTGTTGTGGAGCGCTCGCGCGCGGTGAGGAGGGCAAAGGAGCGGATGGCGAGGGCGATGTTCTTTTTGCGCTCGAAGCGGTTGATGGAGAGGAGGATGCGGCGGCCGTCGTGCGTGAGCTGTGGGTCGGGCTCGATTGTTGTGCCGCTGCCGGAGCGCGGGCGCGGGGGCGAGGGCGCCGTGTCGACGCATGGGTAGACGACGTGCGGGGTGGTGGTGATGCGCGGGAAAGCGGTGCGGAAGACGGATTTGGTGAAGGCGCTGTTGACGACGATTGTGTGGGCGAGGCCCGTGGTGAGGGCTTCGAGGTGGTCAAAGGGGATGCGGTAGAGGGATTTGAGGAGGGTGGTGCGCGAGGCGAGGAGGTAGTCGGGGAAGTGGCAGTAGAAGAGGATGCGGGTTGTGGGGCTGAAGAGACGCAGGAAGGGGATGCAGGCGCTGAGCTGGTCCACAAAGATGTAGTCGTAGTTTTGGAGCTCCGAGGTCAGAAGGAGGTGCAGGGTGAGGTGCAGCTGGCGCAGAATGGCGCAGAGGATGCTGAAGCGGCCGAGGAGGTTTGGTGGGAAGAGAGAGTTTCCAGCTACGCGGACTTTGAGGGTGCCTGTTTAAGGGATGGGATAGTTAGAGAGCTGTAGAGACATCAAGAGCAATTGGGGACAGGGCTATAGAGACCATTGCGAGCTTCGTCAAAGCAGTGTCGCGGGTCGCAGTGGGAGGTGTAGATTGTGACTTCGTGGCCTCTATCCTGCAGACCCACAGCTGCGTCGACGACCAGACGCTCAGCACCGCCAATTCCCAGGTCTGGGTGGATGAAGAGGATCCTCTTTGGCGACTCTGCAGCAGGCTTTGGAGGCAGCGGGGCCATGGTAATGTTTCGAGTTTCGTGTTTCGAGTATTGATGGGTTCGATGTGAGCGTGTGGAGTCAGTGTCTGTGTCTGTGTGTGGCTGTCTCTGGCTGTCTCTGGCTGTCTCTGGCTGTCTCTCTGTCTCTCTCTCTCTCTGGCTGTCTCTCGCTGTCTCGCTGTCTCCTGTGGATTGACGGAACTGGCTGACGTTGTGTCACCGCAAATGCCCAATTACGTAGTGAGCCAGAGCTAGCCGGGGGTTGTGCACGTGACCCGACCTGCACCCCTGCACACACCGCAGACACGCGCTAGACGAGTCGGGAAGAAGAGCTCGAGGAAAGGAAGACGAGAGCTGCAGAGAGAGAGAGAGAGAGAGAGCAGAGCAGAGCAGAACAGACACAGAACAGACACCCCGACACATCCCGAATCTTCACACACACACACAGCCACACACACACACACACACACACACACACACCTCCACCCCCCCCAACCATGGGCGAGTCCTCCGCCGCCGCCGCCGCAGCCACAGCTTCCATCCCCCCCCTCGCAGACAAAGCCCTCTCACCGCTCTCGCTCACCATCCGCTTCACAAACGCCCTCCCCGACACGCCCCTCTTCGTCCCCTCCGCCACCACCACCACCGTCTCCGCCCTCAAGCAGCAGCTACGCGACACCCTCCCGCCCGACCACGCCCGCCGCCGTCTCCGCCTCATCTACGCCGGCAAAGTCCTCCCCGACACCGCCACCCTCGCCTCCCAGATCGCCGCGCCCCGCTCCACCCCCTCCTCCTCCTCCAAAGGCAAAGCGCGCGCCACCGACGCCGACGCCGACGCCGACACCCACGCCGACGACGCCCAACAACACCCCGTCTACATCCACTGCAGCGTCGGCGATGTCCTCACCCACGCCGAGCTCGCGGCCGAGGCCGCAAACGAAAAGATGACGGCGCCGGAGCCGGCGGTTGCGCCGCCGCGCACGACGCTGCCGCAGCCGCTGGGCTTTGACCGGCTGCTGTCGGCGGGCTTCTCGGAGGCGGACGTGGCGAGCCTGCGGCTGCAGTTCAATCGCCTGCACGGGTACTCGCGCGACGAGGAGGAGAATGCGCGGCTGCTCGAGGACCGCTGGATTGATGAGAGTGCGGGGCAGGGGCAGGAGCTGGCCGACGGGAGCCCCGCGGGGAGTTATGAGGATATGTTTGTGGGCATGGCGATTGGCTTCTTTTGGCCGGTGGCTATATTTCTGATGAGGGAGGAGGGCGTGTTTAGTAAGAGGCGGCAAATGGCCGTGGTGGCGGGGCTGTTGGTGAATTTGGCGTTTTCGGTGTTGAGGATTTCGTCGTAGGCGCCGGGTGGGGGGTGGGATGGGGTTTGTATATAGGTTTTTAGGGCTGGTGGGTGTTTTTTGTTTTTGTTTTAATTGTAATTGCATAGATGGCTTGCATGTTCTATACCAAAAGTGTTTTTGCTTGACTGTGCTTTGATATGCCACCGTCTGTAGAAGACCAGAGTCGGAGCAGAGAGTTGTGTGTAGTCGACCCGTTGAATGCAATATTTGTTCCAGATCCTGAAACAAAGCTAGGACGCTTACTTCCGCGTAGTAGTCTCTTTGTCTCTGAAAAGTCGCTCAGACACAGGTTATCACTCGGACCTGCCCCTCTCCAGAAACGCCAGAAATGGACGCCACATCACCATCTACAGAATTGCGAGAACATGCCGCCTTGTCACAAAGTATGCCTCAATACATATCATCACACCAGTTCTGTAGCATACAAAGTCTGCAGTAAGTAGATCCAGAACCAAGACATCCTCAACAAAGTTCAACTCCACCCTATGTACCCCACTGACATAGCATATGTCGCAACCAATAGCTAGCTAAAATGAAGCTATTCTGCCGCTCCACAGCTCCTGCCCTGTCCAGTGGAGTACTGACTACACAACACGTGTGCAGCACAGGTATTTTGGATCCTAACTATGCACAGTAGGTGCGTAAAGCATACCTCCGATTGCAGCCGCGAGAGGGAAGAAGGGGGGGGGGGGTGCTGGTCTTTTTTTTTAAAAAAAAAGAAAAAACTCATCACACCGGCTAGATGAGATTGAAGCAAAGTCAGATTTCGCTCGCAGACCAGTCCTGGACCGGACCGGACCACTGCAATCATGGTGTGGTGGACTGCCGTCCTCTGCAGTGGACTGTAGTCCGGTCCGCCGATTATAAAGTTTCAGCTTCAGCACGTTTTCCAGTCAAGCCGATCGCGATTGTCCAACAACGCCAAAGTTTTAGACAGACTAGATAGACTACGTTCATGTTCATTCATCCCGATATGTCGGGATTAATTCAGTGGAGCTTTTTTCTTTCTTTGTTTGGTTATAATCATTCCAGAAATATTATTAATTTCATTGTTGACAACAGTGGTGCGAGCTAGCTAACGTAGGATAATAATAATCCCGTTATTATTAGTATTATTAACATCACTAGAGCCTACATGTATGCAGTCCATAGCCCGTCCTGTCCGCCCTGTCAGTTCAATTTTAGATTCCAGATGTTTGACGGGCTGTTGTACTTGGCTGGACGACTGCAGTCCAATGCAGTCCAATGCAGTCCGTCCTAGTTTTTTGAACCATCTAAAGCTGGCTTGGCATATAGTAGCCTAGAACTCAACCGCGGGTGGCTCAAGAGTGAGACTAGCAGTACGATACTCTCTTGTACTGGCCACGACAGGACCGGTTTGTATATCTATACATGCCAGTGTGGAGTGGTGTGCTCATGGGGATCGTGGCACTTTATTTCCTCCAAGTCAGAGATCTAGGAGTACAGTATGCCTCAATGGAGGGTATGGACTGTGCTTTCCTTTTTGATACAGGGAAATATATCTATGCACTTTGTTATATAGGTCATATTCTTCATGTGAAGCTGTCTAGGATCCTCACGAAATTGGGAACGGATAACTGCTGCTCAGCACAATGATGACTCAAGAATGCCTAAGTTTGCTTCTTTCCTTCACCTTTCACCCCTCCCTCCTTCCTGGATAACTGAACCTCCTCCACTCCACTTCTATCATCAACCGAATTGCTCTGTATGTACCCCCCATCCTCTCCCCCATCCCCTCCTAGTGATTGTTTGTTTCTCCCCCGAACGTCTAAGGAGCGCTGGGATACGGACCAGTATTTTTTTACTGGGCTTCCCATGGCGCGAGGCCCTGGAGGCACTCGGACAGCTGGGGGAATTGTCGTGTTGCGGCCTGGAGCCAGCCTAGCTAGCGTTTAACGGCTCATGCGCGCCTCACTGGACGATGGCGAACTGCAAGGTCTCGAGGGAGAGTCAAAATTTTGCCCAAGAGCTGGATATTACTGATGTGTATGGTGTTGTAGATCCTCTTTAGACAGCTCGTTGATGGTACTCTAGTTGGAGTACTAGTAGTCTAGTACCTACCTCGAGGTAAATATCTTGGCACACCCACCGACTTGGGTCCCTAATATGCACACTAAATCCTTGGTGATCCGGCGACCAGAGTCCCAAGCTTAGTTATAAGACGCCGACCAAACGGCGACTTCACGTGAACCCCTGCATGGAAACACAGAACGCCGAACAATCCGCGGGGAACCTCTTGTAGCCTTAGTAATCCCTTCTGGAGAGCATAAATACTGCGTTTTCATCCCGCATCTCCCTTTCAAAACATCAACCCCGCATTATCACCACGATCATCATGTGTAAACCCGCAAACTGCAGTACATGTGGTGAGTACTTATCCTTACCTTAGCCTCTTGGTGTGTGTTCATGATACTGATAAGACTCTACAGGCAAGAAGAGCTGGTGGGGCTGCGGCAGCCATATCCCCAGCGTCATGGAACCGATCCCGAAGGAGGAATGGTGCACCTGCGAGAAGCCGGCCGGTAGCGAGTACCCTCCGATCGCGAGTTAGAGACGGCCCTCAAACTCGGGTAGGATGCTTTGAGGGCTTTGCTGTTGTTACGGTATGGAGTTAAGTGGCAGTTGACTTTTTGTGCTTCGAGGTGGGATGGGAGGATTTCGCTCTGTGGGTTTGGCAATTTTTTTGTATGTTGAGGGTATCTATCAAGAATTAAGAATGATATCCCGAGAACTTATGAAACCATCGAAACCTGCAGTAGATGTTACTTGTAAGGATTTAAGCTTTGCTTTGACCCTTTGAAGTGACATGCAATACAGACCAGCAACCGGTCCGTTGAGCCATGGTAGGAGTTCCCGCAAAACTGTGACTATAGTTTGATCCTTCTGAAGATCGTTCGTAATGCCAGAGGTTTGTTACCGTTGTGTTCTAGCCCCGCAGACCTGAGAATCAAAAAGACAAAAAACACAGTTTGCTGTCAATATATATCTTGCCTCTCATGTTCGAGATCCGAGAGGACCAATACGTGGTTTCGGTGAACAGGTACCTAGTGAAATTTCGGAGTACTAGAAGATATTTTAGTTGGATTTCCGGCTAAACTTTGTATAGATTATGTAGTTTAGACCTACAGGCGTCGTGGAGTAGATACATGTACTTATGGGCCGCCAATTCTCTCATATTTTCGGCGGTTGTGTGATCTAGTGCTTGTTGTTTTGGCTGTAAATTCTAGTTTACATCAAAGGTTGAAAGTTTAGGTGGAAGACTACACCAAACGGCGGTTGGGGAAGGCTATTGCTCCACCAAGGTGTCCAGCTCTCTCGCCTAATCCTACATAGTGCCATGGCACAAAACAGGCATCTATACACAAATACACTCGAACCCTTACCCAGAAAAAAATCTGGGGCTTCAACGTAAACAGTGTCCTACACTATGGTATTCCTACAATACTAGACGTCTCTTTCAATATAATAAACTTGGATAATATGAAGACATCTATACTGTAGCAATTTTTTTAAGGTGCACAAAGTCCCAGAGAGCCCCGCTAAGTGGGAAAAAGCAACAGACATATAACTGTAGGTCTTGTTTAAGGATATTAAACATATGTGAGAAACAAATATTAATATTTGCTTAATCAGGAGGTTGTTATCTTATCTGGCACGAATTATCAGATAATCTCTTATCTCCATTGTGACTTGCGCCCTAGCCCTAATGACATATGGAGCCCCACATGCCAAGCCCACACAAATTCACGACACTCTACACCCAGCAAAAAAATAATCCCCCTCAACACCAAGTAAAGTATCACGACGAATCGCCAACGGACAGCCCGCTCGATCCAAACTTCCCTCAACAAACCCTAACACCAAAAACCTAACAACCAGGAAATATGGCTGACGCTGCTGCAGGACGTGGTGGTGGATTCGGAGCTCGCGGTGGCGACCGTGGTGGTGACCGTGGCCGTGGCCGTGGTGGACGCCGTGGACCCCGCAGAGGTGCTAAGAACGAAGAGAAGGAATGGCAGCCGGTTACCAAGCTTGGACGTTTGGTCAAGCTCGGAAAAATAAAGAGCATGGAGGAGATCTACCTCCACTCTCTCCCCATCAAGGAGTACCAGATTGTCGACTTCTTCTTGCCCAAGTTGAAGGATGAGGTCATGAAGGTAGGCTTGAATTCCTTTCTGATGTCTGGATTCAATTGGTTTTGGAGGATTGTGCGCAGGGAGCTCTAAACAGAGGAGCGCTGGGAAATGAATACTGGTTTTCTTAATTTGGGATATGGGAAAGGACCAACCACTAACATTATATCATCTTCCAGATCAAACCCGTCCAGAAGCAGACCCGTGCCGGTCAGCGTACCCGTTTCAAGGCCATTGTTGTCATCGGTGACTCCGAGGGCCACGTCGGTCTCGGAATCAAGACCTCCAAGGAAGTCGCAACTGCCATCCGTGCCGCTATCATCATTGCCAAGCTCTCTGTCCTCCCCATCCGTCGTGGATACTGGGGTTCATCTCTCGGAGAGCCCCACTCCCTTGCTGCTAAGGAGTCTGGAAAGTGTGGTTCCGTCACTGTCAGGGTAAGCTATAAGATCTTAAAACGTCCGTGATCTGTGACGCTAAACCACCAAAATAGTTGATCCCTGCTCCCCGTGGTACTGGTTTGGTCGCTTCTCCCGCCGTCAAGCGTCTCCTCCAGCTTGCTGGTGTCCAGGATGTCTACACCGCCTCCTCTGGTTCCACCAAGACCCTCGAGAACACCCTTAAGGCTACCTTTGCTGCCGTCGGTAACACATACGCTTTCCTCACTCCCAACTTGTGGAAGGAGACCAAGTTGTTGAGAAGTCCTCTGGAGGAGTTCTCCGACGACTTGAGGAGGAAGGAGAGGTATTAAGCGGTTGTTTTTTCCGGGTTAGGGATATTAAAAAAATGTTAAAAGGGTTCTTTGTTTCTTCTCCAATTCTAATTAATGATGCGGATTCCCGTCCAATGATCCCGTCCAACGTTCCATGTGATCTTTTGAAAAACAAGGGTGTTCCTATGCCCCCATTTTGTCGATATGGCGACAGTTGCTTTGGGGGATTGAAAAGAGGCATTGTAATCGAGAAAAAAAACCCCTTAGGACTGCCACACAGTTTACTTGTAGCTGTAGTTCGGGACTGGCTAAAGATATTGGATCATTTTTTCTGGTCAATCCCTCTGCTGCTACCCCTAGGGATGTCTGTTTTAGCAGCTTCAGGAGCGTCTTTATAGACCTTATGTTAGCATAAGCGGAAGGTGTCATGGTAATATTTCGCGTTTCGGCATTCTTTCGAGCACAAAGTATCACTCGGTCCAAATCTCGTGAACCCAAAGTTGGGTATTATCTTTCGTTCTCAAGCTAAGTTAATGTCGTATCTCTTTGTGCTATGAACAAAAATGTTAATATGGCGGAATTACTCTCGGTACTCGGTACAGTATATGAAATCTACAATCTCGAGTATCGAAACCTTTAGGGCTGAACACCAGTTCTTGGTACTGTTTTTCTTCAGCCGTCCTAGCTCCAAGAACACGAGTTATTGGATCAAGGGCAAGAATGAAACTCAAGAAATTTTCTCGATATAGAGCTTACCACAGGATAGTTTGTCCAGAAAGCTTGGATTTCATTTCCTAACAGAAACCCATCCCAGTTCCGCGCAAAACCCGAGGAGTTTTACACCAAGTTTAAGGATAAACAGTATTATTGATATCGTTGCCATCTCTGCTCTTTCTCTAATTCAGTACAGTCTGTCAACATTCAGACGAGTACCCACCATACTATCACGTCGTAACCATTTCTTGTGCCAGATACGATCGATTGCCTGAAACTGCATCATGGTATCATCGTAGATATTAGCTATTGTAAATCCTTTAACAAAACTAATTGTACAGCAGTTTAGCAGTAATTTTGGTACGTAAAGTGAACAGAAAAAAAGAAATCGTTTCAGAACCCATCGTCGGAGAAAACACCCACCGGTCTTTACTCCCGTCTGCGCCTTCCCTCAGCCGGCGAAACGCTCCTGCTGACACTCCTCTTGTCCCTTCCTCTGGCCCTCAGCCATTTCTTCATTCCTAGCTCCAATTCTCTCTCCAAGTCCTTGCTTGGTTCTTTCCTGTGGATGAAATTACAGAATCCTCCTCTCACACAGCCTTCTCCGCTGTTTAACCGACAACAGGCCTCCCTGAAATCCGTAACAGGCGATAGTTCACAGTAGATGGGGCGCGCCGCGTACCATCTCGCATTTAGCGCGTCGCAAGCCGACTGCGCGTCTTCCTCGTATTTAAAGCGAGCATAAACATTACCGATCAGATCTATAGTGCGTTGCGCACCCAGTTAGCTTCATGTACCTGTAAATCAGGCTCTAGCAACCTCTCGGCGTGCGCTAAGATGGGAAAGCATAATACATACGATCGTTATTATTATCGCACACGACGACCTCCTCCACCTCGCCGTACTTGCACATTTCGCAGAAGAAGTCCTCGTAAAAAGCGTCAAAGTGGTTCTGCAGCTGACTGGGGTTCATCTTGTTTTTGGGATCAAATGCCGGGTTCTGGTAGAGGTTTGGGAGGAGAATTGTTTGCGAGTATGAGGGCTTGACGTGTTTTCGGGAGCATCGGTCGCCATGACGGCAGGCGCCGATTTTGTAGTAAAAGGAGCCTTGTGTAAAGTTAGTTATACAAGCGAAGGGAGGCAGAGGAAGGGGTACAGTTGTAACATACAGTTAACCTTGTCCTGCTCGGTACCGAAGATTGAAGCGAGATAGTTAGCCATGATCTTGCCGCTCTGATGGTGATGCTATGGGTGTGGAAGATTTCGTGAGTGTGAGGCAACGCGTGTGGTTGTTGAAGGGAAGATGTGGCGATCGTTGCAGCTAACGGAGGCTGAAAAGGCCAAGCATCTGAGTCAGCCGCACAGCTAATCACTCGGCAGAAAATCTACTAACCAACTTGCTCTAAGCCAAAAGCAGCAAGTTACATATAAGTCTGGACGCATATTGCTATCCTCCAAGACGCCAACTTTTGCGATTAGTCAATACACGCGCCCCGAAGTAAGTCTGGGCATGTACGTTCGGAAAGGCAACTCACAGCAAGACGGAAAGATCACCATGTAAGACAATCAAAAGGCGTAGTAATAGACTTCCTCCCGCCCATAAGTCCCAAAATTTGAGAAGCTCTTGATAATTGATTTATAGATAGCAACAGGGTCTTAAGTCGAATTACTGCTGATACGTATACTCATGAATCATTCGAGATGTAGGATTGAGCATTCGCTATTTTAGAACTTATCTTCGAGAAAAAACATCTGTCCTATATAGCTAAGTATCCAGGAAATCAATAGTAAAGTCTATTATTAATTATAATATATCACGGATATATAATGGGTATAACGATCCATCTATAATTGTATTCAGATGGTTATCAACCGGCTAATTATATAAAATCCTTCACAATCCTCCACACCATCAACCCCCCTATAGCGCCCCAAGGCTTCAAAGCAAAACTTCCAGCCTCCATGAATCCACTCCACGCAAAGTGCACTAGAATCCCTCTAATAGCCAGATCATAAGCCCCCAACCACATCTCGTCCCCATAGCAAATTCTCATTATCAGCACTGCTTGCAAAACACATCTACTGTATCCTATAGGGTCAACCTTGGGTGAATTGAGGATCTGGAGATCCTTTATCAACAGCCGATCAAAAGAAGGGGACTTTGGATCTCTCATTATTTTAATGAGCAGCCACGTAAGTGCCCGTCCATGGTATTTCCTATTCCATGGCGCCAGAGGCGTATGATCCAAAAGATTTGTAACTCGAACAACATCAGATATCTCAACAATCTTCTTATGTTCTGGCTTTAATTCTTCAGCAGATAGAACTCCTTGGATAGACCAGTTTGCCGCCCAGACTGTATAGAACCTGGGGCTAAGGACAGTGAAAGTAATCTCGGGCCCCATGGCCGCTGCCTCGGCGGATTTAAATGTCTCTTTATGAGGCAGATTCCCAGTTCCGGCGGAATTGTAATGTATTATGGTCGGGACAGGATGTTTCTCAACTCTAGTACGAAGGTACAGTCTGAAATATTTCTCTAGTTCACTACATCACTGCATGTCAGCACAATAAACCACCAATTTTGAGTCGGGGGATCTAACACTTCTAGCGCGGTTGCATTCCGGCTGATTGTTTTTCTCCTCACTTCTGGTCTAAGGTAGACCTTTAGCCTCTTAACACCAAACAACTTTGCCGCCTCCCATACAATCCTGGGAAACGTGGTCAAGCCGCTCCATCCATATTTTATCACGAAAATTGTGGAACTTATGACCGATGTCGAAAGTTCTGAAAGAAATATTGGAGGTGCCACAGAGCGTAGACCTGCGATGAGCTTCTTATTATCGAAATCATCATAGAGAGTTATTGTAGTGTTTACAATTCCGTTGGAATCCTCTTTTTCAGAGAGAGGGTCGCGAGTCAAGACATTGTATTTCCCCGTTCGGTCGTTGAAGGGCGATACATGAAACTCTTTGGAGAAGTTTTGACTGAAGGTTTGCCCAGATGGGATATTGAAGCCCGTCAAAGAAGAATTAGATGGGCGACAAAGATACATGTGCCGCTCATCGAAAGTATTATTTACTTCGAGAATCACTAGGGACAACACCCCATTTTTGTCTTTTAGATACCTTCATCTTCAAATTATCATCAAAACTCCTTATTTGGTGCAACGAGATTGATAACATACCAGAAGCTCACAGGATTAAATTGATACCCCAGAAATCGTGGGGCTGTAATAAGATAGACTGTAGGGTAGTCATTAAGATTCATGTCCTATCACTCGCACGTTAGCGTGGTTCAGCCTTGGAACACTTATCATATAAAAACACCCCCATACATACATTTTCAGCCAGAAATGCTTCCATTTTCTCCTCCATAGTCTCGTTTCCACGCCTCAGATAATCTCTTGAATCCACGCCGAACAGGGACCATTTCTTATCCTTGTCAGACCCGTTACTGAATGAGAACAAACGCCCTATCGAGCCTTTGAACTTCAGCGGCATTCCACATTGCAGAACCGAATAGGCAAGTGAATGTCGCTGCGGAAATAAACGCGTATGATGCGTTCTACAGCGGAAAAGTACTGGTTCTGAATACAAGCGCGTTTCACCCGGGCCGGGTTGTTGGACATCTTTCGGGGGGCTAGTATAAGAGAGACCCGCAAAGGCAGCCAGGGCTGTCGATGATAATGATGCTACAATAACCCATGATAGAGACGCGCTTAATACAGGAAAGTCATTTCGAAGTGAAAATAAGCATAATCCTGCAATCGAGAGCGCTTCTTTGGTTGCACCAGGATAAGTGTTATCGTTTAATTGTAGTATCGAACTTAAAACAATTGATGCGGGAATTATTGCAGGAAGGACGATTTGTGGCATTGTAGCTGGTATTGGCAGGGGTGTTGAAGGTATTTGTTGAGATAAAGCCACAAGATAGCTGCAGGAGCTCGAAATTTCTTTCCCTGTCTCGAATTACAATACGAGTGGTAAGTAAATGGATCCAGAAGTCATCAATAGGGGGAATCTGTATTTCCTTTATAAGCCGAACCGTTCAGAAGGAAGCATCGGATGCAAGTACAATTCTCGATCCGAATTTGGTTCGTTCTGCAGAGTGATCGGTCATGAGCTGGTCATGACTAATCAAACCATGGCGTGTTTTCTTCACAACACATCACTCGACCTAATGTTTTTACAAAAAGAACATTCGGTCGCTGTGGTGATCAATGGATTCTATTTTGCCGTTGATTTCAATTGATACCAAACGCGTTTGATTCTACACTCGTACTGCAGGGCTGATGTTGTACACTAGAGTCTCGGTTGACCAGCATGACCAGGGTAAATACAGCAGTGGGTAATAAGTCATCAGACGGAACGCCACCAGAATGCGCGTTCGTGCTTCTTCGGCACAGCCCTCAAAAGGCTGGGTGGATGTATGGCGCGAGAACGCATGGGGGTGGGTGTGTCGACTTCAGAGGAACTTTTTTTGTATGGGGAGTAGAGAAAATTCCACCGTTAGGCTAGGCGCTAGTACTGCCGTTCACGGGGTATTGGCGGATACTGGGTATTGGCGAATTGTAGGTAAAATCTGGCTTGGCTGTCTCTTTTTGGCCCTGTCCGCCATCACCCAGTATCCGCCAATACCCCGTGAACGACAGTACCATTATAGGAGTAGATCTCCCAATTTCTATAGATTGGTTGGCTGCAAACGCCGAAGTTTACACACCTACCCACCATAGCTTCTCGAGCCATACGAATCTAATCAATCTAGGTGCCAAGTATCGTTAAACTCATTATACGGTGTCTTACAAAATCGCATAAATGTCTACTGACACAGGCCTAGGTCTTTCTTGAACCGTGCTATACCCAGACTTCGCTATAATATTACAAATATACGTAAGTTCTTGCTTATATAAGTTTACTCTAGACGATGGCTAGTGCCCAAAAGGGGTTCTGGTGGGCACGAGCTGGCTTGGATTGTGGAGGCAAAGGCTGGGGCCTGGGCTCGAGCTCGTCAGTAAGAGAGCTCGGCATGTTCAAGCCTAAACCTCGGCTCGTGCCCATCACTAATTCTGGGATCTATCATAGCTATTCACGTATTAGATATGTTCTTTGAAGGAGAATTGTATAATCATTCAATCGTTATGGCACAGGGATTTTAAGCAGTTACTCCACGTAAGCCGAGTGAGTAGACATGCATCACTCGAAAATCCCTGCAGCCTCTGCCAGTGAGTACATGTATCTACAGAAAAGATACACTACATATTTAAAGGAAATTTAGACGAGAAAGAAAAGAAAAAAGAAATAGTATCGAACCCAAAAAAAAGAAAGAAAGACCATGAACCATTCGCGCCTCCGAGATATTTTACATATTCTAAACACCGTTCGCGATTGCGGTAACAATTGCCGCGCCCAATAACGAATGTAAAATCAGGAATTAAGAATTCTTCCACCAGTCCTCCTCTCTTAAGTATTTTCCGTATGCTTTCACGGCCTGTGCACCACCGAGGCCAAGCTCTACACCCCTGATCGCCCACTCGGTGATACACAGCTCGACGAGTTTTTTGGCCTGGTGCCCATAAACACCGACGAGCTTTTTAGCACCGACCTGCAATAGTGTTTTCATGACGAAGAAATGCGAGTTGGTAAGCAGATTCATAGGTTGGTTTAGCAAGAAAGCGACTGCATGCCAGAGGTTAAAGATCGGATAGGGGTTGATCATTTTTGAACCGCCGAAATCCCTGTGGTAGCATGTCAGCTGCTGTGATAAAAATTGTTTTGTGTTTTTGTTTTGCTTCGTTACCTTCCAGCGATAGCGGCATAACCTGCTGTCAATCCTACAAGAGAATTGATATGCGCCTCCTCAGCCTCCCATGTACCTTCTTCGTCTACTTTCCAGCCTAATCGTTTTCTATCCTTCTCCGTGTCTTCCGGCCCAAGCTCACCCCTCAAAATTGGATTCCTTTTAAGAAGTCGAGCAAGGATAATGTCGATAAACGAATTGCCGTTCACAGTTAATCCGTCACCAGCAAATGTAGCGATGATAGTGATGCCAAGGGGATCGGCTGTTTCGGGTTTAATAGAGCACTCGGCTTCAACTTGCTTCACCAGTAGTTTTGCGAGTTCATTGACAGCCCAAACAAAGGTGATAGGAATAGGAACATTGCTTTGTTCATTAGGGACGAGAAAAAAGCCACTCGCGAGGACTTTGGGTCCGTTTGTGTCGTTAAGAAGATCCATGAAGGTTTTTTTGTAAAATTCACGCTATTGAGTCTGTCAGTATGATTGAAATGAGCATAGTAGTTTAGGAAACTGACAACTGCGACTGTCTGCGTCTTCTCTCCATTGAGCTGTCCCAATTTTGGACGCAAATCACGACGTATGGCCATAAGATTCTTGCTCTTCATGAACTGTGGTTCGTTGTCGACATCTTGTCGAACCTTTTTCAAGGCAGCTAGGACCCTGCTGACAGCAGTCGATTCAACGCTAATATTTTTCCGCCCATAAACTGAAGGACCAGTGTATTGTTGCGGCTGCGCTTGCTGCTGCTGCTGCTGCTGCTGCTGTTGTTGCTGCTGTTGCTGCTGTTGCTGCTGTTGCTGCTGCTGCTGCTGCTTTTCAGCCTGTGCAGCCTGATCCCTAGCATCTTTTTCCGCCTGTTGCTTCAAATGTGCTTCCCGCTCTCGTTGCTGGCGTTCGTGCTCAATCCGTTCCATTTCTTCCTTTCGCCTGCGTTCTAATTCTTGCTGTTCTCGTTGACGCCGTTGCACCTCTTCCTGTCGAGCCCTTTCTTCCGCGGCTCTCCGAGCGATCTCGGCGCGCTTCTCTCGCTCTTCGCGCTCCAATCGCGCTCGCCTAGCCTCCTCGGCTTGCCTAACCTCGAATATGCATCTGACTTTTCTCTGGAACCTATCCTCAAGTACAGCAGCCTCTTGAGCATTGAAACGATTCTCCTCAAGATATAGTAACTTGAACTCGTGGTGAACTTTCTTATCACTATTATTGATCCCGGCAATGGTATATTCATGGGCCTTAAGATCTAGAGAACCGAGTCGTTCGGCGGTCGCTTGCGCATGGGAGACGGAATTGCTCTTCCCTAGGGAATTCAAGGCTGGCGACAGTCCATATAAACTGGGGGCCTCATAATTGTTGAGATCTTTGAACAGGTCATCTTCGTCTGCGGATTCGGGCTCAGACCATTCGCCGTCGGATTCAGGTAAACTTGTTTCCTCCGGGTTGAACGAATATGATGACGGCATGAGTGAGGTTTTAATTCCTGCGTGATCCTAGAATCTGGGGCACTGAGGAAATAAGCACGTCTGGTTGGTTCACGGGGAGGATAAGCGAGAATCAGGCGGTCCGCTGTCGGAGGTGCAAACGGTGGTAGAGCGGATTGGAGTAGACAAGAGGGAATAGAGGTAAGAGGCAGAGAGATAACTCTTGACTCGATAGTGGGGGAGTGCGAGCAACATACCGATTGGGGACTGACGCTTTGTGTGTGGAGATGGAGGTTGTATGATGTCGGGGGGAGGCTGGGATGCGAGCTGGCTGTTGGTGATTTAGCTGCCACACGCGATCACGGGTGTGGCTTAACCTAAATAAATTAGTCCTTGAAAGCCACAGTGTAACCGCGCTGGCCAGTAAAAAAAAAGCAAGACTGTGGACAAATTCGTAATTTACATATCTGCCAGATAGATACTTTATCATGACACATAAAAATAGTAAACTCTGCTGATCAGCCAAGCTACATGTGTTTAGTAGAGTTCACAATGCTAATATCACTATCCTCATATCGAATGTTTCCACAGATGCAAGATGGCATCGGTACACCAGCTGCAGCATGTATATGTAATTTACCGTTTAGTAATATATGAGCATAGCCGTTTAGAATCTTGCATGAGATGCATGACAGTCCTACAGCCAGCCAGACGTGAGTGCCGTGCAGTAGATTCACTATCAGTTGTGTTTCAAAACCAAAAATCCTATTTATCAAGGTCCGAAGATTCTTCTCACCGGTTCTCTGTACTGCATATTTTAAAATACAGACATAGACGCCCTAAAACATGCATATGGGTTACAAGTCAAGTGTTGTTAATTCCTAGTAAGTATTAATTAGCGTCTAGCTTACTAGAAACATGTTTCAATACAGATATCGAAAGTTACTTTATTAATTGAAATAGCTACATGTAAAGAATCGAGACGATATACGCAGTGATGTTAAGCGTACAATCTGCAGCAGCGATCATCATCGAGTGATAATGCGTGATTAAGGCTTTTCAGAAACGATCCTAAATATACTCCAAGATAAGGTCCGTTCTCAGTTAAGTAGTAAATTTACCTGTGTGTAAGCTTTAGAAAGCTAAGAGGACATCTGATTTTGTGGAAGTGGGAAGTCCCGATCTCATATTTATCTGACTTTGCTCAAATCTCATTGATACAACCTCCTTTCCCTACATATGTTACTGACTACCAGTAGAGAGCGGAGTCTATGCTAGATAATGAACCTAAATATATGTCCTTTGGGCAGAGACGTTTGGGAATTTGGATTGCCGTCATTATTTCTGAAGGACCAGCTTGATGATGAATCAAAAACTGCACTGTTTCACAATTGAATATCTACATAAACACGAGTGACCCCATAAATACAGGCCTGCCTTCCAGGAGCAACACCAAAAAGAATACCCATCAACCGAATGACACCAATCGAAAACATAAGAGAAAAAAATAAGACCCAGGTACATGCAGTTACCGAAAAAAAATAAACAAGCCTACTCTCTAAACGAGCATCAATCTAGACTTGACAACACCGCCAGAAAAATTCCTCATAGCCTTCATTTTAGGCCTTGGAGTTTGCAGTCGCCTAAAAGCCTCTTCGACATGTCTAGCCTCAACGGCAGTCCTCCCTTCCTCTGCGTGGAAGAGGAACTTCTCCCGCTTTCTCTTACGGCTCTTTTCGCGGCTCTGCGTAAGAACCTGGTCTTCGGCCTCCTTAACTCTTAGCGCTTCCTCAGTCAATGTCTGTACAATCTCGAAAGTTAAAAATCCTAAAATATCAACGATATCATCGTTAGGCTTCGCCTCTGTCACCGTCCCAAAACCGGCCCATTCCCTAAAACGCTTTCCCTTCCTGAAGGTGAAGGATGCTTGTCTACACTCCGACCAGTGGACATACTCGTCCTTAGTCATCCCTCTCGTTCTCTCATCAGCATTCTTCAGTCTCTGCAATGTCGCATAGTTTGCCTCGACTTCGTCCTCATCTTCGTCCTCTTCGCGCTCCGGAACCTGCTCCGAGAAATAACTAGCAACTTCCCATGGGAGCCCAATCTTCGCTTTCCGCTGCTTCATCTGCATAGGTCCCCCACTCCCTGCAATTCCCGCTGCAGCATCTTCTAACAGATCTGCAGGATCGGGTGCGCCGGCGCCCCCGTTAGGGTCTTGCTCTTTGGCCGTTTTACGGACGTCTTTCCACGAAAGATAGGTGCGTAGCCGGGATACCTTGGCTTTATCATGGCGGATTAGGAATATAAGATCGTCCGTAGAGATTGACCGGGAGCCGCGGCGGGCGGCTTGGCTTGTGCATTGGAGGAGCTGATGGAAGACGATTATGTTAAAAAGGGTTTTTTTTTTTTTTTTTTTGAAGCTATTGGGAAGCTATACCATCTCGATGACTTGCCCGCGGACTATTTCTTCAATTATACCGGTTGTTTCAGCATTTGGTTCGCCTGTTTCGCCGGAGACGAACATCATCTGGATGGCCTATTAGCGCGTTGCGCGTGTGGAGAAGCTCAGGGGTAAGTGTACCTGTTGGATCTCCACACGGTACTTGAATTTGTCTTTGTCATTGTTGTTTGCCATTGTTTACTGAGACGTTTAGTAGCAGTGTCGTTGGCCGAGGTTGATAGGTGTCAGCAACTCTGTACGGTAGCTCAAGGAGTAAGTCTTTATTAAGCTGTTGATAGCTGTGAGAGAAAGTGATAGCTGTGAGGAGAGGGTGATAGCTGTCAGGGAAGGGAAATAGTTGTGAGGGGAGGGAGAGAGCGTGCTCGCGCTGTGGTTCCACAGAGGCCGGGTAAGTAATTTAAGGTGGGATCCTGCAGTTGCCTTTTCGTCAACAGTTTTGAGAGAGATGTTGTAATATTCTTCGGGGCTATGGTGCGCATGCATGTCAAAGATTAGGCCGAACCCTAGCCCTATTGCTTGATCAGCTGCTAGCCAGTAGGGTGTTTTGGGCCCTAATCCCTTTTTGTGCTGTTATCGGCAGCTCTTTATCACGAGCATGGAAGCTATAATGGCACTCTTAAGCTCGTGCACATTTCATAACCAGCATAGAATCGTGTTGTCCAGAGTAAAATACTTAGGAGGTACATACACGATGGTAAGTATTTGGTGTCTAACGAGTGTTGATACAATATATAACGAGCCACAAAAGCAGCTGCGTGATGTGTAATTGTTAGTAGGGCCGGCGCAATAGAATTGTGACCCTGGGATATCAACGCGAAAGGATAGTACGAGTACGTAAGGTGCGCCATGCGTACTACTCTAGAGCGGGTGCTCCCGCATTTAAATTCAGGGTGCTCAGGACAGACGAATTGAACTGTAAGGCAGAAACCTTAAAAAGCAGGGAAGCTAAGGAAGCGATATTCAGGGACAAGACATTACTGACCCACGGCGACAGAGACGTGATAATCGCATGAGGGGAGGCACCATGAAGCTCGGCGAAAGTTTCCTTGGTGTAAAGCGCCCGCATTCTATTTTCTAGTTGGGACTACTCGTAGCTTCATAGCGTTTCCGAACACGACCAATATTGCATGGCATACAAAAAGGTGGATTTGGCGCTTTTTTGTATGGTATGCAATAGCAGTCATGTTCGGAAACGTCATGAAGCTACGAGTACAGTCACAACACCGATCCATGATCGAGGCTAGCTTCATGTATGGTGCCCCCAGTCTGAAGGTAGCATGAGAAAAACGCCAAGTCTCGAATAACTTTTCAACCACAACAGATAATTAAAATCCGTATAATAAAAAGCTGGATACCGTGATGAAGAAGAGTTTCATTATATGGATTTTTAATATCTATTGTGGTTGAAAAGTTATTCGAGATTTGGCGTTTTTCTCATGTTACCTGTAAGACTGGCCATGGGGGCACCATACGTCCGTGAAGAGCCAAGATATTGGAAGCTCTGATTCGACAGGCCTTCTGAACATGGTACTGAACTTGTAAAGGGTCGCATTGCACGAATTTAGGAGTAATTTCTATGGTGAAATACCTAAGCTACGGGTGGCGGTGACGAAGATCTCCATAGTAAAGCTGCCCAAACCGCGCTATAGAGAGCCAATGATAGCTGAAAGTAGTGCCATTAGCGCCAAGAGAGTAAGTTATCGGTCCTGCACTGACCGAGCAGTAAACCGAGCTCTGAGCAATGTTGAGTGAAACGGGTACAATAGCTGTGGGACGCCCCTTACCCTTGCCCCCCGTACTCTGAGTGACTCTCTAGCTTGAGCTACAGCAGCAGCAGTAGAAGCAGCAGCAGCATATTAAAACCAGAGGGGTACTTACTGCACCCAACCTACATAACCCACCCGCTCTATCCACTACCCACCTACCTACCCACTACATACCTTGCCATATCATCTTTAACACACCTCGCGCTCTCTATCTCCAGAGGTGGTGTGTAGTCTCGACCTGAAATTTTCAGGTTCTGTCGTTGGACACTAGGTAAGCTGAGCAGTTTATCCCCCCCAATCCCCCCACCCCCATCCAAAATTCCATCCAATCCATCATCCCCCATTGCTGCTGCTCAACTTGAAAGAGAGTGGAAAAAAGCAACGAAAGATCCCCCCCAGGAAAAAGGGCTTACTAAGTGCTTCCAGTTTCTAGGGTAGCTCACGTGCTACACTAACTTCCCTTCTGGGATCGGCACGCATCAATAACGTCGCCGCCCAGGCAGCACGCGACGGAGCTCAGAAATGATCAAGAGCACAACATCTAACGTCCCGACTGTTTCCACTGTACATATGCGGCCACGCCGAATAACCGCAGAAACCATGCCAGCAGAAGAAGATTCGCCACCGACCTCCCCCGACACAAAGATCAAGCCGAAAGAACTCGAATGTCCCATCTCCGAATGCACCAAGCGGTTTACTGGTGAAAGGGGCATCAGGGGTCATCTCGCTCTCTACAAAGAACGCTTCCAGGAGTTCGCGTACAACTCCTCGCTCGACCTGATCTCTATCTCGTCCGGCGTCAACCGTGAAGAGCTCGATAACAAGAGGAAGAAAAAGAGGAAGAAGGAGAAGGATCCACCCGAAAGTGGAAAGGAAAGCTTCGAGTATCTCAGTGCGCACTATCAAGAATGGAAATCGCGATATGGTGAGACGTTGATCCTCTCATTGCAATCGAGTTCTAGTAAAATTTTCTTTTCTATCGATGTAATGTCTTGTGACTTACCCGCTAACGGTTACAACCATTTAAAAATGCTAGACGTCCCAAAGAAACCCTTTAAAGAGCGTCACCGCGAAGCTGCCACAAAGTACCGCGTCAACAACAAGGACAAGGTCAGGAAGATGGTCAAGTTGAGCAAGTTCAGGGCCAAAGCGAAAAGGCAGGGACTCAGTGACGAGGACGCTGAAATGAAGGCTCAGGAATGGATCAAGGAATGGGAGAGGAAACAGCCCGATAGGAAGCCTGCTTCCAAAAGGGAAAGTCCTGAAGATGATCAGGACGAGCCCTGATTGCGGGCTTAGAGGGGCTTTTTCGGGTGAATATTTCTTAGGAGTTGGGTTGCAAGTATTAAGATAACAAATTGTAATGACTGATTGAACGGGATAACTACGGAATTTGGCTGGAATTTGTGCTTCTCTTGTTTTGTGAAGTGGTAATGATAGAAAATTCACTTGTACTTGGCAGAGGTAATGATTTAAATGTTCCTTTCAGATAACCGATGGCTAGACCGGTTTGAATCAGCCGCCAACTCCAACCCCCTTTATTGCATTGCACTTTCTTTACATTTACATATCATCGCACGATCGCTTTGTCATTTCTAGCTACCTTTATTTTTTTCTTTCTACCGTTAATTTACAGCTCTAAAAACCCTACGTAATATAATTACAGAAATGGAAAACACAATGTCTTGGCTCCAAAAATCCTCGGTAAGTGAGGCATTAAGACTATAATAGTTAATATGTGATGATAATAATAATAATGTGATATGTTTATCTACCTCGGATTCGCTACTTTGCTTAAAACCTTTGCTTGTTACACTAAAATTCTTATAAAATATCAGCATCCATAAGACAACTTTTTTAAACTCAGAATTGTAATTTGTCAATGGTATTTTGCGGTTAGCACTATTTTCATAGATGTGTCAAAAATCAGGAAAAGAGGTCATTGGCCCAGCTTAGGTAATATGACAAATTTCTGGTTTCCGAAAGTGCTACCGCATAATAGTTTTCAAGCAACATCTTGTGGCTGTTATGAAGCTACTCGTGCACGCCTTCACAATCTGGGTTTGGCGGGAAATTGAACAGGAATCTAGACTCTCCAGGGATCACAGAGTAGAAAATGTCTGAAATAAAACAGTAGCCTTTTAAAGGTTATTATGATAAAGTACGTCTTCACAATGGAAAGATGGAGGCGCGCCCCTCAGAATTTCGATTCCTGCACTCTATTTACCATCACCCGCGTAGTTTTCATCTGGGAAGAAAATCTTTCTCTCAGCACCTCTACCAGTGAGTACAACCATTCGGATGACACCTCCAGAGCTTCCATCCCATTTGATGGCCTCTGATAACGCTCCCTTGACGAATTCCACACACTCGCCCTCAGTGAAATTCTCTTTCCAGTTGGCATCGCAGTAACCGTAGATGTATGTTGAACCAGAACCACCAATGGCATAACGCTGCTTGTGGAGTGAACCACCCAGAGGAATGGAGTAAACTTCCCCCCCATGACGCTTGTCGTAGCCTGCAATAATAATACCGGCGCTCAGGTTATCTTTGTTGTCGTAGCAAAGCTCTTGAAAAAGAGCAGCCGCGATCCGTGTAGCTGGTGGCTCAGCATTTGTTACTCTGGAGAGTAAATGTTAGATATGCGCACGTTCTCCAAAAGTAATAAATTACCGACATGAGTGTAGAGAAGCTTACTTGTACATCTGTAGGTGATAGTGGACGATATCAGCGATGGCTTGAGTGTCAGCGGCGGAACCAGAGCTACACCAACAATCAGTAGCTGTCCCCCAAGCAATTATTTAGTTGCAGATCTGATAAAAACTAACCGGCAACACCAAATTGTATCGTGAACTTGGGTAAGCTTGTCTGTCACTCTGTTCGCGATGTAGGATCCGGTGGTTGTTCGAGAATCGGCGCCTGAAATTAACCATTTCTATCAGCTCATTCCTTACACCATCGATTATATATCCAGAAAAACATACCAAGGACAACACCGCCATCAAAGATTGCTGCCATACTGCATTATTCGATTAGTATGAAGCTCGAGCTAGAAGAGAGGGTGTACTTGTTGAATCTCAACCTGATGCTTACATGGAAGTTCCCAAACTAGAAAGCAAAGTCAGTTGCTCTGCTCCAATAATCTATGAGAAAATGGATAAACTTACTTTACCTCACCCTTCTTGAGATGCTCCATGTCAACATGGACGCCATCTAACTATCTAGTCAGCATCAGTTCCGTCATAAGAGAAGGTGTATCAACTGACCTACGCTTAGATTACCGGTGTGTCTCGAATTCATGATGATTCTTGTATGTGTAGGCAGCTCCTGCGGGGTATTTGGAGATGGATAGATGCAATGGCTGGCTAGGGAACGCGAATACAGCAGCTCGGAGGTGAGGTTATTGGTAATTGCGGGCACACACTACTAGAGGTGTTACCCGGAAGTGGAGGGGCTAAGATCTTATCTTGATAATCTTACCTTTCGCCTAAGTGCATGGAAGGTGGCTCTTTCGATTGTCCTCCGTCTCCACTGCCCTGTTCAACTCATTCAACTACAATTCTGACACAACCTTACTATCCCACACTGGAAATTAGGATTTGAACCACTAAATATGGCTACTACGCGCCAAACTTTGCGAGATCGTCAAGTCGGTAGGTGTGTACTCTCCGGCCAGCAGTAGTACTAGCTTAGCTCTATCCTTTCCCAAACTCATGCTGATCAATCTTGCACCCCTACTTATAGCCTCCATCGAGAAGATCCTAAACCTAAATCATGATCAATCAAAGCACGAGCCTGAAGCAAATGGCCTTATTCCATCATCCACCCCGATCCTGAATGAAGAAGGAGAGCCTATATGGAAGGTGCTCGTCTTCGACAACCTCGGCCGTGATGTCATTTCATCTGTCCTCAGAGTTCAGGATCTTCGGAACTTTGGGGTGACCATACACCTCAATCTACACACTCCTCGCCATCCCATCCCGGATGTTCCAGTTGTCTACTTGGTCGAGCCAACCGCTGAGAACATCGCTGCAATTTCTACGGATCTTTCCAAGAACTTGTATGATACCGCATATGTCAACTTTCTTTCCTCAATTCCCCGTGCTCTGCTTGAAGACTTTGCAGCGACAACGGCCCAGAATAATAACTCTGAGAAAATCGCACAAGTCTATGATCAGTACTTGAACTTCGTGGTCTCCGAGCCGGATTTATTCAGTTTGAACCTAAAAGACGTGTATCACACCGTGAACTCTGCGCAGGTAGCACAGACTGTTATTGAGGAAACAATTGACAAAGTTGTTGGGGGTTTATTTTCGGTGGCTGTTACAATGGGATCTATCCCTATAATCCGAGCTCCTACAGGGCATGCTGCTGAAGTCATAGCCCAGAAGCTCGACCGGAAGCTGCGTGACCATGTTCTTAACTCTCGCGATAATAACCTATTTTCAGCTCGCGTGGGCTCCACTACTACGCCAGCCGCCCGTCCAGTCTTAATCATTCTCGACCGTAACATCGATCTTATCCCAATGCTGTCACATTCATGGACCTACCAGTCCTTAGTTCACGATGTGCTAAACATGCGATTGAACCGAATTACAGTAGAGACGATCGACGATAATGGCAAAGTGGGGAAGAAGAGTTATGACCTTAACTCCAATGATTTCTTTTGGGCTAGAAATGCCGGTGTACCGTTCCCGCAGGTTGCGGAGGATATTGATGCTGAGTTGACGAGGTATAAAGAAGACGTTGCCGAAATTACAAGGAAGACTGGCACAAGTTCACTGGAGGATCTACAAAGGTAGGTTTTTTTGAGCGATCTTTTGAGCGATTTGGCTTATAGTTTTTTGTAGCGACGTTGGCTCTTCGGCACAACATCTCAAAGCGGCTATCACTCAGTTACCGGAATTGCGCGACAGAAAGGCAATCCTTGATATGCACATGAATATCGCACATGCACTTCTCAAGGGTATCAAAGAACGTCAGCTCGATAATTTCTTCCAGATTGAAGAAAATATCACTAGGCAAACCAAAGCTCAGCTTTTAGAGGTTATCAATGATCCGGAAAGGAAGAACCCCGTAGATAAAATGCGGATGTTCATCATCTGGTATTTAAGCACTGAGAGCGTTGTTAGCAAAGTTGACATGAATGAGTACGAGGAGGCTTTGAAGAATGCCGGCTGTGATCTAGCACCATTGACATATGTCAAGAAGTAAGTATATATGGCTGCTTGGTATTTATTCACACGGTCTATTTTCTCACAATAATTTTAGGGTGCGTGAGCTTACGAAGATGACAATGATGACTTCGGCACCATCCCAACAGCCTGCACAGACCACTGGTGGCACCACTGATCTCTTCAAAGGGTTTAGTTCCATCAGCAACAGGGTATATTATTTGATATGAACCTCTTTGACCACACGTTTAAGTGTACTAACTTTTACTACAGTTGACCGATAGGCTCAAAGACGGGGCACTTGGAGGTGGATTTGAAAACTTGATCTCAGGAGTAAAGAACTTCCTTCCGGTCAACAAGGATCTCACAATTACAAAGATCGTCGAGTCTCTCATGGACCCCACCTCGTCATCTACCTCTGCGCTTGCAAAAACCGAAAATTACCTTTATTTTGATCCTCGCTCATCTACTGCACGCGGTACTACCGGTGCCCCGGCTGGGGCCGCCAGACTTGGGCCAGATGGTAAGCCAATTTCAGGAGGACCTACCTTTGGGCAACGTCGTCAAGGGTTCACAGAGGCTGTTGTATTTACGGTTGGAGGCGGTAATATGGAGGAGTATGGCAACTTGCAAGAATGGAGTAGGAGGAATAATGCTAGCGCTGCTGGTAACTCTGCTGTTGTCAGGCGTAAGGTAGTCTATGGTAGCACCGATTTGATAAGTGCAGAACGATTTGCAGATGGCGAATTGAAGAGGCTTGGTGAAGAGGGCTAAGCTACAACAGTTCAGCAAAGGTTCTTGGGGGGAAGTATGTTTATGATGGGAAACGACAGATTGTAATAAGAATGTTAGCAGAAATGCGATTGACCTTTTCTTTCTTTTTTACTTCTTAAATAATTCGTAGTTCTTTGGAGATGAGAAGTATCATAAGAACACATAGATTTGTTCTGCCAGTTTGAAGCGCTCAGTTTTATGACAGTTGATTCTAAACCCGCTAAGTTATTCGAAAATTCCAACAACTTTATTCTTAATTACAGGTCCTGGCAGATAATAAAAATAGGGAAGAGTTGCACCCCCCAGGTACATCACACCCTGTCATTATTAGGAGAGACAGCCATGTCTTGGCGTACTATGCACCTTGCCTCTTGGCACTTCAGCTCTTGATGTTCGTTTGTCCATGTCCAGCCTCGTGCATCCTGCCAGCGACATCCTGCATTGATCAACACCATTTACTTGACGCCCACCACCCCGCGTTCTGCCATGGTCTCTACGGCGCAACCATCGCTGAAGCGACCTTCTGAAGAACAACCTCCCGGAGCCAACAAAAAACCCAAAATGGCCCCTCCCGACCAGGAAAAGATCCAAAAGATGATAGCGGAAGCTCGAGCTCGAGCTGCCGCTATCGCCTCAAAGAAGGGTGTAGTTACCTCGCAGCAGCCGCCGCAACAAAGTGTCCCCGCTGCACCCCAATCTGCAGCTCAAACAGCTGCGGATCGTTTGGCGGCCATGAGGGCACGCGTTTCTGGGGCGGTCTCAAGATCCGCCAGTATCGCCGCGAGTCTTCCCAACAGACCCCCAGCGGCCCCTTCGTTCAACCATAGAAGAGAGGAACAGGAGGTTGATGATGGGCCAAAAGCCAGGGGAGGTCTGGATGTTGGGCTTCATCCTGCATTGCTGGGAGATAGTGGTGATATGGGAGTGCGAAAGGGGGGGAAGGGTGGCCTGGCGCCAAAGTTCGCGACTACAATGGCGAATCGACGTCCTGATGCTATCCAGCGCGGTAAAAACCGAGGAAAAAAACAGCTTGACATCTCTGGGCCTTCGCCAGACTTGACTGATCCGACAAAAAACCCGTACTTTGATCCGAACTTGTCGTCGAAAGCAATTGCGCCGAGGAGGTTAAATAAAACATTGGTATTCAATCAGAAGGGGAAATATATTGAGCAGGCCAATGCTTTACGTCGACAGGCAGCATTGGAGACGATGAAGAAGAGGATCGCCGAGGCGGCACGGAAGGTCGGAATTGATGAGGATATGCATGCTGATAAGGCCTTTGCTGTGAGTATCCGAGACTCTTTGTCCTTTTTCCGGTAGAGGCTAACGTTTGTCGGTTCAAAGCGTGAACCGCCACCAGATATCGAATGGTGGGATCAGGGCCTCACAACTGCGTCGTCTTATCTATCTCTAACACCAGAAACACTTCTTATAAACACCGCCGACTCCATAATCACATCATATATTCAACATCCTGTTCTACTCGCGCCTCCTCAAGACAACCTAGCACCAGCTCCAAAACCTATGCCTCTTACCAAGCGCGAACAAAAGAAGATTCGCCGCCAGCGTCGTGCAGAAGCTCTCAAAGAGAAGCAAGCAAAAGTACGCCTCGGCCTGGAGCCCCCGCCTCCTCCGAAGATCAAGAAGAGTAATCTCATGAGAGTTCTTGGAGACGAGGCCGTTAAAGATCCTACCGCAGTTGAGGCAAGGGTCAATAGAGAAATCCAAGAAAGATATGAAACACACTTGAAAATGAACGAAGAACGTAAACTCACCAAAGAGCAACGGCACGAAAAACTCCACACGAACCAGGAGAAAGATCAGGCTATGGGAATCCGTTGTCTTGTCTTCCGTATTGAAACTCTTGCAAATGGTCGGCACAGATATAAGATTAACATCAATGCAGAGCAGCTCGCGCTTACTGGTATCTGTATACTGAACCCGAAATTTAATCTTGTTATCGTCGAGGGAGGATCTTATTCAATCAGCAAATACAGGAAGTTGATGGTTAACCGTATCGACTGGAAGGAATCGCTTGCGCCCAAGGAGGGTGCCGAGGAAGGGGAGCAGGAGGAAGTTGGAGAGGTGGACATGGAGAAGAACATGTGTACACTTGTATGGGAGGGAGAGCTGAAGCAAAAGGGCTTCAAGAAATTCACGACGGAACGATGTCCAACAGACGCCTTGGCAAAGGAAAGACTTGAAAGGGCAAAGATGGAGTTTATGTGGACCCAGGCTAAGAATGCTGTTACAAAGGAGACTTAGTGGCGGAAAGTGTATTGGTATTCGCTTAGACCATGCTGTATTTTTAAAGTGTATTAGTTGTCTCTGTGGTGTTTATTTCTGGATCATAAACTATCACTCGTACGTTCGTTTGTATTGTTTCTAGACTTCGCAAAAATTATTAAGGAAGGGCATTCAAAAATTTACTGTAAAAAAAAAAAGAACCAAAAGGAAGTGAAACGAGCCCAATCCCGAGGTCCAAGGCGAGCCCCGCTATGGGGGGTTCAAGCCACTGACTTGAATAATCGGCGAGAGTAGTACTGCATCAAGCTAACGGCTGGTGGTGTTTGTGGTGGCAACGGTGGGGGCTCTGCTAGATTTTAAACGACAGCACAAGTAAAGTAGATTTACGTTCCTCACAATTAACTACAAGTGTACTCGCGCGTTCATTAAAAAGTCGGAATTTTTGGTAAGGATTTGGTTGCAACGGCTTCCGACCATTTAATGAACACGCGAGTACTCATGGGAAATATAAGTAATATATGTCCTATCCGTTTGATATTCGTATTCTATACTTAGTAACCAATGTACATCCGTGGACCCTTATATCCACCGCCAGCAACAATATTATACACGCAGCCCATATTAAAACCGATAAAAGCAAAGCCATAAAAACAATATACTGAAGGAAGACTTTTTCAACGAGGGGAATGATTATCAAAGCTTTAGCACTCCAACAAAAAAGAAGAAAGAACAAAAGGAATAAGAATGAAGAGATAGGAATAACTAGTAAAGTGGTTTTTTTAGTACTCGATCTATGATAAATAATGAACTCCGGAAACCCAAACAGCAACAAATCCCAACACCAAACTGCCAAAAAGAAAAAAGGAAAAAAGGAAAAAAAAAAGAAATACTACTACAAAAAAATTAATACAAACAATAGGTACTCCGTTTTCGTGACTCTTGTTCCAGACATTAAGTAAGTAGACGGTGGGGAATATCCCAAACGTAAAAGAAGGAAGAGTAAAAACAAAGAAAAAGAAAACACTCCCACGATCCACTACCCAAATGTCCCTGTGCTAACCCTAACACTTAATCTTTGGGCCCTCGCCCTATCTGACTCTGGGGATAATGAGACCATCTCATATCCCTCGCCGTCCTTAGTTCCTGCAGATGTTGTACTGCCTAATGATGATGATGTTCCCGCGCGTTGCATCCGAGTCCGCCCTAGGTTGCTTTTTATTTTTTGTCGTTCTTGTTCAAGATATAGGTCATGTTCTTCTTTTGTCCTTGGCCGGTCAAAGTATGAAAGTTGACCGCCAGAATGTGGTTCAGGGGTGTATCGAAGTCCCTCCTCTTCCTCCTCGTCTCCATAGTCCGTGGTTGTGGTTTCGTAGCCAAGGCTCATGTATGGTCCTCTCCTCAACACACTTCCTTCACCCTCAGAGTATCCATATTCCTCCTCTGCAATCCCACTTCCCCCGTGCCTATCGTCGTCCTCATCCTCATCGTGCGTGATCCACCCGCTCAGGTCCTCTTCCTGCGTATGTATCGACGGGGGAGCATGTTCCCCCATACCTCTCAGAAGGCCCGCAAACACCTTCATCAAGCCCCTGAATTCCTCCTCCTCCACGCCCGCACTCTGCGTCCTGAACCTTGCCCTCTCATATCCATCTAGAAAGATGTCTGCTGCGCCTCCCTTCACAACCCCAAACACCGCGAGATGGCTCAGATAAGCTCTCAGCGTCATATGCGGCTGCCTCCGCAAGTCCTGTCCTCCCAGACGCAACGATAATGCCTTGGCTTCAATTAGGTGCGGTAACTCTGCAATTACTGATAGATAGTGGACCTCGGGAAGGTCCACGGAGCTAGGCGCCGACCACCCCGGGTGCGATATCACGCCACCAGTACCGCTCACAGTTGATGGGTTCGGACGACTCTGTACAGCGATGATGGCACTCCTGCCGAGATTACCGGCAATGGCTTTGTGCACGCGTTTCGGTAGGTCCATCTTCTTTACGGGAGCCCAGGATTTGGGGATCTCTTCCATTAGCCGGCGGACGGAGTAGATGCGCGATATATATATCGCGAGGGCGAGAAGTGCGGTGAGGACATAGGTTCCGGCGATGATGAAGATGTTGTAGAGTTGTGAATTTCGGAAGTATGCCTGCACTATTGCATCTGCGGGGGTGATGAGCAGCAGCAGAAACAGGAATAGAAATAGGATGGTGAAGGAGGTGCTGTAGAAGAAGCGATGGAGTCTGTGGAGTGCCATGATGGTGACGGCATCTGGAGGCGGTGGGGGGAGGTTGGAGAGGTGTTAGAGGTGCCTGTCACGTTAACATTGCATGTCTGTTTCTTGCTGTTCTGTTTTGGGGAGGCTTGTGTGTGGTATGGATGTTTCGGGGATTGTGTCACTTTGGGCGGTTGAGGCTGCTGACCGGAGGGTCCGGGGGGCTGGTTACCCGGTGAACCGTTGTCTGAGTGTATTCTAAGGTATGGGATCCTAACTGCGGCCCTGCAGCCTGCAAGGTACGCACTCGTTAGTACTCCACTGACTTACTGCATTTAGATATGTTTGGAGCATACCCTGGTTCAAATCATCCTCTACCTAGAGTACAAGTCATACCCGACTCTATACCCTCCACGTATAGATGGACCATTCCCTTGTATTTATGACTTCTACTCTTTGTGGAGTCATAAGCATCCCCACATAGCTATATGGCTACATGTAGATCCCTGAATTATATGAGGGCACTCAAAACTGGCAGGGATACTATTGATCGCTAACCAGGGTTCAAGCAATACTAGTCCATAATCCAATTATTAGATCCACAGACTTGAGTGATAGTAAGAACCTTCAAACATCCATTAAAGGTTTGGATGATATCGATTGAGCCCGTTCAACGCAGCGGGAAATGATATGCGTGCTCTCTTTTCCAGCTCTGAGCTATGGCCTAGTGGTTCCGATATCTCGTTAAGGTTTTTTGAACGATGTCGAGCAGCATCGTTTGGTCATTGGTAACCAACCAGGCACCGGAAAAATAACATGCTTTCAACCAGCATCCTGCATGCATGGGTTATGTTAGTTAACCCCATTTGATGGTAACTCAACGGGATAATACATATGCGGCCAGAGTGAAACAGACCAATATGGAACACAGTACTGGGCATGGGGTTACGTTATGTGCCTGCAGAACTTCATATGCCATCATCTACCATTGATTGCTGAGGAATAGATGGAATAGAGACAACTTCAGTTTGAACCTATCATCTGTGTGTAAAACGATAGAAATATGGGCATGGCCCCTAGCATTGGATGTCCTGAATTCCGGGCGTTGCGTTGGGAGTTTCACTCCTGTAACTTGGAATTGATGGACACTTATGTACACAAGCAGTTCCGGGCAAGTGCATATAGTAATAGTGAGCCCTTATGGACGTGGAATAGCCAAGAACCCCAAGGCTCATGTGAGAGACACCTGGAGCATAAATTTCCAAACCGTACACAGAAGTCGGGCATATTAATGCTATGGATCAACAGCAAAAACAGAAACTAGGGATCCACAAGGAAGAGCAATACATGCAGAGATACTGAGTGATTTCTAATCTGTCTTAATATATACCACGATGAACACACACACCCTCGGTTCCAAGTTTGATTTGATTCACCCCACTTAGCGGCTTTATAGCTATTCATCTAACCGATTTTATGGATATGCTGGCCCAATAAAAGTCTTGCTATTTGGTTACGGCAGGCAGAAGGTAGGAGAGGTCGATGTTACATGGTTGCCAATATCTGTTTAATTGGGGTTGTCCTAGTGGGCTATCCAAGGATATATTGAATTCATGAAAGACGTGTAGTCGAATGGATGAAGGATCAATAGGCAGAAGAGGGTTTTGTTCTATGATGAATTTAAATGTACGCTAATATGCTGTACAAGAAAAACGCTGCCATTGTATTGTTCTATGAGATCGAATCTCATATCCCATATAAAACATCACCGATTCGTGCCAGCTTCTAAAAAACACGATATAAATAATGCGTCAATGATATGAACAAAAACAAGGAAGTAAGGGAGAATTGAGATGAATTACCAAGCCATTCTTTTCCATCAATATCAGCATGCAGAGAAGCCAACAAGCACAGAGCCCGGAAATCCTCCCAGTAGTCTTGAGATCAGCTCTCTAATGAGAGCTTCACTCGCTGTCATCGCTATAACTACATATAGCTTCAGAGGCTACGTAAGCAGTACCTCCAATGGACCTCGCGGGGAAGAGGATGCTAAAAGCGGCCTGGCTATATGCTCCCAACTGAGCCGTAATATCACTCTCATTTCCCCAGTTCTCAATCTTGCTGGCCAATTCAAGTGTGGATTTTCGTGAAAGGTTAGCATTCTCGATGTATATGGTTTTGGTGTCATCTCCACGCACGACTGCCTCAGCCAGGGCTTTGACTCTGTCGATGTGATCGATGATTTCATCGACGACTTGAGCACAATATTCAAGGGGGGAATATATAAGGTGTGCGTCAAGATATTGAAGGTGGAGTCTGATTTTAGTCCTAGCTTCGTGCAGGATGTTCTTTTCGTGAAGGGTTAAGCGGTCCATGTTTGGTAGCTTTGATGGGTATCTCGATGCAAAGAGAATGGACGTATGATTGGATGAATGTTTCGATTTGAATGTAAGGTACTTGTGATTGGTGATGGTAGTATTCTATGTGTTGCTTGCTTGACTGGACAGCAACGGGTTGCACGGTAGCTATGGTAGAAATTGATTACACGTATATGCGCATGCGTACTTGACACTAAGTGAGTGAAGGGGCTCCGTTGGTGTGTAGCGCAGCAGCTTCTAGATACACTAGTTAGAACTACATGTGCAAGGTGCGGTTCCTACAACGCCTGAAGCATGTGCTTGTATTAACCTGAGGATTCGAAGCTTTAGGTAATCCATGTCATAGTGCAAATGAGGTGTTTGATTCGGGTTAAGTATTCTCTTAGAGCACTCGGTAGGATAGCTCATAGCATAATATAGAAGAATCTAGGAGCTCAGTAACTGCCATCTAGAAAGTCAGTTCACTTGGGTGATTTTGGAGGAAATAGTTTAACGCAGATCTTGTGTGAATCATCACATATCACTCGCTGGTATTTGAACGCTCGCCCATGATTGATTAATTAATTGCTTCATTAACTGGATGCTCGCCCATGTTTTATGGTGATAATAATCATATGGTGAGAGATTTAGGGAGTCTGCACGCCATTGGATCAGCATAGGATAGTAGTAGTTTGTGTGTGTACCTGTGGTAGTCTTTCTCCCCTACACGCACTCTCTCTTGCGTAGTGACTGTGTGAGCGGTGATGGGCAATGAGACGAGACGAAACGAGAAGGGAGTTGGGAAAGGTCTCGTCCCGCCTCGTATCCTTTAAAGTGGGGTTTGAAAAGCTCGAGGCAATGGTCTCTTCTCGAGACCTTTGGAAAGTTCTATAATGATGCGAATTAATGCAAATCCATCTTATGATCTGCCCGAGCACATTGTTATTTCGGGTTCCGTGGCAGTGGTGTATGTGTTGGTGCATGCCCTCGAAAGGAAACAAGTACGACAGCGAGGCCGGGGTTCGATTCCCGCTACGGAAAACCACACCTTTCCCCCTTGTTTTACCCCCCAGGTTTGAACGTCAAATTAAAGAGTGGACCGAAAACAACTGGCAATATTTTTTTTGGAATACATTTAAGTGGGGCGGGAAAACATCAAAGAAGCCTTGTCTCGTCTCCATATTCCCTACACATGTCTCAGCACAGAGATGCCAGAATATATATATATATATATATACCACGGGGGTATAGGAAAATCGTCGGTAAAATCTAAAGTGGGACTGGTAATGCATTCGCCGATGCATTATACAGATGCATTATTCTGGCACACGCAGGTCACGGCGTAAAAAGATGGGATGCATTTTACTGATGCATTATCATGATACACCCCCACCGTAGTTGAGTCAGATAATCCGGTATTTGATGTCGAGTGATAGTTTATGGTTTGTTCCAATCCCCCGAGTGATGAGTTGTGCAAAAACAGGCCGCTTTGGTGAGGGTTCATTACTTGGCCCTATAGGTTATCTTGATATCGATGGAATTGATATTCGGACTGTTGGATGCGGGCAAGGAGAGATAACTATGCCATTGCCCGGTTGGCTTGTATATACAGATTGGAGATTGTCTCAACTTGGTTTTTTAGTTTGACCGGTCGAATATTTAATGAGATTAAGGAAGCAAAGTCGCAGGTGATCCAAAGCTCCCAACGATAGAAAGACCCGAATATTGCAACCAAAGACACCCCCTTATATTGCTTCCCATAAGGTATATCTACATACACGATCAACATATCATACAAAACAGGTATCTTTTTCATGGCCCCAAACGCCCATCACAAAGAAAAAAACAAAAAGACTTTTGGTACTATTAAAAAACATTCCCTAACCACAACAGTCCCATCTACCCAATATTAAACTCATCCGCCATCCCCTTCTTCTTCAGCATACCCTGCGCAATCTTCCTCATCTTCCTCATCGCCTCATTCCCGGGCCTCTCATCCTTCTCCTCATCACTATCCTCTACCACCCCCCTCTTCTGCGCCACCGCCAAACTCTTCCCACCGCCACCTCCACCCCCACCCCCACCAGGGACCTTAATATCCCCCGGTTTATCCCTCAACCCAAAGCTCTTCGCCAAATGCCCATAATGCAGCCCTTTGACACTAAACACGGCCCTCTCACTCCCCACATGCGTCGCATAGGCCCTGATATGGCTCCCCCACGCCCTCGCCGCAACACTCTTCATTCTCGCGTCCTCGGCGATCCAGCGCTCCACGTTCAGCTGCCACTCAGACGCGCGGTCCTCCCACTCGCGCTTCTTCTCCTTATCCTCTGCGAAGCCCTTCCGGAAGAGCTCGTCGACGTTTGCGCGCGCCAGCTGGCCCTCGCGCACGCCCTTCTTGAGCACGGACTCGACGTATCCCTCCTCGGGCCCGGGCAAGAGGAAGATGATTGCGCGGCCGGGACGGCCGGCACGGGCCGTGCGGCCAATGCGGTGGAGGTGGTCGGAGGGGGAGAATGGGGGGTCGTGCTGGATGATGAGGTCGATGTTTGGGAGGTCGAGACCGCGGGCGGCGACGTCGGTGCAGAAGAGGATTGTAGGGTGCGGGGTGGTGGTGAAGGAGTGGAGGGCGGCGGTGCGGATGGGTTGTGGGAGGGAGCCGTGGAGCTTGTGCAGGACGCAGGAAGGGTGGAGGGTTGGTGCGGGGCTGGTGGCGGGGTTGAGGGCTGGCTTCTTCTTTTTCTTCTTGTCCTTGGGGTCCTTTTTGCTGGCTTTGCCGTCTTCGGGGGTGGCGTCTTCGGACTCGGACTCGGAGTCGGAGCTGGAGTCAGCGGCGGTGGAAGTGGCAGCAGCAGCAGCGGCGGCGGCGGCCTCTTCGGAGAGTTGGCGAGAGAAGACTTCAAAGTGGAAGTCGACCGAGTCTGAGCAAGAGAAGAAGACCATGACTCGCGGTGTGGCTGTCTGCCGTATGAACGCCCGTTTGAGCACTGCCATGAGCGCAACCAACCGCTGCTTGGCCGGCACAACAGCATAGCTCTGCTTCAGCTGTGCCGGGGCCGTAAACTTTCCTTCACCAGCTTCTTTCCCGGCGTTATCTGCCTCCTCGTCCTCGGCGCTTTTCTCGGCCTTGATATAGAGCGCATCCTTCAGCGAGATGTCTCCCAACCGCTGCACATTCGTCTTCATTGTCGCCGAACACAATATCGTAACTCTACGCTTTGGGAGGACCTCTTCGCCGCTCGGAACACCAGAACCCCGTTCCGGAGTGCCGTTGGGGAGCTTACTCTTCTTCTCCAGGATTGCGAGAATGCTGCCAATTGTCTCCTCGAAACCCAGCTCCATGAGTCTATCCCCCTCGTCCATGACGACCCATCGAACCCGACTGACATCCAGGCTCTCTGTGTTCTCGAGATGATCCAGAAGACGTCCAGGTGTTGCAACGAGGATGTTGAGTCCCTTGCGCAGCCGTGCCTTCTCGGATTTCTTCTTCTCTCCACCAATGACCGAGCCAGGGACGATCCAGTGCGGGCCGTTCTTGGCATGGATGAGTGTTGATAGGACTGTTTCAATCTGGCGGGACAGCTCACGGGTCGGTGCGAGTATGATGGCATAGAGTCCTGAATGGCGTGCCATGGTCTCCTTCTTACCGCTGGGGGCGTTGGATGAGGGCCGTGGCTTTGTGAGCTGCATGATCCGGTTGACGATGGGGAGCAGGTAAGTTAGCGTCTTTCCGGAACCAGTCTCAGCCTGGATGAACGCATCGCTGTCGGTCTTGATGAGCTCGGGGATTGCAGACTTTTGAATTGCTGTGGGGGCCTTGAGGGTCAATTTTGTGGTGAGATGGTTTGCGAGGATGGGGGAAAGGCCGAGCGTCGTGAAGGTCGTTGAACCGTCTGATAGAGGGGCATTGGTCGGTGCCTGTGCCTCTGGCTCTGGTTCTGGCGCGGACTCGATTGTGACTGATGCGGGGTTCTGAGTCCAGAGCGAGGACACGAATTCACCAGGTTTTGTGCCCGGAGGGGGCACGCCAGTGCCATTGGGCTTTGGGGCTGCAGAGGGCTCGCTGGGACGTTTGCGCTTTAGGCTGCGGTCAAAAGGGACATGGTTTGGGTTTGAGTTGTTTGAATTGGAATTATCTTTCTTCTGACTTTGGGGTTTTGCGACATTGAACTCTCCTGTGCCATCGTCTGCTTTCTTTGGCGCTGCTGCTGTATTTCCCTTGCGGATGTGGTACTGTGCAAGTCTCTTTGCCTTTTGTCGGTCGGTCCATTTTCCACCTTTGAAGGATGGTGCAGAGCGGGCGCCCACAAATGCGTCGGGGCCTATGTCAAAGTTGACGAGCATGCCATCGTCGGCCATTGTGCTGTATTATTAGTTGTATTGTGGTATATAGTTATTCCGTGGTTGGGTGTGTCTGTGTCTGTCTGTATTGTATATGATGTAGTTATAGGAATCCCACTGACTTGATGGAAGCCGCAGAAATAATTTTGAGACGCTTGGACCAAGTGCTGCTACACCTGTGGGACCCGACAGTCGAGACACGCCGCTTACCCGGACGATGCAGATCTGAAAATACTTGAAGAGAGAGATCGAACCCTCAGAGACCTTCTTTTGCCTCTGGACCTGAATTACCGAGAACCCACCGGTAAAGCCCCTCCTCTGCATCAAGTCCATATCTTCACACCAGCACTCCCCCAATTACTCTTAAAGCATGGTACAAACCCCTCTACCCCACCACTTTCTTTTCAGAAATCTAACACCCTCCTCTGCAGGCCCACCGAATAATAGCGCAAATCGCCCTCGTCGGCGGCCGTGTCGTCGGCCGCGCCTTCGTCGAAGCCTGGCGACAAGCCCAAGCCACACAGAAATACGCAAAAGCGGCCGCCGCCGGCCGCGTGCCCGACGGTCAGGGCGGGGCGTCGCTCCGCGCGCACTCGGGGCTGACGCTGGACGAGGCGTGCCGCATCCTGAACGTCAAGCCGCCGCAGGAGGGAAAGATTGAGCTCGAGAATGTGATGGAACGCTTCAAGAAGCTGTTTGACATCAACGATCCGAAGAAGGGCGGCAGCTTCTATCTGCAGAGTAAGGTGCTGAGGGCGCGGGAGAGGATCGAGGCCGAGGTGAGGGCGAAGGAGGACAAGACGGGCGAGTGGAGGCCGAAGGTGTACAAATAGTGCAGTCCCTTTGAGCGGGGGCGGGATTAAGTGGTAATGGAGATGTGTGCTTGGTGATTCTTGTGGATATATGGGTTTTTTTTCTTCTTTCCCTTTCTTGCGTGCTTCGTTTTTCTGCTTTGGGGGTGTGTGCAGGCTCTAAGTCGGGTCGGGTCGAGTTGGGGCCGGGGCGGGGACGGGGGGCGGACATTTCTGTTTCCTTTCTTTTTCTGGGCTTCTCTCTTTTATCCCACTTCTCTATATATATTACCGCTCTCCTTTTCTGGCGTTTTCTTTTGATCCATCCATCCGGCTGGCCGGCCGGCCACCGGCACCTCCCGGGAGGCCAGCTGTAGGCGATGGTGGATTCCCAAAAAGGGGGCGCGATAGAAACAAAAGTCTCCTCTCTATTTCCTTGTTCTTCTACTTTTTTCTTTTTTAGATCTTGTGGGGTTGGTTAGATGGGCATGGGATGGGTGTATACTACGGGGGTTAGCTGGTTGCTGTGAGTGGGGGAAGGTCAATTTATGGCTTTGGCATGGCAAATGTGATATACCTGGTCTGACTTGGAGTGAGATTTCATGATTGTGGAGGGCTAAATATAAACCTCTGCTGCAATCAAGGTCATTTCCTTAATATGTACTTCCCTTTTTGGAGAAAATCCTTATGCTTGACGTGCCTGTTTTTGATGGAATTTTCAGTTAAGACGCCGATACGCCAAAACCGAAAGAAAAAGAAGAGGAAGAAACTGGGCTTAAGGTCTGCGTTAGTGATCTCTTAATGAATTCATGAAGCCATTGACCAACGGTGTTACAAATCCTAAGCCACTTGAATGAGCCCTCAGTTAAAATCCAGAGTATCTATGTAGTCGCTGGATCAGGCAACTATGCGTTTTGCACTATTACGGGTACCATTCTCACAAGCTGCTCTGAACAGGTCAGCATTTACTTTCTGGTCTATCTCTTTAACCCCCACGGGAAACGCGTTGAGAGATCAATAGTTGTGGGACGAGAAGTTTTACAGGCAAAGCAGTTTAATTTAGCCTCGGCCTCTCAAAAAGAGGGCAGAATATAGACAGGTGTCTGTGTGAGGGCTACGGGAAGGTTCTCATTATAAGGGTTGCGGTCGGTGGTTCTTATTGCCTGCGTAGTATACGTATACTTACAGCAGCTGCGTGGCTTTATGCCATTATGGGATATCACCCGTGCCAAGAAGCTCCTCTCGTGCTGCCTATATGCCTATGGTACCATTGATTGATTGATTGATAATTGGAAGCCTTCCCGTGGATATTCTGAAGGTGTTCAAACTTGAAGCCTTGAAGATAAATTATAGATCTTGCATAGAAAGGGCTCACAACAACTCTGTAGACACCCCCTGGGGGGATCTACAGACCACATTTGAACGCCTAAAAACCTTCAAAAATATCCACGGGAAGGCTTCCATTCATTAATTTTATTGCCTGCGGTACCTGGGATATATCCGGAAAAATAACCGTAGGGAGCAGTTACGGCTCGAAATCCGGGGGATAAAAACAACATACAAACTGTCACCATATATAACCCGCAACTAATTGCAGTATATATATCATCACTACTTCTTTAAAGACTCCCCCCTTTCATTTTTCTCCCGCTGAGGTTAGTGCGGTGTATATAATTATAATTGAATGCCTACACGTTCCAAACTACATCCGATTCCAGATGTACATATATATGTGGGCATAGTCTGGTCATGCCCGTACTTAAACGTACCGTCTATAAATGTAACATGTGCACGAAGAATGGCAATCCACGAGCAGTAACCGCTCCAGTTACGAATGCTCCCTTTGGTTATTTAATGAAGTTAACGATTAGCTTGTATTACGTTGGCTGAGGTTTGCCCTCCACCCCGTGAGCTTATTGAAATCTTTCTCGTAAAGGGAAATCTGCGTGGTAGTGCTGAAATTTGTAGTATCCCTCTGCATAGGTATGTTACTGCTGTAGTGAGAATTCATGATGGTGGCTAAGTGAGGGCGTCGTTCGTTGTTCCTTGTTAGTCCAACCATTGTGTGCCGGGGTAAGAGGTCAATAATGGATATGGCTTGGTATTAATTTATTCGGCGGTGGCTGTCAATGATCGCTACAGCAGTTTGCTGGACGTGTGAGATTTCATGATGATACGTCTGGTAAAAATTCATGACACTGGCAAATAAAGACTATAGCTATCAACCATTATTGTAGCAATTTATTGGAGCTTGTAGTGACATTTCATGATGAATCCCACAGTAAGATCTCATGGCGATACCTGCCAACAACTATCTACGAAATCGAAAGATGGTATTGAATTCTACCCGACCCGTTCATCCAAACCAAGCCTACCCAACCAGCCCACACAGCTCAGTCCATCACAGTACTACACTAACTACACTATCATTTTTCACTCTTCACTCTAATTCACCCTACACACAACCCCGCCGCTAAAGCCAGGAAAAGAAGTGAAAGAGGAAAAAAAAAAAAAAAAAAAAGAGAACAAGAATAAAGCAGTAGTTATTGGTAAACGCACAGAAAAGAAGAAAGAAAAAGGAAAGAAAAAGAAAAGCCCTTGGCTTTCTCTAAAAAGTCTAAGAAGCGCCCGCAATACTCAAGTCTCTAATCTCCTGCAGCACCTGCTCGACCCTCTGGTCGAGATGGCCCTGCGCATACTGCTCTCTCGTGTTCGGATCCAGAAACTGCTGCACCTGTGCCATTCTCGAGTACGCCTCGGCACAAACTATTCCACCGTCAGCGCAACCCTACCTCGTTTCCACGCCCCCACAAAGAAAGAAGCAGTACTCACATCTCAACTGAATCTTCACCAGCGCCTCAAAGCTCGGATCCAAATACGGCACTCTCAGATCAATTAGCTGCGGCAGCTCGCCCGTCAACTGCTCATTGAGCCCTTCATACACCTCCTTCGCCATCTGGGCCTCCTTCTCCGTGCGCGGCAGCTTTCCCGGGTCCTTATCCGGCTTCTCGACCAGCTTCTTGACCTTTGCGCGCATCTGGTCGTAGTCGAGCAGCTTGTGGTTGCGCTTCTTGATGCACTCGTTGATGTCGGGGAAGTAGGCGCAGAAGCGCGAGATGGGCTCGAGGACCGTTGTGCGGTACGGCCCGTCGAGCGCTTTGATAGTCTCGGCATCGAGCTCCTCAACAGCTTGCTTGTATGAACGGGAGACGCCGTCGCGGGTACCGGCGTCGCCGTAGAAGGCGTCGATGGTCTCGGCTATGCGCATTTGTGAAGCTGTCATGGCTGGATGGGTGCGATACTGTTAGTGGGTGTGTATGGGGTGGAGGGGAAGAGAGGGGGAGGGGCAGGGGAGGAGTACCTCGTAGGGCGTCGAGGTAGCCTTTTGCTTCGCGTTGGAGTTTTGTAGCAGCGGCTTCCATTGTGCGGAAGCGGCGCTCTTCGACTTCGTAGTCGCGGTCATTGGTTTTTTCGATTTGGCCTGTGAGGGGAGGTATTAGTAGGCGAGGTTGGGGTAGATGGGTATGGTGTTTAGTTTATTTGGTACTGGAGGTACTGACCGGCTTTCATCATGACCTGGACCGTAGTCCGGTTCACAGTCTTTTTGAACCCTGTGGTGGTGCTGCGTTAGCCCTCTGCTTTGCGAGTCCCCCACTCCCTCCTTTGCTTGGAAAGGTCTTGGTACCTGCCCAACTCATAGCTACTGCTGCTGCTGCTTCTGCTTCTGCTTCTGCTTCTGCTTCTGCTTCTGCTTCTGCTTCTGGTGATCAACGAGTGTTGTTTTGATGATGATGTTGTTGGTGGTTGAATGGAAAGAAGGGAAGAAGGGCCCAGGAGGGAGAAGCAGAGCAGTGTGGTGAACTCTTCTTGTTGTTAGCCCCAGCACCACGCCGTTTTCAGGACGTTGGACGGGAAAGCGGGAGTGGGCAGTGTGTGGGCCGGGGTGGAGTCAAGTGTTTCGTCACCAGCGAGGCGGTGCTGTGTGGCTGGGTGCCTTGGCGGCAAGGGGTGTTGCGTAAACTGTTAGGGATCCAGAGTAAAACAAACCCGAGCGGTGTCTTGGAGCCTCGGAATGAGGGCGATTTTGGTTTGGCCGAGTCTCCAATCTCGGAGGTGGTGAGAGTGTGTCGAGAGTTGAGTTTGGCGTCACGGAGTATCACCCGGTTGTCTGAGCATGAGGCCTTGCCTGGAAACTGGGAAGGGGGATCATTGACTTTGGACCCTGGCGCTCTGAGCTCCTCCCGTCACGCAAAGTATTGGTAACCATCAGCCGCTAGCTAAATCGGTGGTAAAGTGAGAGTAACGCTTATAATTTAAGTAATCCTTTTGACGAATAACCCAGCTACATAGAGTACACCAGCTATAGTTATGTAACTACAGTATTGTAGTCCACTGTGAGTTCCCATTACTAGTAAATGTCTTATAACAAAGAAATATCAGAACGCAGCATGCTCTGGGGGTTCTCTCGGTGTTTGGGGGGTTCATCGTGAAGTCCGGACGCTGGGTAGGTCATAGATCTAGCTACGACAAACCATCTCCTGTTATCCCAGCATACAAAGACAACCATATTCCGAGGTTCGCTGAAGCAGCCTTGACCCCGCCGCCCCTGTCCCTACAATCTACCCCTCGAGGCCAGGCTAGTCCGGGGCACCCAACTCGAGTAGGCTAGATAGCACAACAAAGCCCAGACCCGTGACAGGAGAAACGCGGAGAAAAAGAACTAACAAACACGCTATGTGCCGCCACTAGTATGCAGTTTAGGCGTTTCTTCCATCACCGCGGACTTCCGGGACAAGGTGACGTCAGTGATGTGTAGCCGAGCTGCTGAGTCAGTGTTGACAGAACATCTGTCTAGGCTATGGCTTGGCTGTACCTTGCATCCCACGCGCATCTCTGAGCATGGCTCCCTGACACGTATCCAGCCAGCCCTACCTATCTGAAGAATTCATGAACCGAGCGCGACATCTCACGGCAGGCAAACATCACTGCCGACACTACGTCAAGAACAACAACGCGCCGTGTCCGTTCGTGATAGAAAGTCGCCAGGCATGCAGTACTCGTCCAGGGCGTACCTACACTCGCCCAAGACCACTGCTGCCTCCAGAACTAGACCATACATCACCGAGCCTCTATCTACATGTATATGCAGCAATCTGAATGGACCATCAACTGCACTGTCAATGGCAATTCCCCAATCGCCCATCCCAAGCAGCCAGCCCGCCTGTCTGCTAGCAGGACCATATATAGATTTGGATTGTCATCAAAGAATGCCAGCCCCTCCCTCCATACGCCCTCCTATAAGGTTATTCTGTCCAACAAAATGGTTTAACTAACTTGGACTTTCCTGCTTCAAATTCTTTGTTTCACTATTAGCTATTCGTATGTTTCTGCCGTCTAGTTAATAATGAGAGGGTCAATCTTAGAACACAAAGACTTCGAGAAGACAGATTAGTGGTGACCTAATAACTTTTATTCAATCGGCCACCACCACCGCCACCACCACAATCACAATCACAATCACAATCACAATCACCCCTACTATACTACCTAGTACAACAATACCGGCCAAGCAGCATCTTCCATGGATGCTGTTGATTCCCTGTTTTACATAAGTATCTACGCTCTGTAACAGAGAGAGCAGACACAGCTTAATCCACTCTCAAACCGATGACCAAGGGGAACGATTGGAGGAGACGCCGACCGGCGCAGCTAGAGACGGGAATGCCAAGCCAAGCGTTTAGCCGAGTGATCATCAGTGACGCACTAGCCGCAGGTCAATGATTATTTCTTCCACAACACTCATGGGACAGTGCTGCTATCACCACCAACGATCAGTTCTGCAGGGAGCTCGACTAGTACAATCTTTTATTTAGTCTATCAATATGTACACCGTCTTTTTCTCATCAATGTCTATAGTCACTCCTCGACTTTTCTTTCGCACTTCTATACATAAATCAAATAACGCAAATACACAAAAAATCTAGATTCTCCAGGAATGAGTAATTCACCATCCAGGGAACTACGCTGCAACGGTGATTACTGTGCCAGTACCAGCACCAGTGCCGGTGCCAGTGGTCCGGGTCGTATCCGTGGTGTCAGTGGTGTCAGTGGTGTCAGTGGTATCGGTAGTGTCAACGGTCTCGGTGGTCTCGGTTGTGACAGTAGTGACAGTGGTGTCTGTGGTGTCAGTGGTGTCAGTGATGTCGGTGGTTTCAGTGGTGTCAGTGGTGTCAGTGATGCCGGTGGCGTCAGTGGTTTCAGTGGTGCCAGTGGTTTCAGTAGTGTCCGTGGTGTCGGTGGTGTCGGTGGTGTCAACGGTCTCGGTGGTCTCGGTCGTGACAGTTGTGACAGTGGTCTCGGTGGTCTCGGTGGTGTCAGTTGTGTCAGTTGTGTCGGTGGTGTCAGTTGTGTTGGTGGTATCGGTGGTATCGGTGCCTGTAGTGGTTCCAGTGCACCCAGTGGTTCCGGTCGTTCCGGTCGCTCCAGTTGTTCCAGTTGTTCCAGTTGTTCCAGTTGTTCCAGTTGTTCCAGTTGTTCCAGTTGTTCCAGTTGTTCCAGTTGTTCCAGTTGTTCCAGTTGTTCCAGTTGTTCCAGTTGTTCCAGTTGTTCCAGTTGTTCCAGTTGTTCCGGTTGTTCCAGTTCCAGTTGTTCCGGTTGTTCCAGTTGTTCCAGTTGTTCCAGTTGTTCCAGTTGTTCCAGTTGTTCCAGTTGTTCCAGTTGTTCCAGTTGTTCCAGTTGTTCCGGTTGTTCCAGTTGTTCCGGTTGTTCCAGTTGTTCCAGTTGTTCCAGTTGTTCCAGTTGTTCCCGTGGCGGTTCCAGCGGTACCTGTGGTGCCAGTGCCAGTGCCGGTGCCAGAGCTGGACGCAGCGCCAGTATCAGTGCCAGTTGCGGTACCGTCACCGGTATCAGTAGCCGAGGTAGTGCCAGACTCAGTGCTCGCAGCTGTGCCAGTGCCAGTGTCGGTGTCTGTGGTGCCAGTTGTGGTACCAGTGCCTGTGGTGCCGGTGCCGGTGCCAGAGCTGGACGCAGCGCCAGTATCAGTGCCAGTTGCGGTACCGTCACCGGTATCAGTAGTCGAGGTAGTACCAGACTCAGTGCTCGCAGCTGTGCCAGTGCCAGTGCCGGTGCCGGTGTCTGTGGTGCCAGTTGTGGTACCAGTGCTTGTGGTGCCAGTGCCAGTGCCGGTGCCAGAGCTGGACGCAGCGCCAGTATCAGTGCCAGTTGTGGTACCGTCACCGGTATCAGTAGCCGAGGTAGTGCCAGACTCAGTGCTCGCAGCACTTCCGGTGCCAGTGCCACTGCTGGTTCCTGTGGTTCCTGCGGTTCCTGTGGTTCCTGTGGTCCCAGTGGTTCCTGTGGTCCCTGTGGTCCCAGTACCTATCCCGGTTCCTGTGCCTGTTCCGGCACCAGTTGTACCAGTTGTACCAGTCGTACCTGTCCCGGTTCCTGTCCCGGTTCCTGTGCCTGTTCCTGTGCCTGTTCCGGCACCAGTTGTACCAGTCGTACCAGTCGTACCTGTCCCAGTTCCTGTCCCGGTTCCTGTGCCTGTTCCAGCACCAGTCGTACCAGTCGTACCAGTCGTACCAGTCGTACCAGTCGTACCAGTCGTACCAGTCGTACCAGTCGTACCGGTTCCTGTGCCTGTTCCAGCACCAGTCGTACCAGTCGTACCAGTCGTACCAGTCGTACCGGTTCCTGTGCCTGTTCCAGCACCAGTCGTACCAGTCGTACCAGTCGTACCAGTCGTACCAGTCGTACCAGTCGTACCAGTCGTACCAGTCGTACCAGTCGTACCAGTCGTACCAGTCGTACCAGTCGTACCAGTCGTACCAGTCGTACCAGTCGTACCAGTCGTACTAGTTGTGGTTCCAGTTGCAGTTGCAGTTGCACCTGTGGCACTTGTTCTAGTCCCAGAGCCCGAGCCGGAACCACGACGAGTGGTGGAACCACGACCTGACCCAGTATCACCGGACCCTCGGCCTCTTCTCCCTCTTCCTCCCCTATCTTCTCCTCCTCTACCGCAGGCTTCTCCAAGTCCGCCGTCAATTCCGCCGTCAGTTCCGCCGCCTAAAAAGCCACTGAACAGATCGGGAGCTTGCTTCTCAGCCCTAGCATTTAGTCCAACATTGGGGCGGAAAAGGTTCTTTGATTCAGGTATGGCAATAGGTTTCGATAATGCTGTAGTGAAGAGGGTAACGGAAAGAAAGACCGCAGCGAGTGGGGTACTTGATACCTTCATCTTATAATCGTGATATCAGTCTTCTGAAACTTGGAAGCCGACGATATGACTATCTTCAGGTGCGATATCCTTTCTCTTATATAGACAAATATATATCATGTGCATATGGTCTGGCGCCGCACGCTCATCATATTGCGTAATTATTGCCTGTTTATCATGTTGCACCCGCTGGAAATGATTCCACGGACGCCATTTGACAAGCCCATCTATGATGGGACTAGGAGTTCATGAGCATGTGTGGTGCTCTCTGGTTTTATTTTTACTGATGTAAGTACAGCTATACCATAGTGTTTTGTGTAGAATTGTTTCTGGTGTTGCGGGCGATTAGTTGCGACGAAAGAGTAGTAGCTAGAGTTTTGAAAGACCTTTGAATTTGGGATTCTATTCGTGAGCGGAGAAAGATTGTAGGCTGATACATCGAACACCAACAGACTAGGGCGAGATGCAGATAGCTCAGCTTCATTATCTAACCATCTAATATGTGAGAATCGAAGATGCCACCGAAGATCAAGTACTCGCAACATACCTTCCGAGCCCTTTTGAGGAGACATCTATTTGTGATTTTGTGATTTCAAGAGATTCGAACAAATACTATACATCTATCATGTTTCTTGGACTACGTCGTAGGCCGGCTCTATGTTCGGTGATGAGACTCGTCTCTTCCAACGAATTGAGACGATCTATTAGATTCAATTCTTTTGTGTTGCTTTGGGTTGTTTCCTTCGATGTTTCCTTTCTTGGGTCATGAGAATTAGCTAGGCTCTGTTCTTGCCACAACGATGAGGAATCTCAATGAGGCCGGAGATGCTAGATGATGAGGGACTCATGCATCTTAAGGTAGGAGTAGCTAAATATAGAGACTCTGGACGTGGTGCTCTTCAGCTATGCGGATGAATCCAAACCTCGCCTCGCATTATGGAGTCTCGCTTGTTTTTCTCGGCGGCGATTTAGGTAGTAGAAAGAGGAAGACGTTATTATCTTTCGAATTTCATAGAACTACATGTAGTTTCAAGTAAACAGGGTCTTCCGGTTTAGGTTAGCCACCCTCGGATCGTCTAGGTACGACGCCACAATATTGGCCACTAGTACTACTACTGGATTACTATGATTATTGCGTTTGGGCAATATTACTCAGACACCATTACATAACTGCTACTACTAGTATAAGCAGTGAAGTATTATTCTCCGCCTCCTCCTCCCTCCTCCTCCTCCTCCTCCTCCTCCTCCTCATACTACTACTACTACTACACTACTACTACCGCTACTTTTACTGCCGAGCGTGCTTTCGTTTGTATCTCTAAGTACTCTCCACGTACTCGTGGACATGTAGTAGGCTACTAATCACGCTAGCAATGAGTGAGGAAGGTACGTTGGGGTTGTTTCTAGACTCCAGAACAATCTATAAATAGGTCTTGAGAAACCCCCGCACGACACGTGCACTAGCAACCTGTAGGTACAGCGATACATGTAGTTATATAGTGCACCATACAATTTCACCCCCCCCGTTTTTACATAGATCATTCCGGTCGCTGTACCTATGGGTTTCGGGCGTATGTGTATGTCGTAACAAGAAGTGTCTATTCAAGTGTGACGAGAGGACGCGTCAGTCTAGGCACAGTAAATCTCACTCGATTTTCATATCATCTAACACCAGACCCCCCCAAGAAGTGCTGTCGAATAGCTCTAAGCGATACATGACCAATCTGCTGGGCTCCCCGTTTCGTGAAGTATATTCTCAAAAAAAGAAGAATAAATTTAGGACCCATTGGGACGACCCAGTACTGGTCTGGCTTTTGGATTGTAGCTACATACCTATATATATATGCTGTTCGTGTAATTGAATAATCCAACATTCTGAACTTCAGATTACATATGTTAAGGCCCGTTCGGTTGCACCCAAATATCGTGATATTTGACCTAATCGGGAGTGGATCTTAACATATCCAGTAACGAATATTCCTTTTTAGGTCAAATATCACGATATTTGGGTGCAACCGAACGGGCCCTTAGCTATCCCAATACTCTAATCCGCTAAGAAAATAACAATAACATGTAAGTCTTTGATCTGATATGTCTATTGCAATGCACGCATTTCGTACCGGACAATCCAGTCTATTTAACAACACGAAGAATGAATATACGGTTGTCTGAACAGGTCCATAATCCATCTAGCTAGATTACAATACTATAATAAATCTTGTAGACCCACTTCCTCTAAATATCCGCTCTGGGTATTCTCAAAAACAAAAACAAAAACAAAACTACATATACTAGAGTTCTAATTCAACTTTTTTCCACCTACAACTCTTCGATCTTTTATATCTCCCACGATAACCCCCAGCAACCAACAATTTACCACAAAAAACGCCAATGCACTTCCCCACAAACCTGGGAAGAATGTACTATTACCCAAAAATTCAAGTTCGTAGCCTTGTTGGAGCCATGCGGCTTGAGTGAGAACCCATGCGCCTAGTGCGGTGAATCCTATTTTGGGACTCCGGAGCAGCGAGGAGGTGGGGAGGTAGAAGGGGAGAAGGACGATGTACCACATGAAATACTGACATGATGTTAGCAAAGTAGTGGGGTTAGTGAACCTATAGAAACATACTTGTGAGGTGCAGACTTTGTTGAATGCGACAAACGCAAAAGTCTGTGCAAAAAGAGTGGTGGGGAGATCCCATTTGGCGAATGCGAGTGGAAGCAGTACCCCAGAGAGGAAAAGCTGTGGAAGGAACGCAACACTGGCATACGGGAATGAGATATCACCCATGCTTGGTGGGGACGTGAGGTAGAGGAGGATGTTATAAGGTGAGAAGTTGTGGCGGTGGTCGAGACGCTCAACGTGATGGAAATATGTGTGTACTATGAACGGATCACGATATCTATTACTCAGTTAGCAGTATATTATGGGATAGTAAGAGTTATGAAACTGACATCTTCCACATTGCAAGGTTCAATCCTAGGAAGGTGACCAATGCACTTAGACCAAACTTTATTCTCGAGACAGTAAAGAACCCAAACACTTTTTGGATAATTGTCTGGCCCATTTTCCGGTCTTCCATCCACCAAAGAATCGCAGGTCCATAAACCACCGGATAGATTTTAAAGTGCACTGCCAGCCCGAGCAACACTCCCGTAGTAATGGCCTTTCTCTTCATCGCAGCCCACACTAGCCCCACAACCATAACTCCTAATAATCCTTCCGAGCTGCCTCTTGTCGATATAGTGGCAACCATAGGGTTGAGCAGCCAGATACTTGCAAATTTCAATGCGCGCCCTTTATCCATTCCTCCATAGCTGGTCCGTAAAACACTGTAAATCAACCAACCCGCTATTAGATCCCCCACCGCAAATAATACCTTCCCGAACGAAAACCAAAACCATTGTGGTTGAAAAACTGTTGGTAATATCAACCATGCCAGTAATGGAGTGTATCGATATGTTTCTCTGTCATACGGGGATTGGCCCATTGCCACATATTTCGAAGCGTCGGTAAAGACATGGTAGTCAATATCTGTATATTTGAGAGCAGAATGTGCGTCTTGGTAGAGTCCATAGAAGAACATCCCAGCTCTCAGAGCAGCCGAGGCCAAAAGAACGTTACGGAGGTTAAACATTGCACTATTCACAATAGGGGGGGGGGGTTGCTCTCCCGAGTGGGAAGGATTGAAATCGGTATGGCAGTATTTAGTGTACTGGTTATTGACTGCGGAGGTACTGTGTTCTAATGATTTCGTGTCGTGAAGGTCTCCATGAGTATCGTTAGCTGCTGAGTGTTGTCTTCGTGTCTTCTGTGAATAGCTACCTAGTAGGAGAGTTACCTGCAGGGGTTTCAGAGCCGCATACCAAAACAGTTTAGCGTCGTCAAAAGCGTTATGTATCAAGGCATTACGCCTTGTGTAACCCAGGCTATTGTAGTAACGGTAATACCTGTGCTACTACTACATGTAACTGCTACTGCGGTTTCTTCCTACATCATACTACATGCATGGCTTGTTAGGCCTTGTTCAGGGAATCTTTGAAGGATACATGTGCTACATGTACTCAACAATAATTGGTCCATCCGGCCCAGAGGACTGAGTGATTCTTAAAACTAGGGTGCCATGTACCTTTTATGATTTATGATTCAATACTTTTTTTTCTAGGCCATGAGCTCTGAAGGTTGGCTATATTGAAAAGTAAAGTCATTCCCAGGATCGAGTAGATACCTACATGTACTAGGAAGATGTGCTCTGGGCTCTAAAGACCCGTGCAGGTGGAGGCTTCACTTGAAAAACAAGATGGCGCCATTCACCTACTTGAGTGATCACTGGCGACACAGGAGTACCGGTATATACATTAAGTATCACCAGGGAAAACACTCAGATTAGCACCAAATAATTACATATGTAATCGTATCTTGATCCTACGAATATGTCACACTGTCACGTTGAGGTATATGTAATCTTGAATATACATCTCTTCGCGTGTTTTCAGGACATGTAGTGATCTATGGCTCACCATACAATTGTAGAAGCTAGCTGGAAGTGTCGACTGTACTGGCGGCGCAAGATTAACTCCCCTGTCACGCAAAATTACCCTAAAAGGCAGTGGAGTATACTGTTTTTCGGTAAAACTGTGCCTATCGCGGCGCCGTCGTGGGCCTAACATGTTGTAATTACCGGGAACAGATCGCGAAGGGATATAGCAGCTACATGTAGATGTAGCTTTAGTAGCTAGATGTAGTAACTATTATATACATGTAGGCTCATTATCATTATACTACTACCACCTGGCGATGTGGTTTCTAGCATTTTTGAAACTAAATATGTGTTTCGACCCGGTACAAGCGTGGTATTTTGAAGATACATGTCTAAAAATAGACTTGATACCTCGGCCGCGGGCTGTATCCACGAATTACATATATATATAATCTCCTCCAAAGTTACAGTAAGTAAATCCCACCTACATTAATTAGTCTTATGTTATAGTTAGGTATTATATTAACCACTCCTCTAGCCGGCTTCACAAGTAGCTGATCACACTATTATGAAATTTGTCACGAACGGGGAGATTCGTTGTACGTTAAGTACATGTGTGTAAGTATATAGATAGCTTCAATATTTTATTAAAACATCTTAGGGTAGTTTTATGGAATTCCAGATATTCATCAAGGAAACACACGACTTCCCAATATATTAGGTCTTGAAATTACGTCTCTACCTATTAATTAAAACTTAATATCCTAGTTACATCCATATCATGCGTATCGTTAACGTTAATCGTATCATCACCCATAGCACATATAGAATTACATTTAAAAACAAACTCCCCCAAACTCCCATTAAAATACCAAGATATAATAAAGTCAAGCAGGCAGAACTTGCCTCTTTCATTGTCCTACTCATCATCGAACTCAATTGCCGGCAGTCTAAAAGCCGTCGGACGAACGTGGGTAAAAGTTCTAGTGCTTGTCACGACCACCGTTGTTGTTCTAGTTAAAGTCACAGTAGCGATCTCGCTTGACACTGTATTTAGTTCGGACACAATGTCAACTAGTGTCGAGGGAGCGTTGGATACTACTGAAGAGCTCATAGTTGAGGATGATGCTGCATCCACCGAAAGAGGAGTAGGTGTAGGCACCACTGCGGCATTATGAAAGTCTGAATGACTTGGCGCAGCTGCAACCATATGTATAGTAGGCTGAGGCCTGTCCCCATCAAGTTCCAGAACCCCAAGATCGACAAAATCAGGATGATCTGAACCTCCTTCGTCTCCACCTTGACCGCCTTCTGCGGGAGGGGCTGGTTCCTCGGTAATAGGAGGAGTTGGTTCTTCGATAACAGGGGGAGCTGGCGGTGGGGGTGGTGGGGGTGGTGCAGGAGGCGCTGGCGGTTCGGGTGGAGGGGGTATATCCTTATTGTCCCCTGTACCTGGGTTATTGCCCGCCCCTGTATCTACTGAATCTGCTATGGCGGTGACAGTTTGCACCTCTGTAACAGTGACAGTTGCGGGCTCAGGCTTTTCTGTAACCGTTATGGTTACTGTTGGCTCATCTCTATTCTCCCCTTGTACTTCAGAAGCAGTGATGGTCACGGTCTGTCCGGGTGCAAACTCGGTCTCAGTGGTGGTGACAACGAGGGTTATATATTCCTGCTTCCCCTCAAACAGACCGTCGAGAAAGGCTTCGCCAGCCGTGATTGTAACTGTAGCTGTTTCTGTTGTAGTCTGGACCTCCGCTTGTGTTATCGTCACTGAAGATGCACAATCTCGGGCAGGGGCATTATTCGCTCCTGGTGCTGGTCCTGTAGCTGGGTCAGGCGTAGGAGGAGCTGGGTCAGGCGTAGGAGGAGCTGGGTCAGGCGCAGGAATGGGTACTGGCTCATCGTCGAATGGAAAGCCAGAAGAGTCAAAGGGGAAACCCGGAGGGAAATCTGGGAAATCAAGAAAATCGGGGTCGTCGCGGTCGTCGCGGTCGTCTAGTAGATCTCGGCTGCCGACACTTGCAACTTCAGTTTCGCGTGGAAGGATGGGTTTATTTGCGCCTGATGGTCTAGGAAGGCGATGCCTATGTGAGAGCGGTGTAGCGGAGGTGGGGGATGTGAAAATAGCAGAGAAAAGGGAGATAGAGAGAAGTGTTGGGATGTGCATCTTGAGGTAAATCTGAGGAATGAATAAAGTTATATTGAGTTCGCCAATTCAGTAAAGCGGTAAGTACATCCAATCTGTACACTTTGTGAGTGAGAAGAACACAGTTAGCAGCTGGCAAGCTTTCTTATACTGATCGTTCAATAACTTAACCCCGCCCTCCCTCTGTGTTCCAGAATGATGTCAACTTATACCAGTTCATGGCTGGGGATAACCGCAATCCTGAACCTGCGTACTAGAGATTGGTGAGTGAGTGATAGCCGGTGATGCATGGTAGGTTGGTAAGTGGCCGGGAAACACATACGTTTTGAAGGATTACGCGATATGATGGCGAGTCTCTGGTTATATGAGTATGCATATGATGGAAAAACTGCTGATTTCGAACAAGCACGCTAACCCTATTCTGCCCTACAAATATGCATGGAGTAAGGGAAGTTAAACAGTCATGCATGAAGTGGCTGTAGTACTTAATAGAAGAATTCTGTACGTGGTTGGGGACTTCACAACCGCGCGCTGTTTTGGGCCACGTTTGTAAAACATGCATAAATGATCATTCCAGCTTAGGTAATCTCCAGCCGTAGCAACATGAGAGGGAAGAAACGAAAGTTAAATTACCACACAACTCTCTAAAAAAAAGGCTGACCCGTTTCTCTAAGCTCTGGCGGTATCCGGCTTTAACGATTCCTACCAACATTTCTATCACCATCCTTCGCCTTCCCTGCCACCATTGGGACCTTCCATCATCCATAGTCCTTTTAATAACCCCCATTCCCAAACGTACACCACCCTTCACTGTCCCTGCTGCTACCCCTTTCTAGGTTCGCTTTGCTTGGCACTTCTTCATCATCATTAGCCCACCAACAAACGTCCCCCAAAACCTAGGGCACAAACACACGTACCTCTACACAACCCTCAGACTCAGACAAGCATGCGCCTACACAAGCATTTTTCTTAACCGGGATATTAAACGATTCCACCCGTGCCATCCCAGGGTCCCCATTGTAAATATGATCAAGGTCTTGTTCCTCGCGCTCTGCTTCCTCCTGCGCTTCTATCAGCATGGGGTGGAGATCACCTTCATCCTGTTCTAATCTCTCCCCCTCTTCCATCAGCATGGTGCGAGATCGTCTTCATCCCGTTCTAATCTTAGTCTCTCTCCCCACCACCATTGTGCAGAGGTCATCTCTATCCTGCTCTAATATCAATTTCTCTCCCTCTTCTACCAGCATAGTGCGGAGATCGTCTTCATCTTGGTCACTCGGGACTAGCTCCTGGTTCTTGCGGGGAATGGTATATGGGTTGTATGGAGATGGGCAAGTTAATCTGTGGGCATTGATGCCTTGATTTATGGTGTGTGATAGTGGGAGGCCTAAACCTGACAGACTCCACGATGGATATATGATATATGTGCCTGGTCCCCTTGGGCTGAAAGCCAAGTCTTTTCATTCCACTTATACTATTAAAAAATTAAAGCTACAGACTCCTGTGTTTAGTGGGATTTACTACTTGTCTACAGAAGAAGGCCTTGCAGCGCAGTCTGAAGCTCGGGGTAACATTAATTTGATGCATGTGTAGTAAAAATAACCTCTTTCAATTAACCCACTGAAAGCCCTCTGTGTTCAGAATCTACAGATCCTTATGTGGGTGTCCTGAATGAAAAAGACACGCCCAAGCTCGATGGGATGTGAATTTCATCTACAAAAATACTCACTCCTAGGCTCACCCAGCATGATAACCAATCAACAATTAAGCAGCGATGGACAAAAAAACTGAATCTTCCTCTCACCGAGGCTTGGTTATGAATTAAACAAAAAAAAAATCGAGGCTTGGTTCACAGCCAGTCACTCGGCTCTTTCAAACGTACCCCTGCTTCATAAACTCTACGCTCTAATATCCATCCCATTCCCACCGCAAATTCAACTCGAGACAACAAAAAAGCGACTTCCTTCTCTTTCTGTATCCAGGTTCATAGCAAGCCGCCATTAACCCCACTGACATAGTCATATATTGAACCTTCTCCTAGGCTGTCGAGCGGTATTGGGTAGCCGGCAAGTTCTGTAGTTAAATCTCTACTGTAAACTTTTGCGAACCAAGGAGAAGTATGAGCATATATAACTCGGTTCATATATCTGGGGGCACTGTGGTAATGTTGAGAACTTCTCCAGGCATATGCATACATAGTGGCTACCAGAAAGAGAGCTGACCAAATTGGAAGTAAGTAAACGTAACGTAGACTATGAAAGCAATATAACAACGAAGAGCATGCCCTCGTTCCACGATATCAGGCAAGACAGGCAATCCCGCCAGTTAGCAGTGTCTATGACGAATGTGTTCTGGGGTGTCGAATGAAGCAAGTCACAGGGATCGAGACCGGCCGACCCTGCTTACTACTGGACTGTTTGGCGAGAGTGAGTATTAAACTAGACCGTCTACATTAGACTATGAATAGAGAGGAGAGGGAGGAAGAGGAGTTGGTAGGAATTGATAGCGGGTACATTTACTTGCCTGGGAAATACGTTTTGGTCAGGGTTGAATGGACTAGGCCGTCACCAGTCCTATTCTTTGTGCGCGAGTGCCACGTATTGTAGTGAGATGAGTAAGAGTTTTGGTTAGGGCATGTGTTTCCCAGGCTGGCGCACGTTATATATGGTCCGTGCTTACGGCTGGACATTGTGATCGTAAACCGATCTGTATTATGTTTGTACTGAGTTAGAATTATAAAACCGGAACGATCAGTCTCTTTCTTGGTGCACATGGGCTGTAGGTGCCAAGATATGTAGCCTACACTCATATAACCAAGCTGACGGTGGTCGGATACATGTACGTAGGACCGGCCTATAATAGGGCTTGCTTCTCCTTCTTCCGTCCGAGGTTCTTACGTCTTGGTGAGACTACATGTGATTGAATTGCATGTAACTACATGTAGCGTTTACATGTATGTATCTACCTTCTTACTTCCCATTCAAGCCACTACTGCCATAATAATATGTCAACAGACTACACCTATTTGAATCTAAGCATTCAACTGGGTCCATAGTTCGAGATACCCACTTTACACGCAGTAAAGTGCCAAACAACGATATATGCCCATAAAACGGGGCCTCCTCCAAGTCTACCTCTTTCCCCAGTACCGGTATCTACAACCTACTCCATCTCTACATCTACATACCACACACCCACAGCTTCCCCAGCGCAATAACATACTGCTGCAACTGGTCTACCACATCAACTGGATAGTCTCTCCTAGGTCCCACACAATACCTCTCGAGCACCCTACATAGCATCTCCTGCTCCCTCACCACCTCTACATACACCGCCATTTCATTCACAACCGCGAGCTCCCTCAGCAGCTCCACAGCGTCTACCAGCGCCCTTCCGGCACGCCGGATATCGTCTTTTGTGGTGAACGTCGAGAATGAGATCTGCAGCGAGTCAACGGCGAGCTTGACAGTGTATCTTGCGTGGCGGAGCTGTTCTTCGGATGCTGTTTTGGTGTCGTTGGTGGGACGGTACCAGACGATGATGCGGGCGCCAGTAGCGGGTTGGAGTAGTTCGTGGCGTTGCCAGCCGCGGGAGGGGAGGGAGGCCATAGAGGTATATATTGGTAATGTAGGTTTAGGGTGGATTGGTTGTGGGTATGCATGGGTTAGTTTAAGTAGGAAGTATTTTAGTTGTTTGTAGCGTCTGCCTAGAATGTTAGTGGGGACCGTGAATCCGTCATGTATGGTCATGAGGGCTACTTAAACAGTTCTCTAAAGGACAGCTGGTGAGTCCCAATAACCACGTGGAGGCTGTAGGTAGGTCCTCATAATGTGCACATATATGTATCCACTAGAGTTTATGCACAGAGTGTCTTAAGGCCTTTGGCGGGCCCAGTCATCTCACAGGATAATCATGGGCGTCCTATTCTCGTCCAACGTCGCTCAAAGCGTATCGAGTGATATTCCATGATGCTAGCGAAAGACAGCCCTGGTAAAGACGCAAATCTCCGGATCACGTGTAGGCCTTTCTCTGACATCTTGGTTGGAGGGCCAAGGTTAAGAGTCACGGCCGGGACTCTCTAGTTCGATCGCTGGTTTATAGTTAATTTCCGGTATAATTATTGCGAAAGTGGGTTTTCCGTGATCTGATAGTACTCCTATTGGCCCTAGAATGATTTTTGCCGCGATCGAGCATAGACCAATAAAACAATTCTTTTGGCTCTCGTTTTTGCAATAATTCTACCAGAGAGTGTATAATCTACTTAAGGGGAAGAAGATCAGCTGGAAGAATTTGAACTTTTAGTGGCTGTTTAGATGTATCAAGCCAACATAATATCTCCTCTCTTTTCTACCCTGTTTTCTACTCTAAGCTAATAGTTGATAATTGTTAGAAGCTGGCTCTGGGTAACTGAGGGAATACTTGCGCATACCATTTGGATACGGCACACAGAATGTATTCACAACCTATCAAAGCATTATATATGTATATTACAAATATTGATTAAGGCGCCGAGTGTATGATAAGTTACGCAGAAAATGAAATTTTAGGTCAGCACTTAGAAGTGCTTTCTCAAAGGGGTATCGGTAGGATAAGTGTATATTCCTCTTATTGCTTTATTCATAAATTAAATTTATCGATGGAATAGTATTACTCTAGGCTCGTTTCTGTTCAGAGGGAGCTTTTACGCTTTTATTTGCTTTTTTCTCTACTACTACTTGTAATTTCATAGCGTTTCCGGACGCAACTGCTATTGCATACACAGAAAAAAATCGCCAAGGCTATTTTTTGTATGGCATGCAATAGTGGTCGCGTCCGGAAACGTCAAAAAACTACGAGTAGAGAATTATCGCGACATTAATCAAAAAAAGCAAATTAAAAGCATGCACGTTGTGCACATCCATGCGCAATCTGTGACCGAGTGATGTATCATGATGCCGAGCTTCACATGGCAGGCGCCAAGAATGAACGGTTGTTGAGAAATTGCGGCATGTGATATTAACACCTGGAAATGATTGCGACCAGCAACAAGAACCCGAAAATGCACGTCCTAATCTGCAATTTCCATTGGAGTAGAAGTCAAAAATACACCAAAGACTTGCAGCTGCATATTCGGGTTCTTGTTGCTGGTCGCGAGTACACCGGTGAGTACTCAATTATCAAACGCTCGAGCTGAGTTCTAAAACTCCTGTGCGAGGAAGTGCACATTTATATCAGATATCGCCATCCCGTTCCATCTGCAACGCATGCATGATCAGCAAAACAACCTTGCAGCGTGCATGCACGCCAAACATTTCTCCCAACCACACTCACACCTGCGACGTTCCGCATTCCGTGCGTGTGGGAATTAAGCGGTGGAATTTCCTGTTTCCTGTTTATTTCATTTACTGTAGATGGAGTCGCTGGGAAGGAGATCGAGAACCGCTGCCAAAAATACACTCTGGAGGACCTCTTCATTGGACGAGGCTGCGTGCATTTAACCCATTGCGTCACCCATCCTCACACCCTCGCTCTCCCGGGCTGAGTTACGGGCTGGTGCTGGTGGTACAGGCGGTAGTCGTCAGTACGGATAAGGCCAGCCAGCCAGACAGGCAGCCCATCTGATGGCTGCGTATTTTTCCGCCCCGGCTGCAGACGACATCATCTCCCGACGACACTCCGACGTCGGACATCGCAGACGTCGTTCTCTTCAACAGCCTCATACTCAACACAAAAATATTGAATACACCCTCTGTTCTATATACTCACATCCGTCATATTATATTGATACTGACTTACCCTCCCTGGAATCTCTCTCGCCTTGAAACTCTTCTCCAACCTTCTACGTGGACAGAGCCAGAGCCAGAAGAGCCCCCCTATCCACCACAATGGCCAACGCCCGCCCACCCCCCGCCAGCACGCCCACCTCCACCCCCACCCCTCCGCAACCAGCACCTCTATCTCCAAGCCCGCCCCCACCACCACCCACCGCAAACCCTCCACCAAGCCGCTCGAAGTCCTCGACCGCGAGCGCTTCATCCTCCCGCGGCTTCCGCCCCTCGACGAGCCGCGTCGCCGGCCCATCCGCAACTTTTTGTTCACTCGCTTCTACAAGCTCGTGCTGCTGACACTGTACCTGATCTACAGCGTGTACGCGAAGCTACGGTGGACGTACCGCACGGCGCTCAACCGCGGCTTCAGCATCCTCTACTACCACCACCGCACGCCGCAGCTCATCCAGCAGGACGTGCAGGAGCTCAGGCAGGCCGGGAAGCTGCCCAGGCATGTGAGTGTCATTGTGGAGTTTGAGAAGGGCGGGCTGGATACGCTGGTGGATGAGGTGGCGGAGATTACGTGCTGGTGCGCGAGTGCGGGGATCAGATGTCTGAGTGTCTATGAGCAGACGGGTATAGCGCCCCCGGGCCTTCCCCTGTCCCGCTAAGCTAGTAGTAATGAATTTCAAGTATACTAATACCTTTCCACAGGCGTTCTCAAATCATACATCTCCACCACGCACCGCTCCATCTCCCAGCGCCTACACAGCTACTTCGGCAAGTCGCGCCCCACGCTGCGCGTGCACTCTCCGCCGTCCGGCGCATTCACGACCACGGACCAGTCGGACGAAGAGGAGGGCGGGCCGCGTGTCGACATCGAGGTCGTCATCATCAGCGAGGAGGACGGGCGCGAGTCGCTGGTCGACCTGACAAAGACGCTGTGCGACATGGCGCAGCGCGGCAAGATCGCCGCTGAGGACGTCAGCATCGACCTGATTGACGCCGAGGTCAAGGAGAATGTCATCCCCGAGCCGGATCTACTGATTCTGTTTAGTCCCAATGTCACGCTGAGGGGGTATCCGCCGTGGCAGATTCGGTTGACGGAGATTTTGTGAGTGTTTTGATGCCCTGGGTGCTGTGTGTGGGAGAAAAAGTGAAAGTGCTAACGGGTGGGGTGTATAGTCATGTGCCGGACAACGAGGCGGTGGGGTACCAGGTGTTTTTGAGGGCGCTGCATAAATACGCAAAGAAGGAGATGCGCTTTGGACGATAGATTGCTGGTTGTTAGCCCTTTTTTTTTTTCCCCTTTTCTCTGACCTTTTTTTGTGACCCCATTCGTTCCTGGAACACACACCATCGTTTCCAGTTAAAAGGGACGTTTTTTATTATCATCAATACCAAGACCTTTTTTTTTTTTTTTTTTTTCTGTTTTTTTTCCGCTGTTGGCGATGGGAGGGGTGTGGACGGACTGGACTGGATAGCTGGACGAGTGGGCGGGGATGGGGTGGAAATTGGGCTGGGGTGTGTGTGTGGAGGGGGTTAGATGTATGTGTACTCGTGCGTTTATGTGACGGGATGGGGGGAGTATATAGAAATGGGAAGGAATGGTTAATTAGCCTTTGATCCGATATTTGGTAGAAGATACATATGTGCGAGTGAGCGGGTTGTGATGGCGGACATGGCATCTCACTCGACGACTTGACTCACGCGCGGTCACTCGGCTTGTGTTGTGTGTGTGTGTGTGTGCATGTGGTGTCACTCGAATGCTTATGCTGGGGTCACACTGCACCTTTTCGCGGAGCATGATGTATGGAGCAGTTTATTCAAGACCCTTCACATCGATCCCCGCGCTCTAGCCCTCTCCGTCTCTTACACCCACATCCAGAGGCTTTCGAAAGTATTCCTCCCCACTCCTGATGTAGTCCACAACAAACTTGTGACAGAGCTGGTGTATGTACTTTAAAGATACAAGTGGTACAGAGCCCACTGGAGGGGCGGGCGGCACATGGACTATCACTCGACCACCGGTTCCGTGTCGGATGGCTAGCGGGTTTTGGTATTGATTGATAGCTCATATTTGAAGTGAGTTTCGGCAGCCTGGGCCGGTGTGTTGTACCATCTCCCAGCTAGCTAGCCGCTCCTTGATGGAATAATGGAATGGCAATTAAAACTACGAATCTTGGCCATAATGTGGTGATCTGGCTAGCTGCGTAAAGGTCAGGCACCTACATGTAGATTGCGTGGGCTGTAGGAGATCAACGACGCCACAGTAAATACTATGCATTACCCCAGTCAGTCCTGATATGCCAGCTACCCGCAGCCGGCTATAGGTGGAAAATCCCCATTCTACCATCTGCTATCGTTGTGGGAGGGCAGGCCAACGAATTACTGTATTTTATGAGCGAGAGAAAAAAAAAAGATATTATTGAAGACACCGCATCATGGCGGGCGAAAAACGAAAGGGAAAACGAAAAGGGGAAAAGCAATGCAAAAGACAAGTACCCTCCAGTCGCTGAAAAACACTAGATGCCGAAGCGTATCTGTCTATGGCAAAAGGAAAGGAAAGAAAAACTACAAATCATGGGGGAAGCTATGATCATACAGAAGGGACAGCGAGAGAAGGGCTCGAGATCTTGAAGTTCTCCGCAACAAGACCGCTATCACTGCGGTTCGTCTCGATCCGCAGCAGCGAGACCTATGAAGGTGACAGCGCCCTATTAAACCCACCCGGCCGATTCCTACCGCGCCAGTCAGCCACCCAAACCCCCAATCCACAGAGAGGGAGGAGCAAACATACATATACTGCCGATACTTCACCGTCGTATTCTTACTAATAGCACCCACATCATTCCCCTTCACCTTCTTCTGCTTCGTCGTCCCAAAGCCGCCAATGCCCAACATGGCCCTCATCTGCGCCTCCGTATCATCCTCCTCCCCCTCCTCCCCCTCCACCTCTCCTGCCGCCTCCTCATCCTCTTCCTCTCCTCCACCACCGCTCATCTTCACATCCTGCTGCTGCTGGGGCGGCGGCGCCACCGGCGACGGACTCTTCCTTCTCGCCGCTGGCTGCTCCCTGCCCCGGCGGTCCCGCGAGCGAGACCGGTGCCGCCGCGACCTTGGCTCCTCGTCGCGGCCGCGCCCGCCGCGGATGGTGTATTCGCGGTCTGGCGGGGGTGCGTCGTGGTCACGGGACGGTGGCGGGGGGCGACGGTAATCTACTCATTCATCATCCACCTCCAATCAGCTCCTGTAGTTAGTCTCGGGGGGGGGGGGATACGGACCTCGTGCTCTATCTCTGTCTCTGTCGCGGCGGTGCGGACGGCTGTCGGGGCTTCTGGAGCGACTGCGCTTGCGTCCTGCGGCCCTGCCGCCGCCGGCGTGTCTGTCGCGGTCTCGCTCGCGGTCGCGGTCAAGGTCGGGGTCTGCGCGGTCCCGTTCTCGCTCTCGTTCTCGGTCCCGTTCGCGGTCTGCGCGGTCTCGTCCGGCGGCGGCTCTGCGGGAGGCGTGGTTTCCGCGGGACGCTCGTGGGGGGGTGCCCATTAATGCTGTTGTTGTTGCTGTTGTGGTGGTGGTGGTGGTGGTGGTGGTGGTGGAGCGGTGGAGCGGTGGAGCGGTGGAGCGGCGTATATCAAAGAGCGGTGGTGGAGGAGTGCTGGAGGAGTGCTCTTCCTCGTTGACGCGCGCTTGGCCCGTGCACCGCGTCCCATTCGCTCCTGTGCAGCCAACAAGTAACCCGGCCATGCCAGCCAGTCAGACACCAAGCAATTGATGCTACACAACCTCACAGCTCCCCTCCATACTCTCAAACAGGTCCCTCTCTCTCCCCCGCTCACCTCAATCCCCGCCCAATTGACCACCCCCCCACATCACAAATGTCGAAACGCCCCGCCGACTCCTCTCTCGAACTCGACATACTAGACGACGGCGCCCCACTGACACCCAAGCGTGTGCGTGTCGACGAGATCGAAGACGAATCCTTTGCCAGTGGAAAGATCCTCGAGGCGTCACGGCCACGGCCACCACCAGAAGACGGAGAGGATGGGGAGGTAGAGGAGGAGGAGGAGGAGGAGGAGGAGGAGGAGGACGGTGAGGAGAGCGCGCTGACGGCGGTTGTGAGGAATGTGCAGGCGGGGCCGACCGAGGGCTTTTCGGATTTGTATTTGGATACCGTGAATAGGTGAGAGCTCTCTCTCTGGTCTGGTCTGTGTCTGTGTCTGTGTGGTGGTAATTGCGGGGGCTGATGATGCTACTGCTGGTGGAGGTAGAACGCTGCTAGATTTCGGTACATTACATCTCCATCCATCTACATTTACATCTATAATAATCCTCTTTCTGAGCTGATAGCTGGTGACGGCAGACTTTGAAAAGCTGTGCTCAATCTCGCTCTCAAACATCAACGTCTACGCCTGCCTCGTCTGCGGCAAATACTTCCAAGGCCGCGGCCGCTCCTCACACGCCTACACACACTCGCTCGACCAGGACCACCACGTCTTCATCAACATCGCCAGCCTGCGCGTGTACGTGCTGCCCGAGAGCTACGAGGTCAAGAACAAGACGCTCGAGGACATCAAGTACGTCGCAAACCCGACCTACAGCAAGGACAATGTCGCAAAGCTCGACAAAGAGGTCAAGGTCCGCTGGGACCTGGGCGGGAAGAAATACATCCCCGGTACATACGCCCCCCCAAACCTCACCTCCGGAATCTTGATGCGCTAGGTAGGCAGAGATAGGCTGACAGGGGAAATGGCAGGCTTCGTCGGCCTCAACAACATCAAGCAAAACGACTACCTCAACGTCGTCGTCCACGCCCTCGCCCACGTCGCCCCCCTCCGCAACTACTTCATGCTCGAGCCGCTCTCCGCCCGTCCCGAGCTCGCCCAGCGCTTCAGCATCCTCGTGCGCAAGCTCTGGAACCCCCGCGCCTTCAAATCCCACGTCTCCCCGCACGAACTCCTCCAAGAGATCTCGCTGCGCTCCTCAAAGAAGTTCACGCTCACGACGCAGTCCGACCCCGTCGACTTCCTGTCGTGGTTCCTCAACCACCTGCACCTCTCGCTCGGCGGGTCCAAGACGCGCGCGGGCACGTCCATCGTCCAGAAGGTGTTTCAGGGCCGGCTCAAGGTCGAGTCGCAGGCGATCACGGCGCGCGCAGACGCGTCGGATCGGCTGAGGTTTGAGGAGGCGGCGGAGATCAAGACGGAGGTGGTGCGGTTTATGATGTTGACGTTGGATCTGCCGCCGAAGCCGATCTTTAAGGATGAGCAGGATAAGAATATCATTCCCCAAGTAACACCCCCCTCCCCCCTTCCTCCGCTGCACCCCCCCAACTAACAAACAATAGGTACCCCTCACCACAATCCTCAGCAAATACGACGGCCTCCACTCGCAAGAGCTCCTCGGCCAACGCAAGCGCTACCGGCTCCTCTCCCCGCTGCCCCCCTTCCTCATCTTCCACATCAAGCGCTTCTCGCGCAACAAGTTTGTCTCTGAGCGCAACCCCACCATCGTCACCTTCCCCACCCGCTCCCTCGACATGTCGCCCTACGTCGAACGATCACCCACCGAGCCGGGCAGCGAGCCCGTGTGGTACGACCTGGTCGCAAACATCACGCACGAGAGCGTGACGACGACGACGGGAAAGAAGGAGGGCGAGATGCGCAGCGTCTATAAGGTGCAGCTGTGTAATCGCGCGAGCGGCGAGTGGGTGCAGATCCAGGATCTGTTTGTGGAGGAGGTGGCGAGGGAGCTGTTGTTTACGAGTGAGAGTTACTTGCAGGTGTGGGAGAGGCGGAGGGGGAAGGGTGTGTAGCTAGGCGGTAAGGAGGGGGTGGGTGGAGGGGGTGGGGGGGATATGTATAGATAGTAATGTGGTGAATGGAGAGCTTTTTTCTCTTTTTCTTCTCTACTCTACTCTGCTCTGCTGGGTTATGCCGTTTTGCGCCGTTTTGCGCCGTTTTAGGGGTTGTGAGCGGTGGGTTGTGTGGTACTTGACTTGAGTGGTTGTGGGATTCGTAGACATGGCTCAATTGTAGTAGCTGGCTGGTTTTCAAGCCCTCATCTACTATACTTCTACTAGAGTATACTATAAAAGAATATGGCCTGAAAGAGTTTCGCTAAACCGGCCTATATAATCCTACATCTAGCCCTGACCATGGGGAAGACAGATTGGCCAAATAATGAGCGAGAAGCTAGGATAGTTCAATCTGCAATTGTAGGCCGGCCAGGGAGAGCTCCAATCGATATCACACATAGACCGTGTGCACCTGTGCCGGGAATATACCTGTGCAGAGCATCTTATGATCTGATCTACATAGTAAAGGCGGCTTTTTGGCCATCAGTTGGAGTAGATCCTTAGAGACCAGATAAGATTCTCGGCACAGGTACATTCTCGGCACAGGTGCACACGGTCTACCCCCACTAAGGCCCCCTCCAAAAAAAAACCAAACCAACCATACTCCAGTCCAGTGGCTCCAATATTTCCCTTCCCCCGCGCGCGGCAAAGGGAAGAAGTGCTGTAGCTCAAATACGCGCCCGAGGATCTCCACGCCGGGCGCGGAAAACACATGCGTCATGGTATATCACTCGGCGTGCATTATCCCGGAATATGATAGCTACCTGGAGTATGTAGCTCTATATACAGAATGTAGCAGGGTATAAAAAGACGAGACGGGCCCACTGTATATCGAGCAAAGCAGATTCTATTCCTACGTACCTGTTTTTTTTTTTGTTTTTTTTTGGTTACAAGTGTTATTACTAGGGCAAACATTTACAGATTGATCACCCCCGGCCTCTCTCCCCCCCCCCTGCCCTACTCTCTCCCAGCGGTCACTATACAGCTGCTGTTGTACCTGTTCGGCCTGCACTAAAGATAATGTATACGGCCTACAATGTGTTTTGAAAATTAGACGGCCCCTATCCTTCCAGCGGCGCCCGCGGCCGCCCGCCCCCGACACCCCAGGCCCCCAATTCAATGGTGTAGTGAGGGCGCTAGGTGTAGGGTTAGGTTTTAGCGAAACCTTTTCGGTACATATTCTTCTATATTATGGTAGACTAGGGGGACACACGGGGGTTACCACCCGGGTCCTTTTCAAGAATTATTGAGCCCATGTCCTCCCGTGAACGTGCCTACCGGCCCCCTTAGATTCTCTTCACTTTTGGTGCCATTTAATTCCCCCTCAGGCTTTTATCGTAGTTTCACTCCGTTCAATGGTTTTTATCCGTAGTCAGAACCCATGCGAACAATCCAGCATGTTCTCATCAAGCCGAACCATTGTTCCTACTCAGCATTGTTCCTACCCAGTCGAACCAATCAACCCGCATTTGCGAAATTTTACTCGTCCTGACATTTTATATTATTGTAGATGTAGATAGATAGATAGATAGATAGATGTAGCTAGACGTATAAATGTCTCCACAACATAAAGATCGCATCTTGGTATATCACTCGGTGGTTTCAACCTTACTAGATCTATCGTGAATCTTACCCATGTTCCACATAATATTAGGATGGAATAAGCGGAGCGTTAAATTAACCTAATCTCGTCCATACCGGCGCATCCATATCTTCATAACGATATAAAATCTTGACCATGGATTCGATGAAGCCTGTGAAACAACCAGAAACATTCGTACGAGTGATGTATCATGATGAACACCAAAAGGATGTGATCTTCTTTCCGCATCAACCCTAACCTTGGTGTTACACGAGTATGTTTCTCAATTGTTGAGCTGAACACACCTGCAGCAGCGCGCCTACGTATGAAAGGGGGTGAGTTGGCCAATTGGAGTGGATCAACGGATCTAGAGAGACCCGTCTTAGCCGCCTTGGCCTTAAACATGGTGCTCGGCATCCAATCTCGGGGGGATGGAGGGGGCTGCCACTCTCTATATCTAGCTACGTCAATGCACTATACTATATGTGAAGCAGCTCTGTGAGCCCAACACTAGGAGGAGCTTATAAAGCCATGGCGCCAATTAGCAGCCTACGAAGAGATCAATACAAGCTCAAGACAACCTTCGATTCCGAGAGCACAATCCACACAATCGTTCTAGAGGGCGGGTCAAAAAGTACCAGGGAGACTCAAGTTTGCCTGAAATGGCGGCACAAGAAAGATATCGGTGCTGGCGGTTTCGGGACCGTCTGGCTCGAGGAGGAGGAAGACGGGCAGTTACGGGCAGTGAAGCGGCTTCCCCAGTATGTCAGGAACGCCGATTGGTCACGCGAGCTGGAAATCCTAGCGCAGTTGAAAAATGCAAGTTCCTGCTTCCCACAGCGTGATATTCCACACAACTGCACGCAGGCGCGTCCAATTGTATTAACTGGAAGACCTTGTGCTCCTAGCATCAAACGCTGTTTGTACAATTCCTCGGTTGGTACGAAGACGAAGATAAAGGCTTCGCATATTTTGCGATGGAGTACATCCAGCACGGTGACCTGAGCCAGTACCTGGAAGTCTTCCAGACTGAGGTGATGGCGCAGGCAAAAGACATCGTGACGCAGTTATTGAGGGGACTCGACACGTTGCACAAGTACAATATCTGCCACCGAGATATAAAACCCAAGGTTTGATTCCCAGTACAAGTCAATTTATCGGCATCTCATTTACGTGCACATACTGACTCCCCATTGTGGACATAGAACATTCTCATCGCCTCACCCTCACCAATTTGGGTCAAGATTGCCGATTTCGGTCTATCAAAACATCTGGACGATACAGCCTTACGGACGGACTGCGGCACCTCGGGCTACATCGCGCCTGAGCTGCAAGGCCTCGTCAAGAAGGTTAACGGGACCTACACAAATCTTGTAGATGTATGGTCGCTTGGGATTGTAACGCACGAGATTCTCACGTTGGAGATACCATTCCTGTCTGATGATGTACCAGAGCCAGATTCAGATTCGGGGTTCTGTGTTTCTTCAGATCCAGAGCAGCAGAGACTAGGAACGCCGGCAATGGATATGCATCTGTTTTACGACTATTGTCTTAATCTCCGGAGCTTCCCCGTGCGGCCTTTGCGGAGGTGCAAAGTAAGCAATGAAGGCATAGAGTTTGTGAGGATGTTGTTGGTCGCCGATCCCCGTTTGAGAATTACACCTGCAAAAGCGCTGCAGAGTCCATGGCTCCTGAATAAAAGCCAGGAGCCTTACAATTCGGGGCCTGGGGAGTGGATACTTATAAACCACAAGAAAGAGCAAGGAGTGCGAGGTGGTGCCCTAGAGGAGGAGCCAGAGAGAATCAAGGGTATCGAGATCGATAAACAGATTGAGGCACTCGAGGAACGGATTAGGGCGCTTAAGATGTATCTTACCAATGACTCGGAAAAGAAAGATGACGGGACACTCATTGAAGCAGATCAGGCGGGTGAGACTTTGAAGGAGGAAATGGGAATGGTTATGAGAAAACAGACAGAGCAGCTATATTCAAAATACACTCACAATATTCCTCCATAATTATAATAGTTATTGCCCATGATAAACTCTGATATTTCACCAACATAGCCCCGCCAAATATAAAACATTTCAATAGGGAATAAACATATCATGATCAGCGAATATGGGATACATGTGAAACGGGTTCGTAATATTGGGTATTGGCCTCGAAGTACGTACTGTAGGCCGGTTAGCGTTCCAATGGCTTATTCGAATACCAGCTACTGGAGAGCAGGGTAGAGCTGGTGTATTAAGAAGACTAAGAGGAACTATATCTTTATACCTGTCTTTTAAGGCCAGATTATCATGTCGTTTTCTAAGCTCCCCTTTAGGCTTGTTCCCGCTTCTCCCATGTGTCCACAGTTCTGTATATGCATGCGTGTACTTGTATGTATCCTACGTAAAGTCGCACACCCAGCACAACAACAGGAAACAACGGCTACAGCCCGTCCAAATGCGTTGGTATTGGGTATATGTAGTTAAATGTATATATTTGATATAGAAATTGATTAGAGAGAGCCAGTTCCCAGGAATATATCTTACTGTATGTATTCTCGTTTCCAGACCCATTCGATGTTTTTCTTCCCCCCCTTCTTTTCGCTTCTCTGCTGACAGAAAAAAGCGCTAAGGAGCGGAATCTGGGACGCAAATAAATGTCAGAGGATTTCAAGAGGTTGAACTAAAGAGGATGACTCAAGATTACCTTGGACCTGAATCGTCTATCGGACTACTGTCGTGGAAAGTAAGTTTTCCAGCAACTCAGAATTTCTGGCGGTCTAGATCTAGAGCGAGTGAAGGGGGATAGAATTTACTTCAAAATATTCGCTGATACTTATATCAACGAAGCCCCTAGCTATTGGAGAGTCCCCAGATCAAATCTTCTCGGTCCGACTATTTTGAGCGACGAGGACCGACCTCCAGGCAGACCCAACACATACAAGGGCCGGTGCGGCCTTGATCCTACAGATGATGTAATTGGCCGTCCTACTTTGGGCAAAATCTTCAAAGCTCAAAGATGAGCTAGAAGAGGCAGAGCCGGAGCCGGGTCTATTTACCTTGGATTTCTTTTTTTTTCTTTTTTTCTTCTTTTTTCTTTTACCGGATCTCAGACATCACGCAAGATGCAGGTCTTACTCAAAATTCCGCATTTATTTCCCCCTCTCTCGGAAAAATGTTGTCCCCCCAAACCACCTCTATCGCATAAATACTATCTCAAAACTCACAGTCGATTTTATAACCCAATAAAATAGCATCTAGTGATTATCATAAAGAGAGCCATGGACATTCAATGTTCAACACCTAAAAGCCGAGTAGCTGATGCTGATTGATTGTGGCTTTGAGTAAACTTCTTTTCCATGAGAAACAACGCCCAGACAGCTAAATTATAAGCTGGCTGGTCCATGGAATAAGCCTATTTTCGCTTCCATACGGAAAACTAAGTGTTCCAAACGTTCGAAATACTGGTAACCCTCTCTGATACTATGTTGTGCAGATCTCTAAGGGCTCAAAGTTCCGTTATCAGTACTTCCCGGGAATCTACGTCAATATTAATAGTGAGCACGCATATGAGGAAGAAGTACTGGGCTACTTGAGGGCTTGCCGAATCCTGTATTGGGATACTTGGTTGGAACTCTCTGTATCTGATTGATGCAGGAGGTTGCTGACATGATGTGGTCAATATCTAGGAAGTACTAGTAGGTACATGTGGTCGAAGATAGACGTCTAGCAGTTAGTACCTACATATACCCGATTCAAGGCAGGGTAATCTATCTCTTGATCACAGGAAAGCACTCGGCGCACCCATCATGACACTACATGTACCCTGCATGGTCTAGCACCATTGATACGATATGTGATGGGGATCCGGAGGAGCACAAAAACCCACCGACTGCACTTAATTAGGTGTTCGGCCGCAATTAATATATCTCCTATAATGGGCGGCGTAAATCTCAAAATCAATCTCCTAGCTTATCGATCAGCTTCGCTCATTGAATCTGCATTAGTAAGTGCATCTGCGCGTTTCATAATTAACTACATGCGTAGTAAGTACGCTCATGTACATGTATTTATATACAAGTATGTATTTACTTGTACCCTTTATGTGATACTGTTCGTGGAAAATCTTCATACACCAAGTATCACTCGGCTGGTACTACTGGCTTGGCTTTCACGATCTGCATGCAGGGATGAGGCTCTGCCCCCCCGCCATAAACATCCCACCACCCACATAATTCTAGACCAAGTGCCAATCCTCCCAAAAATGCCTCCCCTATCACTCGCCCGATCAGCAACTCGGCTTCTACGCTCCCTCGCTCGTAACCAGTCCCGGCAAATTCCCAATAGGAGGCCCTTCTCGGTCGCCTCAATCAGATCCCAAACCCTTCTCCAGCACCTGCAGGAACGAGAACTCGTCGAGTCAGTTACAGGGTATGTATGGAGAAACCCATTATTTGCCGCGATGCAGTTCTAATAAGCACCCAGCACCTCCGGGGACCTTGAAAACTTGATCGAATCGAACCCCATAACTACATATGCCGGTGTCGACCCAACCGCGAATTCGCTCCATGTCGGGCACCTCCTTCCTCTCATGAACCTGCTCCATTTCTATCTCAATGGCCACCATTCTATCGCACTCGTATAACCCCCTTTTACGCCTCTTGGCTCGCGTGCTAGCTGACCTAGAAAGGTTGGGAAAGCTACCGCATCGGTCGGAGATCCATCCGGGAGGACTACGGAGCGTGATTCTGTCGAATCGCAGAGGCTACAGAAGGCGTTCGATTCGATATGGCGACAGATCGATGGATTCTTTGAAAGCGCAAAGAAGTATGCGTTACTTAGAGGGTATAGCGAGGAAAAACTAGGGAAGAGAGAACTGGTTACGAACGGAGAGTGGTTAGAAGGGTTAGGATTTGTAGAGTTTTTGAGTACTGTCGGGAAACATGTTAGAGTCAGTCAGATGCTGGCGCGAGAGAGGTAGGTTTCTTCAAATCTTTATTATGGAAACTGTTATTCGTTGGCTCTTGGTAGTGGGTTAGGTAGTGGGTGTAGGAGTTGGCGCTGATTGATGTGTTGATGATAGTGTAAAGGGCCGAATGACGACCGGACAAGGAATCAATTTTGCAGAATTTACATACCAGCTGTTACAAAGCTATGATTTCTGGCACCTGCACAATAAGAAAAACTGCCGCCTACAAGTAAGCTTCGTTTACCCAATAATTCCCCTACAAACCTAATCCTCTTTAGATTGGTGGAAATGATCAATTTGGCAACATAACCGCCGGGATTGACCTAATAACTAAACTGCGTGCCCCCACAACCCCAGAAACGCCTAGTACCACTCCAACTAAATTCGACCCCGCGTACGGACTAACAGTCCCTCTCCTTACCACACCCTCAGGTGCTAAATTCGGTAAGACGGCCGGGAACGCCGTATGGCTTGATCCAACCCTCACCTCCCCCTTCGAGCTTTACCAATTCTTCGTACGCCTTCCCGACGACGTGATAGGGAAGTACCTAAAGATGTTTACACTGCTGCCTCTGAGCACTGTCAGTAGTGTACTCGAGGAGCACCTTACGGGCCCCGAGAAACGTCGCGCCCAGCATTTGCTCGCCAGTGAAGTTGTAATGTTGATCCATGGAGGAGAAGAAGCGAAGCGTGCCGAGTTGCAGACGAAACTGTTATTTCCGGCGCCTGGAGAGACGATGAAGGTTTCTGCGAGAGAGATCCTGCAGCTCCCGGGTGTGGTGGAGGTGCCGAGGAGCGAGGTGGTGGGTGAGTTGGTGACGAAGGTTGCAAGGAGGATTGGGGTGTGCAAAAGTAAGGGTGAGGCAGATAATGTAGTACGAGGCGGAGGTTTATATGTAGGGCTGGGAAGTGAAAAGGTAATGGATACAAAGGCGAAGGTAGAGGAAGAGTGGTTGGTAGATGGCGAAGTGTTACTTGTAAGGTTTGGCAAGGGTAAGTTTTGTGTGGTAAAAGTGATTTAAATAAGCCATGTAAATCATTTGTAGATAAACTCCTCTAAGACGATCATTCATAATTATATGTACATGTATCTACTCCAGAATTGGAACTACTTGAGTACGTTCATCAGCATAATTAATATGCTTATCGTATCGGGGCCATTCATCATTGTATTAGCTGAATTGACTGGGTTCCATTCAAGGCAGAGCACCTTCTCCCAAGCAGGTTGGCTACTGGTATGGTTCCCAATAAACCTCTTTGCGATGGGTCTGGGGGACATTGCTGTGAAAGCATACATGTACATAGTCTATTAAGAATTCTTGCCATCCCTAAATTTTTTAAGTGCCGGATGACTCGACTGATATCCACCGATTGAATCTATCCTGGATAAGTAGTTTCATACTGGACTTTGGAGTAGAGAGTCGACCATGCTTGATAATAGAAAATAAAATCGGGAAGAGACTGTCAACGCACCCTTACACCCGTTCGAAGAAACCTGCCCCTTCATATTTTGAGGTTTAAATCGTGGAATGTAGGGTACATAAGCTACGTAAGTTAGAAGCTGGGGTAGGGATACAAAAGAACACCGTGGTCCGCGTGCATAGTTTACCAAGTGGGGTCAACTATACAGAAAGATGCTGCTTTGCACATACGTTGTCATGGAACATACTTCACTAGAAACATACATGTACTTTATACTCGAGTAAGTAGCTCCAACCACAGGCATAAGAAAGAAAAAAGAACTCCATTATTTTGAAACCTAAAATAAGATATACAGTATCGTTACCAGCTTTTCGTCCCCGTCCCTACAAATCTATCCCATCTATTTATTTAGATTCCCCATCCAAATTTAGACCAACAAGACCCTACATTAACCAATCCGATTAGCTCACAATTCTAAGAAACTAGATAAGAAAGATAACTTACGCATTGACACATCCATCGTTCTCCGGATTATTAGTAATCTGTGCCCATCTACCCCAAACGACCTTTCCGCTAGCTGTGACCATACCCAGCTCTGACACGTTGACCTCAATAATTGTTCCCTTTGTCAACACACCCAACTGTGTATACATCGGGCTCTGGGGGTTCTTCTTGACGCTCAACAGCGGCAATTGTACTGTCACACCAAGCTCCGGATGTGTGACATTGGCCTTCTTATACCTCAATCCCATGGGCCGAATGAACCTCTCATATTTGACCGGCCTCCTCGTAAAATCACTACCAACAAAAGTCGGCTTTGTGATAACTCTCTTCCAACCCTTCTTGGCCGTCTTCTTTCCAGTCTTGACAACCTTAAACATCTCCTCCTCGCTGATACCACGCACCTTGGGCAGCGGCACGCTGAACTTTGCCGCCTTCTCAGCACGCTTCTGCTTGATAGCTGTGGAGAGAGCCTTCGCATTGGTGGGCTGGGAACGATCGAGAAGGTAGGGTGGCAGCGGGTTGGCAGAGGGCTCGCTGGGACCGTCGGACTTGACGTTTTTGGCCTCGTGCTGCTTGAGCGTCTTGCGCAGCTGGATCTTCTCGGCGTGGCGCTTTTTGGCATAGAGTTTGGCGCGGAGACCTATGAAGTTTTGCGCATTCTTGGAGGCTTTGTGGCCTTCACGGGCGGCCTTCTTACGTCTGTTGGATTGGGGATTAGTACCGGTAGAGAGGTGGGGGGTGGGTGGCTATTACTTTCGCTCATCATGATCAAGCCTATATGACAGTTAGTATAGGACTCTATAAGTTATTCAATTCAAAGGAGTGAGATGCACCTCTTTCCGTGAAGCTTCTGCCAGCGTTCGATATACTCGTTCTGAGGCATTGTGTTCTATAGCTTCACAAAATACCGTTTAGTTGTAAGATAGTGGGGGTGAGGTTACATGAAGTAGCCTGGTTACTGAGTTGAAGTTTTCCACGAAACCTTGGCACGCTAAAATAAATCCACTTAAAAATCTATAACACGTGATATTTCTTGGCGTCACGATTTCTCATTAGGCGTATCAAAATAAACTGAATCTTGAGGTAGTAATGCTGCGGTATATATATATATATATATACATGATAATACGAGCGACCTAAACAGTGCGTAGCTGACTGCGGTTGGGACATAAGTCATCATTCTTTTATTGTGATATCGGGGGCTGGTTGCGGAGTGTCTGGTGAGAAAAGCTCTATAAAGCCTAAGGTAGACAAGCTCGTGCTCTATTATTACCCCCCCCCCCCTCAATTGATAATTCCCCCGGTTGATAATATGTACATGTAGTTAATGGTTTCTTTGGGACCCCCCAGTTATGCGGGTTTTCGTTTTGGGTGGGTTGGTTTAACTCTTTGTGTTTCTTATTCAATTCGGCCCCCAATTTTGAGAGTGTGGGCTGGTTGCCATGCAGGTCAGCCAGCAGGCCGGGGAACCACGAAAACCCTCTTGCAGTAGTATACAATACGCGTCTCCCGATCCCTTTGTTAACAAGAATCCAGAATTTATTTCCAGCGATTGAACAGATAACCGTCACTGACTGGGCTTGATATCTCCCCAATACCTCCGACTAATTACTAAATCCGATGCTCGCCGGCCTCTTCGCCTCCACAATGACGACCGCGCACCTCCCCTCAAAAGCCACAAAGTCCTCCTCCATTAGCAAAGCGCGCGCGCTCCTCCGGGGCGTCGGTGTCGCGCGCGAAGACAGTGACGACGAGCTCGGCGACGAAGACCTGCCATGGGAGTGGATCTACAGCGCGGAGCCAGAAACCTTCGACCAGGTCGGACACTCAGAGATCAATGGGAAGAAGCGCGAGATTATTGGCGCGCGGACAGGCGATTTTGACGTGCGGATTGGCGACTGTGTGTTCATCAAGGGTGACGGGCTACAGGGTGAGGCGTATGTTGGCATGGCATGTGAGTTTGAGGACTCGGATCAGGGCACGGAGGACGACATGTCTGTCAATGTGATGTGGTTCTCGACGGAGTTTGAGATCAAGAACAAAGAGAAGAAGCGGATGGACTTCTTGCCCGTGAGTTTGTTACCTCCGGTGTCTGGCTTGGGAGCTACAATATGCTAATAACGGAGACAGAACGAGCTCTATATAAACCCTTCCTACAACCTGTGCCCACTGCGCTCGATCAATGGTCGCGCAAAGATCCTTTCTCCAAAAGTCTTCAGCGAGCAATACCCCAACGGCGTTCCCAAAAAGTCCCGCGACTACGGAAAAGTCTTTGTTTGCCGTCGTGGTTGTAACCCCCGAACAGCAAACTACACTCCCGAGTTTGATTGGGACACTATCTACAAAGGGCGCGATACAGATATCTTTGCAATTGGCGAGCTGGTACGGCAGGGCACCAAAGCTACACGGAAAAAGGCGCAGAAGCACGCCGCTACAGAGAATAGGGAGAACCGGGTACGGCCAAAGAGAAGACGGAGAGAGACCTCTGTGGACTCAGATGATAGTGGAGACCGGGACTTTATTAGAGAGGGAACGGTGGAGACAATACCGGAGGAGGACGAAGAAGCGGAGGACGATTTCGACGTTAATGATAATAACTTCAGCCGGAAAACCAAAGCCCCCCGAACGCCGAGCAAGAGGCGCACGAATTTCACTTTCAGCACGCCAACGCAGAAGAATCTCCTCACACCTACTCGGAAGAACCAACTTACCACACCCACTCGCCGCACTCCCACCTCCGCGCGCAAGTTCACCACCCCAACAAACCGCAAAATCACCATCAAGAAGCCGCTACTTTTCACGCCCCTAAACACCCGTACTCTCCCTAATTTATCCTCACCCTACGCTGCTGCCCGACACCATCTACATGTCTCAACTCTGCCCGCATCCCTCCCCTGCCGTGAAGCCGAATTCAACGAAGTCTATACGCAGCTCTCCGCCGCAATCACCGAAGGCACTGGATCCTGTATTTACATCTCCGGCACTCCCGGAACGGGCAAAACTGCTACTGTCCGCGAAGTAATAACGCAACTCCGACACCTAGTCGCCTTGGAAGAACTCGATGACTTCACATTCGTCGAGATCAACGGCATGAAAGTCGCCGACCCCCATCAGTCCTACTCTCTCCTGTGGGAAGCCATCAAAGGAGACCGAGTATCCCCGTCGCAAGCCCTCGGGCTCCTCGAGTCTGAATTCAGCACGCCAAGTCCGCGCCGAGTGCCCTGTGTCGTACTTATGGACGAGCTCGACCAGCTTGTTACGAAGGGGCAAGGCGTCATGTACAACTTTTTCAATTGGCCGGGTGGGAAGTACTCACGACTCATTGTGCTAGCTGTAGCAAACACCATGGATCTACCCGAGCGCACGCTTAGCAATAAGATCAGTTCACGCTTGGGGCTGACAAGAATCACGTTTCCCGGGTACACCTATGACCAGCTGATGACAATCATCAAGAGTAGGCTCGAGAGTGTCCAGGGCGATATCGTAGATGCAGACGCAGTCCAGTTCGCCTCACGTAAGGTAGCGGCCGTGTCCGGTGATGCCAGAAGAGCACTGGATATATGCCGGCGCGCTGTAGAGATGGTAGAGTACGCACCTGTTAGTAGTAGTGATAACGAGAAGGGTCGACGGCTGAGCGGGAAGATCGCCATGATGAGGGAAGATGATGATGATGGCTCTGGTGGCGGTGGGATCAAAGCCGGTGGCAGAGTGACAATTGCGACCATCAGACAGGCGATCTTGGAAGCTACCAGTTCGCCGGTGCAGGTGTTCCTGAAGACATGTTCGCTGTCGTCGAAGGTCTTTTTGGTGGCTCTGCTAGTGAGGTGTAGGAGAAGCGGAGTGGGCGAGAGCGTACTCCGCGATGTCATGGATGAGGCGGCCAGGATTGTCAAGATCCAGGAAATTGGGGTTGAGGAGCTTGGTGGTGAGGCTCGTGTTGGCGGCATTGAAAGTGCCGTGAAGGGTCTGGTGGAGGCTGGAGTTGTCGGCCTAGAGAAGAAAGGAAGCGGCGGAGGCCGCGTAAGGTTTTTGATAAATGAGGAGGAGATCAAGATCGCCCTGAAAGACGATAAAGCGATTGGAGCAGTTGTAGGAAGAGCGGGATAGAGCAATATGCTATGTATAGCTGCAGTTTTTGTAGTTTTTGTAGTAGTTAGAGTGATACCTTATGATGAAATGATGGGTTAATGGACTTAGATAATGATTGTTTCTCTTTGGTCTGTACATGTATATGTTTTATTATCTCTTTTTCACGGATTGGATCGGGTTGGATTGGGTTGGACTGGACTGGATGGGTTTTGCTTTTGCTTGTTTAGGGATTACTATTCTGTTACATAGAGTATACTTTTATATATTCCCCCTCCAGCACGGTGTACCATAGCAACAGCAACTTTTAAACTCCAGTCTTTGGGCATCTCCCCGGGTCGTGACGTGCCTCATTTATTACATTAAACCCAAGAGCCCCCTGATCTCATTATTATTATCCATCATTTTCCTAGTCCCAGCACCACCGCTCAACTCTATTCCTTCTCCAAATACTCCGCAATTTCATCGTCGCTGTCGTTCTCCTCCTCCATCAACCTCGCCTTCTCCGCCGCCTCGGCCCTCCGTCTCCTCCTCAATTTCGCGCCCCACGAATCGTCATCCTCGTCGTCGCTCTCCTCGCCCGCAGGCTTCCTCCGCGCCGCCATCGCCGAATGGCTCGACTCCTCGCTGGGATCAATCTCGCGCGCGTGGTCCTTCTCCTGGAACTTGGCCTGCATCTTGAGGATGTACGGGCGCAGCAGGAGGTATCCTCCGATGATGATGACCATGCGGAAGATGTCATTCGGGCGGTACGTGCGGCCTAGAATCTGGATCGTGTTGTCTGGCTGCAGGACGTGGGTTTGGACAAAGGTTGTGAGGGCCTCCATTTTGATTCTGAGTGTAGTAGGGGGGTGGTTTAGAGAGGTTCGTATGGTCTTTATGGTTTTTTTGTTTTTTGTTTTTTTAAGAGGGAGAGGTGAGTTTTTAGTCCACAGTGAAGCGAGTTGAAGAGGTTTTTGAGGTTGCGCGAGAGCGAGATCTGGTTTCTTTTCTTCTGGGTTGGACCGTGCGGCGTGCTAAGACTTCAGTGTGCCGGGTGTACCGATCGAGGCACTTGATTACCTATCTACTGAGTACTCTATGTACGGACGATGGAATTGCCGCATATGAGCGCGAGCGAGTGCCTATTGGATCAACTACTAACTACGAATTGTCACGGATTGCCGGCTGTGGGGGGTTGCTTCCAGGTCTTGGCGGTCCATCTAAGACTTGTGAGGGAATATACAGAATATTCTAATTCGGCAACTTGGCTAGGAAACTCCAGTGCCTATTATATACTGCTGACCCCTACGATGATAGAGGTTATTGAATACTAAAGGCCTATAAGACTGAGGAAGTACTGGGACATACACATTATCCGGTTACTCGCGATCGATTGAATCGTCTTAGATATATGGGCTATGATTTATTACTATCCAATAAAAAAAATGTGTTATCTCCTTAACCCCGAGCAAGCAATGGGTAGAATTCAAGAGGAACAATAAAAGCCACCAAGGGAACCCGATTACCGCGGCCATTAGATATATACACCGGGGTTATCAAATCCCTTGGGTCTCATCATTCAAATCCAGATATTGTTATGCCCTTTTGAGGGGAGTACCGAGTGACATCACATGAAGTACTATTACTTTCGAACCATCAGGATGGATCCAAAGGACGGACGATACAACAATCATGATCAAGATGCATTATATGTTTAGTGGTATTCATCGTGCAACTATCTGCTGACTCTACAATACCAGTTTAATAATTATGCTATCATACGCCTATGGTATGGAGATGGACATCGATATTGTATCTGACCGGAGGCTGATTTAATTGGAGTTTTCTTCTGGGCTTCCAAATATATGTACTCTCATGCAAACTATCCTTTATACGCGGAGTGTGGACCCAGCCTAGAAAGGCTTCAAAAAAAAAGAACTCGCTTATAAAAAAGGCGTACCTCCTGGGGATCGATAAGACGAAAGCACACTAAAATTTACACATTAAAATCATGCCGCTCAAGAACTCCGAACTCTAATAGCCGAGGCGTATAAGATGTATCAAATATCTCCTTCCCGTACAAAAATAGAGAAAAGCATAGAGTGATACATTTACAGTCAATGAGACTTTTTCCCTCAGATTTACTTAGGACTTTCTTGGTGTAGGTAACAAACGATTTTACCCACACCTTGAAAAATTTCATACACCCTTTCATACACCCTTTCATATACCTTTTCTTAGACCTTTGCTTACACCTTTACATAGGAAAGTCATCAAGTAAGTTGTTAAAACCCAAGGGAAACCATAGAATGTGCGACATAGTGAATTTAGGTAGATCTAGAGCCAAAGGATCGAATATTTATTATCTGGATAGAGTTAGGCACTTATAAGTTGTGCTGTAGGGAAAGTCGTCTAATTTCCCTAATTACGACTTTACAAACCTCCCCCATCTGATTTGTCGAAATTTAGTAAAAATCTTACCACACGAAATATAGGTGGCCAATTGACTCATTTACAGGGCTAATATTAGAGAAGGGAGCCCGGGTGATTGGATGACAAAATATAAGGCGCCACCGAGAACAAATAATCAGCGTATCACTTAAAACAAATACACATTCAATAGACGAAAGGAATTCTTGGAATCTGCAAGTTTTGTTAGACTCGATGGTAACTTTGATTGCATGCATTCCTTGATTTCCGTCATGAAGTGTCACTCGCATTAATTGAATCTCTCAACCACACTTGGCGAGTAAGCTAATTACTCTAGACTTATATAGTGTTTTTGAACAAGGTAGTTGATCACGGGTAGGATCCGTACACCTTCTTTACAAAAAGAAAACTTCACAGACGAGAGCGTATGCACGATGCTGTTCCGATACGGCAAGCGCACCAACCCTCTTACCCGAAACAGAAGCACAACTTCAGGTACCCAGAAGATCAAGAGAGCACATACACAGAGGCTTAATTCTTCAAGCCCATTTTTTGGTACCACCTCCGAACTGGGCATCATGGCACATCACTCGGGATCGGCATTAAGTTTTTGGTTCCTGCCATTAATAAGATTTAAAAGAAAGGTGTTGTTTTTTAGAAATGATTCTGTCTCTCGGTAGCCTTTGACATATCTAAGGGTTTTCGCATTAGTTGGCTTTGTAATAAACTTAATGGAACGGGGGGTACAGATCGACGAGTCGCACATGTGAAACTCCTAGTGCATTAATATTGCTGCTCACTAGTACAAAGTGCGGATTGGGGTAAAGGGTGTCATCACAGATTGACTTCAAATCCGCCACGGCCTGAGAAAAAATATTAACGGTATGGTTATCTGTAGTTACATACATACATGTATGTATATACCTATATATGCAATAAGGATAATCTATCAGCCATACTGCTAGCAATACCCATGACCGTAGTGATCACTGGAACTTTGGGCAATTAATGGGGCAGGAGCCATATATGTGATTATGGGTTTCAACTCATAAGTCTTTTGTTACTAGACATGGAATAAACACCCCCCTCCCCCTCTTTTGGGTTCTATACCTATCTGTTTTACTAAGGTGAACAGTGTCACCCGCGACGGTTCTTTGTCTTTGCCTCTACTACTATTATGGACGTTAAGAGAATACTAAATCATAAGGAAGAAAGGGACTGATATAGTACATGATGCAAATTTCATGGTATTATCTCCGGTCTCTATACCCATCCCTTGACCTTGACCTTGATCGTGATCGCGTCCTTGACCGTCTGCGTTTTTTATACGGGTCATCATCTCTCCTTCGGTCTCTTACCCTATCTTTATCTCTGTCGTCCCACTTTCTATCGTCCTTTCTTTTTAAGGAATCCGCCGAAGGTGTATTGGATTTCCTTTCTCTATCTAGCCCAGCCATTACCCTATCTGCGGCACTACTACCACCCTTCCTTTCCTGCCCTACTTGTAATGCAGTAGCTGGAGCTGCCGCCGATCCAGATGCACCGATAAAGTCGATCCCTGACCTCTCCTGCGTTTGCCGTTTCTCCAGCACCTCTTGCTGGCTCTTTGCGAGTTTAGGTGCAAAGGCCTCCTCGGGAAATCCTGTTGGGTCCCAAATTTCGGTCGGTAGATTGCTTCTGTACTGCTCGTTCCCGTTAATGCCCACAAATGCCGTGAGCTTTTCGAGTAGATTTGGATTCCGTAATGCCGATGACCGTAAAAGCTTTTCGTTAAAGTGGATTCCCTGGCGCTTGAGCTGGCGGAAATGATCGAACTTTGCGGCAGCTTCTTTAGGTTCGTCGCCGGGTGGGGAAGGGGGGATATCTGGAATTGATGTTGGGAAGGTTAATGAGCGGATTGTCGCGCGATTAAGAGAGTACGGCGAGAGTTGTTCTTGGTTAGGAGTTTGTGGCGCTGGGGAAGGTGTTCGTGGTGGTCGTGAGGGCCCCATTATTGGACCTATTTCTTCTGTCTCTTGGGTACGCGTTGCTACTTCGCTGTCTGGTATTGCTGCTGTACCTGATCACATTTTCTTTAGCGATTTCGCCCCTACAATTAAGTCTATAAGGAGTATTGCTCAAACTACACCTTCTAGATCTTCAGTACAAGCTTTCAGTGAGATTTCGGGAGACGGGGGTGCCTATGCGTCTATCATGTTAACGCTTGAACTCTTGTAACTTTGAAGAGCTATATCCTTGACAACGTACCTTTCCTACTTTCATTAACGGAGTATCAGAGGGCTCTTTTCGCTCTGGCGACTGTTGTTGTTCCTCGTCCTCACTATCGCTTCCGTATTCGACTAGGCCCATGGTGGATGTAAAGATTTAATTGTTTAAACTGTGTGGCCGAATTGCAAGGAAACAGCGGACTTGTAGCTCATAAACTGAATTGAAGCTCTAGGCCAAGAATATTCTAAAACACTAATTACCCGGCCCACAAAGCCTCAATGCACCTGTCAGCAGAGGCGGGCAACTCCAACGATTCACCCCGCCAAACAGTATACAGCTCTTGTCCATCCAACACATTATACCGCAAAACCATCTCAGCCATGTCCTTGTCCAGTGTAGAGCCCCTATCGTTCGATCCCGCATATTCTTTCGAAGCATCTCAATCCAGAGACCATTCAGGTGCTCCTAGGCAGCACTCGTTCAACCCGTGAGCTCCCGCATAGTTCCTCCAGTCAGAGAGTTCTATCTTTGAATATTACCCTTAGTATCGTATTCATCAAGCTAATATTTACTTGTTACAGCTATACCGACAATGGTGGAACTATTCTTGGAATTACCGGCGATGACTTCGTCGTGCTTGCCGGCGATACCAGACACACTGCCGGCTACAACATTAACTCTCGAACTGAGCGAAAGGTATACAGACTAGGCGAGGACAACAACCTCATCTTGGCCACAGTTGGATTTGGTGCAGATTCAAAGGACGTTGCAGAGACAATGACAAGAGCTGTTAATGTTAGTGCACTCTACTCTTATCTTCCGGCAGGAAAATGTCTAATAATGATGTCGAAACTACTTTCCTCAGGATTTTAAATTCAATCACAACCTGAAAAACATGACTGTAAATGCGGCTGCACAGTATCTATTTACTGTTCTATATGGAAACAGATTCTTCCCCAAATACACGCATTGTATCCTTGCCGGGCTGGATAAAGATGGTACTTCTCCGAGCTTCGGGTTTTTCGTGAATATTGGTTTGACAGATTGTGTTAGGCAAGGGTCGCCTCTATTCATACGATTCCGTCGGTTCCTATTCAAAAGAGGGTGAACGAAGAGCAGCTGCTGGTGCTGCCTCATCACTAATCGTCCCATTCCTAGACAACCAGGTAATATCACCGATGATTTGTAGGATTTAATTGACTAACATTCCACTAAAGGTTGAATTCAAAAATCAATACATCCCTGCCTCTAACGGTACTCAAGAAAGGCCCGTTGAAGACCTTCCCAAGGAAACTGTTATCAAGCTCGTCAAAGATGCATTCACCTCTGCTACCGAACGTCACATTGAGGTCGGTGATGGTCTCCAGATCATCACAGTCACTAAGGATGGCGTCTTCGAAGAGATGTCAGAATTGAAGAAAGATTAGTTTAGATGTGGAAAGGGATTAGCAAAGGGCGTTAGATTCGGCTTTCTTTGTAGATTCGGAAATCAGATATCAACTTTCTTGCTCAAGTTTTTATGCGGAAATGATAAAAAGAATCATTTCAGGGTGACGCGGGCTTGGCGGGCTCGGCTAGCTTTTGGCTATAGTTAAAGCACAAGCACCAAAATCATACTGCTAAAAGCCCTAAAACCCACCAAATGCCAAGTTCTTGCTGTATCAAGACGATACGCCCTGTCACATGGATGGTGGAAACTGTATTGTCCAGTTGATGGATGTTTTTAATTTTGGGGAATACAGACTTAAAGTTTTAGCAATATTTCGACGAGTGCTACTGTTTATATCGCATCCAAGCTCATAATATATAATATCGTCCACGAATTCAAGTAAAAAATAAAAAAGGAGAGAGAGAGAGAGAGAGAGAGAGAAAGAGAGAGGATAGAGAGAAAAGAACCTGCTTTATGAAGTTTGTATGTTGCATTTCAAACAGAAGGGCACCGGAACAGCCTCGTCCCCAGACCAAATCAATAAATTACGACCACGCTAAAATACTACCACACAAAAAGTAGGGGATGGCTACGAGACTAGTACTAGAATGTTCCCTAACCTATGTACATGTATATGTACATGTACAGTCGTCTCTGGGTCAACGACGAAACCGGTTCGATGAACAAAAGCGCGCCCACCCCTTTGCTTTGACTGACTATCAGCCCAAGAAGTATTCATTCGTCATCGAGCCAGGTTCGCCGTTAACCCAGAAATGACTGTAGGTACAATGCGTAAAAGCTAGACAGCTTCTTAGCGTCAATCCTAGGGCGAGCATGAGATAGCCCTAGTCATGTCATATCACTCGGTTTTATTAGTACATGATCTCATTTACAGAGCACAAGCCCAATTATATGTACTCAAGTCACAAGCAGCCTATGCGTGGCAAGAGCTGCATAAAATCTCTCATTTATCTTTCACATAGAATCTAGTATTCCATGCGTCTTAGCAATCATCTGAAACCTTTTTAAAGAGAATGAAAGTCCGAAATATCTGCAACTCAGTGACAGTAAAGAAACAAACATACGTAGCAAAGAAATTTAACCCCGAATGAGTGAGTATATCAACTAAAGAAAACCAAGTCCTAACTCGCCAACCGCAAGGTCCCTTCGAAATCATTCCATAGCACCTTGCAACAAGATCTTCGGGAAAAAGAGTTCTGAAAACATTGAATACTTTGCGCAATACGCAAAGCCCTACCACAAAACAAATTTTGCTGATTGTACGCCTCCAGCGTCGTCAAGTCAACAAATACAATCGTCAATATTTTCTTTGGAAATCCACCCGGAAAAGAAAAACAAATCACAACTTATCAAATAATACTTAACCAAGATAGCCCGAAGCCCCCCTGGTTGCTAGTTAGTCCTTGGTATGGCGTACTTGTCGCTTTTGAATTTCGTCCCTAGGGCCCGCCATGATGATGATTAGGCTGCATGTGATATCCCGTCTGGGCTGTGTAGCCGTTTCCGTATTGTCCGTAACAGTTGGTTGGATCATATGGCAACATAGAGATAACACTCTCCCTATGATTGCTATTATCCATCATTGCAAGATGAGGTACCAGATTTTGAGTCTGTTGGAATTGATGAAGATGAGGCACAATTGCCGGAGGAAATGCGCCTGAGTAAGCATCATCTACCTGTTCGCGAAAAACTGGCGGGTCTTGAGGAGTATGAGTCGTGGCTTGGGCAGTCCGTGGAGAAATAGGGGTCTCTTGAGCAATAGGCTGATGGGTTGCTCCATTATGAAATCCTGAATATCCATGTTGGAAGGGCTGGTGAAATGTCAAACCAGGAATATTCCCTTGGAATACACCATGCCTATTAACCATTTGATCATTAGAGTACTACAAATATTCGTTAGTAAAGAGTGAGGTTTCTAGAAAGCGTTTAATTGGACCATACCACATATGGCATTTGACTAATAACAGACTGATTAGAAAACATTGAAGCTCCCGACGGACGGCGGCTATGATCACGTTGTTCTGCGAGTTGAACACTAAGACGTGCGGCAAGGTCGGCGACCGCTTCCATAGAGAACGGAAATGATTGTTGGGCACCAAATCGTCTAACTTGGTCCATATGAGATAATTGATTATTTGTCACAGGACCGCCAAGGCGGGGGCCATTAGGGGGATGTGGGGCCATGCGAATTGGCCTTTTGTGGATTTCGCGTTTTTGAACATGGATCTGCTTTCCAAGGAATAGGGAATTGTTCTATCGTATCACTTTTTAGTACAAATCGTTGTCTAAAAAGGCATAGCTATATATATAGATATGATAAGACTTACCTCTTCTTCCAAAGCTCTATTGGCCATCTCTTCAGCTTCGTATTTTACAAATGCGAAGGCATTACGTCCAATCCCTGAATAGTAATATTAGTATTATGACCATTTACCAACTGCTTAGGATTCTATCACCGTTTTTGCTGGCCCTGTTCACAAGATTGCATTCAACAATCATGCCATACCTACTGAATCTTGCTCTGAGCTCATTCTCCCCAATTGAATCCGGATTAAGTTTTCCAATGAATATGGAAACAGGATCAATCTCAACGGTCTGGATGCGTGGAATGACATTCGGTACCGAAAAGTTGCTCGTCCAATCAGCAGTCCATGTGCAGTGATGACGAAAATACTAAAAGTTTCAATGAATCTTTTATGAGTACAAGTTTATAGCGATGATATGTTAATGTAAGTGTTAAAAGAGGAGGCAAACCTGATAACAATCCACAGCATCTTGTCTGTAAGCAAACCGAACAAAACATCTTCTCCCTTCCTTTGTTCCTCGCACGGGTAATGTGTCCCCATCCCTCGCAAATTCCATGGTTTCGGTTTCACCAAATCCAAAAAGAATCTTGCGGGCATCATTTTCGTTGAAAACATTACTATCCATTTTACTTAAAACGAGAGTCCTATTAACCTTTGCCGGTTCACAACGGATACGACGACCAGTGGAGTCGATTATAGCATTTCTACCATCACGAAGAGCTAATCTTGCAGTCTCGTCGCACTTTTTTTTTATTAGCAGAAATACTAATAATATGAATAGGCTATGGTATGCATCTTATACCTCGAATTGGCAAAAGCTATATGGATTACTTTTGGTATCCCTACGAATTTTGACATGGAGCCTTCCAAATTTTCCAAAGTGGGACTGTAAGCTCCTCATGAGTTGATCATCGGTCTGGGTGGCTGCGAGACTGTCCAAGGTTAATGGTTTAGTTTGCCATCATAGGCAGTATATCAGCGGCGTACAAAGAGGAACATACTTAGCTACAAAAATACAAGCAGATGGCAATCCATGCCTCGCAAGATCTTTCACATCCTCGTCGGAAACAAAATCATTTTGGCTATCTCCCGTTGAATCCGTGGCTTCTTCTGAAACCTCATCAACAGAAACCCTATCAGTTTCCTGGGAGCTGAAATCATAATGGTTGATGGAAATTAGGCCAGAGTCATTAGAGCCGTCCTCGGCAATATTGCATCTCGATTGCAACTCTGATGCAAGGATTTCACTAGTCTGTTGAGCTTTGTGGTCGTTAAGAGCTTCCAAGAGCCTTCCTTGAAGCCTTGTTGGACCTGAAATGTCTTGAGCGATTGAGAAAATATCAAGCGAAGAGAGAGTTTTTCCCCGGGGTCTGTTGAAGTTTCCTGTTATTTTTAATGATATTGTTAGAACGTCTCATCCGCTTGAAAACCTTCAGGGGCAAAAATCTAAGTAAACCGCTGCAGTTTATATAAAAATACAAACGGTAACAAATCAAAAGTATCTGTTTTCTCTAGACCTTTTATATATTACTTCAAACTAAGCAGGATAGGGTGTCTTACTCGGAGGACTAGTTTTCACATCAGTTGGGGTGGTTGGCTGGGATACATCATTGATGGTATTCCCAGAGCTACTTGCAACTGACGGACAAGCAGCAGGAGATGGATGCGGATTTGTATGGCATCTCCCTTTTGTTGGGGTAATTGGAGATACCAAGCTTTCGGGCATCATAATGAGCACAAAAGCTACTGGAGAAATGAAGGTAGAGAGATTTAGAGCTGAGCTTGACTTTTAAATTGAATGTTAAAGAGGCAGTAGATATACTGAGATTTAAGGAAGTATCCTGTATCAAGGAAATGCTATGTGTAGTAAAGAGTACAGGAAAGGAGGAAGACAGGCCGATGAAGAGATTGAGAAGATAGAGGAGAGGTGGAAAGAGAAGAGGGATGAGAAGAGGGGTGAGGAGAAGATGAGAAGAAGTATTAAGAGTAGGATAAAGAGAACAGAGGTCAAAAAGAAGTATATCTGGGTATAGGACGCGTATGTATATCACTTAAATAACTCCGGAAGGTAGCACTATAGGTTCTAGATACACGTATATAAGTATTACATGCACATACATGATGCTGTTAATCACGTTTTTAAGTACGTAGTAACTTCAGATACTCAAATCTCCCCGTCTTAGGCCACGCAATCCTGGGCGAACATGTACGTATTATAAGGCATATGTAAGGCCATCTTTCATCTAAGTTGACTCATCTCGTGCATAGGATATAGGCCTAGATCTTGAAGTTCTTAGGCCTGGGTTTGAGACGGAAGTTTATAATTTAAGCCAAAACTTTATCTTCCTTCGTGGCATCAGACTTATTTGAATACCCTAGTGCGTATATTGAAAGACCGTTGATACTATACTATGGTGTAAGTGATGAATTGAAAGCCTTTTTGTTAACCCATACATGTATATATTAGAAGCTTCTAAACTTTGAATGCTATGTAATTCGCACCGTACGCATCGTGTGAGGATACCAAATTAACTCCATATGTTGCCAAAATACCGTAAAAAGCTATACCGCAAAGCAGCGTGCTAATGAATCCCGCTGTGCGCAATCTCACCAACCTTTCCGGTACTGTATATATGTAGTAGTTTGACCTGGTGTAGGGTTAGAGTTACAATACCAAAAAAGGGTATGGATTCGCTGCGTTATTCGCGTTAATGCGCTAGTAATGTAGTAAGAATACAGCATTATTACGGTACTCTTTTTGTAATGCCAGTTTTATTCTTCATTGAGTCCAGTAGTCATACAGTACTGATTTCAACCCGTTTTTTCGTATTGTAAATATGTAATTGCTAGAGTAGAGTAGATGTCCTATATGCGTGCCCTCCTGAGCACTCGTAACTACATCATGTACATGCATACATGAATGTACAATGTACTTTCCTGATGCAATACAAAAACGCGTCCAATTGCAAAGCCGTGATTTAGTATGGTATGCAATAGCTATCCCTTTTTAAAAACGTCATAATTCTGCTTTATGTTTATTATTCGTATAACTGTACTATTGAAAGCAGACTCTTTCTTAAATTTCGTTCTAAATGGGCCAGTATAAGTGCGCATTCGCCATTGATCCAGAAACAACTATAATTCGAGCCTCACTGCAATATCATGCATAACAGGGTTAGCGTTTACTACTAAAAAAAAAGTTGCCCCGCACACGCATACATGTACCAGAGAGTAACTTCGATTTTTCCCCAACGTATAACAGTCAATCATACCAATCATGGCCCTGACTCAGACTTCTCTCGAGGCTTCGCTTCCTCTCATTGCTCGTGGCAAAGTGAGAGATGTATATGCACTATCAGATGATTCTATACTTTTCGTTGCGACTGACAGGATTTCTGCATACGATGTGGTTATGACGAATGTTGAGCCCCTCGCTCTAAGACTCCTCTACGAAAATGAAGCTTTACTGAATTATTTCGTGACAGGGCATTCCGAATAAAGGCAAATTACTCACTGCCCTCTCTGAATTCTGGTTTTCTGTCTTATCGGATATTTGCCCAAATCACTTTATCTCCTCTTCTCTAGATGCTCTTCCAGAGTCAATTAAGCAATATGCGGACCAACTAAAGGACAGGAGCATGATCGTAAAGAAGTTGAAGGTCTTTCCTGTAGAGGCCATTGTCCGGGGATACATTACCGGAAGCGCCTGGAAAGAATACAAAAAAGAAGGAACTATCCATGGGATTAAGGTTAAGGAAGGACTTAAGGAGAGCGAAATGTTCGAGAAGCCATTGTTCACACCTAGCACTAAGGCAGAGCAAGGAGAACATGGTGAGCTAGAATTCCTCAACCGAAATTACCTTTCTCTTCACCAGCTAACAGATTTGATTCTTTAGATGAAAATATTCACCCAGATAGAGGTATAATCTTATCAATTTGGGACTCACACAATTCTCAGTGTTTCTTTCTGATGCAAATTAGTGGCCGAACTGGTTGGTGAAAAGTACGCAAAACAGATCGAAGAGCTTGCTTTGGCTCTGTACACAAAAGTATTCCGAATCTCGTATTACGATTTTTAATGAGTTCTTACCAATATAACTAGGCCCGAGATTACGCGGCCGAACGTGGGATTATAATCGCTGATACTAAGTTTGAATTTGGGCTCGACGAGAATGATCGAGTAGTCTTAGTCGACGAAGTCCTTACCCCTGGTCAGTATCTCTTTTTCAGCATGTTCAGAAAGGCCTTTGTTTAATAGTAGTGATACAGACTCCTCCCGGTTCTGGCTCGCCTCCAAGTATGAAGTTGGTAAAGGCCAAGAAAGCTATGACAAACAGTACCTTCGCGATTGGTTAACCAGTAACGGGGTTAATGGGAAGCCTGGTATTGAGATGCCGGCGGATGTGGCTAAAAATACTAGCCTCAAGTATCTAGAGGCGTACGAGCTGTTGACAGGAGAGAAATGGAGTTCTGTTTAATGACATGTACCACAATAACTTTGCTTTACCATAGCAATGGCATATCCAGCTAAGGCAAATAATGAAACATCAAACTGTGATTGTCAGGCAGCCCAAACTAACATGGTAGCTACTTTACTTCGCTATTTGTACAATCATTCCGAATTACACGGCCAAGACTAGTCAATATCTGTTATCATTTTTGGTGATTTGTGTACTTGCCAATGTGGTTTAGGCATAGGAACACTGTCAGCATGATTGGTTGCCTAGTGTATGTCAGTAAAAGATGCTTCAAATCTTTACAGGGGATGTACCCATATTCTATCGATGCAAAGCTCGAAGGGCCCAGGGATACGGTCAATCAATCCGATACCAATGGTTCTGACCTTCTCCCTAAGCATCTCTCCTTGCGGTTCGGTCACTCGACCATGATTTGTCCTTACAAACTCATTGGTCGGAATCTGGTTTAGAGATTGTCAGTCTAATCAACCCAAAGGGAAATCGCCGGGAGCGCATACATGGATAACCTCCCACTCTCCCGGAGTTTTAGAAAACAGCCTGTGCTGATGAAGATCTGACTCTACTATTGACTCCGTCTGTATATTGATAAAATACTTAGACCCATCACTCTTTATTCTTAATGCCAAGAAGGCATAAGGGTCGATGTTCCAGTATGGCCTGCCAAACAGGGACCGCCCACGCTCAACAGTACGCCATGCAGCATACCCGGACCGTTGAACATTTGGCCTGTCCGGAGGAAGCTCGATCGAGACGTTTCCGTGAAAACGGCCATAAGATTGTTTCTCCCCCCCTTCTTCGGCTGGGAATGGCTCAAGATCCATCTTAGCCTTAGAAAACCCGCCTATATCGGCGTCGGAGAATGTAACGATTCCATCTAAGGAGGATGGATGGCGGAAGGAGTGAATCTCCATATCATCGAAGTTCCCAGTCACTCCCTGCATGCTAAATACTGTGGGCCGTGAGGTTAGATAGTTTAAATTGGGAAAAAGGAATTCCTTTGATATTGATAGCTAGATATCAACCCAGTGACGTACCTTTGTGAGTGCCAGACTTGAACTCATCGAACGTTCGTTTGAGGAAGCCCCCTCGTTGGAGAAGCTTAAAAGCGGGCCTCATCTTCGGTAATCAATTGAACTTCTCTCGATTGTTGGGTGTATATTTGAGTTGTTAGAGTTGCGTGTGCGTGTGAATCCTGAAGTTGCGCAATTGAAGTTACATGAGGCTCAGCAACAAAGATGTCACCGTTGCGCCCCACTTTGGTTGTACTCTATAATTGGCTCCCTTAGCTCTACTAAACCAGATCTAGTAGATCTAAATTATCTAATCACAACAACAGTATCATTAAGTAATGAGAACTTGACTTGTGGGCCAGGACTTGACAAAATAACCAATGAATCTAGGAAATTTGATGGAAGCGCTGCCATGCCAATCTGCGCCCTCCCCAACGGGCGTCCCTCAGCGTCCACCAAAATTTTGGTGGTTAAGTACGTGTACAAATTATCTACATACATGTATAGTCAGCTAATTTGAGAATTTTATCATGAACTCCTCTAGAAAATATATGTATATACAGAAGCGAGGAAATTATCTCCTCAGTACATAGTTCCTATTATCAAATGGAAACCAGATATTAGTTGGACCCACTATACGCACGAGTATAATTCATTTTAAGGCTTTGTGAAGTACTCCATGTACATACAAAGTATTAACGCTACTAGTCTTAATTTCTGCCGGCAAAGATGTCTCAGGGCTCTCTAAGCTTCTGGTTCTAAATAAGAAGCTGGGATTTCAACGGACCCTAATCCTAATATTTTTTTGTTTAATTCGTTAATTGCATGCATTAACCCAATCCTAATATATATTTATGAACGGTTAATTAGAAGAGTCAGACAGACCAACCCAATGTCTACATGAGTGCTGTTACATACCTGTTGCTAATGGGAGTACATGTAATATTGTATAAGCCAAGATCTCAAAACACCTAGCCCATACATTCCTCAAAAGTGAATTTAAAGCCCCGGGCTAAGATCCTAATTCATAAGGAATCTCATTCATGCACCAAGTCTTTGTACGCGGTGTTCTCTCCGACTTCTTGCATAACAGATCTCCTATATATCGCACGCAAACGGATATAAGCTTGAAGTAAGTCATTATTTCCTGCGAATGTTAAAAGTAGCGTTAATACAGCTTATAAACGAGATTCTTGAGGTGAATTTCAACGGTAGGCGAGTTAAATAAGGAAAAATTATAAGGTTAAAGAATAGGGTAAATTGATTTTTGGATAATTATAACTTTAGGCCTAGGGTTTGAATGCGAAACTGCATGGTCATGGTACTGATTGAAGCTGCTTAGTGAATAAGATACATACATGTATACATCTTACATATTTGGTAAACTACATGTACTTACATAATTAAGCTTATGGTATCAGTTGTCCGGCATAAACGTACACGTACTGTAATCAAAAGTCTGAGTCGAGTGATGGTTCATGATTTTACACGTCAGCACGGGCGTTGTGCTCACCTCGCCAATATCGCTTACCTAATATTTCCACTCGGTTTAAGAGCCAAGTTTCACTTAACAAGAGGCACTGTGAGTATATTCAATTGCGTTATGGTCTTCTACTTGAGGAGTTCTTGGAGCGAGAATTTAGAAAATACTTGATCTACTCTACAATATGTAATCCTCTAATCGTTACTATCGAGTCAATATATATTTGCCTACAAGTGAATAATTTCATTTACGTGGACATATCGTTATCAATATATCGCATGACATCCCGAAATTTCTACCAAACCTTCATGGTCGGTTCTTGGTACGTTGTTCAAGACCTAGAGATCCGATATTGCTTCTATAGAATCAATTGTATAAGCTGTACGAGTTACCTATACTTAGTAAATGGATAGATAGACCTACTCTTCTCCTCTAATGCGCAATGTAAGGTATGGTAGCAAAGTATTTCAGGGTTAAGCTTATGGTTGGACCTCGGCCGCGCATTGAGTATATAATTAATTAGATAATTTCCACTAGCGGTCTGGCACCCTAAAGAGTGCAGATGACTGGAATTGAAGAAAGGATACGTACTAGTATTGATATAGGGACATGTATTTACAATTCGAGTTTCTAGCTCCTTGCCGAATCTATGGCATTGCACAATGCGGTATCCATGATGCCGCATTCCAGACTTCAGTGAAGCTTTGTCGGCATGCCTTGGTTCATTCATTGCGCCCCTGGCATGGGGAGCCTTGGCACTTCCTTACCCATGGCCACGCAGCAAGCTACCTGAGGAACCGCTCGCCAATTTCCCTGGCACTGAAGGTTGATGTATGTAGGGCCCCTGGACGAGACCGTTTTGCAACCACCTCTTCTTTTCATAGATCTGGTGGCATCTCAAGGGCGGTAGTTATGTATTGTAGTCCAGCTTGCGTGGGAGCCCGCAGAACTCCATTTCCTGATGAGGTACCAATGTCCATTTCATGACGCTGTTCTAACGGGCATCGCATCTAAGACGGATGAGATCTATCTCTCTGAATCGTGGAAAAGAAACCCCGTGCATGCATATCGACTTCCTGAGCGGGCCAACCACCAGTTTCCGATCCGCGTTGCAACGTTGGTCCTGTTAGAGAGCGCGACAAACCCCTGTTTCGTGCTGCCCAAAGAGCGGTGTCAGCTTTGTGGATCTCGACGCGCCTAACTCTGGGGGAACTGTTTAGTCTATCTTGAGTAACACATCGAACCAGTCCCACCATAGACAAGTTAAACCTGGCCATGCACTATTTACCACCACCTCCCCCCTGGTCCCCTTTTCTCTCACAAAGATCCTTTCAACCTTCGTTTTATGGTGGTCTTTCTCTTTTGTGTTCTTCACTTACATATCGCTCTTTCCCCGAATTCCTTGTCGTTCCTTGTACCAATACACCATATCTCGCTTATTGAACTCGGGAAAAACTTAATTTTTTTTTTCTTTTTCACTTTTTTATTTTCTTTATTACCTACAAGCAAAACTTCGTATATGCCTATTGAGTACTTCTATCTGCAATACTCTTCAGGTGTCTAATACCTATTTTCTCTTTGTTTATTGTGGTGTTGCATCTTTTGCATAGTATCAGCCATCACCTCTTTGGTTTCTATTCCGTATCAACTTCCTAGGGAAGGTGTAATCCTTTCATAAGCTTCGGGATACTTTCTTTTCTAAATCAATTTCTTTTCTCCAATTCCAAACTAAAACTTTCACGATCTTTTGGGCAACTGGATTTGCTCTTTTTAGACCTCCATCTTCAGCTCCTCAATGCGGTTATCATCAACCCTTCTTCTCTCAGTGGCTACGATTGTGTTCGCCTTCCAACCTGTTACAGAATCAGACGAGATCGTACCATCAAATAATTCACAATGGAAGCCATTATCTGGGCCAGAGACGAAAAGAAGTGCCCCTGCCGCAGTGCATAGCTTACAGTTGAGGCGGCAACCCGATGTTGTAAGTTTTCTCTCTTTCTTTTTCTCTAGCTTTTTAAATGAGTGCTGTATCCGACTCGAGGTTTTGTTACTGACAAGATTATGTAGGATGACGGCCTTCATCCTGAGATTAGAAGCATACAGGCCGCGAATAGGGTGACGAAAAAGTTTAGACGAAGGGGACTTGAGGGACCGAGTGTGGATGGGGAAGAGGTCATCCGACAACTGGAGCAGTCTCTAGAACGACGAGGGCTTTTATCGAAACGACAGAATTCAGGAATAGTTGTCACAGAGAGTGGCCGGGCTACAGCTACGGGTGGAATAATACCTGCGGAAACACCAAGAACGCCTGACTCCATGGGTGTTAGTCAAGATGGAACCGACGTGTGTGAGTTTTCTTTACGCCGTTTTAGGGGGGAATATCATTATTAATAACCGAAGTATGAAAACAGCCTATTTTTCGGAAGTGATGTTTGGTTCTGAAAACAAAACTTTTATCTTGGTAATTGATACCGGAAGCTCTGATATTTGGATTCCCTCTAGCAAATGCACATCGGAAGCATGTAAAATCCATTCCACTTTCGGACCAGAGGACTCAGACACGTTGAAGACCACCCAAAAGACTTTCGACATCAAATATGGTAGTGGTGACGTTATGGGCACCGTTGTTACCGACTCAGTCAAGTTTGCCGGTTTTGAATTATCGCTTTCATTTGGTCTTGCGTCGGAGGTCTCAGAAGACTTTGTCAATTTCCCTATTGATGGTATTCTAGGCCTTGGGTTTAGTGATGGGAGTCAACAGAAGGTTCCTACAATTATGGACGAGTTGGTGGATAAAGGGTTAATTAAGTCGAAGTTGTTTGGGATTGCGTTGAGTAGGCACGGAGACGAAGTGAATGACGGTGTCATTAACTTCGGAGGTATAGACTCTGGGCTGTTTGAGGGTGATTTGACATTCACACCATCTGTCTCAGACCAGGGATTATGGGAGCTGAAGTTGGATGACGTGAGTGTTGATGGAAATGCGCTAGGACTCACTGGGAAGACTGCTATTATCGATACGGGTACCTCCTTGGTAATAATTTTCGTCCCCAAAACTTCCTCTCAATTCATATCTAATCGAAACTGTTCTTATATTATAGCTTCTCGTTCCGCCTCAAGATGCCCTGAGCATCCACTCTATAATCCCAGGGGCAGTGGTTAGCGGGGAAACATTTGCGATTCCTTGCGACACAGATGCCACCATCGAATTTACCTTCAGTGGAGTTACATACAAGGTCAAACCTATTGACTATGTTGGGACAGAGGTAGATCTCGAAAACATGTGCCTCTCTTTAATCATATCACGTCAAATTGTTGGAAAGGACACCTGGATTCTGGGGGACGTATTTCTCAAGAATGTTTATTCTGTGTTTGACCTGCAAAATAATCGGATTGGCTTTGCACCGAGACAAAAACTAGACGATAGCTCCTCTGCAGCAACGTCCACAGCAACCGGCAGCACGTCCCTCGAAAATGCCCCAGCACCAACAACTTCAGGGTCGTCCTCGAATTCCAACGCGTCTCCGGGTGGTGATGCCACTCCTTTCGGATCAAGTGCACCGCAATTTACGCCTCAATCTTTTTTCATATTTTTAGCACTGCCTTCCATATTAGCCCTAACGGCTGTATATTTGTGATTTCTCCTTTTTTGTTCTTGTAGTCAGTTGTGAGAGGATTAACCCATAGTTCCTATCTTATCGTCACAGCTTCTAAGGTTGTTTTACTAAATATATTATATCATTTCTTTTGTCTGTTGATATACCAGGCGCGAGGGGAAATTCGGGCATATGGGCTCCCATTCTTTATTATTATTTTTCTTGTTTTGTTAAATTCGAATCATATGGGCGGTTTGATTTCTTCCTTGGTATGTGGAATATTTAGAAGGCTCCGTGGTGATTTGAGCGGTGGTTTCAGGGCGGTTTTGGAAACAATTTAGTTTAGAGTCAATAGTAAAATATATGTTAAGCGATATATATCGAGTGATTCTTGGTGGAAAGAGGACAGCAGTTGACTAAGCGCAACATCCCTGCAGAGGCCACGGAACGACGTCCCTTTAGACTTTTAAACCCCCTCCAAAGCATCGCCGTTGTTTCTCAATATCGAATATTCCCCACCCCACTAAATCAACCACTATATCTCAATTCTTTCATCCTTTGAGTATCTTGAATATTTTCCGATGGTACAGCTCCTGCCTCGTTTCTAAGTTCGTCTTGAATGTAATTCTAACTGGGCGCCCATGCTTCGTAGGTTGTGCTCGCAGCTTCAATCTGCACCCGAGGGGGCAAGCCCGTGCTTTCGCGCCAATTCCGCGAGTGAGCCTATCTTGCAGTTTGAAGAGATTTCTGAGGATGATGAAGCTGATCTGGGATGATAGGATGCCTCGCTCTCGTATCGAAGGTCTCCTCGCATCATTCCCGAAACTCACTGATACAGGCACTCAGCACACCACCATAGAGACGGAGAATGTTCGCTATGTCTACCAGCTTCTTGTGGGTTCAACCAAACGTCCATAACACCAAATTTACGTCTAACACAGTTTCTAGGACGAGCTTTACCTTGTCCTCATAACCAATAAACAGTCCAATATTCTGCAGGACATCGACTCACTGCATCTGTTCGCCCAGGTCGTGTCCTCGATCTGCAAATCACTCGATGAACGAGAGATACTGAAGAACTCATTTGAGCTTCTGAGCGCATTCGATGAGGTTGTCTCATTGGGCTATAGGGAGAATTTGGGTCTACAGCAGATAAAGACCTTCTTAGAGATGGAGAGCCACGAAGAGAGGATCCAGGAGATCATTGCCAGGGTGTGTTGCCTTATCTTGGGAGTCCTAAATAGTGGATGTAGGATGTGGGAACAGAAAAATACTGATTGAGAACCTATGTAGAACAAAGAGTTTGAAGCTACTGAGGAGCGGAAACGCAAGGCTAAACAGCTCGATCTCCAACGGAAGGAAATGTCTCGTAATGCTTCTGGAATGGGTTCTGGAGGGATGGGTTCATCTGGTCGTTCTTCAACCCCGCGCGCTCCGCAATTTCCGACTTACAACCCCCCTTCAAAGTCTACAACTGATTCTTACGACTCATACGAGGCTGAGAAGAAAAAAACTTTTTCGTCAGCACCCAAGGGCAAGGGTATGCAGCTTGGACGCAAGTCAAAAACGACTGATATGTTCGAGCGTGTCCGTGGGGATCTTGGTACCGATGCCGAAGAACGCGCGCCTCTGGTCTCGTCGACACCAGCCCAAGAAGTTATATCCCCGTCAAGGGCCAGCTTTTCGGGCGATCGGAAGGCAGTTCAGATTATCATTTCAGAGCAGATATCCGCCTCTCTCAACCGTGAAGGTGGCGCCAAGAGCTTTGAGGTCAAAGGTGACCTGCAGCTTCGGATTATGGACCCCGCACTCTCCAAGGTGAAACTCAGTGTCACAGCCGAACATGCAGACGCTCAGTTCCGCACCCACCCCAAAGTTGACAAAGGCTTGTTCTCGTCACAGTCCATCATCCAGCTTAAGGATCAAGGGCAGGGCTTCCCGGTAAATCAACAGATTGGCGTTCTCCGTTGGCGCACTACAATCGGTGACGCACCTTTGGCTTTTACTATATGGGTTAACCAGGGTCCTAGTGCTGGTAAATACAATGTCACGGTGGAATATGAGCTCGCTGGAGAGGACACACTTCGTGATGTTATCGTCAATATTCCTTTCCGCCGTGATGAACCAACTGTGACTACTATGGACGAGGTCTACGAAGTTTCGGGTGATAGTTTAGATTGGACAATTCCATCTATCAGCGAGGATAATTCTACTGGAAGTTTTGAGTTCGAGGCGGAAGCAGATGAGGATAACGAGTTTTTCCCGATGACCGTCAAGTTTAGAAAGGAGAGCCCAATTGTGCCTGTTGATGTAAGTGCTCAAACAATGATTAGTCAACCCATTGAATGTTTTAGGAGGGTAAATATCGATAAATGGCTACTGACAAATTGTAGGTTCACGAAGTTACATTGACAGAGATGAGCGAGAGTCTGGACTTTTCCAAGGACGTCAAAGTCGTTGCTGAAAATTACGTTATTTCTTAGACGGGTAGTTTTAGACGATATTGAATGGATGTTATACTTTTACTGTTTTTATATTAGCTCTTTACTAAACTATCCCAGGTCAGAGGGTGGTCCTTTTTTCTTTCTTTTCTTTGCCAAATAATGTTTCATGATTGCTTCTCATGGTAGTTTGATGCGTCTTTGTTCGCCGTAGATTTGAGAAGGCTCCTTTTGTCGTGGCTAGAAAAATAGTTATCGTCGTCACATGAACTTGCCCTTTCACATCATTTTGGCATTGGAGCTTTGATGTGTAAAGTTTTAAGGCGCCAACCTTAGACTGAGAGTCGAGGGAGTAGGAAATTAATAAAATCCACATCGATGTACTACTTCTACTAGGGCCTGCACGCCATATAGAAAGTAAGCTACATGTATGACTATTGTCACCTCTGTTCTTCAAGATGTGCACCGCTTTGTAATTAGCGACATATTCGGTAGTAATTGTAAGTCTACTAGAGGGAGGAATCTCCGCATTTGATCTATTAAAAACTTACAGCAACGGATCAACGATATCCCAAACTAAGTAAATACACATGAAATTTATTTTTATCCAATTATACAATTACTCCTTGCCAGCGCCTGAAAATCCCAAGAAACCTTCATATCATTAGATATCCGATATAATAATCAGATTTGTTTCCTCCTTTTACGCCCATCGGCTCTGGGCTTAATTACAACCTGTTCTTCTTCTTCGCTGGAAGTGTCTTGGTCAGCAACCAATGTGGCATTGTCGTCTTCATCCGCATCGACACTCGCCTCTTCATCGTTCTCGTCCTCGTTATCCTCATCATCTTCCCACTCGCCCTCACCTTGCTCATCAACAACATTATCATCGTCGCTATTGATCCCACCCCATTCCTCATCGACTTCCTCTCCATCGCCGGCCGTGGTACTTGTTACCTGCGAGCCCTCCATTTCATCGGCGCTGCGCTTTTTCCTCATTTCACCCAATCGGCCCTCTCTGCCTTTGAGCGCAATGACATTCTTGGCTTCCTCCTCTTCAGTCATCTCGGGGACAGGCGTAAACCAAGGAAGCTTCCCCCTCATAAAATCATTTAGTACCATTTTGGCGACACCATCCATATCCGCTTCGCCACCTTTCAGCAGTCTGCCCCCCTTCCGTGCCAGCATCTCACAGAATTCGGTTGCATTTTTCCAGCCTTTGATCTCGTATGTTCTCTCGATATGTTGCTGCTTACACCTCTCCAAAACAGCAGGTATATATTGTTCTGGATTCGAGACATTCTCGACACGGACAACACCTCTAAGAAGAATATCGGTTTCGGTGTCGGTGGCCGAGGGAGGAACAATACCCGGGCAATCGATCAGAAAGATACGACGCATCAGAGTAATGTACTGCCAAACCTTGGTTTCACCAGGAATGGGCGCCACCGTGCACACCTTTTTCTTGCGTAAGGTGTTTATAATAGAAGATTTACCGGTATTGGGGTAACCAATCAGACCGACAGATATCTGCTTGCGATCTGAGTGCAGAGCAGAGAATTGGCGTAGGAGTTGAATTAGAGATCCTTTCCCGAAAGAGTTGTTTATAGAAGCATGGAATGCTAGAGTGGGGTAATCTTTGGAAAGGCGCCGAACCCATTTGGCCTGTCCATTTGAACAATCAGCAATGTTTTGCAAGAGGTTATCTGAAGAAGAAAAATTGAAAACTTGGAGAGGAATGTGTGAATCATAACTAAGAGAACCAACACAAGGTTTTTCAGTGAAGAAAAATGTAGGAGCTCAACTCAAACGAAACATATCCCAATCCCTAGGTGATTTATCCCAAAACGGGTAAATCGATATCATCCTAGTCATAGAACATGAACAAGGACGACGAGTCGGGATTGGGCTTTGATCTCCCAATGTTGTAACAGACATCTTCGACTGACGATCGATAACCAAAAGGAAATCTCTCACGATGATGCCTTGACTTGAACGATGGGACCGGTAGTAATCCGGAAGAGAAGGGGCAATGTGATATTTCCGAGAGATTTAGACATAAGATGGGATAAACGTACCGCTACATTTGTAGGAACCAAATCACATTTATTTAGTACAAAGATGAGGTGCTTATGAGGCGCTTCCTCTTTGATATATTTCTCGATGCTTCGGCATCGAGTTCCCAAGGGATCTCGGGCATCAAGAACATGTATTACAACATCTGATGAATCGATGACCTTGATGCAGATTAGCCTCGATTCTTTCAAAGCTTTCTCTGCCAGTGCAATTGGGAATAAATACCTTGTAAAGCTCATTCCAAATTCTTTTACTTTGACCCTTTGAGAATATAGGCTCCTTGGCTTCTGTAATCCATCCAGATCCTGCTTCAGCGGCGTTCTCCTCGCTGCTCTTACCAGACAATAGAAGTTTCATTTCGAGAGTTTCTTCATATTTTTTGTCTTTCACCTCACACTCGCCTACTAAATCCTCCAAGGTGGAAACTGCCAATTTAGGACGCTTTCGCTGTGCTTTTGGACCAAAGGTCTGTGCAAAGGGCTCTGTCTCGACGTGGATTTTCGCAGCATGTTGCTTTGAAGCAGGATCCGCGAGAAGAGACATGGGAAGTTTATTCTGTTTCAAAAGAACTTGATACGGGTCATTCGCTTTTTGGGCCATTGCTTCTCGAAAAGAGGTGAGAGCGCCCTGCGAAATAACTCTTGTGTTGCCTACAACCAATTAACGTGTAAGTTTCCCGGTTATTTATTATTATTATTTTTTTTCGAGAAGGGGTTGTGGTTTCAATATAACGAGGAAGGAGGAATACATACCAAACCATTTTCTATTAGGCTCAATTCGGGCGGTTGGGATTTCTCGGGATTGGAAAGAAGCAGCTTTAAGAATATCTCCATTTTTATTTCGGATAGGTTTCCCCTCCTTGTACATATTCAATCGCCCAACCTTTTTGGCATCGCGGTAGAAATTCTCGCCCTTAACTTTGACATTGGCCATGCCATCGCCGGTAGTGTCCTTACGGCGACTGTGGACCAGTTAGCATTAGATAGAACAAAGTGGGGGTAAAGGGATGATAGAGGGGAATAGAAGGAAGGTTTACCGACGGGATGCCTCTTTCTTAAAATTTCCCATCTTTGATGAATGGATGTGTAGGGGGAATGGAAAATATTTGTGTGAAAGGAAGGAGTGGGAGAAGGAAGAGAGACTTAAAACTTTTTTTTCCCTTGTCGGTAGCGTGTGGGCTGCCAAGAACATAACGCCTGTCCCCAGCCGATGAGGGGTCAAATAATCAGCGGAGCCCCAGTCCATTTTGAAACATCTCGAAATTCTTGACTTAACGTCAGATCGTATAAGTGAGCCCAAGGGTCACAAAATAAACAACCCAACAATGGCATCAGTTGCAGCTTCAATTCGAAGGGCTGTGACCACCACTGCTCGCCAGTCACCCTCACAAATATGTCGGTCTGCAATTAAGATGCCACTTGTCCTCCGGTCGTTTTCCTCATACCAATCCCTGTGGGCCGAAATGGACACCGGTAGTCAAGTAGGAATGAATGCGCAAGCAGGACAGAGAGTAGAAGTTTTAGACGGGGTTGCTCACCGTGAGCCACCTGAGGGGGATCTGGACAATATCGCTGAGAAGGAATGGGAGTTTGACGATTTCAGCTCCATGGCACATGCGGAACTTGAGAGACATAGGGAGGCAAGACAATATGCCAGAATAGCGGCGTATGAAATGCCACGACTATCCGGTAAACTCAATATTTATAAAATTAAATCTCATAATTAATCTCACTGATATTTTGGTGCAGAGCTTGTCAGGCCGTTCGTTCCCCCTAACGAAAAGGAAATTCTCCGTTTTCGCTACACTACTTATATGGGCGAAAAACATCCAGCTCAGTCCAAAGTAGTTTGCGAATTTGCCACATCAGATCTTCCCCTCACACAGGTCGAGAGGAATAAGTTGATTAAGCTTGCGGGGGTCAGATATAACCCTGACACGGATATCGTCCGCATGTCGAGCGAGATGTTTCAGCACCAGGCGCAGAATAAGAGGTATCTCAGTGATTTGGTAGACTCCCTTATTGCGGAAGCAAAGGTACGTGCATATAAACAATTGCGTAATCTCTTCTGAGAGACGGAAAGCTAATGCTGGCCATGGCCATGTCTCTGTAGGATTCGACAGAAACATTTGAGGATATACCATTCGACTTTCGACATCATGAAGCAAAGAAAGCCCCCCCCAAGCCGAAATTTCCGAAGGACTGGAGATTGAGCCCTAAGAGACGGGCACAGCTAGAGGAGGAGAGAGCAAACCTTGAAAAGATGTTTGAGCAATAGCTGTCTTGTACACATGGCTTACTTTCCAAAAAACTGTATCATAACCTGTACAAACTTAGATGGAAAACATTACGGGTTCACCAAAATAGGTATCTATAATATTGTCTAAGCGGTTCAATAAAAGCATAAATGGACCTTCTCTCCGACGAACTTAACAATCATGATTGTATTGTCTATTTTACAATGTAATATACCCAAACAAACTTTTCCTTTAACGCTTGACCCAGGTGGGCATCTTACGGGCCTTAAGATGACCGGGCTTCTTCCTCTCAACGGCCCTGGGGTCGCGGGTCACGCAGCCAGCTGAACGCACACAAAAGTCAGTGAGCCACGCTCACAATGAATAAAATCCAAACAAGAGACGCCAGAAGTAATTTGAAATCGGTGGGAGAAATAATTGGTGGATTGGGAGGAAACAAACCTCTCCGCAAAGCCGGTTTGAGAGCCGGCTCATGGACTAGCAAAGCCTTAGCAAGTCCCAGGGTCAAAGCCTCAGCCTGTCCAGTTGTTCCTCCACCCTCCAATACAGCCCAGACGTTGTATTTGTCCATTCTGGATGTTGAGAGGAGTGGCCAGAGTGCACTCTCACGATCGTGTAGCCTCGGGAATACGTCCATTATTGGCTTTCCATTGACCATAACTTCACCATTTCCCTCGACCACATACACTCTCGCAACTGATGTTTTCCTCCTTCCACAGCCATATGCCCTCCCAAGCCCATCGACGGTCCTTGGCCTTGGAATGTTCAAGTGTTCGTTGGCCACATGCTTGTATGGCTCCAATGCCTCTTTCGTCTCTTGTGGTAACAACGAAGGTTCGATACGGTTGAGACGATTAAGAATCCTGCTGACTCTGTTGTACCGTGAAGGTTTGACGTAGCCACCGATCATGTCACGGTACTCGACAAGGGTTTTCCATTTGACCTGCGGGGCCTGATCACCAGGAACTGTGGGGAGGGTTTCGTGCTTTCTGAGCAATTCTTCGAGCGCAAGAATATTATCACAGTACTCAGGGTTTGCATTGTAATACGAGGCAGAGGCAGGTATCAAGCGGGTCCGGAGTGCGATGCTTTCTTCTAGTTGAGAGGTCTTTTGGGTGGCTGAAAAGGTCCGCGACTGCTGGAGGAGTGCCACTGTCCCTCTTGAGCGAAATTGTGGATTGGAACTGATGAGACTATCTGCAACTCGGTAGCAGCACCGGATCGTCTTAGAGCTGGCCGCTGCCATGGTGGTTTGCGGTCGTGGTTGTGAAGTTACAAGGCTGATTTCGCGATATTTAAATTCCTCAATCCCCGCCGATATTTTTGATATAGAGTATGCACTAAGGTTTAGGGTTTCTATTGACAACAACTAAACCACTGAACTAAAGCACTTCAGCGCTGTCGCGATAAGAACCAATCAATTGCGGCACGGATGGTGCATATACATTACCGATACATTGCAGATGTATCTTGACACGGCTGACAGTTTTATTGGATTTTAGTGAGATATCTTACGATGCTATGGATGATTAGATGGGCCTTAGATGCGCGAGTTGGCAGGAGATCTGATCCCATATACCCTAAAACCTGCAACGCCCAATGCAACCAGTCCCATCTATCTTGTTTTCGAGAACTTTGTAGGTACAGCCAGTAAATGATCCATTGAAGCGATCAGGAGAACCATTTCGTCACCCAATATATTTACAATACCACACGTGAATAGACACTCGCGCACCCGGGTCAGCCGCGCACCATAGGAATTGACCAACATTGATTGGTTGCAATGATTGGATTGGTTGTAATGCGCGACTGACCCGGGTGCGCGAGTGTCTAGAACTCTACTCACCTGCGGTACTCGGGGCAGGTAAAAAGTACCGGACAATGCAAGTTTTGTCTCTGGGCTTTTTTTGCAGTAGTTCACGCTTAGCACGCGCACCCATTGGTGAACCAAAAACCTGCATTGTCCGGTACTTTTTACCTGCCCCGAGTATGTGTACTCGCAATTTTTTGGCGTTTCCGGACTGGACTGGGTCTGCATATATATGGGTGAAAATCGTGCATAACAACCATATTTTGGTGGTATGCAGACCCAGTCCAGTCCGGAAACGCCAAAAAATTGCAAGTATATTAGAGCCATCTGCACCGACCGAAACAGTTCAGGGCCGACTATCAATATTCAACTAGGCACTTTACTCTAGGTGAGACTTCCTGGACGCAGTGAGACCCTGCGCCCTGAACACAATATGCATGTCTACATGTAGAGTAGGTATTATTCTTACATATGCACATATACATGTATTATTACTATATCCTTTCTTGATATAGAAAGAGGCCCAACTCGCCATATCACTCTGCACCTCGCTCGTGGCATCTTAGAGTTCCGGTAGCCTCCTGTATCAGTCACGTATACGGTATTTGAGAGTGACGGTCAACCCGGGAATTAGACGGTGAATTAATGCTGAATGTGATACGTGTAGTGAATCAACTTAGTTTGTTTGCTCTCAATATTACGAGAGTAAATCACGTGTGGTAATATATCTTTCTAAAATGTGTTGGGAGAGTAAATTGTCCTGTGTTTATAGTGTTGTAGATCCCGAGTGATACCTCATGATGTAAGCACTAATACAAGTGGTATTATTGGCGATCGAAGACATATTTCTCACCAGTTATCAACTTCTGGATCCTGTAAGGCCGCACACTATTCCAATCACCAGAAGGCCAACACACTTGTGAACCCGCCGGCGGGGCAACATTACCCCCGGGGAGGGGAAGAACTTCGTACAGATTAAATACCATCCATAATCTTTACTCGATCTATCCTTGAAAGCTTGACCCTATTAACTTGCTTAACAAAACACCTAACATCATGACATTGGTCATCAAAGGGATGGACAAAAATTGCCTTATTCTCGTAATAATGATACGCGCCTTGTGCTTTTACCTACGCCTGCAGCCCCTGAACATTCATTCACGATAATGGAATTATGAGACACTGAAAATGCGAGGTCGAACATTTCAGCAAGCTATGGTTAACAATGACCTACAGTATTTGGCTAGCATCTAGTGTCAAAGACAACAGGAACAAATGCTACCCCTTCTAATATAGGTAAGTCTCTGCAACCCAGCGAATCGCCATTGGCAAACTTCCAACTTTCAATCTCTAGCCAAACCGCATCGGCATTAACCCCCTCTAGTGCCCTTCTCACATCGTCCCTCTCGATTAAATCCTTCGCACCAACTGTTTCGCACATTTCGTCCACAACCTCATCGCTTACAGGAACATTCGCCGCAACACTAGTCAAGAGCCTACAAAAAGCATCCCACTTCTTAAAATGTGGGCTGTAAACCCCTAGGCTTCCACTCTTGATTCTTCTCTCTTTCTCCAATTCTTTGTAGGCCTTTATGTAGCCCCGCTTGATACTAGGCCATGATTCGTTTATCCGGGAGGTCATAAATCCACCGCAGCATTCGGTAAGTTGGGAGACGGCGTCCGCTGCGGCGACTACAACATGTGATTCGTCCTCAAAGAGACGATTTATTACAACAGGCCAAATGTCATTGACTAGTGGTAGAAACTCGTCTTCATTACCAGCAAGGAGGGGCGATGCGGTGGTGACGAGGCGAAGAAGTTTCGTTCGTAAGACTGGAGAATCATGGGTAAGGTAATGTTGACTGAGACGTGTGATCCGTTGGATCAATTCGTACGATTTTGTCGGCTTGATGACCTGATCATCTGGCCGGCTACTTTCGTTTTCGTCGTCATCAGAGAGCTCCTTCAATCTTTGATTATCCTTTCCATTTCCCCACGGCTCTCTCGGAAACGGCCCCTGCGCGCTCCCATCTGCTTCAGCTTCCTCTAGAGGCTCCACCCTAGGCCTTTCTTTATCTGCATCGTGCCTCAAGGTTGCCAGCATCTCTTCTCTAGCCAACCAATGCCTCCCTTTTACCTTTCTCCCCACTCTCCTATCCACTACACCTACATAAGTGATCGCTGCAAACTCTCCTGCTTTCGCGCTCTCTTCAACAATGTCTCCGAGCACCCCAAATAACGCTTCGCAAAGTCCTTCATACCCATGGAATGAATCTAGAGCAGAAAATATACTAACCACCATATCATCTAGATATGGCACCAAGTTGGCTCCCGCGAGCTTGACCATCATCCCGAGTACGACCGGAGTTTGTGGTGATAAGTCGAACGTGTTTAGCTTTAGTGCAACTGCATTAACCATATAATCGACATTATCGAGAAGCATGTCTTTGGCGGATGGGTATGCACAAAATTGCGCGATATTGTTGAGGGCTACTATTGCGTGGGTTTGAACCTCGCGAGAGGATGCACCAAGAAGATGGACAACAGGATAGAGAGCGTCAACCAAATCTCCACGAAACGATTCCTTCTGGGCTTGAGCGATGAGGGATAAGGATTCCAGGGATAGACATTGCAACATTGAATCCAATGAACCCGGTTTATCTTCTGTTGCAGCTTCTGTCGCATCACCTAAGACTGAAAGGGAAACCGAGAATAATTCATCTGTTACTCGTTGCTGAAGGCCTGAGGGTGACGTGATCTCTAGGTCGAAAAATTCATTAACTTCTGCTGAAGTCTCCAGTGATCCTCTAAGTAGTTGTACTGCGATCCATAGCGATGTAGCTCTCGTTCCGGCAGGGGTTCCGCCTCGGGAGCATTCCCGTATGTGCCTCTGCGCGAGTGTCAGAGCAGTCTCAGAGGAGCCACCCAGCAAAGCCAGTAGTCTCTTCATACTGGTCACGGTGCCCATTTGACTACGATGCCCAAGCACAACGTCTGGAAAGCGAGCAACCTTTCCATCGCCGATATGATCCTTGTTCACGAGTAGTAGTTCCAAAGATATCCGTTTGTCGTCGATGGGTTGCAATGTGATTTCCGTTCTAGTACTGGAAGAATTGACGCTAATAAGGCTATCCCGAATATTATCTGCTAGCATGTCCTGTAACAAATCGGTCTCTAACCCCATATCTGCTAACAGCTTGAAGGATGCCGAAAGTCGTGTGATCAATCTTGTTTTTGTGTCTTCGTCGCTACCGCCCATGACCCTCGGGAGCGCGACAATCCAACCATGTAAACTGGCTTGAACAGCTTCTTTGACATTTCGATTTAATGCTGCTGAGATATGGAGTGTGCTCTCTGCGAGTCTAGCAAAATCTTGATCATCTTCGTCGCCAGAAAATATAATCATTGACTCGACTAGAGGTGCGCTTGCATCAACCAAGGAATCTCTGCAAAACTCAAGAAGGTCCCGACATAGCTCAAAAACAGCCTTTCGCACCTCGAACTTCGGGTGTGTACGCAAATGCAGCACATTTTCCAGGGCTGTCTTAGTGTTCAATGATGTCGCTTTCAACCAGGCCGTTGTTCTATGGACTTTGAGATCATCATTCTTTTTCGGTGTTTCCACTAGCCCTTCTGTTATTGACTGTACTGCGGATTCATCCGACGGAAGCCCCGAAGTTTCCTTGTCTCCCAGAACTCGGCAGATGATCCTCGTGAGTAATTTCACTGTACCCCCGAGAGCTTGATAAGGCCTCTTAGTTGTCTTCCCTAGTCCTATGACCTTGACCAGACCAGAAACTAGGCCAGGATAAAAACTAGCAATAATGTCGTCTTCATCCACAGAGCGAAATAACAATGCTGCGATAGCATCTAAGGCTGTAATCTGTAGATCGATCGACAATTTGCTTTCAAATAACACCCCCAAGACCGTTGTTACCGTGTGTCCAACAGAAGGTAGATATTGCACATCTGCTAAAGCGCCTTTTCTGGTTCTTCCCAAACTTTCAAATAATGCAAGTAAACATTTCATACCAGCCAGGTTTGTCTCTTCACTCCGTTTCTTCCCCTCTGTCCCTACTCCGGGCATAGCACCGCCAATAACAAATGTAATGAGGACTAGAAATTGTTTTGCGAGTTCAGTTTCTATGTTTAAACGCCAACATGTTCGTATCAACACCTCTAGACACTGTAATCCAAGCTCCAGGGCTCGGTCGTTGAGCGTCAGATGCTGACGGAAGACATGAGATAGCGGGAAGAAAACATAGTCCCCAAGGGAATTATTGATAACATTTGGATCTAGGTTTGAAACAGATTGGAGGTTTGAGTAGAGGTTCGCTAAAGCTAAGGTTAATGCTTGAGCATTTGGGCGCGAGGTCAAAATGTTGTGGCTGACAGCAATGCAAGAAGGTTTGAGCTACGGTGTTGAGACGTTAACTAATTACATATATCTATTTGGGCCAGAGCAGAATATTGCATACCTGCTGGAAAGCTTTTCGCCGCAGCGTTTCGATATCTTCGCTGATAGTGGCACTAGAGTTGTCCATGGCTACTACCATAGCAAACGGAATGAGTAGTCAAGGATGGAGGTTTGAGTTAACATGGCAGGGTAACACGGACCCACGTGTGAATCATATGACGTCACTCGACCTAATTAAGGCCAATTGCAAATATTAAACTTCATTCTAACCCATATTTTCACTAACTTCGATTATCAGGTATTACATCACGCAGCCAAGAAATAATTGTGTGCGTGTGGATTAAACGCTACATTCGGTACGTATAGGGATCCAGAACTATCTAAGCAGGGAATGAGAGTAATAATTTAGCGGTGAGTAAGAAACATGCACCCAAATGTACCTACATGTAGGCGCAGGTTCTTTGTGAATCATGTACATGTAGGTACACGTGCATCTATCTACTTTGGAGTTTGAATGCGGTGGTAAAGTCGTGTTCTCTAGCTCGTTGATGAAGTGAAACTACCTGATAACGCATACGGCCGGGGAAAAAAATAGGAACAGATGTTACAATTCCATTTAGGTATCCATTTCACATAAAATAACAAGCCTAACACCTGAAGGAAATTATGCACGAAGGTGCGCAATGCTTTTGCCGATCCAATCCCCGCCCTCAAATTTATTTATTTTGCTAACAAAGAGAAAAAAAAATCAAAAACGCTCCTCAAACCCTCCAAACGCTTAATCGGTGTTGATGATCTTCTTGAAAGTCTCGGACTTTCCTGGCCTCTCCGTTGAAGCCTCGACCTTGACACTTCCGAGCTTCTCAGCAGCAAAAGCCTTTGCGTAAGGGTTGAGCCTGAGAAGAACCTGCTTGTTCTTAAGAGGGTTCTTCTTGAGCACACCAGCCTTTCCACCCTTCTTCTGTCTGGCACCACCCTTAGCAGGCCTGACAACAGCCTGGACTTCAGCAGAGTTGATGAGACGGCCGATGTCAGAGTTGGTGACAACGTTCGAGGGAAGAAGGTAGTTCTTCTTGAGAGCCGAAGGTGTGGTAGTGGTTCCGTAGATAGTGTCAAGGGCCTTGAATGCAGACTCGGTCCAGATAACGAAACGACCGAGATGACCACCAGGGGCAAGTTGGAGGAGGTTGAGGGCTGTTACCGGGGCAGTCTCGACACCAGGAATGTTGCGGAAAGCCTTGACGACACCAGAAGCACTCTCATCGGCTGGGTTGACAATGAGAAGAGGGCCACGGCGCTGCCTGTGACGGCGGCCCCTAAGCTTTCCCTTTCCAGCGCGAAGCTTCTTGGACTTGCTGACCTTGACGACATCAGTGTAGGCACCGACGGACTTCAAGAGGGCGACAGCAGCACGGGTCTTCTCCATGGAGCTGAATGCGGAATCGGCAACGACGAGCGGGAGTTCAGGAACGCTAGAGACGCGGTGGCCACGGGCCTGGACAAGAGGAGCGACAGAGGATGCAGCGAGGGCAGAGGCAGTAGCGAAACGCCTTTGTCCTTGGTTGACCTTTACGTGCCACTTACGCCAGACCTTGGTAGGGGCGAACATACGACCGGAACGACACTGGTTACCGAAAGCTGCCTGACCAGCACGGTGGGTACCACCACCAGAGACACGAGGGATACGGGCAACAGCACGACCTAAGGTTTATTAGCTTCTCCAATCTGACCACCCTTCTCTAATTCCAGCTCCAATTATATAAGAAAGAAATGACCCACCAGTTCCCCAAGACTCAGCAGAGGTTTGATGTCCAGCCTTCTCACTCACAGCATACGGCTGCCTCTTGTTCTTAGCCATTCCGGTGTGGACCTGCTGGACGATATCCGGTCGGATGGGGGACTTGAAAACAGCCGGGAGAGTAGCGGTGGTTCCGCAAGCGGCACCATCGGCGCCGTGAATGGAGACGGTCGGGCGAGTCGTCTAAAGAAAGGTTTATCATTAGCTTTCCCAATAATCCATTTAGTTTCCGCAAATTCAACGAATTTCGTAAAAAAACATGATCTTTTGACTTTGTAAGGAATTCCTTCAAAACGAGGATTGAAATATGGGAACACAAATAAGTGTAGGTGACTCACCATTGTGTCGTTTCTTATTGATCTTTGGCGTTGTTAGTGATGGGTTTCCGTCGATAAATCTGCTTGGGTGGGAATACCGATTGCGATAATTTCGCTACATTGCCGGGGTTTGCCTACTCAGTGTGTTGATGGGACTGTTTAGGGTTTGCCCTATCTTGGCGACGATGGGTACATCTAACCATATCCCTCGTGCACTGTAAGATCTTCCACCATAGCGAATGCAGTAGGGAAAGCTATCGATACATGTACCTCTTATAACCCATATGATAGATACATACATGTAGTACATATCAGTTTTTCCCTTTGAATTCCATATGCCGTAGAGTACCGCCAAAACTCGAAAAATTGGCTATCTCCGTCCAGGGATTACCGCTTGGGTGATTGGTTGAATGGCATCGATCTGCATTAGAAGTTTCCAATACAAGTAATTTTGATCTAGCCAATTTTTCGAGTTATGGCGGTACATGTAGGTTTTTTTTTTTTTTTTTGTTTCATAGTTTCTATTGTTTCTGGGTACATGAATTTCGCATGGAGCCTAAGCTATGGCGTGAACAAAACCCCTCCTATCCCCCGCCCGGTCCCTTGTTATAGTAACTATGGTCTGATACCAACCGCACATCTTCTTACAAAGCAGACGACAAGAAACTTCCCCTGACTTCCACAAAACGAAAAACACAAGGAAAAGAAAGGTAAAAGAGCAACCAAATGGCTAATATAGCCGTACCGCCCGATGGGTCCGCGATCGAATGCAGTGTAATATCGAAAGGGAACTCCTCCCCGTGGGGCTGAGCCGGTGTCGAGAAAAGAGGTGGAGTTCTTCGGTGAGGAGGAGACTTCGGAGAGAGGAGAAGAGTTCAACCCGGAGAGGAGACGGCCAGGAGGGTACATTGTACCTGAGAAGGAGGCTATCCCCAGAGGGAAGAAGGAGGGAGAGGAAGGACTGGCGTTGGCAATGAAGCCTAAGCAAAGTCTTTAGAGGAGGTGTGACCCCGCTCTTCGTCAAGTCTTGGCGGAGTTGAGGAAGGGTGTGAAGGAACAAGAAGGGATGGGAGTACATGTAGGTATAGTCCCTTCTACATTACAGGCTAGTCCGGTTAGATATGTGCCAAGACTATAGTAGAACTCAATTCAATACATGATCAGGACCTGTTCGGTCAACTACATGTATTGTAGGGATTGTTTTCTTCGACTTATTTAATATTTGAAAATCGGACGGATTGGATTATCTACCTCTGAAGGTGATTGTCTATTGCCGGATCATTGGGATAATCGGAATGCATAGATTACATGTACTTTACATTTAAGTAATGTATTCCAATTAAAATCGATATTCTATCAGATTATTGGATTGTTCTAGTAGGCGATAGCAACTATTTCGCTCACAGCTGTACGATTTTAGAGATTTGTGGCATACATATATGTACGTATGGTAAGGCGTCCCCGACCCGTACTGTGGGCAGCTTGCTGCAAGTAACGGGCTGGGTACGAGACTAATATAGGGTTAATATTATTTACACTGGTGTTCTGCATGTATGTACCTACTGTACCCACATGTATTCAGATAAGAAGTAGAGACGACGGATGTACCCATGGCCATAAACTAATTTCTATGATATATCCCTTGGGCTTCATGTGAGACATACTGATTCCTCGACCTCCTCACTACATATGTATATGCTGTGGCTAAGTGACTTTGCCTCTGTAGAATTGATCTTCCTCAATGGTGAATTCGCTATGCCACACCTCAATACATATAGTCGGGAATGTGCATGTCTCACCAGCCCAAGGAATACTCAATACATGCATGTATGTACCTAATTGTTGTCTGATTTCCACTCTATGTAGTTTTGAAAGCTGTTGGAATTTAATACTTATAATATAACTAGTTGAAGTCTATATCTGGTTCGAAGCAAACCTAATTTGTCAAATCAACCTGGTATTAGAAATCGTCAGGGAGTCTCGGCCCCTAGACCGGTACTGTTTATGAAAACGAATGCGAGTACGACACTGCAGGGCTACATGTACGCAAACCAATGCTCCAAGTTGTACTCAATGTATATATACATGTATGTATGTATGTAGAGTACCACGGTGGTTTAACAAATTATATCTTTGTTCAACCTGAGTAACCGTGTTTAAACAGGGAGAGCATTCATTCCGGACTTCAAAGCCCAGAAATCACGACAGATGGCTCGTAGTTATCCGATTATGATCTGACTTGAGTTTATAATTTACAAGAACATTCGATGGGATCTTCCGCAAAGAACAAAGGAGCTATTTCTAGGGCATAGAGTTAGGGGTTTGAATACATGTAATTGGATCATGAATAAGCATGTTTTCAGGAACAGAAAGTGTCGTGATCTCTTGTGGTGGGACGCCGCGTCGGATGTTCTATCGAATTGATAGATCGCCAGAGCTAGCCAGAGCTAGAAATATTGGCAGCGTTTTTGTTGGCCACTACCTAACGCGGATCTGAACGGGAATTGCAGTTTCCGAGTCAACCCAAAGTGGCACCACCTCCCCTTCCAGAATCACCCTTTTGGGAGGCTCCTTTCTTTCCCCTTGCAGTTGCCACAACCAATCAACAGAGACCAGGGTCCCCAGCAGGTTAAACTCCACACAGTTGTTGGGTAAGGGAGTGGCCGCTAAAAGGCTCCATCTTCCGTCGTTTTTCCCTTTCACTCTTGTTCCTATCGTCGCTATCAAGTGCTACAGGTGTCCTGTTTGAATTCTCATCATTCAATTCTGAGGACTCTACCATTGATTCTTTCAGACAGTTGGCAGTCATGTTTGTTTACCTTTCAGCGGTTTCTCTTATCAATAGTCCTCTCACTAACCAACGCCCCCTTTTGCTCCTAGGTCGAACTTTACAACGATAATGCCCGATGGAGGCAACTACTGGCAAACTTATGAGAAGATCGGAGAGTATAATGTGCACCTGAACACATTTGAGCGTCTATGGGCCGCATGTTAGTATCCCCCGCCGATACTGGTGTTTTGAGACTTATTTGCTGAATCTTGCGTACAGGGTATCAATTCATGGGCAACGATGTTCTCGCGACTGGTATCATGTCGTTCGTTCTCCACGAAGTGATCTACTTTGGACGATCTCTTCCCTGGATCATTATCGACGCAATTCCCTACTTCCGTAAATACAAAATTCAACAGGTTGGACCCAATGGCTACTTTTCAACGGAATATTGAACCTAATAGTCTTGTTTAGACAAAAATTCCCACTGCGGAAGAGCAATGGCGATGCGCAAAGCTAGTTCTCCTCTCTCACTTTACTGTTGAACTTCCACAGATATGGCTTTTCCACCCCATGTGCAAATACTTTGGTATGGGTACTGGGGTTCCCTTCCCTTCATGGACTAAAATGGCCTTCCAAATTGCCATCTTCTTCATCATGGAGGATACATGGCATTACTGGTCTCACCGCGCGTTCCATTGGGGTCCACTCTACAAACATATCCACAAGATCCACCACACCTACGCTGCCCCATTTGGTCTTGCCGCCGAATACGCATCGCCCATCGAAGTCTTGTTCCTCGGTATTGGAACAGTCGGTTCCCCTATTTTGTGGTGTATGATCTTTAAGGACCTCCACATTCTCACTGTTTACATCTGGATCACCCTACGTTTGTTCCAAGCCATTGATGCTCACTCCGGATACGAGTTCCCATGGAGTTTGCACCACTTTGTTCCTTTCTGGGCTGGTGCCGAACATCACGACGTGCATCATGAGCGTTTCATTGGCAACTATTCCAGTTCTTTTAGGTGGTGGGACTATGTTCTTGATACCGAGGCTGGACCCGAGGCTGCCAAGCAGCGCAGGGAACGCAAGCTGGCCAAGGAGGCAGCCAGGGCGAGGAAGGCCCAGTAAATCGTTGCTAGGGTGGATGTTTCTAGAATTTATAGCCGTGGTGGTGGGAGTGCATTGATAATGTAAATGATGGGTACTTACGTGGAATTGTTGGGATCTGTACAGGCTTGTTCAGGTCACACAAGGGCGAGGTTCATGCGTAGAACAGGCTTAATAATGGTACACTACAGCCTTGGATATAATACTTGTGATTAGTTGGGTTCTTTCATTGTATTTTCTTAGATTTCCATGGTTAAACGGTGTTCTGATTTTTAATGAGCTCTTTGCTCTCGTTTTAAATGACATTGCGAGTTTACTTAGCCTATCAGGTCAATGTGGATATGAACATGCTGCATATGGTTCATAAGTTCATGTGGTTTAGTTGCCGCGTCCAACTTGTTGAATGATTTGCGCTCCAGAAGCGATACCGGATATCTTAAAGTTATCCGTGCCCACTCTTTATTGAATGTTGATTATGATATATATAATTATTGGCATATCCGGTATTATTTATGGACGCAAATGTAAGCACCAGTACGGTAACATGTTAGCTGTATTATAGTTATGAAGTCCTTCGCAAACATAGGAACGTCTGCGACACTGATATCTCAACTCAACTCGGGCCGAGATAAGAGGGTCCGAGTTTCAGAGTTTCAGACTCTCAGACGGCAAGCCGCGTTGTTGCACTCTACCTACTTTATGTAACTAATCCGGTCTCAGCTAGCTAAAATAGAAATAGTGTAAGCGTAAGCTGAGGGTTAGGGTGTGATGTCTGAGCCGCAACCAAACTTGCTTCATCTCCGGTACGAAGTCAGTCCCTAAGCTCTTCAGCTCTTCCACGAAATCGCCCCTTCTCCTCCTTTTCACCAATTCCTGTATACAAGCCCCAAAACGATTCTATGAGTACGGTACTGGTATCCCACTATTGAAGCTACTACTTTTTTCTTTAGTTTTTACTAACAGAGCTCCTGAATCATAGGTAAAAGCAAATAACTACCTTGGTGTCCTAGACGCAGCTCGCTGCAATGGCGAGTGGGATGGCATTCCAGAGCATGCCCGAAAGGTTCAAAAACATGCTCCCGGAAGAAAATGTATTCTTCAATGTTTCCCCTCATCTCCGCTGATCTCCTGAAAGCTCTTCCCAGCAAGTGTATACTAATGCGGATTATTTAGGCCTCGCTCTGACCGCCTCGACCGAAGCAAAACTTTATCGCCTTCCTCACCTTGGAGTAGGGTCTACGGCTGACGCTATTGCAAACTACCACGCAACACTTACAGCTCTACAAGGCCCCCTACAGGCAGAGCTGGACTCCCATTCGAATGTTGCAAGCCTACCTAGTCCATCCGGGGGTGCTCACAGCATGGTAACAACCCCCGATGATATACTGCAAGCACGAACAATTCTTTCATGGCTCTATTCTCGGAAAGGGGACTGGGAAACTGCTTTGAGGATCATACCTGGCGAAGATGAGGTCGGGGAAAGTTGGGTTGGTGGGGGAAAGGGGGATTACATTGGTGTGATTAGGATAAAGGCACTCGTGCTGAAAGGTTTGTCAAGCTTTGTTGCCTAGTCTCTTACTAGGACTCGAACTTCCGCTAGACTAGATACTCATTATGCCTTAGGGATTGCACTGGCCCATCAGAGTCCCGATGATCTTTCGTTGCCACTACAAAACTACCGTGCAGCGACAAAACTTCCGGCAACATACACGCCGGCACAACAGACATCGGCTTCATTTCTATTGTGGACGGAGAAAGCACTTTCTCACCACGCTCTTACAGCTTACAGCTGCTGGCTTGATAATCACATTCTTCCAGGTACTATCATATTCCCCAGACGGTATTGTCGGACTCTGAACAAACTCTAGGGGAATCGAGCGAAGGTGAAGAAACGCCAGAGATGCAGGAATACGTAGCTCAAGAAGTTGGAATGGCTGATGGTAGAACAACAATCGATGAAGCTTCTGTTGCAAGGGCATTCAGGAGTTTTCATCAGTTTGTCGCTGGCCTTTCATCCGCTGCACAGGTACAAATTGGGCCTGTCGGTACTGTTCCGGCGGCTACAGAGAGTGCATTAAACACAGAAAAGGAATTGGAGAGAAGGGAAGTCTATAGAAATTACTTCAAGTTCATCTCACTCCTCCTCTTACCCGAAGGTCACCCAGATCGGCCAATTCCTCGGAAGCTACCATCGTTTAAACCCGAAGCAGGAAGAACTATCTCTGTTGTGCCTACAAACAGCCCACCAACAGGAATGATGCACAAAGCGGGGACGGACGAGGTATTAAAAGCAGAACTTAAAGTTGTGGAGCATGTTTATGAAGAATACTTGCTGCGTGGTCTTAACTTTCCCAAGGCCGATGAGTATCATGAGGCTATAGGCGAATGGGTTGACCTTGTTGTACAGGACTGGAGGGTTGCCGGTGGCTCTGGAGAGGAGGCTCCGGCAGTAGTAGAGATTTTATATAGGGCTGCCACGAAGACATTCCATTCACCGAGAATATTAAGGCATCTCTTCACTGCTCTTACAGCAGTAGGGAATTTCCCAGATGCTGTGAGATCTTTGGATACTTACGTCGATTTGGTCCAGAGAGCCAAAGACAGGATTGCAAAGGGGCATATAGAAAAAGATATCGACGACGATAAAACAATTCTTGAAACGACAGTTGAGGGGATCCGTGTTCTTTGCGGACTCGTAGGTGATGCTAGGAATGCAATGACTTTGGCAGAAAGGATCGAGAGGTGGATTGACGAATGGCGAGTAAGAGATGATGATATGCTCGCGTCTGTTTATAGAGGCATTGGGACTGCAAATGCGACCTGGGCACGACATACTATCGATGGAGACAGTAGACCGGATATACAGAGGGCAGCGGTGAGAGCCTTCGAGAAGGCATTAACACACGATCAGTTCGATATTGATGTGTGGTATGGACTGGCCCTCGTCCAGCTAGAGGTAGGAGACATCGATTCGGCAATGGAAAGTACCAAAAAGGGCTTGGTCATCGTAAAATATCTCACAGAGGAGGAGTTCGATGATGCCTGGGATGGAAGACGGGATTATAAACGTCGCACGGTACCCCTATTACATCTATTATCACTCCTGATGACTGTGACGGAGAATTTTGAGGAAGCTAGACAGGCATGTGCAAACGTTTTTGAAATATTGGGAGAAGATATGTCGGTGTTTAGAGGGATGGGTATCGGTGAAAAGGAGAGTGTTCTCGAAGTGAGAATGACTCAAATTGCCATAGAAGAAGCTCTAGATGGAGCTGGAGTTGCGGTGAAGATGGCCGATCATCTACTGGATATATATGGACGCCTGTTTGAGGCAGCACAGCTGGACCATAGCTCCCGGTCCTTGCATGACAATGGTCAGTTGGATAATCCCCCGCCCACCCGACCAAATACCACAAACAGGAAGCCCCGGCTCCTAGGAGGCAGACGGAAAAGCATGTTTTCTACCACTGTATCAAGCTTACCACCGGAGGAATTCATAGGAGACTCCGGAAACATTCGCCCAATATCAGGCCATCAATCCTTGCGACAATCTACTGGTCTCGGCACCGGCCCTGATGCTCCTCAAATACAGGTTACAGATGTTCACGGAGGCGCCTATCAAAGCGATAATCTACTAAAGAAAACTGGACGCCCTAGTAGTGTTTCTAGCGGGACAATTAGACGAATGAAGTCATTTTCGAGTATGAGATCGGGCAAAGGAGATCATGGGCGAATGCCCATTCCAGACATTCCCACGCCGCCACTACCTAGCGGTACAAATACTTCCTCGGCAAGTGTTGAGCGAAGTCCGGCTGGGAGCGTCAAAGAGAATCATCACCACAATACCCACCTTTTTCAAATGCTTAAGTTGAAGTTGCACAAACATCAATTACAGGATATGGGTACTACTGGATCTTCCTCTGAACCGTTGTCCCACATCGGATCCACTACATCATTCATGACTAATGATAGTTCAATCACCCCAATGGATAGTGCTGCAGAGGGACACATGGGAAGAGAAGCTCCACGAGCAGAAGACATTCCGAACAACCTTTCACAAAGCAAGTTGCCGTACCCAATACGCGCATTGCGGAGCGGAATAACAGATGAGATTGGAAAAGATGCCAAGCCACGAAGCATTAGGCGACCGAAGCAACTCCCAGAGCCAAAGCTCCATGAAGAGGATGAAAAAAGAAGGGCTTTAGCGGCTTTAAGGAAAGTCTGGATTTTTATTGGAGGTTTAGCTAGGAGATCAAAAGATTTCGGTGGTGCCACTTATGCTCTTGACGAGGCCAGTGCTTTAATCGGGCTAAAAGGAGAAGGTGAAGCAGATGTTTTGACAGAGGTAAGGTTCTTGATTACTCTTATAATAAATCCTCGCTAATGCTCAATTCAGAGGGGATTCCTGGCAATGGAAGAGGAGAAAAAAGCTGTGGCTATTGAGTATTTTAATGCTGCTATAGCCCTTGAGGTCAACCACCCACTTGCCATCGTGGGTCTTTGTCAATTACTGCTCCAAATTCCTGCCACACCAACCCCGATTCCTGTAGTAACACCTGCAAATAACTTGGTCGATGTAGCGATCCGACCCTCCACCTCTTCTTCTTCAGTGGTAGCAGCAAAATCGCCAAATAACAGTGTGTCGGAGGACGAACTAAACCTCTCTTCTCTTGCTTCGATTAATCGTGCACTCGGCCTACTGGAGCACCTTACAGCTACAAGTCACGGGTGGGATATACCGGAGGCATGGTTTGCACTCGCTCGTGCCTACGAGCTTCTTGGTGAAATGGGAAGAGCGAAGCGTTCGCTGTGGAGGTGTGTCGAATTGGAGGATGCAAGAGCTGTGAGGGCATGGTGCAATCTCAAGCCCAGAGTTCTTTAGACATATATTGATTGGCAATGTTAACTTCATGTGAGGGTGCGCAACGGACATTGATGGAACATTATATGGATTTGGGGTTTATCTTTGCGGGTAGCGCGGTTTTTAATCATGTCAAGCTTGATTCTTTATTTTATATCGATGGTTTTTTTTTGTGGACGCCAGGCATAAATCGATACCAATCTTGTAATTTTGTTTTTTCGAGAAATTAGATGATTATTGATTATTAAAATTTTTATGAAAGACAATCTACTATACAAATTTTGTACCTTTTTTCGTTGATGTACAACTGCCAAGCAAGTATGTACCTCCAGTACCGTACCTACATGTATAGATGTAGAGCAGGGTAATTATCCCTTGCCATCACCCGGCCCTGCAGCACTGGCCAAGCCACCCAAGAAAAATTCCCAATGGAAAAGTTTCCAATTCGCTGAAGAATTCCCCAGGCAACCATACCATTATTTCAACAATGGCGAAACCAAAAAGCAAACTGGTATATTTCCTTAGTTCCTATCAATTTAACTCACCAATTCTCACTAGAGCTCTATTTTTAATTATTGACTTGAATTGGTAGAAAAATGCGCTGAACAGACAGCTGGGGAAAGACCCAATCCGCGATAAACTAAAGAAAATATCGAGGAGACAACCAAAAAAGCGAGAATCTATCGGCGATGAAAAGAAGGAGGTAGAAGAATGGGAGGATGCCGAGGAAGAAGACGAGGATGACGAGGAGGTACCAGAACTTGTCGATACTAGTAAAAATACTAGTAAGAAATCTGTCGCCGCCGAGGAGAGTCAAGACAAAGACGAAGAAGAAGAGGATGAGGAGGACGAGGATGAGGAGGACGAGGAAGATGAGGAGGATGACGAGGACGAGGACGAGGACGACATTGCGCTCTCCGACATCGATGATGACGATCTCGAAGTCCCCGACCTCCTCCCCCATCAAAAGCTCACAATCAACAACCACTCGGCACTTACCCAAGTTCTTGAGCGCATAGCTCTTCCACTATCATCTCTCCCATTTGTCGAGCACCAATCTGTCACCACCGATGCTCCCGTTGAGATCAAGGACGTCGACGACGACCTTAACCGTGAGCTCACATTCTACAAGCAAGCGCTTGACGCCGTCAACACCGCACGAAAAAGGCTTACTAAGGAGGGCGTGCCATTCTCTCGTCCAACAGACTACTTTGCGGAGATGTTAAAGGATGATGAGCACATGGGCCTAATAAAGCAGAAGCTGTTGGATGAGGCGGCGAACAAGAAGGCAGCCGCTGAGGCAAGGAGGCAGAGAGATCTGAAGAAGTTCGGAAAGCAGGTGCAGTTTGCGAAGCTGGATGAGAGAAATAAGGCGAAGAAGGACACTCTGGAGAAAATCCAGGTTCTGAAAAGGAGTGAGTGTGCTTTTATTTTTTCAGAAAAAGCGGAAATTATCTTGCTGACTGGCTTTACTTTTTAGAACGACAAGGAGCGGGCACAGAGTTTACAAACGAGTCAGACATGTTCGACGTTGCTCTCGAAGATGCCGTAGCCTCTTCTGGGCGAAAAGACAAGAGGGACCGAGACCCGTCCAGAGCTTCAAGGGCAAAGAGGCAAAAGAAAGACCAGAAATATGGGCATGGGGGAAAGAAGAGGTTTTCAAAGAGCGGCGATGCCGAGTCAACCGCTGACCTGAGTGGTTTCTCGGCCAAAAGGAATAAGTCGAGCTTCGCAGCCGGAAAGAAGAAGCGGCCAGGGAAGAGCAAGAGGGCTAATGCGAGATAATTTTCTGTATGGCAATGAATGCCTTTTTCTTGTTTTGTTTCTATATAATTACGGATTGTTCTGGAATTGTGGATTGTATCATACAAATAAAAAAGTTGAGCTTAAGGTAACTATCTAAACTATCGTTGGCTTTACCTTATGCCGGGGGCAAGAATCCTGCAAATAAAACACCCTGGATAATCCCATAAAGCACCATGTACCTCACGACAAACTTTGTCCAGTCCTTTCCCTTAACCTCTTCCGCCGCTCTTCCGGCAGACATCTGGTATGCAACCCACCAGTACCAAACCATGTAACCGCTACTGATCCTTGTTATGATCTGAACATGATATGTTACAATAGCCATCACGGCCAGTAGCAATTGAGGAAATGCTAATTTGCGAAGAAGAGTTTTGTCAAAATCGATAGACTGTGTACCGGCTGTATTTTTGATACCGACACCCCATACACCAGACACAATCATAAGTGTTAGCATTGGGGCCGCTAGCAAGAATAGTGGAGCATTCGGGAGTGTCCAGTAACGAAACATCCCAACATCCCTAAGATTTCCCGAATGTAAGTTAAGGCTTAAAGTCACGGACGTGAGGATAAGCATACCAGTAGTAATCCTGAACATAGAAATAAATACTAGGGGGGGTATTTGAACACCACGGTCTATTACTCCCCGCTGTACAGTAGTCTCTCCAAGCAATCGCTTGAGGCAATGCAAGTCCCAGGGCAATAATCAAGCCACCGGCTCCCAAGATACCAATTCGGAATAATCTCGAAAATAGCGTGTTTAATTTTCCATTTGCTCTGGTGATCACACCATGTATTTGGAGGATGAAATCATGCAGGAAAAATATCCCGTTGAGAAGCCCGTTGCTGCGGACCATGCACGAAAGGCTAAACACGATAGCACTTGCTAGGGCAGCAGTGTTACTTTGGAACATATTCCCAGCTTCAAGCTCCCTACCTGACCAAAGGTATAGAAAGCTCCCTGTAAAGGACAATAGCGAAAAAAGACTCTCACTGTACGGAGCCGAAAGAAACAACCCAGCTGGGGAAACAACATGGAGACAAGCCGTAATGAACGCCATCTTCTCTGCGTTCCCGGTCGGTGTCTCAAATACCAATAAAGTTGACTTATACAGTACTAGCGTCGATAGTAAATGCGAAATGGTGGATATGAAGATTCCGCTCAGGGCATGTAGGTATGGTGGCTGTAACCCGAATGTAATTCCGATAGACGACAAAACTATCCGACTCCAGATCCCAAGCTCCGGGCAATGATTAGACTTCAATCTTCTTGGCCTGATGGGTTTTCAGTGAGCTAGATACCTTTCTCGAGCCCAGAGACGACTTGTACGTATCCCCACCCAAAAGCCCATTCTTGCTCATTGACATATCCCCTTTCGGCAGCTTTCACAAAATATATGGCGTCCCATCGTGTTAGCTTAACACACAGGTTCTCAACGAGTGTCGACCCGGAACCGGTTTTATTCGTTCCTAAGATCAGGGAGGTTGATGTGTCGTATGCCGGAGAAGGAGTGATGAGAGCAAGACCTATCAACAGGAGCTTCCAGGCAGAGAAAAATAAGAAAATTTTAAGATATGCATTGCCTCCTTGCTTTCGATACCGTGGTTGCTTCATTGTGTGTAGTTTGTTGATCGTTGGTTCGTCTAGGGAGGTGTATTTAGAGTTGCGTCACATGATCGAGGCTCTACTACATAGTAGATACAAAACAGGGTTAAAGGCGAGATTGTGATTCGATCCCCATTTGAAACATTTACCTTGAACATTGATCTAAAACATAGCGGTGAGATAGAATCCTAGCTTTCCCTTTCCCTTAATATTATCATTACTCAAAGATTACCAAATCCCCCTGCAATTATTTATCGAAGTTATCGATATATTAATTGATTTGATAATTGATAAAATAGGGCACAGCAAGAGATAGAGTATTGTAAAAACAGGGTCTGAGAACTGGGTTTGCATGGCTAGTTAGGCCAATAGGAATCCTCCCATATTTCTCAGATCGATCCTCAAGTTCTACTAACTTCCTCCGGGGTGTCTTCCTGTCCGTGATATTCTAGAGTAGTTCTATATTTGATATCCATATAACATAGTCAGATGTGGGCAATATTGATGTTTGGGATCAGAAACAATACATCACAAACACATGTAGTTATCTATCTAGTCGAGACTGCTCACACTCATTCAAATATTTAAACCCCGTACAAAAAAAAGAAGCCAAAATCCTATCACTCCCGCCAGGAGTCTTGATACTTTACACTCCAACGAGCCCGGAATAGAAAACAAACAAGAGAAACCAATTCACCAGTAGCGAGAGCAAATAAACAAAAACAAGCAATTAACCCAGTACTACTCAGAATGAAACAAAGGGTAGAAATACTTGTGTATTCAAAAGAAGCCAATGGTTGTCATATAAAATTAGCGAAAGCACCACAAACAAAAACAAAAATCTCCAAATCTTGGTCCCCACGACCGTTCTTAAATCCTTACGCTCGTCCATAATCACCTACAATTCTCGGTTATGTCGACATCTCCATACTCATCAAACGTGACTTATTAAACCTTTTAGGTTCGTCACGCTTATTGATTCGGGTCCCTCCACTTCTGAACTGTCAAAGTGGTCGTATAGGCCATAACACAGAACCCAAACACAACCAGCGACATGTCTGCTATCTTCATGAAGCGACTCGTGTCATATGCCTTGCTATGAAGCATCGGTGGGTAAATATACACTAACGGGATGCACGCGAAACTTCCAATGAGGGCAACAAATTTATCAAGGTCATCCGCGCCACCCCATGCGATAAGAGCCGTAACAAAGACAGTAATAAAGCGAAAACCATTCTTTTGCCATTTAACAGTGATATTGTTTTTTCCGCTGCGAGGAAAGAGGCCGGTTTCCATAATACGAATGGCAGGGAAGAGCTGTAGGGGCGTAGAGAGGAGAATGGCAAGTGAATATAGGAATTGGACGCTGTGATATTATGGTATTAGTTTTACTCAATATTAATCAAGAAGGGGCAGAAGGGACTAACCCGTTGACAAACTTGTCATCCTGTGGTAAGTTTAGGATGATCACGGTCTTAGTATCGCTACCATATGCCGCGTAACTGAACGCCCCCATACTAAGGAAAATAACGGTTATGATAACCATAACACCTCCCAATACTTTCGGAAACTTCTCGGGCCTCTGCATGGTCTCCTGAATTGGGATGATCAATCCAATACCTTCGAACGTAAAAATTGCTGTTCCAATAAACAATGTCCAGTTTTCAGGATTGAACGAAACGATGTCACTGACACCCTCTGATGCCAGAGTGAAGAAGTCGTAGTAGTAAAGGTAGACAAGACCAAGCATGATGAAGAAATCAGCAATAAGAGCCGTGAATCCAAGTTTCGCCATGTCACGGATCATCGACATTGGGAGGAAGACCACCAACTGGAGCAGAATAAGCCATTTTATGTCAAGATGCGTTTCCCCTTTGGTGACCGCATAAATAAAGGCCTGAAGATTCTCTCCGGTGAAGACAATATAGGCAGCGGCGAAACCAATTTGGGATACGATAATCGAGGATAGAATAGTGAGTCGCATCTTGGGACCGTATAGTATACCACCAATATCTGCATCTTGTCAGCATAAATAAAAATAAAAAAATATAGAAAGACTCGAACCTCCAAAACTTCCGGCTATCTTAAGACGAGTTCTTACCAACAGCACGAAACAGTAGTAAGACAACAGTGCTGTCACGAGGAGAACAACGTTGGAGAATACCATCCCACCGTTTGAATAGCTGAAATCTTGTTAGACTGTTTTTTCATTCTTTCCTCAACAGATATGAACTCACGCTTTGGGCAGAAATAGTACACCAGTACCAACAAAACTCTTTAACAGCAAAAGTGCTGCCTTTCCAGACCCCGCCGTTCCTTGGTGAGAAATACTCTTCCTTCGCGCGGTCCTTGGTCTTCCAAGTAATGCACTCCCTTCCCCGATGCCATCGGGGATATCATCTCTCCCACCTTGTTCGATCAAGGCTTCATCACTCGTCCACCCTTCCTCATCCTCTTCCTCCAAATCTTCACCGGCAAAATGCCCGTGCAATGTCAAGAATTCAATGAAGTTTCTCGTCAAGAACGGCCGCCTAATCGGCATTGCATGCCCATAACTGTGCCCAGGCGCAGGACTAGCACCCTCCACGCGACGGATGTAATTTCTCCTAAACCCACCGATTTGCTTGATATTGCTGATATTTAAAGTATCGTCATCTGGCTCAGGACGCGGAACATGAAAAGACCGCGAGCGACTTCGGCGGCCACCATTATTCTCAATGCTCTCTACATAACGGTAGATCGGGCGTGTTATATCTCCACCCTGAAGCTGTAATGACGAAAACTCCGTATCCAGGACTCCTCCTCCTCCACTCGCCTGGCCAAATGCCGGTGAATTTGACACGATATCGTCAGTGACTAGATGCCGTCTCACAACCTCTGGGTCTTCTACCGGCTGCCGGGAGTCAAAGGATCCATATATACTCTGTGCTCGGGAAGGCGATTGTGACGGGTTTGCGAAGCTAGGGATATTCACTCCAGAATTCTGGGGAGGAGGTGTGCCAAACCTAGGCGGTGTCCCGAATCTGGTTGGCGTGCCTAGACGTGGAGGCGTCCCAAACCTTGGAGGCGAGCCACTACCGCCTGGAAAGTTGTACTGAGATAAGGGATTCTGCATTACTGGGGCAGGCGAGGCTGGACGAGCTCCCACGACAGTTGCTGGGAAGCCATGGCCAGGTACTGGCGAACCGAGGCGGACGGTTGCTTGAAGTCGCGGCGTAGTTGGACGAGGGCCAGGAGATGAAGGCCGCGGGCTAGGAGCTCGCTGTTGGGAGGCCGAGCTAGACTCGGGTTGCTGAGAATGCGACATCTGCAATATTTGTCGTGTTTGGAAATAGAGGAGGAGGAATGTAGGAGCTGTGTATATAGGAGGGCGAGGTCAAGGATGAAGGGAGCAAAGAGAGAGTTGCTTGAGGCCAGGGGCAATCTTTAGAACAGTACCTATGCCTGCACACGGTTGATTCTGCACAAAGGAGGAAGAGGAAGAAGAGGAGGAGGTTGGTGGTCATAAGGTCCATTACTGCACACTCGCTCACTGCACCGCCAAGTCTTCTGACCACAGGCTTACACAGTACTGATTAGGTGGGCACTCAGAAAGACTGCAGGTCAAGCCCTGGGAGGTCACGATAGATATCGGATGAGAACATCCTTCGATATGAATACATATTATGTACCTACATGTATGTAGGTACATGTAATCGGAGAAACCCCTCAGTTAGATACGGCTCTGCAGATAGATATTTTTCTCTACCTACGGCCAGCCCTATTACTGAAATCAATTACGCCTTTTTCCATATGCTTAAAAGTCCGATTTCAAACAAGATCGTGATCTGAATCCAACAAAACAATAAGGGAAGGGGGAGAAAACAATAATATGTGTACGCAGCCATGGGGGTTCTTGCATCGGCCCGTTGCGTCAAACGCGCTCTTTCGTCCGCTTCCAGCATATCGTGGTCTCTCAAACCCAGTTAAACAAATCGATGATCGAGTGTCGGGACGAGTAGGAGCACCCTGTTGAGGTCCCCGGTTGTAACCGAAATCCTTGGCATGCATTTCTCCAGAGTCTGGGCGGCGAGTGATGGCGCATGCAGACACCATGATGGTGGTGTGACACATGCAGGTCCAGAGTGAATGGTACCAACAGCATCTCTTGCCCTGAACCTGGACTTCTCCAATGGAAAGTGAGAGGGGCAAAGAAAAAATTTTCCGAAGTAAAGAAAAAAAAAAAAAAAAAAAAGAAAAGGTGTATGGTTGAATTTATGTCATCGCACGACGGCATGTCCAATTAACTCCTTTTATGTAACCACATGCTGGCCATGTAGAAAACGGAGGATCAACATCCTTAGACGAGGAAATTTTTCACTCTTCCCCCTCGTGGATCCAATCACGTATGATCACTCGTGCAATGAGATTGGAAGAAGTCATGGCACCGTCAGATGGAAAATAGTGTGAATGTGACAGAGAAAAGATGGGAGGAGCTCCTTCAAGCTGAGAAATATGACCCCGTATCCATATGGCTAACTCTTTAGGAGACGCCGGTCTAAGCAAGTAACTACTAGCTCACACCACATATGTCATTACAGGTGAGTAAATACATGTATGCAAGTGATACAAGATAGGTTTGTGGTTCAACGCAAGCTAATCTCAGCGGTTCCGTCCAGGCACCAGGTACAAATCTCGGGTGGCGTTTTATTAGGCCGCATCGGTATCCATAGGATGCCCAGCTCAATAACTCATTTGCCTATACACGTAGTGGAATCTACTGCTACATGCCTTCTCTAAGAAACACTATATAGGTACTCACTCTGTCGCAAATTACGATGCCCAGCTTAGCAATGATATCGTGGGTCATTAACCCCTGTAGTTATGCAGTGGTTCATGTATGTACTGATCTACTAGGTACTCTAGAGTACATGTAGTGAGTGCATGGTTGTACTTCTAAATGTAGTACATACCTCATGTAGTTAATACATGTAGTGGAGTTGATTAACCAAGATTCATCTCGCATAAACCTTTTGCGAACAGAGGACTGAGGACAGAAGAGAAAGGAAGATGCCTTACAACACATATATATACAAGAGAGTTGCAACATATACCCGCTGGCTCAGTCTAAATCCATGGCTCTTCGGCAGGCTACTAATTATATATATCTACACTCACACATTAATAAAAAGGTCGGGATTCGGTTTAGGGATTTTGTTCAACCTTTTAGTTAACGAATGAGTACTTGGAAGCGGTAATAAGAACGTTAGCGTTGACAAACCCACGGGTAACAAAATTCGTTGTCTTATCTGGTTCTCTGGCTTGAGATGGCATTTCCTGTTTCTTAAGACTTTGGTTATATATACATACGTATATGTAGCCGATAATTAACCCTCAACCCCGGAAGCTGCGCTATGAGTTTTAACTTTTGGGACCAGTCTCGCGCTATTTCCTTAGTGTGTTGAACGTAAAAGGACTAAGTACATATATGTATGTATACTACATGTATATAAATACTCGGTAAACTAGAGTAAGTGAATAAAAATATAGATTAGGATCATGTATAGTTTACAGAGTTCTATGAACTGGAAAGGGGGATGTATTTTGTAGAGTACATGTACTGTAGGCATGTAGCGTTATAGCCAGAGACGGAATCCGGATTGAATCGATGTAACCCGATTAGTCATCTATTCCCAGTTCTCTGGGAATGGCCATAAATCGTAACCCAGTAAGGTACAGGGCTATCTTCATTATATAATGTAATGTAGTATAAATTAAAGATAATGTAGACAAAAATGGAGCTACATGTAGTTCAACCCTTATCTACTGAAGGTGATCATGAAAACATCCCCTGTTAGTCAATGGATCATATATGAAGAATTGGAAGATGGATATTCCGATATATATAAATTAAGGCCCCTCTATTGTTTACATGAGATAGGCAATTATATAAGCTAGTATCTAATACTCACGTGGTGTGCATTGATATTCTTTCATAAACCCGTGTCCACAAACAACAAATACCTCAATCACTTATGAGTGATATTTCATGATTAATCTTTGATTCTCGATTTAGTCAGGATTACACAATAAGCTAAGTGTCGGTTTTATACATAGGAAGCTTTTTTAATGTTAATTACTTGAATTAGAATACTAAGAACCTAGTGGTTAAATATATGTACCTACATATAAATAGTGTTAAAGTCATAAACTCAATCTATAAATATTTGAACTCCAGGAAAAGAAAATAACAGCACCAAGCTTGAACTAACAATAGATGATGTGGTTTACAAAGTTCTATAATTGTAACTGTACTACCACTCTTTCCGTTACATTTAATATCCCCTTGTTCATATTCTGACATAAATCACGGATCCGTAGGGTTACAGTTTCGAGTTCTCAGTAGAATTATTGTGAAAGTGAGCGCTAAAAGAGTTGGTTTGTTTTTCTGTGCTCGGAACAAAAGTTTTCTAAGGGCTAATAGGATTATCGGGTCAGGGAAACCCCACTTTCGCAATAATTCTACTGGAAACTGTAGAGTTCTTCCTTAGTTGTCCAAAGTCTCTCTAATCGTGGTGTCGGTTCCCATGACCCTGTATAGAAGTTTGTAATCTAACATTCCATAAAGCTCGTGCAACTGTTCCGCCCGATCATCGACCTCGCCTTCGGAATGTAAGATAAAGGCTTTTGTGGGCCGATTCTTTGTGATTGGATGTACATGGGCAAGAGCGTGGCGTTGCTCATTGGTGCTCCAGAGTTTCTGGAGCAAAACGACGTAGTTTGCAGCGCTGATAGCCAGACCCTCTGCACTTTCCGGGGTGAGGATGAATACAGCTGGGTTTTCATCATTGTGAAATTTCATCATTGAAATAGCACGATGGGCTGCGATCCCGTCGATACTGTCTTGATGGCAGTAGTACACTTCAAATCTATCAGAGTAATAGGTAGTCATCCACCACTTCACTAACAGTACTTGCTCTGGTAATGGCGCAAATATGACAGCCTTATTCACGACTGTTTTCTTATTTACCGGATTGCATAATATTGGAATCAAGTTTTCATGCATCCAGCGAAAAACCGGCCCTCCCGACCAACACTTTCGCTCCCAGGTATCGCGGTGACCTTCTGTAGGGGGTTCATCCATTAGGTTTGAAGAAAGTGAGGCCAGGCACCAATTCCTGACGGCCAGTGGGTGGTTCCTCCTGTTACTTTGTTTATTTTTTTCGATGAATCTTTTCAAGCGTTCCTTCTCACTGTGACTAAATTCTAGTCGAACTTCAGTTACTGTCATCGGGGGAATATTGATAAGTGGATTACCACTGGTAGTTGTAGTTTGTGCGCATCGACGCAATGTCCAGGGCATAACGCAAGCCTTTAAGATATTATATGATAACTTCCCGTCCGAGTTTCCAATACTAACATTCTTGATAATCTTTGCTAGTCTGTGAGGCCCATGTTTTACGAACTCGGAGGAATTCATACGCCGAGGAAATAACCATTTCGACTGGGCGATCCAATCGTTGATTGAACTATAAATTGGTGTACCACTTAACTGAATTCGATACGGCGCATTGAGATCTAAGAGTGCTTTGTAAATGAAGCTCCCTTCATCTATGACAGTGTGCGACTGATCAAATATTGCCATGCCAAATTCACATCCAGAAAGTTTTGTTTTACACCTCAGCTTATAAGTGTCGTAATCAATCAAGTATAGTATACTCTCTCGACCAGGATCCTTATCGAGAAGGTTCACTTCGGCAGCTGTGGGGCACCATTCACAGATATACCGGATTACAAAATCGGTTTTCCCCAGAAAGTCTGATATCACGTGATACCACCAGCCAATAAGTTCAGTTGGAACGACTATTAAAGTTGGTCTGCGAATGATATCCCTGGCGTCAGTTAGCAGCGGGCATTGTGTGGCCATATCCCTTAGTTTACTACTGTGCCATGGAATTGTCTCGTCCACACCAAGTTTCAAAAGATGTTTGATATGAAATACCGCCCCAAGAGCGGTGTGAGTTTTCCCTAAACCCATGTCATCCGCTAGCAACACGCCGGTAAGGTTTCCTTTGTTCATGAATCGCCCAACGATGAAATCAATACCACACACTTGAGAGGCGAAGAATCTTCTGCTTGGGATTCCAGGTATCTGATACTTTTCGTTTACCTCATGTGAGATTTTCTCCAGCTTCGTGGCACCGAGTCTCCCCATGGGTGAAGTAAAGACTTCTGTCGTATGAGTAAAGTCATCATTCCAATTTTTCTCGATGTTACCCCGTAGGTCGGATAGTGACTTTGAATTCATTTCATGCGTATTTCCACGCGCTTTTTTTGGCGCGCCGATCGTTTTCGTCCTTGCAGAGCCTGCTGTGGAAGGTCGTTTTGTTGGTGTGGGCGCTTTTGTACTGACTGGTTTAGTGACAGCTCTTTTAGTATCAGTGTTTCCCCGCATCAGATTTGGGTCTACTAGGATCAGAGGAGTGGGAGGGCCGAGGTCGGAATTTTCATCCTGATTAGAATCCACTATATTTTTATCTTGAGTGGCGGGATGCTTCGCTGGTTTGGCCTTGCTTAGGTCTTTTTCAGCTGCAGATGCAACAGATATGTTTGTCAGATAGAGCCGAACAGCATGGTGGCTTTATAATTGACTAACCTATTAATTGATCAATTCTTGCTAGGATTTCGTACAAGTCGCCTTTGATTTTATCTATCTTGGGCTTTGTCAGATCTGAACTTATTATGGCGTTCAAATCTCTGATATTTCTTTTCAGTCTTTCCTCGTCCCTTCTCTCCTGGTCTTCATCATCACTTTTCTCTTCTTCCACACCTCTGTATTTTGAGGTGGGTCCCACCTTCGCTCCCATCTCTGTTATCACATGTTTTCCATCCTCCATAGTGACCGGACTCTGCGCGAATAAACACAGGTATCTAGATCCTTTACTTATTGTGGTTGCATGAACTACAGCGGCGTTCCAGCTCTCCTGGTCGTAGATATGGCTTATGCTTGGCGGAAGTTCGTGTTCATATCCCATTAGTTCTGGATACCTTCTTTTTTCGACCTCTGCCTCATTCCACAGAACCAGGGGGCCATCCATCGAGGTATCTTTACGTATCCAGAAAACCAGTTGAGAAAAGTCTCGAACATCTCGATAGACTCGGAGCCAACGTTGATGAACATCAGTAGAGCTAGACTGCCGTAAAAGACACATTAGAGAGGGGTTCCCGATTTGAGGGTATCTGAAATGGGGAAGTTTCGTGGATTTGGGAGCTTTGCGAGGGTGAGGATTTGAATTTTCATCAATTTCTTCCAACTGAGGTGACGTGCGCTTCCGAATCAAGGGTTTATGAATACTGGTAGAAGTTTTCTCGTCTGCTGCTGTTTGGGCAGGTTCCTCCTGTGTACTAGGCCTTGTTCTTGCCCATTTAGGGGTCTTGTCGACTGGTGTCGTTTTCTTTCTCCTGGATTCCATCAGAACTGATAGGATCAGAGAATATTTTTGTGTTTAGGTTGTAGGCGAACAGTTAGAAGGACCTGGATGTGTGCATTTATGTGCAGGGGGGGGTTCTCTTTGTTCTTTACCAGCATGGGCCTGATACTAATAGGGTTAGGGTTTCAGAAGACTAAGTTCACTACATGTACAATATGTGCATAACGTATCCTTATGCTTGTTCTGCATATTTATTTGAAGATCTGATCTTCAACCTCGCCAGCTTTATGGGTCGAAATACCGCTGCTCATAGGTGAAACTTATGTATGCCATTAGGTGCATTACTATTCGTCTCCCATTTCTGCCTAGTGTGAGTGAGACTACGCCGCAAACACGTGCTTATGCAGGCACTAAACTCTTGTATTTCTTAGGTCTTCTACTCCCATGCACTTCTCTTGAACCACGAATTGTCACTCGAAGCAATGCGATAGGGTTTTAATCTTTGTAGTTAATCTAAGACTACGCAGTTCAGCATCATGTTATCTGACACTGCAAACGCTTGCATATTTATATCCTTGTGATATTGTCTCTAAACCGGTTTAAAACAGCCCAGACTACTAGAGCACCCAGTAGCATCATAAAAAGGATACCTTGTAATGCTCTCCTATTTCTAAGTCTACCTACTACCCAGCTTTAGTCTTCTTATCCAAATGCCCACGACTGACTTTATCGTAACACCCCATACTCTTGCAATCCGGTCCCCGCTCCCCAAACTCGCTCCACCAAACTTCACCGTTATCCGCCTCTGCCGCTGCCTCTTCCTCACTAACCAAGCTCTCACGGTGTACGCCCTCATAACAATATGGCGACCCAATATTCTCCGGGGTCGCAAGGTAACTCCCATTGGATTTATCGACATACTCAAGGATCTCCAACCCACAGCAATCCCACGCCGACCCATCGTGGTCACCAAAATGCTCTACCTTGCAGTCCTGTACCTCCACGCTCTTATCGAACGGTTGGTGGCAGTATACACAGTGTGCGAGCTTTTCCACAGGTCCTGTCGCGTCCTTATTCTCTGCGAGCAGCATTGCAATAAGCATTGATCTAGGGAGGGAATTAAGGTGCGCGTGCAATGCGCTCCGGGTAGGGAATTGAGTAGTGAGCTCGGAGATTGTTGGGATATCAACCTCGAGGGATTGCTGTTGGGTCCCGGGGAGGGTTTCGGCGCGGGGGCGCTTTTTCGAGCCGGAATCGTCGAGAACGGGGGGAGAGGAGAGGAGGTCGTTTACGTTCATTTTTTTTAGAGGGAATTGGTGGATGGAAGGTGCGTATGTCCTGTATCTCTCTCTTTCTTCGCGTAAGTTTTATCGTTGCAACTCTGACTCGAATGCAAGGGAGTCCTTGTTGTTAGGGTTCGGGGTTTTACGGAGTGAGGGGCAATATCTTCAATCTTGTGGTAAAGCTCGGTAGACTGGTAGTATCGGCCCTTCTGTGTAGGTAAAGTAGTATTTATAATATAGTGGGACCTTATATCGGGGCCTGGAAGTCGTGTTTTTGCATATATACTGCTGTCAAGATATGTGTAGGGCGGTGAGACCTACCTAGGACTGTCAAATAGGGCACAAGTACATGTATGTTATTATCGATAGATCATGTTATCATGATATCAACCATGGTACTATATATAGAGAATGCCACCATTGAGTTATTGAGCTATTTTAGTTTTAGTGCCCGTAGCTGAAGCAGGGACGATTGAAAATCTTAGAATGAACCGGCTTGGCAGAATTCCCAATTTCTGCCATAAACCTGGCTGAACTGTGAGTGGTATCCGATACAGGCACTGTAATTGATTTTCAAAATACAGGAAGTAAAAACTATATGTATCCATCATACAAAAAAAAAATACCCTAATCAATCAGTACCCAAGGAGATACCATGCAGCCGATAGCCCGCCAATCGTATACATGACAGTCCTCTCCTGAAAGCCGATTATTTGCCAGAACCTTACTTTTGGTCATTCCCAGCGCACCACCACCCAAACTGCTTGCCGGCCGACATAATATCCTCCATCATGTCCTTTGCTAGGTCTATCGGGAATCTAGCTATCATACGCAGCATTGAATTGCCGTCCTCCGCCATCATATCCTGCATACCGACTGCGATATTGTCCACGACGCCCTTGACCATTTCCTTTGTTTCTCTTATCCCATTGTCGAATCCTTGGACTTGTTCTCGGTGGGTTTTGACTTCCACGGAGATTTTCTCAAGCACCTTGGCGAGGTCACCTGTTTGCTCATCGAGGACTTGGGAGGCATCTGGAAGGATAGTTGTCACCTGGAGTTTGAGGGGTTTAGCAACCTCGGGGACAACCTCGTGTCGATGGTATCGCGCGAATTTGTTGTCCGGAGTCAATGGCTAGAAATAATACACCAATAAGTATGATAAAGCTCAAAGTCCACAAAACGTTCGATTCAACGTACCACGCGGATCGGGCCTTCTTTCTCCTTAGTCTATCCTTAATGCTCTAGCTGTATCTATTTCAACGTACTTCCAGCGTCGTGTTCAGCATCAGGGTGTTCAGCATCAGGGCGTTTGGCTTCAGGGCGTTTGGCTTCCCCGGGTTCAGTATGTTTAATCGTATTTAATACTGCTGCTCTTAACGGGGGAGCAGAGCCTGACAAAGACCTTGACAATCTATCGATAAGCTTCATGAATTCAATCAATCGCAATTAGCTGCGGTTCACTCGAATGACGTCATTATATTACGTACCCACTAACTACCACGGAACAGGACAAACTACGGGGAGCCGTTCTCCCCGAAAACCGTTCTTTTGAATCCGATACAGAGGCTTGTGAGATCTGCGCATGGATTGACTCGTTACTTGGATTCTTGAGTGTCCTGAAAGCTGTAGAAGAAGAAATCGCAGCTGAGGGTATAAAGCTACGAGCATGAATTTTCTGTGCAGCGGCAGGTGTACGGCGGCGGGCGATATGGAGTAGCATTTTGTAGGCCGTTTTATTTTGTACGATTGGCGCGAGGGTTGCTTATTGGTTATGTTTGCCAATGAGTTCAGTTTGTTTGATGAGGAGGTGTTTTGGAAAGCTTGCTTTCACATGTTTCGTTACAGTACATGTAGGTCTGCCAAGACTTTGAGCATATGGTTTTATTTCTAGAGATGGAGCTTTCTTTCAGAAGAAGGAAAATGGGCTTGGGAACCTTCCTTTTTGGTCAGGATCTACTGTGCAGTCTGCAGCCCTGGCTGGCTAGTAGAGTACATACCTTGCATGCCATCCAAAGCGAAGTCAACCATTACCAGTCGCCGGCTCAATTCGCCCCCACCCTCGCAACATTTCAACTGGCAACAAACTGCTAGCAGCGAGGTGTCAGAAATAGTATGGCTGTTGCCTAGAACTCCCAGACCTGTACTTTTGAGTACTGCTTCCCAGCGCACCACCACTCTAAGTATATACAACATAACTTTGTGCCATAGGCGTTCACATTTCCAGACAAAAGATATGGAAAGGTTAGGAACCGGCAACTATCGACTCTTCACTCCCCGTTTACGTAATCGAGTGATATTCCGTGATGTAAGTGAACAGGGGTAATGGATACTAGCTGAGAAAGCCGATTATTTGGCCTCTAGTAGCTGGTAGGTTTATGTCCCCAAAAGTAGAATCAGCTGGATCTTGTGTGTCGGCTCCCGGATCTGAATGTACCAAATGGCATTTATGTCGCTACAATAGAGAGTTTTAGCTGCGCGAGCTGAACAGAAAGTCGAGCACCTAGACAGAAAGACCTGCACCTCTTATTGGCTAAATTCTTGCAAGTCTTTGCCTAAAAAATGTTAGACCTTTTGTCTAGTTGTAAACTGTCTGACTTTCTGTTCGGCTGGAGTAGCTAAAACTCTCTAATATCGTATCTAGAAATAATTTTTACCATATGGTGAGCTTTAGACCTACCCTGCTAAAGAAGTAGTATAACAAATGCAATCAGGGTGGTAAGCTCTTGTATTATCATTAGTATATGTAGTATTGAGAAGGGAGAGAGAATTACAGGCGTAGTGCTACGTCTATATATCCACCTCACTTAACTGCCCAATTGCGATCTACATGTATCTATTGTCAACATTATATTACGTACCTACTCAACTACCACGGGAGACTCCTAGCTATAGATAACGATGTGGTGTCGACAAATTGATCTTTTGCCTAAAACTATAAGTATTGACGCTGCTAAATATGTCTGGTAACCACTCTCAAAGCCACGCTGTTTGCGGTACTAAGTTTGGGTGTCTGCTAATACTCAACCCTCCACCGTCTTCACAATAATCGTCCTCGCCTCCTGCTTACTCTCGAGAACGTACCCTTGCCGACGCCTTCACAATTGCCTCGGAAGTCCAACGCTGGGCCCTCGCTACTCCCCTCCAGGGTCTAACACGAGCCAAATATGTGACATAATAGTTCCTGCTCTCACCAATTTCCCTCGCTGAACACCATCATGGCGCATGATGAATCGGCACTTTACTTCATTTTATCATGGGCTGACTCAACCCTCCTTCATCACCTATTCATAATACTAAGCCATGGTTAATATTAGGAATACTTTTAAAATTCTTGACAAAGTTCCGAGATTTGAGGAAACTTGGTTCTAGCCTCGACTCTCGAGATCTCAATAACTTCAAGACTCGCTCAATAACATACGAGTAGGACAAACCTTTTCAGATTTCGTCTCGTACTCATCGTTATAACTTATATCGGTGGCATCCTAAAGTTACTCCGAGGTATATACGGCTTCCCCTAATCTCTCCGTGGATGTCGTGAATATTCGTCAATCACAGCAAGCCTTGGCACAAGCAACCAAGCCACTGGTAGCGTGAACCGAAAATTAGTTGACTGGGTTAGGGTTCGCTACTAACCTCACTACCACTGCTTACCCTGCCCACACACAGAGCCTCACAAAAAAAATAGCAATCATTGCACCTCCAACCACACATTACCGCAAAAGATGTCTCCCTCACAATTGACAAACGGCACCGCCACGAAAAAGCGCAAGCGCACGACCGCCCTGGAAAAGACACGGAGCGAGGCGAGAAGCAAGGTGGTCAAGAAGCCGGTTGTGCTGCCGACAGCGGAGGATGTGCTAGTGCTGGAGGAGGCTATCGCAGAGTCGCCGCAGCACTATAATAAGATTGTGACGCTGCTGGAGTATGTTCAGGTAGGGTATTGGTATTCCGGGTCGGGTAGAGTGCCAATTGGCTGATTGGTTTTGTGTAGAACGCATCTGCGAGTCTCGAGTTGGCCGTCACCTCCGCTGTATCGTTATGTCGAGTCTTCTGCCGCCTCATGGCGGGCGGGAGTCTTTTGCGGAAGAAGAGCCACGATGCAGCACAGTCTACGATTCTCGAGTGGCTAAAGGATAGATATAAAGACTACACCAAGGAGCTGTCTGCACTCATTGCGCACGAGGACCCGGCGGTGCAGACCACGGCGCTGACGCTGTACATGCGTCTTGTCAAGGAGGACGGCGCCCACATGAAGCCCGCCGGCGACGAGTACTACTTCCCGCAGATGCTGTTCGGGAAGCTCATGCGAGCGCTCCTCTACTCGGAGCACCTCGACGACGCCGTCAAGCAGGAGTTTACGAGCAAGTGCCTCAACGCCCACGACGACATCCGCTACGCCTTCTACACCACCGTCTGTAGCCTCATCGCCGAAGCGCCCACCCCCGGCCCCGTCTTCACAGCCAATGTCCTCGCCCTCCTGCTTACTCTCGAGAACGTACCCACCGCCGACGCCCCGCTCCTCGGAAGCACATACACCACCGCCCCCGCCCCTAGCACGCAAAAGCAGCCACCCATCCACGCAAAACCTACGCACCGCAAGCTCCTGCAAGAAACATGGCTCGCAACGCTCCGCCTCCCGCTCACAAAGGGCCAGATCAAGACCATCCTCGCCGTCATGTCCATCCGCATTGTGCCGTGCTTCACCCGCCCGCAGCTGCTCATGGACTTCCTCGTTGACGCCTACGACGCCGGCGGGTCCGTCTCGCTGCTGGCGTTGAACGGCCTCTTCTACCTCATCCAGACAAAGAACCTCGACTACCCAAACTTCTACACGAAGCTGTATGCGCTGCTGACGCGCGATGTCTTCCATGTGAGATACAGGTCCCGCTTCTTCCGCTTGCTGGATACGTTTCTGGAGTCGACGCATCTGCCGGCGGCGATGGTGGCGAGCTTTGTTAAGAGGATGGCGAGGCTGGCGCTGAGCGCGCCGCCGGCGGCCGTGGTTATTGTGGTGCCGTTTGTGTATAATCTGCTGAAGCGCCATCCGAGCTGCACGTTTATGGTGCATCGTGAGGGCAGCGCGGAGGAGAGGGAGGAGTGGAGGAAGGAGGGGTTGATGGATGTGTTTGAGGAAAGGGAGGAGGACCCGATGAAGACGAGGGCGATTGAGAGTAGTTTGTGGGAGATTGAGATGCTTATGGCGCATTGGCATCCGAATGTGGGGACGCTGGCGAGGATCATTGGCGAGCAGTTTACGAAGGAGAAGTATATTCTGGAGGACTTTTTGGACCATAGTTATGCTAGTGTAAGTCACCGCTCCTCCTCGCAGCTTTCTCTGGGGAGGGGCGACCTGTGGTATATGTTTGCTGCCGAGGTTAATAAGAGCATCAAGAAGCCACCCGTGGTGGAGTTTGATATCCCGAAAAAGATATTCTTCAAGCCGGCTGTAGCTGAAGGTGAAGAGCAGCCACAGGGTGAGGTGTCGGTAGAGGAGAATCCGCTGTTGGCGTTGTGGAGCTTCGAGTAATGGTATGTTTTAAACGTGTAGATAGACCAAAAGCATGCTTTAATTTCCTGTACAGTATTCCCTTATTTTATATATACCATTCTGTCGTATATACACTTATCCTTATTCCCTTTCCCTGTGATCTTGCTAGGATTATGCTGTGACAGACAACTGGCTGTGTATGTATCCGCCAATGATACATGCGCCTGTAACTAAGGATGCGAGTGTGTGGTACGTGATTCCTTGAGAGAATTTAACCTCAAGAGACCGGCATGTTTCTCACAAAGCCCCCGCACCACGACCAGCTGCCACCACGACAACATCACAACGGGGTCCAGCCCTCCAGCCAGCCCAGCCAGAGCTGCAGGGACCCAGGGTGGGAGCCAGCACATCGGTACAGGGCACCCAGGCCCACGCACACAACGCACCGGCCCCCCAACACACCCGGGCAAGCAAGCCGGAGAGCCAGCCCGGACACCACCGCGCGGCTACAAGCGTTATCAGACCAGCTCAAATCCACAGCTATACGGAAAGCAAATAGCGGTACGGGTGGTCTAGTATTTTTATAGGTGGAACAAGTCACGGAGCGCCTAAACTACGAGGGGTCACATTGGCCGAGTGATGATTCATGAAGGTATTCTGCATAGTTGGGAGTGGCTATCTCTTGCCGGCCATGGAGAAGCATCGAAGACTAAGACTACGGCCTATAAATTACGCAAAAGGAGTCACATACCTTGATGCCCATGGTTTCGATGTGGTGATATCAAATATCATAGCCTGCGCTGTAGAAGATGGGGGCGGGCGGTTATTGCGTTTTGTGCTCATCCCCTACAATCAGCAGTATTAAGTACATCTTACATCTAGGAAGGGATGAGGACTTGCTTACCAGGGTATTCTTTCCAAGCCACACCGGTCAGGGAGCCAGGGGAGGCCAAGCGAGAAAGGTGAGGGTGGTGTTGTGCTCCCCGACTAGGGAGGACACAGAGCACCACCTCTATGCGAACAGAGAGAATGTTATGCTCCTCCTCGCAGAGGAGTGAAAAGACGGGATGAGGCGGCTGTTAAGGATAGCTTTTCGCCAACAATGGGGCTGGCGTGTGGTTAATCCTGCTTAGTTCTGAGCCAACCTTGGCTTTTCTTTGTAGATATTTCGTGGGCGCGAATAGCTTTTGATTGTGGAGTAGGAGACCGGGCGATACTGCTCGATCGTGAATGGGCTTTCGATGGTATGTGTTATGTAGGAGGAGGTAAACAAGTGTGGTATCTCTCTTTCGGAAAGAAATAATAATAATAATAATAACAGGGATGTTTTCTTCCTATTTGTTTATGATGTTAGATGTGAAGTAGTTGATGTACATGTCCGAGTGATTTCCCGTGATCGGAAACCCACACTATGAGCTAGCCATATTCCAAGGGCAATGAGCGGCTGGGACACTACGATAATAGCCGAAGCCTTATTCCAGCCTGCATACACCTCAGGCAGAACTGGACCATGCACAGGCAGCCGGGCACACACAATAATATCGACATCGATCCAGAACACCGACACCATACCCAAGCAAACCATAAAATAAAAAAAAAGCGCTTCAATTACTTTTTAACCCATCCAATCTACATAGCTAGCTCCATAATATACAAACCCCCCTCCCTCCCCACGCACACACCTCCTTCTACCGATCACCCCTATCATTCCTCTTCCCGCCCCTAAACTTCCCGCCCCCATGTGAGCCGGGCCCATAGTTCCTCCTTCCGCCGGGCGGCTTCTTGTCCCTGCCCAGGCTGGCCCCCAGCTGGATATCGACCGACGGCGGCGCCGAGAAGCCAAAGCTCTTTGCCACCTTCATCAGATCGAGCTTGTTGACGTCAAAGACCGTGCGCAGGCTGTGCGAGGCGTAGGCTTGGATATAGCTCCTATTGCACACACACTTCTGCATCAGCACTTCCATCCATCCACACAACAAGCAAAGGGGGGGGGGGGGGGGGGGGGGGAGTAGTACTTATACCCATCCTTCGCGCTATTATTCAGATAGTAGTTCTTGCTGATGAGCTTCTCGAGCTGGCTCTGCACATTGACGAGCTTCTTGCTTGGAAACTCAAACTCGACGACGGGCACGCGCGCCTCCTTGAGGTACTTGAGGAAGCCGAGCTCGGCGGGCTGCAGGAACATGAGCGACTTGCCCTTTGTGTTTGCGCCACGGGCTGTGCGGCCGACGCGGTGGATGTAGTCGCGTGGGTCGTCCGGGGGGTCGAATTGCACAATCCAGTCGACGGAGGGGATCTATGGGCGGGGGAGGGGTTAGTGTTGGTCTTTTTATGGGGGAGAGGGTGGGTGGAGATGAGGGGTGGAGGGGGGTTGCTCAGTTTTTAGTTTTTTTTTAAACCATGGTAAGGTCTTGTAACCTTCACTGCTTTTTGATAATCATCATAGCAACGAGTAAAGTGGGCAGTGGGTAGAAGTGACATAGAAAGACATAGAGGAAGGGGGAAACCATACATCCAAACCTCTCGCCGCAACATCCGTACAAATCAGCGTCCCCTGCTTCGCGTTCCTAAACTCAAAGAAAGTATTCGTGCGCTTCTGCTGCTTCTGCTTCCCATGCAGGTCCAGCACCGGCAGATCAATATAGTTCAAGAGTTCCGCATAATACTTGACACTGGCACACGATGAGAAGAAGACAATAATCTTCTTCTTCATGAACCTCTTTAGGAACGAGAACAGCAGCAGGAAGCGCTTGTCCGCCTCACACACGACATAGCCCTGCTCGAGGCCCTCGACTGTCGACGCCTCCTTGTGGTAGTCGACATTGATATACAGCGGTCCGGGCCTCAACGAGATTCTCGCCAGATCCTCCACCTTTGTCGTCTGCGTCGCCGAGAACAACATTGTCTGCCTCCCCTCATTCGGGATCATCTTGATGATCTGCCGCATCTCGTCCTCGAACCCCATCTCCAGGATGCGGTCGGCCTCGTCGAGCACCAGCGCCTTGAGGTTCTTGTAGTTGAACCCCGGCGTGTTCTGGAGATGATCCAGCAGGCGGCCCGGGGTCGCAATCAGCAGATTGACGCCCTTAAACAGCTTATCTGCCTCCTGCGAGCGATTCGCGCCGCCGATAACGATCGCCAGCGTCTGCGAATGATTCTCCATGAGCTCCTTGGCCACGCCAAAGATCTGCAGCGCCAGCTCGCGCGTCGGCGTGATGACCAGACACCCCGTGCCGGAGCGCGGCTTGAACTTTAGCGATGTGAGCATCTCGACGGCGGGGATGAGGAACGCGAGCGTCTTGCCCGAGCCGGTTTTGGCAGCGCCGAGGACGTCGCGGCCGGCCATGAGCGGCGGGATGGTGCGGCTTTGCACCTCGGTCATGGTCGTGAAACCGAGCTTTTCAATCGCCTTTTGCGTGCCCGGGGAGAGGTGCAGGTCGCTGAACTTTGTGGGGTGCTCGCCGGTGTCGGGGAGGGAGAGGGCGGCGTGCTCGGGGAAGTCGGCGGCGGGCGCTGGTGGGCGCTCGGGGGGCACTGAATCGTCCGCTTCGGTGTCGGCGGGGGTTTTTAGCGTTTCTTCGGAGTCAGAGTCGGAATCTTCCTCGTCATCTTTCTCCGCTGGCTTTTCGCCCAGTTCTACTTTTTCTGCCTCCGCCCCGGCTTCGGCCTCCTCTACGGCTTTGGCGTCGTCTTTAGATTCTTCTGCGGGGGGTGGTGGGGGAGGTGTGACTTTCTTCTTTTCTTTCTTTACCTTCTTTCGTGGCTTTTCGTCTTTTGCTACTACTGGCGCTTCATTCGCGACAGGCAGCACCACGGAAGTCTCTGTTGCAGCGTCCTTGTCCTTCTTGCTTCCGCCATGCTTTCTCTTTCTCTTTTTCGTTGCCTGCTGGTCGTTTGCCATTGTTTGGCTGGCGGCGGTGGTGGTGGTGGTGGTGGTGGTGGTGGTGTTCAATTGGTGTTGTGTGAGGTTGTTGGTGGTGGTGGATGTCAGAGTTGTGGTTGTGGTTGTGGTTGTGTCGGGAGAGAAACATCTTTTTTTCAGCAAGCATCGTTTGGCGTTGCACAAGAAGTCATGAGTGCGTGGGCCCGTGCGAGGGCTAGGGTTGGGCTGGCACATGGCAATGATCGGGACCACGTCTGTTTGCCGCAGCACATGTCATCACTCGGCCCCCCAAGCTGTGACTAATCTGCACCTGTTCTCTCTTGGCATCGCGAAAGGCGCAACGATCATTTCCCTGTCGCAGAGCAGAGAGAGAAAAGACGCCCGATCGCGATAGCGATAAATCCGACACCGACATTTACGCACTCAAATCCACCACAAGCCACAAACCACAAACCACAAACCACAACAGCCACCCGCAATGCCGCCCAAACCCCGCAAGCCCGTCGCAGCCGCTGCCTCCTCCACAACCGCCGCAATCACCTCCGACACTCCCCTCTTCCTCCCCTCCGCGCTCGACGATGACTCCGACGACGACGACTCCCTTGAGTCGCCCGTCCGCACCGAAATCGCCCCCGCCCCCGCCCCCGTTCCAGCCCCCGCACCTGCGCCCCCCGCCCAGTTCACGCTCTCCGACGACAATGGCGACAGCTCCTCCGACTCTGCAGACGCCGACGCCGATGAGGACGACGACCCCGTAGTGTGCAGCTACAACATCCAGATCACATCGCCCGTGGCGCCCGACCTCTACGTGTTCCAGTACCCCGTGCGGTCGCGGCAGAAGCCGTACACCAAGGCCGAGTCGTCATGCCCCGTCGAGGCGCGCTTCAAGCCGCGCTCGGGCCTGGTCGAGGTGGATGTGCCGGTGAATGTGCATGTCAACTACGACGAGGAGAAGGGCAAGACGTGGGGGGATGTGCTGAAGAAGGCCGGGAGGGAGGCGGGGGGCAAGTCGTCGCTGGCCGTGGGTGGGGCGGCCGCCGGCGCGAATAAGAGGAGGAAGGTGGAGGACGAGGACGAGGACGACGAGGGCGCGGAGGAGGAGGTGGATATTGGCGCCATGGACTTTGCGGAGGCGTTGAAGAGGGGGCGGGTGTTGGACAGACAGACGCTGGGGAGTAGGATACAGGCCGATAATACAAAGTATATGGTGGGCGTGTTTAAGAATGGTGGGTGTGGTGTGCTAGCTGCCTGTGATTGAGGGGCCTGGACTGACAGAGTGCGTGTGCTAGATCAATTGTACCTCACGCCCATCACATCGACCCTACAGCTCCGCCCACAGTTCCACCACGTCGACACCGCCGTCGAGGCTGAGCGCGCCGCCTCAAAAGCCGCGCGCGACGCATCGGCGCCGCAGAAACCGCAGGAGGCCCGCGCGGTGCATCTGTCCGTCAAGAACTCGGACGACCCCTCGTCGCAGTTGAGCAATACGATGAAGGCGCTCCGTGTGGCGGAGGAGGAGGAGTGGACAAAGCTGCACTGGATCGACCAGGACACGGAGGATGCATGGGACATGTACGAGGTCTCGTGCCTGAAGGACGGCGAGGGCGGCCTGCTGAAGAATGTTACGGGCAAGGCGGAGTATATGGAGTGGCTGAGTACGGGAAAGCCGATTGTGAAGAAAAAGGAGATAAAGGTGGAGGCGGCTGCGGTATAGGGACCAGAGGGAAATGATTGTATTGTAAATAGGTATAACTAGTATAGCATAGCATCGCAGTCCACTTGTGAGGGTAATCTGGGTTGATTACTGCATTCATAATAAAAATAAGAAACAATCAATGTCTTTAGCTTTCATATCTTTCTCTTTTTGTAACCTGTTACAGGGTTTCTTTGAATACAGTCGCAACAAATTGCTATCCCTGGCCGAATATCACAATTTAGAGAACTGGGCTTACGGCTATTAAACAAAAAATTATTACGACATCGTGAATTTATCTACTGTAGAGCAGTGAGTGTTAAAACCTAGTCGGCAGCTCAATCAGGTCTCTCTTATCACTGGCTGTCCTTAATCTAACCACCGGCTATTATCCCTAGAGTAGTCAAATGCGCAGTACGTATTGTCAGTAATGGAGGTTTTGAACTGGTCAGTAATTCATGGATTGTCACTCGCGATCGGCGCTGAGGTGTTGTCAAAGTGAATTTACTTGGTCTACTGCTGTACCAACACCGGCCCCTGAGATTATTGGAACAGAAATTTAGTGCATACACTGTCAAGTAGTTTCTAGGGTAGAACACCCTAATCTGAGTGAAAGGGAGAAGTAGATATATATATCTATTGCATCGCCATCTCTCTCACTAAGGATGCAAAGCCTCCGAAAGCCTGCCCACTATAGTAGCGAGCTCGAAACTAAGACACTCAACCCTAATCCTAAAATCTGGTTTTGGCCGTTGGCTGAGCCAGCTTGGCTGGATCATAGCCTCAGGGGCCGGTGAGTGTGCGTGTCTAAAAGTTACTACCTTTACTCTCTCGGTATCTCTAGAAGGCAGTCTGGCGCGCTGGCGGGGGGTAAGACGATTATATAGCGCACTTCTTGTTGAAGAGGGAATTACTTAATACAAAGTAAATCTACATAGAAGGCTACTGACGCAACAAAACCTTGAGATGAATGCAAGTACAAGTGACTTCCCAGAGAGCCACTTTGAATGGCAAAATAAAACAGTATATACTTTGATACAAGAAATGGGAAGATTTTATCATGTACAATTCCGCCCACATCACCGCCCACTAGCCCCCCCCCTTCACCTGTCAGACAACACACCCTTTAGAGCCCTCCAGTACTTTCCTGAGACCAGTGGCTGAATCTCTTCTTTTGTAACCCATTTGAAATCGTCCAGACCGAGTTTATTATCTGTCAAATCCGCCTGACCAGCAAGGATGCGCGCTTTCATGAAGAAGACCTTCTTCCCGCCCTTTTTGCCCTCATCAACGATACCCCAAGGGTAGTTGTAGGCGCGGTGTCCTATTGGGACGTTTCCAACAAACCAAGTGTGCATGTTGACACCTGCAGCTTCTTTGAGGGTACGTTCAGCGCCCTATGTGGACCTTGTTTTTAGTTGATTTTTCTTCTCAATACGGAACCAAACCAAAAATGGTATTTCATACCTCTCGTAGGTTCTCATCCCCAACAAGCACGCTCTGTGGAAATCTCCATGCGAACTCATCCCTGTTCTTTTTAACAAGCAGATATAGCGTCCTGCTCATTTTCCTGTTTAGGCTCTTTGTGTCATTCTCCAAATCCGCCTGCGAGGTCCTTGGAAATGGCTTTGCGACAATTTCCGTTGGGTGCTCAAAAGGTTCACCCTTTGCCTCTGCCTCCTTGGCGGCCTCGGCTCTTGTGGTAGCCATCCTTAGTGTGTCCTCCTCTCCTGTTACGGTGGTATCAACCAGATACTGGTAGCCATTGTCCTCGCTGATGTGGCTATTGTCCCCAACCAGAAGCTCGTCTGCCCATCCTCGCGGCCCATAAGGATTGTATTTATTGGCCGCCGCCTGCTTCCTCTTCCATTCCTGGTCGGCCAAAGTCCCCTTTTTGAAGTAGAACCAGCGAGTGAATGGGAGCTGGAGTCGGTCGTTGAGACGGCGCTGGTAGAAGTAATATGATGACTCGAAGTCCGGGAGATCACGAGTGAGCATAGGTGGTCGACTGAGAATAACTGCCGAGGCAACACTAAATGATTCTGAAGCGTCGGCTTCCTTGCGGGCCTCAAGGTCGTAAGTGAAACCAGCGCTCGCGGACTCTGCGGTGGTAGACGTTGCCGTAGTAGCGGTCGAGTATGTTCGTAGGACACATGGTTTTGACGAGTTGCTCAGGAGACTTCCTGGAAATTTGCATTTAAGTCTTGAGAACATGATCTTCAATTCGAGGTAATTGACATTACATTGGACTGGGAAAAGACATACGCCGTAACAGTAGCCCCAGTACCGGCCTAGAACATTTCTGGCCCGAATTCATGGCGGCAGTTTACACCGAAGTAATCAGGGATTACTAGGAGAGAACTAGGAGGTAAATTGAGGTAATTGCGGAGGGGGAAGTTATGATTGGCGAAAGACCTCAAACGTCAAAACGTCAGACTTCCAAAAACCTCGAAAAAGTTTCTGCGGTCCCTCCATTGCCAAGTCCTCAAGGTGGGATGAGCCAGCAGTTACCCTGAACCCTCACTATATCAGCTAATCAACGCGCAAACGCGTCTTCCCGAGAGTCTCACTCGCGACATCACGTTAGCTCCGCAAAGCTCGACACAATAATTGATAAACTCTCATCCAACAATGTCTAGAATGCCAGCTTTACTACCTGGTTTTATTCCTTTATCAGAGGTAGAAAACCGTGTAGATGCCACTGTCAATCTTTTGGGTGTCGTTGCGGACACTCGTCCACCAAAAATGTCCGCAGGCTCAGGTATGTGATAGATAGCTCATGTGCAAACAAGCAGCTTACCTCGACTCTCTCACTTTATTAATTAATCAAAGAAGAAAAATGAAATGAGAAATAAACGTAAATTTACTTACATTGTTTGTTTGCTGTGCTACCCAGATTGGATGGTAACTTTCAAGATCTGCGATCAAACTTGCCCAGACGAGGCGTCTAGTGTGCCTATACGTGCTTTCAAACCGATTATGGATCAGCTTCCCCAGATCCACTCGAATGGTGATATTATTCTCATCAAGTCAGTGAAACTCCAACGGTACCAGGACAAGATCTTTGGAATAATTTCATTCGCGACGACTTGGATCATCAGCTATCTACCTGCCATTTCGAACACGGTCCCTTCAACTGTCACATTCCCTGCCTCTATGAGACCACACCCAATGGAACTCTCTCAGTTGAAAGGTCTCCGCAACTGGTGGTCTTCGGTTGGTGGTGCATCATCCACGGGCGATGCACACGTGGAAAACTACCAAAACATGCCTGCGAGCAGCGGCTCAATGCCTCAGACAAACAACTATCAAATGTCCCCCGTGAACAATCGTCAGGTCATCGTGGCACCTCAAGGAAACGCCTACCAAAATCAAGCTCCATTCATAAAGAAAGGAAGTCTCAAATTTTCCTTAATCAGGGATATGCAATTTAAAAAGTTCTATGACCTGATTGGCCTTGTCGTCAAAACATTTTCGGCAACCCAGAACTTTACTCTTTACATCACAGACTATTCTAGGAATCCTATGGTTCATTCTTACGAATGGCCTGGAAACAATGCCGGTGAGGAGGATGAGGAGGGTAATTTTTCTCGAGCCAAGCAGGACGACGGAAAATGGCCAGGACCGTGGGGTCAGTATACCTTGCAGATTACACTCTGGGATGAGCATGCAGAAGCTGCGAGACAAATTCTACAAGGCTTACTTACCCCCCTTGAATCAACTGCGCGCACTGACGCGTCTCCGGTCTCACTGAACCCTCAAGAGGCTGTCGGTGTTTATGTGGGTTTAAAAAACGTTCGTGCGAAAGAAAACGGTGATGGAAGGCTAGAGGGTGTTTTAAATGGCGACAAAACGATGAGACCAGGTTTATACCTTATAGATGATATGAGAGATCAGCGAGTCAAGGACATTATCCAGAGGAAAAAAGTGTACACCAGGAGGTTCAATACCAATAAGAACCAGCGCGAACAGGAGCAGGAAGCCAAGATGGCTGAGTTAAGGAAGAAAAAGGCCGAAGTGGAAGCACATAGAAAGGAACGTCGAGAGAAAGGGAATCAATATAGTATGTGGTCTCTGTTCTTGCTGCATCTTAAAAGTTACTTACTTAGCCCTACCATCGAAATCCAGTTGCTTGTGAAAGACAAGAGAGCGCCATCCCAACACCGTTATCGGAGATTCTCCGCCCTCCTTGTATCAACAGAAACTACCACGTATTCTGTCGTGTAGTCGATTACACCCCGGAAAATCTAGAGGATTTCTCTAAGAAAATTAAAGTGAATAATCCAGAAGATGATTACGAATTCCCTGTCGATTCTTGGACTTGGCGCTTTGCGCTATTATTCCGAGACAAAGAAGGCCAGGAAGCACGAGTTATAGTTGAAGGGAAAGATGCGGAGGGATTTCTCGGTCTGGACGCGGTAGAGTAAAGTTCCCACTAGGATTTCTTTCAAACCTGGTCGGAAAGCTAACCGGCGAAACAGCCTCCGAAACGATAAGAGGGCCCTCTTACGCCTTAAAGAAAGACTCTTTCTAGTTTGGGGCGATCTTGAAGAACGCAAGAGTAGAAAGAGGTTCAAAGAAGCTCAGTCATTGAAAAGAAAGCGGAATAAGGACGACGGTCCTAAAAAGAAGCGCGGAACAGATGAGCTCGGGAAACCCGTTAAGAGACATAGTAAAGAACCAAGCTCTGATCTCGACACCACCGACAGTGAAGATGATTCTGATTCCGATGATGAAGAAGATAGTGAGGAGCGTGGAAAGATGTTTCTATCTTGCATCAGAGAATATACGGTTAGTGGGAAGAAACTACATAAGTTATTTGGCACAACTATTAGGTACAGTTAAATATCAGGGTTCGATTTGGCTTTCATCTTCGTATTATTAGTAGCATTCGGAGAGTTTTGGCAATGCTATTGAGTTTTATTTGTGATTGATTGAAACACTTGGTTTTTATACTCTGAAGCTGTTATTTCCGCTCATGATAAGGTATTTCTTTCGTTCTTGGCACTACTTTCCTTAGCTGTCTGTATTCTTATGGTTGGTTTTATTCTAACTTATCTATTATTTGGGGGGCTATGATTCTTAACTTTATGTATTGTAAATGCCTCCAATTTCAATGTTTCTGCTGATATTAGTATATATGAGTCGAGAACGTGTTCAACGAAAACGACACAAACTTTATACAGTACTCAATTATACAGTGCTCAATACGTCAGTTTTGTATCCGAGCCCTAAATTCTTCTATCCCTACATGTACATGTAGTTATGTCCGGCCCCCCTATGCATTACCACAGTAGTCCACAAGGCCGGATGTACCGATGTAGGCTGTGCTAGAGTGTCCTCCGGGCCCTTATTCACTTGCTTCCCGATAATCACGCAGTATTACAAACGGCCATCGATCGCCTATAACATGTGGTCTCCTTTGGGATAGCTATCAGATATGAAGCAGCTCCACCAATAGCCCCCGCATATCTCAAATGGAATATTGGGGGGAGGGTATCTATTGACTTAAATTAAGAGAATTAAGAGGATAAATACGGCTACAGAAAAAGCGAAAACTAAAAGAGTGGATTTATTAGTTTGTTCTGGTAGCAAAAAAAACAACATCAAGGACCGATAGGACTATTACATGTAGGTATCGTAAACTCACTCTCGCAATAACTCTGCCGGAATCTGTAAGTATGAGGTACATGTAGGTACATACGTAACGTCTCTGAAGGTCATAGACTATCACTCGCATAATTAGTCAGCTGGTGAGATTCACCAAATTTTGGTTTCTCTGTCCAACTCCGCCTCAGCAGTTAAGTATGCATCTCGTACACAATGACTAGCAAACCTTTTGGCCCACAAAATATAGTCAGGATTTTGTGCATAATGTACCTATTCAAGTTCAAATTCCCCTGTCTCTCAAAAAAAAAAAAAAAAAAAAAAAAAAAAAAGTAATATGCGAAGGGACTGAACGAGAGCCTCTACTATGCTGATTAACGCGACTGAAGCGGAATTAAAATTTAACACAGACCAAGTACATGTCTATATGATAATATCACTACTCCACTAGCTACAGAAGCTACAGTGTTTGGAGCGAGAAAACATATATATCTCCACTCCCCCTACCACTTACCTTCCCTTCTGCCCCTCATTCAATTCAATTCACATATGGACCTTTTGGGTTTTAAACTGCTCGGTACTTGATCCCCACCGGCCCTGCTCCAAAAGGCCGATTTCAGTATATTAGACGATCTCAAATACTCCTTCATTTCTCTATTCCTTTCAACCTATCTCTTACCCTGACCCAGCATCCCATAGACTCGATGATTATCTAATCAGAAGATAGATTAATATTCTATTTATATATCTGAATGTGCTAACTACATGTACTCACTTACTGTTTTTTAAGTGATGAAGCCAGTGGGTTTTTGAGAAGATCATAAGAACATATATACAACTCTACTGTACTATTTCACTTTAGCGGGAGGTTTTTTTTAGGTTATCAGCGTGATCGTTGTGCTAGTCGATACGAACGATCGATATTTTCAAGATAGATTGCATTGGATGATCATCCCGTAAGGGTTGAGAAATATAAGAAGACATCGAGAGATATATATGTAGGTGAGAACAGCCCACGCAAACTACTCATCTTGGAGTTATATTTACAAGTGATTTCGTCTCTGCACAAACCCTCTAATTTGTGCGCTGGTTAGCAAATATAAGTTAAAAGTTCCTAGGTAGTCTATGCCCTTCTAAGGTTCAACATTTTGTATATCCATCGCCTTCCCCTTCCCTTTTTTACCTTTCCTCTTCTTATCCTTCTCCGCTCCAATTAACTGGCCGAAGTTTGGGCAAACAACAAATTTTCCCTTGATCTGTCCTAAAGAGAACGCCGCCCCCTTCTGTCTCCCCTTTTCATCGACATCCTGCTCTCCCCATGGCGATTTCTGTTTAATCACGACCGCCTCCTGTAAGAACCCCATTCGTGAGCCTCTGCTGACATCGAATTCAATGGGACCGTCTTCGCTATCTTGGGAGCCCCAAAGAATAGAGATACGTCCCGATTTATGGACCCGGAGTTGGCCAGCTATTCCAGATGGTGGGAAGGATTCAAGGAGCGCCATTTGAGCTTTGGCGGATATCTTTTGTTGTTTGAGCGATAAGGGAACATTAGGGAGGGGTGGGGCAGAGGCGGCAGATTTGTCGTCGGTATTTATGGGTGCGACTGGAGCGACCGCAATAGATTCTTTAGCATCCTCTGAGGAAACAAGTTGTGGGAGGATTTCAGGGAATTGGAAGCAGAATATTTGGTTATCAAGTTCCAGATTCTTCTTAGAATCAGTGATACCGGACTCCTATAGGCAAAGATTAATGGTTAATTCGGGACAAAAGGGAAGGCCGAACCAACCATTTCGACATCGTCGTCGACTTTGATACCAGAGAAGTCACCAACCATCTCCCTTAGGGTCGCTTGGCGGTCCAGCTCTTCCATCTCTGTTTCCTCTTTAAATTGCTGTGTCAAAACCTCTGGGTCTGGCTTTGCAGCCTTTGGTGAGGGCGGAGATAGAGGTGGCGAGTCCAAATCCGGGAGTGCGATATCATCGTCATCTACCGGCTCGTCTTTAATTTTTATTGTTGTTTCAAATTCCACTTTGGTTTTCCCCTTTTTTATGCCTTTGTCTGTCTTGGTACTCGAGTCAGTGTTCACTGAAGATTTCAGCTCATGATGATGGCTTCTAGGAACTCTGAGTGGCGCTCCGGCTCCCCATAGTCTGTCTTCGTCGTCCATCTGCTGGTCGCCTTCATCATCCTTTTTACCTGCGAGATCATCGAGGTACCCTATAAATTCTACGTCCATTCTGGCATCGTCGGAGTCCTCGGAGGACGAATAATTTATCTCCTGACCGTCTTCGGTTTTCATTTTCGCTTTTCTTTTCACCCCATCTAAGTCTGCGCCCATAGGCTGTCTATGCTTCGTAAAATTTGTCCCGCGTTCGACAGCAACCTCTTTTAGACGACCTAGATACGATTGTAGAAGATCAGTAACCAATAAACCCGGACAACAAGACACGCTTGTGTATGATATACCAGTATTAATACTTCCTAATGCAAATGGTCCAGACGCTGTGGCAGGCGCATCTGAGAATCCGCCTCTTCCTCTACCTCTTCCCCTTCCGCCTCTTTGACCGCGGTCACTCCGGTTCCCCCGAGCCGGCGCTGGGGTAGCTGAAGCTTCAAATTTCGCTGCGATAGCATCCCGCTCTCTTATTTCAAAATTAGCACAACGAAACAAATGCGACCAAAGACTCAATTAACCGCTCACTCTTTAGTTTTTCTTGCAATGGCCTTCGGCTTGAACTTCAAACCACCCGCAGCTCCCCTTATAGGTGGTCCAACAAGTGGCTTTGGCGTAAGGCTATCCAATCTCCCAGATGGTGGTGCCTGAGCAATTGGTGCAGGAGGCTCCACGATTTCGGCGGCGGGTGTAGATGGTCCTGTCGAAGGCTGCGAGGCTTCTGCGGAGGCTTCTCCTCCTCCAGGAACCTTCCGACGGGCTACGGGTTTTGGCGCTGCTTTGAGTCGTGGAGGCATGCTTGGAAAGTTTTGGTGGGGGATTTTAGAGGTATGACTTGACTCAAGTTTTGGACGTGAAGTCACGAGCATCAAAATAATTGCCGAGCCTCAAGACTGGAGCGATAAGCTACGTATTTTTGTGACCTAAAATGCTGTGCCCTACGACCAAACCCCACCACACCGGCACCAAAGAAATCCAAGCAAATAACTTGTTTTGCTATTTCAAGCTAATCTTTTTTAGTTCTGCGATGATTCATATCTATGTTCTAACCATACATACTTAAAGAATGCCAAATCGGAACGCATAGAACCTGATTACATATATGACGTATGTATGCAGTTACATTAACTTAAGAGTAAAATAAATACATGTAGGTAAACATCTATCTATATGCTTCCTTGGTACTGCACCCTTCGCTCGAAGTCATATTATAATCTCGGGGGTGCGGTAGGTGCGAGTGACATCTAATGATGCAATCATTATCCCGGGTTATGTGGAAGACCACCACCGAAAGAATATTATTACGTTTAATACTACTATATTTCGGTTGATAACTATGTACATCATGTACATGTAATGATCTAGCGCCAACCCCCCTAATTCTAGCAGTGCTAGTGATTCATAGCCGGGCGAGCCGTGAGGATGCGTATAAGGCAGTTGATATGATTTAGGTATCGAAACTACGTTTAGTACCTACCGCATTAATTCGTCTCAGCGGACACTCATATTGACGTTGAAATTACTTGCTCTGATCATTTATCTTGCAAACGCCCACATAATCTTCCCTCCTACGCGCTGTAAAAGGCAACTTCGACGTCTGTGTAACCGTCCGCTGAGACGAATTACTGCGGTACTCCGTTAGGCGAGGGTAAACAGAGCTGTTTAAAAACGGAGTTTGGGGTTATTTGGCCCACCAAACACCTGACTGTTAAGGTTGTGATGGCTGCAACAGCGAAACAGAACTGAAAAGTAGGTAACCCCTACTTTTCAAAAGCTCCGCTTCAACACCCTAAAGGAGTTATACAGTTGGCTGTCCGAACACAAATATTTTTGACAAATCGAAGTTTCGAAGAAAACGAAACGGAGTTATGAAGTTACCATACATACCTGTCTCCTATAACTCAGCCAAACGGGCCCTTAACTGGTAAAACCCACTACATAGTTAGCCTGTACCCATCCCCTATTTAACAGCAAGCTGCCACTCCCGCTCGAAGCATGTAAGCAGGAGGGCTGGGGACGAGCCTACTAAATAGTAAACTATAAGGTGCGCTTGCTATATAGTAAATCATATGTATGGATGGAACCCCGGAACATGTGACGGCGCATTTTCTAATATAACAGAAGATATGTGGCAGAATGTTATTATAAAGTATGGTTATAAAAGAATCTTGGGGTCATACTTCAATATTAGTCTGGGGGATTGTAGTGGCTGTTGTGGTGGAATGTTGATATCGAGCCGTCTTTAACCCGAACTACGAATGCCTTAAACAATGGGTTTACCTCTTATTTGCACGACCGATTCAATTGACTTGGGAGGAAAAAGACGGGCCACGGGCGATTATTAAAGGGAAAAAAAGGAGATGAAGAAAAACCTAGAAGCTACAGTGCAGAATTCGAAACTCCTAACCTTGCTTTTTCATATATACAAAACGATAACAATAGAAAAAAGAATATACAGAAACTCCTCCATATTTAGACGCTTAGCTTATAGGATATGTAGTCTATTCGGCCTCTTCTGTCTCCTCATTAGCGGCCGTTGCTTTCTCTTCAAGAGCCTTCCTCTGAATCTCTAGCACCATCCCGCCGTTCCTGCCTTCAAGCTTCATCCACCTTCCCAACCGCACTTCCTGCCCAGTTCCTGCACATATTACCAATTCCTCTTTCCCCTTTTCTCCTCTCTCGAAGATCGAGAGTCCGTTTACTACTCCTCTAACAATCTCTTTGTCTGAATTATCGGGAACGCCAACTACGCCAACACGCTCGAGCTTCTTTTTGTCTGCAGAGACTTTCCAGATACGCACATGTCCGTCCCATGACCCTGAAGCAATCAAATCAGAGTAAGGGACTGCGGCAAGCGCAGTGATATAACGAGGCTGAGGAGGACAAGGCGGATTTTGATCAGGGTTGGTTTCGGCTGAAGATTGATCTGGTGTTGGTCCAGGATTGAGGCCGTGGGCATAGTATATGGTGTGGACAGGTTTCTTCTTGTGCACAGACCAAAGACAGATATTACTATCCCACACTCACAGTCAGTCAGAACTTAAGATGGAGATGTCGTGATCACTTACCCATTATCACTCCCGGTGACAAAATACTCATCATCGATCATCGCCACGCAATCTATACTTCCCTCCTCATATCTCTCATTACCGTTCTTATCCCTTTTCGGCTTTTTAGAATCACCAGTACTTCCTCCGCCACCGCGAAACACGAGTTGAGTCTCATCTACTATCTTCCATAATCTTGCGGTACGGTCCCTGGCACCAACCGTAATGCAACGTTCTGCATTCAAGGCTGTGATTCCAACAACTTGGTCTTGGTGACCAAATAGTGTCTCAACATACGCCAGTTCGTCCAAGCTCCAGAGTTTTACTGTACGATCATTCGCGCAGGAGTATAGCTGATTTGTTCCACGTCGAAATACCACACCGTTTACTGCTGCTCGGTGGTGCTTGAAGACCTTTAAAACCTTCAAGGTTTCCGCATCCCAAACCACTAGTCGACTATCTTTTCCACCTGTCGCAATAAACTTTCCGTCCTGGGATGCAGCAACACAGAGAATGTCGTCGATATGTCCGTTAAATTCTGCATCATGCTTTGTGCCACCTTGGGCAAAGAGAACTCGCTTTGGCTTTTTGGCAGGCGTAAAATTTCCCGTGGCAGGCGGAGGTGGGTAAGGAGGGAGAGTCCATTTCACAAGATGACGATCCTTGGTTACAGTGTAGATGTATGGATCGCAGGTAGCAATTGCAGTGGTTGAACCACAATTCATACGGAAGAGAGTTGTTGTAGCGGTGTCAAAGGAGAATTGCGATGCCAGACGACGGTAGATTTTGCCTTTCTCTTCCGCCTAGAAGTTATATTAGCATTCAACGTGGAACTTAGAACGAAGATACGTACAACGCTCTCTCTAAGACGGGTCGCAATTATATCACGGTCTATATCTGCTGCATCAAACCCCACTTCATCTATATCTCAAGGTATCAGCATGAAACACTTCCCCGGTCGAACCGCAATTTCTCGTTTTACCTGTTTCCTGCCTCAAATTATCCAGATACTGCTGCGCCAACCTCAATCGTTTCTCGGCAGCAGTCTCTCCTTCATATTCCTCTTCCTCCTCATCATCTGTGGCGATAGCTTTTCCATCCTCACTTTCGCCCTCCGATTCGCTAGATATATCCTCGTCGTCCACCGGCTTTACCTTTTTACCACCAGACCTATCCTGAAGATAGCTTTCCCTCGATTTTTTGTGTTTACCTCCGGAGGCAGAAACTTCGGTACGTTTGCGTTTTTTGGCCGAGTTTGGAACCGTAAAAAAGGATGACATGATCCTTTGTGGATTGTTGTCCAGTTGGATATAGCACCCAAAATTGTCATTCGAATATTGGGCTGGTAGCAATGGCGCAAATATTTTTTCCCTGCGAGCCTGCAGATGTTGGCCGGGTAATCGTTATTCTTCACTCTAGTAGGACCTGCATAGGCCAAGGACGCTAAGATTGTGGGGCCTAAACTCGTTACAGTATCACAAAAAATATTCCCATCAGAGGATTGGTCAAATACATACATGTAGGTACAGTGACAGAAACATGGATAAAACGACTACCACAGTCTTTGACAATGCCGTACCACTGCCGTACCACTACCGTATACTTCGTTAAAATACGGAGATAAAGCGGCACATTCTCACAATACCGTACTGATGCGGTATCAGATTTACCCACATTTCTGATACTGTATGTACTCGTTTACCATGATAAGAACCAGAGAATGCAGTTGCTCAGGGCAAGGATTATTTGTATGGAGTGGCGGTGATCTCTCATACAAACTATCCCTGTTTCCGTCACTTGGTTCTTTTCGTGGTAAACGAGTACATGTAGGTACATACATGTACCTACTCTAGGCATTTGGAACCGACATACATACATGCACCTACTCTACATACATGTAGATCTCGAGGAACCTAGCGTAGGGTATTTTAATCCAAATGAATAATGAGATTCTACAGACAGCTTTTCTTGGGTCTTTAATAAAATCTGTTATGTAAGGTGGGTACTAGTCTCGTGCCTAGCCTGTGTTTGCTTTGATTCAGCGCATAGTACTTGTAGTTCATTTAACTGCCGTCCAAATGGAAGGTTTCTACGAGTACTGATAAGCAAAATTAAATTAAAAGACTTTTAAGTGACCCCGTACCTACATGTACGGTGTCGGACAGCCAGAACCAGCCGGCCAGAGCAACCACTGACTCCCCTTCACCCCATCGACTTTCAACAATGCAACACTTGTCCAGAAATAATTTTCTTTTGTAAATTGGGTCTAATCATGGTTGTAAACATCCCCATAAAAGAGGATTTAAAATAATTAAGAACTGGCTGCACTATGACCTCTTAAACATTTGGTACAATCTGCCCGAAAAACAACATAGCTGTGAAATAATAACTTTAATAGCTTTATGCCAAGGCCGTCAGATTAATTGGGATAATTCTTACCCTATTGGGATGATTAGATGATCGTTGTTACCCGATTAGGACTAGTTTCTAGCTTGAAAAGAACATGAGGCATGATTTTGACTGTCCGGCGCTGTACCCAGCCCGTTACTTGCAGCAAGCTGCCCACATTCTCGTGCCCGGTTGCTATGCCAAGACTTTCTGCGAAAGTTGGCGACAGCGTCCGGAACCCATTAGGCCCTTTGCGCAGGAGGCTTCCAGATTCCCTGTAGCTTGGCACTATTTGGCAAAAAGAGGCTGACATAATGTTTCAAGCCAAGTCCAGCAGATATTTCTTATGTAAGCTGGAGAGTAGGCCGTAATACTAAACCCTACTGAAGGAAAACAGTCACTCGCAGATTACTTTCCCACACAACAACGCTCACCATGACAACTTTCAAATAAGAACAAAACAACAAAAGTCGACGACGATACATAGCAACAAATCTGTACCAGCCAATCCGCCCACCTCTCTCCCAAGGTAAGTCAACAAACAGCTTTTTGAATCCATCTTACCTTTTCTTGGAGTCCGCCCGAGAAAAGAAAGGCGGACACTCAAAATGGCTGCTCCGAATGACTGACCCTTTTTCTCGCCGCGATTCACAGTAAACCTCGAAAACCGTCAAAATGGTCAAGACTTCCGTTCTCAACGATACCCTCAACGCCATCAACAATGCCGAGAAGGCCGGTAAGAGACAGGTCCTCATCAGGCCTTCGTCTAAGGTCATCGTCAAGTTCTTGAGCGTTATGCAGAAGCACGGTATGTTCGATTATTTTTTATTTTCTCCAAAACTTTGCCTATATTTATTTTGTGCAATTTTTATCGGGTTGATAACTAGACGGAATGTCTCGACTTCCCCACGACTTTTGTCCTTTAAGTACCCGAAAAATTAAATATCATGCGCTGGACCTTACACGTTTCCTTTTCCCGAATTTTAACCTTCATCTTATGGACCATGAAACGTTTAATTCAACGCAACATGCTAATGAATTCATTCATAGGATACATCGGCGAGTTTGAGGAGGTCGATGACCACCGCTCCGGAAAGATCGTCATCCAGCTCAACGGACGTATCAACAAGACTGGATGCATTTCTCCCCGCTACCCCGTCAAGATCACCGACTTTGAGAAGTGGGTTGTGAGGCTCTTGCCTTCTCGTCAATTCGGATACATTGTCTTGACCACCTCTGCCGGTATCATGGACCACGAGGAGGCCAGGCGTAAGCACGTTGCCGGAAAGATCATCGGATTGTGAGTGGCCTCTCTTAATTATTATCTAGTAGTTCCATGCTGATCTGGATTGTTCTAGCTTCTACTAAACTCGATAAACCGGGTGTGGAGGAAACAAAGGATTGGCAATATCTTTTTAACAAATAAAAAAAACTGGGAGGATTATAAAAGTTCTTCAAATGGGAAAGGGCAATGTAAATTCTAGATCAATGGAGTTCATGACTGCTTCCTATGGGCTGGCGTTCTGTTTCTTAATAAATGGGGACCTTAACTACATCTATTTGTCACAAATCGCGCAAGCAATGAATTTTCGCCCCAGAACAAACAAAGTGCTTTATAAATTGTAATTCGCTGTGAATTGCTGTGATTCAAGATCACGTGTGCATATTGTCCATCAGACTGCAGCCTCAGCGTATAATAAGGAACCAGGCATTGGGCTCGGAGCCTCAACCTCAATGCTTGCACCGAATTGAATGAACTGCCAGAGCTATTTCGGAGTCAGAACTTGCTGTGATCAAAGCTCGATATAATCGACGGCGCTATACCGTCACTCCGGCTTGCATCTCATGCATTATTTAAGCTTCATCTAAACTTAGAGAACTCGTGCAGGCACTAACTTCGGTACTCATACCCGGATATATATCCTACTACGTGCATACAATACCTACTTGCACCGTTGTTGACACCGTGACGCCCATTGAGTGTTACACTCGCGTTCAAGAACTCCACTATTTCAGCTCATACAAGGCGAGAACGCACAGGCGGGGGAAACAATGTACTGGCCAGTTGGCACACCCCGAATATATGCTGCTAAACTTCCAGCAGTTATATCTCCACCGGTTTATGATTCTGATGACGGGTCAGCCGAGCTTGTACGGAATAGTCTCTCTGCGTCTTCTGGCTCGGGCAACGGCGACGGCGAAGATGATGAAGGTTTTGAGGAGGTCAAAGAACTACCCGAGGAAGAAGATGATGACGCTTTAGGCCAGGACGGCCAGAAAGTAGGGGAGAAAGAGGTAGTGGATCAGGATATGCTAGATGTCCCAAAAAAGAACAGGGCGGACAGGGCAGATTCTACTACAAGCAGTATTTCAGGCCTGGGAAAAGATGGCGAACCAGGGCGGGGGGACATCATTGCACTGAAAGTAGCGAGAAATGGGTTTTTGTTCGCGACCATCACCGCTTCAGAGCTCACCATCTGGCAGATGAAAGTGAGTAAGCTCATCCGATTCTTGTACCACAAGCATTAAGTGACGGAAAGAGGGATGCAGGAGTGCTGATATAGATTTCTACCTTAGCCGACAGCAGTAGTTGCTCATGTTCGTCGTTCTCAGTCGTCGTTGAACACGTACGGCGTAAATACAGATGTTTTGATTCGACCCGATTCTATGATATTCGTGGTTCAAACATCACTCGGATATCTAATAACATATTCACTTGTTAACGACCCAACTCGAGACGCCAGAGTATACAAACCGGCGTTTGTAAATAATCACCATTATGCGCGACAGAACGCAATGCATGCCAGCGGAGCTGGCGGGAAAGCAGCCATTGGGGCGGGAGGTCTGATGTTGGGTGTAGGGGAAGCTGGAGGAGTTAAAGAGTACTCAATGAGATTTAGGATGGTTATCAAGGTTGATGCGGGAATTAGCAAGTATGGCCTCTAAGTTTGGTCTAATAATAGGAAGAAGCTGGGCTCTAATGGAAGTGATAGAGTACTGGCTCTCGATGAAGAATTGATGGTAGCTACAGTGAAACCTTCTGCAATCCAGTGCATCAGGTGGACTCCAGACGCGAAAGGGAATCAGACGACAACCGAATTACTGAGCCGAATGCTTTGGGTGCAAAAGAAAGGTTAGTAGTTTGCTAGTCTGGTACGTGCGAGATTACGGAGATTTATTCTAATAAATCACTGATATACTAATATCTGGATGATATTAACAGCTATAATTACTGATATGATTCATGATAAACCTATGAGCTTGTCGACATGGATCACAAACGACGGCCGAGCTTATGCAGTCCAGAAGGTTTGTACATTGATATTTGTGTCAAGGTTTGGTGCACCCACATTTATACTAAGGATCACCTAGGAAATTGAATCATCGCCTCGTATGTTCAAAGGCCATTGCTTTCACACACCTAAAACCGCTTCGGAGAAGGCAGAAAGGGTTTCCATAAACGCCCGGTTTTCATTAATTGGTGTGTCGTGCTCTGGGTATGTAAATAACTACCCTTTCTATTCAAGGCCGAAAATTCAAATTAACCTTGTTAGAGGTTCTATCTATGTCTATACTGTGAAAGACTATAATGGTGGTATCCCGTTGTCGCATATCATCCCTTCTCCCTCTTCACCGTACTCCACAGGAAAGGCAACAGTAATATCCTGGTCACCCGATGGCTACTGTCTTTTTTCAGGATACGAAAAAGGCTGGGCTACATGGAGTGTGTATGGAAAGCCAGGAGGGAATTCGTTCTCTACAGATGGTAGGATAATAGAAAAAAATCCGGGTGAAGGATATCTAGTTGGCATTCGAGATGCATGCTGGGTTCCTGGCGGGGGAGAGATCCTTCTAGTGAAAGAAGGCGGCGACGAACGACTGTGGGTTCTAGAGTTCGCCAGGTCTGCAGTCACTGGCTGCTTCAGCTCGGCGAACATCTCGCGCGCAGTCCTACAAACTAATGAGAAGATCCTCATATATCGCGGTTATGACCAGTCTGATATTACGGCAATCTCCCAGGAGACCAGTGTTCTATGGCATCATGTCCAGATGCCAACCGTTTATCTGGTTGATAACTGGCCAGTAAGGAGTGTAGTTATATCACCTGATGGAAGATATGTTGCGATTGCGGGCAGAAGGGGTCTGGCACATTATTCTGTCAATAGTGGAAGGTGGAAGACATTTGTCAATGAGCAAATGGAGCAAGAATTTGCGGTTAGGGGTGGTATGTGCTGGTATCATCACATCCTGATAGCTGCAGTTGAAAGTGATGATTCATATGAGGTAAGTCTTCCTAGGGGTTCAATGAGTACTATCCTTCCCGGATTCAATACTAAGATACCTGAACCCCCTAGATACGATTATATTCCCGGGAATTGCAATTGGATAATACATTGTTGCTACATGTCGAGAGCTTACCATCGGCTGTGGTCTCAATATCCCAAGCCGGTGAAGACTCACTCTTAGTTTATACTTACGAGAATATTCTTTATCATTTCATAGTCCAGGTAACGAAAGATAGTGTCAAGATAACAAAGGTTGGTCAAATATACTTTCATGGTATAGTTCGTTCTCCTGCGCGGGTTCGAGCGATCAGCTGGATTTTGCCAGAGGAACAAACGCGCAGCGGCGATCCATCTCAGGACGTGGCAGTTGCAACAGTTGTTTTTCTAGTCGACGGCAAACTGGTGATGCTCCAGCCTACATTGACTGAAGATGGTGACGCAAAGTATGATATGCGAACGTTAAAGCAGAACGTTGAATATTATGCATTGATGAGGGAACATCCTTTGCAACATCATTTCTTACCGAGTGGATCAGATCCTGGGAAAGGGCCGACAGATTTGCACTCACCGAATGGAAGCAGAGTGGGGGATGGATTGTCAGATTCACTGTGGTTGTTTGACGGGACGGATATGCGGGTACTTCCAGCTCCCATACTCGCAAGGTAGATCCTGGAACTGATGGCGAAATGATCTTAGGTTTGGAGTAATGTCCAGGATATACTTGATGCTCCCCATGGTGACGGCGGGAAGGAAATCCCTCTACCAGTACGAATTGGTGTTGACTTCTACCCAATGTCTACACTCTTAGAGAAGGGTATAATACTTGGTATTGAATCTGAGTTGGTACAGCGGAAGGATGTTAACTTCTCCTACTTCAAATTTGCTACACGGGTGTGTTGACAATTATTCCATTCCCCTTAAATATCTGCTGCACTTCTAAAACTTAATTGAACAGACCCATCTTTTCATAAATCATCTCTTAAGGGATCATTTAGCAAATCACCGACCAGACGCTGCAGTAGAGCTAGCAGTTGGTTATGAGAAGCTCACTTATTTTGGGCACGCGCTAGAGATACTACTCCATGATGTGTTGGATGACGAAGCGGACAATGCTCCAGAACCTGAGGGTAATACTCTTTCTATTCAACCCTAAGTAGCTCAAATCTAAAACTGCTATAGATGCTGTCCTTCCGGGTGTAATACAGTTTCTTACGCACTTTCCTCACTATCTGGATGTTATTGTTGGTTGCACACGAAAAACGGAAGTCGCATCATGGAGCCACTTATTTGCGGTCGTAGGTTCGCCTCAGGTTCTTTTTGAAGAGTCATTAGCGCGAGGGCTGCTCAAAACCGCGGGAGGCTATCTACTTGTTTTGCATACGCTTGAGCAGCTCTCTAGCTCATCACAAGATATGGTGCGACTACTAGCGAGAGCTGTCTCCGAGGGTGATTGGGATCTATGTAAAGAGCTTGCGAGGTTTTTGACAGCTCTTGACAATTCCGGGAAGACGTTGAAAGAAGCTTTGGAGCTGGTCGAATTAAGGAGCCCTGTCGAAGAATTTGACCGTAGTTTTATGTTTGAAAGTGCGAGGCTAAAGAGTCCCACAGTGGAAGGTGGGAGAGGTGAAGGGGGATTAGGCGAAAGTGCGACGGATTATGGGTTCCCAGATGTTGGAGGGAAGAGCAGACAAGATCAGTAATGTTTGAGATTTAGGGGAGTTGAAAACCATAGAACATTCGCCGAAAAGAACAAATCATGGGCATCATTAGAGAAGTATTCTTATGTCTTAGTTAGTGATCCGCAAGTGTAAACTTCTCTTGGACGGACCTGGATCACAGATGGTCACTCGATGTTATTCCTATCTCGTCAAAAAGAAAGAACCGCCCAATAATCTTACCCCAATGTTTACATTTCGACTGCGTTGGATGATAAGGATTTGTTTCATAGTCCTCATCAAGTACATGTACTTAACCCACCAATGGTTTAGTAAATATATGTAGTTAAAATCAGGACTAGGATTTGTATAGAACTGTCTAGTCGCCAAGGCGACGACACTTGTAGTCCATAGGTACAATGTACGACAAATGCCTCGGCACATCGCTAAATAAAGTACACTCAAGAGTATGATCAACTGCTGGTAGGCTGTAGCATACGGTATCCTAGAGCATGTCTTAGAATACCCGTAACCTCCCCCGCCTTCGCCAACAAAAAACTGTTGAATTAAATCACGGATATCCGTAGCTCCGTGTCACCGATGAAGATTACAGACTTTGCTCTTCCGGGTACAAAACCTTACCCGACGCGACAGTTTATCAAAATCAGAAGAGGCCGGCGACCCATGTCCATTTGTCCTACGATCTTCTCCAGCGCGATGTAGCCAAGCCATATGTACATGTGGGTAACAGAAAAAATCAGGAAAGGGAATGGAACACGAAAGCTAGGAAAAAGAAAAGTAGACGTGGTATTTGAACATCTGTCATCAGTATTTTTTTCTGCTTGGTTGGTAACCCAGTTTCACCACCCATCTCTGCTTCTTCACCACAACCAACCTTTGGAGTAGAGTACCTACCTACCCGTCATCCGCTCAGCCTCCGCTGGCTGCCCTCGTCGTCATCATCCACCCCTTTCGCTAGATTTACTTCAAGATACCAGGAAATCAGCTCTTTACTCTTGCTTCTTTGGATAAGCTTACATCAAGCTTCTATTTTCTTTCATTTTTTTTACCTCTTAACCTTCTCTCTCCACAATCTGAGTGGAAATGGCAAAACCCCGAAGAAACGTAAAGTTTGCACATCGCTCGAATCTGAGCACATCTAGCGATATTGGTCGCAGAGACAGCCTTTCTGGTGATGATAATGCTCCTTTAAGTCCTTTAAGGAACGGAATATCTGTGGATGGCATGGAGTCTAGTACTGGAAGTAGATCGCCTGTACTGAAGGTAATTAATTTTTCGACGTCAAAGCATGGATACACCAGGCGGTGATAGTCTTTAGAGAGTTCAGAACCGTTGACACGTGAAACCTTTTTTTTTTTAGGAAGAGTCCACTCCACTATCAGAATATGAAAAGAAAAAGCAGACTTTCATTACCCGCACAATATGGACGCTGGTGATGATAGGAACCTTTTTCTGGGCGATGGCGGCGGGCCACATATACATCGTGGGACTGGTCAGTGCTGTGCAGGTGATAACCTTCAAAGAGGTAATCGCTATCGCAAATGTGCCATCTCGGGAAAAGAAGTTGCAGTTCACAAAAAGCTTGAATTGGTATTTTCTTGCCGCCACCATGTACTTTTTGTACGGTGAAAGTGTGATCTATTACTTTAAGCACATCGTCTTGGTTGATGCATTCTTACTGCCACTTGCGACACATCACCGCTTTATCAGTTTTGTTCTTTACATGATGGGTATGATCACAGCAGGACTCCATCACTCTAACCGATGTGTTTTATTAATATTTATTCAGGCTTTGTATTCTTTGTTGCTTCGCTCAAGAAAGGGCATTACAAGTTCCAATTCACGCAATTTGCATGGACACACATGGTTCTCTACCTTGTTGTGGTCCAGTCGCACTTCATCATGAACAATGTTTTTGAAGGAATGATTTGGTTTTTCCTGCCGGTATCTCTTGTCGTTACGAATGACATTTTCGCCTATATCTGCGGTATTACCTTTGGACGAACCCAGCTCATTAAGATATCCCCCAAAAAGACGGTTGAGGGGTTTTTGGGAGCATGGATCTGTACTGTGATCCTTGGGTTGTTCATGACAAACCAGTTGATGCGCTACAAGTACTTTGTTTGCCCCGTTAAGGTAAGAAATATATGCTGCTATTTTAGTTATCTGTATTTGGCAAAAACGACACTCGTTCTGGGACGTGAACCGTGATTATTCCCGGCTCGTCGCATTTTGATGATGATATACCACAATCTTTTTTTATAGATGTTAGACTTCTGAATGTCTTACGACATATTGCAGAGTCTAGGCGTTTCTGACATATCTTCCCTATTTCCTGGCGCTTATTTGAACTAGCGTTATAATCCGGAGCTTAGTGCTGATCATGTTATATCATTCTTCAGGATCTTGGCTCAAACGCGTTCACGGGTCTCGAATGTACCCCCAACCCGGTATTCCTCAAGCAAGAATACGAGCTACCATTTTGGATGCAACCCCTCTTTGGGAAGATCTTGCTCATCGAGCCCATGCAATTCCACATTCTGGCGATGGCCACATTTGCATCGCTCATTGCGCCCTTCGGAGGTTTCTTTGCCAGTGGCTTGAAAAGAACATTCAAGATCAAAGACTTTGGAGATTTGGTTCCTGGTCACGGAGGAATTACAGGTAGGAAACCTAATACTGATTTTAGGATGTTCTTTTATTATTTGCGCAATGGCTGATTTATCTTTCTTTTTACAGATCGCATGGACTGCCAGTTTATCATGGGATTCTTCGCATATATGTATTACCACTCGTTTATCGCCGTCCACGTTCGTGCAACTGTCGGTGGAATCTTGGAGACTGCGATCACAAGCTTGTCACCGGAAGATCAGATGGAGGTTGTTGAGCGCCTAGGGAGATACCTGGTCGGGCAGGGGATTGCAAACGAAAAGGTGGGATAATACTCGCGCGGATTTCCCCCCATCAGAGAGGTTGGCAACTAACATGTAACCACCTATATAGCTCCTTGAGTGTTTTAATGGCGCAATCAACGGCCAGTAAATACCGAACAGTTAAAAGGAAATGTATATTCTCTCGACTGGACTTATGATTGGTCGACCTGGAGAATACAAGTTTCGATGTTCTTTGGGTTCATAGCAACACACTTCACGGATTCCGGTGATGAAAAAATTAGAGTAGGACGGCGATTAATGATGGGACTAAAAATTGAAGGGCGTGTATATATATATCACGATCGGTGTTTGGTATGGTTATCCTGTTTTAAGGGCTGAAAAGATAAAAGGGTTTGGGTAGGGAGCTTTGAGAGTGTATATTTTTCGGACTCTTTTGTTTTGCTTTCTGTTAAGGGATTCTTTCTATTTAGTTGTAGTTACCCCTCTACCTTTTTATTTCTTGCAGCTTGGTTCAACAGGTGTGGGGGTTTATTATTTCACGGGATTCGTCATATTTTGTTATTTTTTTGGGGGGAAGAGGTGGGAGATTGATGGATCTAGCATGTTTAACGGCTCTTTTTTTTCCCTCCCCTCATGTTCATTTAAGTATTGTTTAAAGTAATTTCCACAAAAAGAGCGTGTCCGCGGACACAACCCAGTCTATATAAAACCCAGCTATATAGAAGAGCAACATCGATATGCGATGTCAACGATAATTACAGAAAAACGCCCAAAAGTAGGTATTGCGGGTTTCCACAAGTAAGCGAACATTGAGGTGGTGACCATACAAACCACCTAACAACATCAAAATTTCAAATTCGCCCTCTCGAACTGACATTTTAGCTGTAGATACTATCACTACCGGAGAATCCATATCTAAGATTCCTTTGCTCCATCTCCTTGTGGTTGTGGAGAAATACGCTTTTGAAGTTGCATTCCCATACAAATTTTGGTTGCAACGTGAATGTACGCTTACTTGTGGAAACCCACAATACAATTGCCACATACCCTTGGCCTGGTATAAACCAAAAAAAAATAAACAAGAATAAATAAAAGAAATAACCAAATAACCAAAACCCAATCACAAAAGAACCAAACCGAAGGAAAAGCAGGACCGAGCATATTAAATCCCCTTGAACCCCTCCTCAACCACCCACTTCCCCTGCTGCACCTTCACCAAAACCTCACACGCCCACCCCACCACCAGCAACCCCGGCGGTCGCGACCCCTCTTCCTCCACCGCTGCAACAACATTCTCCAACGTCGTCCGCACAACCCTCTGATCCGGGCAGCTCGCGCGCTCCACAACCGCACACGGCACCGTCAACGGCCACCCCTTCCCCTCCAGCTCCTTGACCAGCGCGGCCAAGCGGTGCAGCGCCATCAAGAACACGACCGTGCGCGACGCCACATACTCTGGCGGGTCCGGGGCAGCGCCCTTCCTTCCCGTGCCCGTACATATGAGGACCTGGTCGGCGACACCGCGGTGGGTTGCCGGTAGCGCGGCGAACAGCGGCGCGCTGAGGGCGCTGGTGATGCCCGGAAGGACAAGGGGCGTGAAGCCGTGGATCGAGAAGAAGTCGTATTCCTCGCCGCCGCGGCCGTAGATGTAGGGGTCGCCCTGCTTGAGACGGACGACGTTGAGGCCCTTTTGCAGGCCGGCGAGTCCGAGGGTGAGGAGTTCTTCTTGGGCTTTGTCGGCGTTTCCGGGGAACTTGCGGGCGATGTGGAGAGTTGCACGGCGGGGGACGAGGGCGAGTACGGGGGCGGGGACAAGCTTGTCGGCGAGGATGAGGTCGGCGGATTGGATGGCTTTGAGGGAGGCGGTGGTGAGGAGGTCCGGGTGCCCGGGGCCGGCGCCAACGAGTTGGATGCGGCCGCGGCGGGGAGGGAGGTCGAGGTCGGGGGTGAGGGTGAGGGCGCTATCGTCGTACGCAGAGGTGGTATAGGCTTGGAGGACTGAATCAATGTCACTGTCGGCTAGTCCGCACAACTTTTCCAAGGGCCAATATTCGCAGATTTGTGATAGCCACCTGATGCGGCGGGTCTTTGCGGCCTCAGCGTCCTCAGGCAAGATGAGCGTATTGAAAGTGCTCTTCTGGTCCGCGTGGTCCTCCTCGTCGTAGAGTGGGGTGTCGAAGGCGTTTTCCTCCTCCCAGAGGCGGCGGCGGAGAGCACCGATCTTGTGGCAGGCACTACCGATGCCGGAGGGGAGTGAAGAGGCGAGTTCACGCCGGATGCGGCTTGCGAGCTTGCACCCGTTTCCGGAAGTGGTGACACCGACCTGGAGAGGCCCGTCGGTGAATGTAGAAAGAAGGGTAAAGCTGCACAGGTGCGGGGCATCGGCGACGTTGACGGGAATCCGCAGACGGCGGCAGAGGTGTGAGATATAGGCGCCTTTTTGGTTGTAAGTAAATTTGAGATATCAATGATCGATTTACAGATTCTACTTACATTGTGCACAGGACAAGGGAAGAGTCACAAAGACGAGGTCGACAACATTGTCAACCTCCTCACGACCCAGAGTAGTCAAGTCCTCAGCGGTGAACTCGCGCCGTATCCATTCAATTTCACCGGCGTCAATTCGCTGTTTTAGGCCGTAGTGAAGATCGTCTGACTCGGGCGCTATGAGCTTGACCTTTGCGCCGACCTCGAGAGATTTTGTGCAGCGGGCGCCGGCGAGAGGGTTTGAGCCGATGATAAGGTGGGTCTGCTGTGTGCAATCATAGGAAGCCAGTAGGCTAGGCGAGGCAATAAGACCAGGCATTGTGGGCTCTGTAGTGCTTGGAGAGGGTTTTGAGAATGTGCAGTTGCGGGATGTGGCGGCCTTTTTACACGACATTCTATCCAGCAGCGGTGAGGTTTATAAAATATAAGTAATTTGTAGTTGTTAATAATTAACGATAGTGTACTCCGGGAGACTGGGAGAGTAGTAGAATGGTTGGGTTTTTTTTCCCTGGGGCAATTGGCTTATCGGGGAATGGCAGAGTCGGGGGTGCGGGATGGCGGGCACATCGCGACATCGATGGTGGGTGTTAAAAATTTGCGATATTGCGACATCCTGCGGCTCTGGGTGTGTGTGATGCAGGGCCCACCGGTGTCGGTGCCCAGGCAGGGTTGTAGGCCAGGGTTTCATCCCAACTGGCGAGACCCGCAACACATTTCCGCGGAAGAGAATTCCACGGAGCAGTAGAACAAGCTGTCCCGGGTGCTTAGGTCCTGCCAAAATAACATTCTCCGGAGAAGAACTACGGTGGCTTTTTAGTGGATGCAGATGGATCATGGATCGGTGTATCTGTACCGTGCGCGTTGACAGGCCTTATCGATTGGCCTGCCAGTGGCATGCTTCCTGGGGGCAGATCATTGACCCTTGAACCGCTGGTGTCTGATTGGCTGCAGCCTGCAGGTACGACAACCGCAAAGGAACAGAATGATAGAGGCGATATTGATTGGTATCACCGCTTCTCCGGACCACTGCGAGTCGGGGGTTGTATATACTAGCAGGACGGTGAGTTCAAGCACGATAAGAGAGCTTCTCCAATTTCGAATTGATGCGAATATGTATGTATGTACCCAGCGGTTGGGATTAGTCACATTGGCTGATCGTTCTGCCCGGGCCCCACGATATATGCTTCCGTTCATCAGGGACGGGATGGGGGTTTTATACTTCCTGCATCCCATCTCCAGATGATCGGGCAGGAACCGAATTGGAAAAATGATTTTCCTCGCAGCAGCGGGGCTTTTGGAATGGTCAGTGCAGTTCGGCCGTCCATGTAGACGAGCTCACGGGGTATGGCGACCACGGGTGTGTGGGGGTTTTTGGTTCGTTTCCATCCACAGGACAGCTAGGTTCACTGGAATAAGTAAATTCTAAATATCGCATGAAACTCGAACAATCCACCGTCTTGAATTATATCCATTTGAAAACCGGTTTCGGCGTTGATAGAAAAATCCCCATACCCCGAAGGCGCGTCTAACGTAGCCCGTAATGTAGGATATATCAATATCGGTTATTCTCATCCTTTATACGGGAAAACCGAGAGTAGCGGTGCCGGTATAGTCCTAACCGCACCTTATAATTCCTCCCCCGTGGGCATGTACCCCCATGACATGCCAGTGGAACTGTACCATGCAAATAAAGTTTCATGTCCCAAGCCCCTGACACTACAGGTTGAGCCAATGCCATTTCATCCAAGCGTCATCTTTAAACGTAGAGCTTCGGCATATTGGCCTGGAAGAGTGTGTATAAAATAGAATAGCAATCTTGATAAAGAATCTGGGTCCTTCGTTACGTGTGAGAAAGTGGAGAGAGGCATGGCAGAGCGTGGGGCTGTAGCTACATATATGCAGTACTTACCAGGGAGCCTTTCCAGACGTTGAGCATGCACGGCCTAGCTGCGTAACGTTAACGCTTAATTACCTGGCCGCGACTGAACATTCGTGCGTACCGGTGTCCCGGCCCCGCCTGGCAGAGCGGGCAGCACGACAGCCGTACGTGACACCGGCCTAGAGCAGATAGAGATTCACCTGTACTGTGGGCCGGCCCTTAAAGCCAGTCATGAAGATCACAGAATCTCACTCGATGGCCGCGCGTCCTTGGCGTTCAGCAAAATACCCAGCAGAATCTGCAGCTATCACTCATTATTTTTATTGAGATGGATTTCCTACATGTATATATCGAACTAAACCAATCACGACCAGTCCTCTATTTAGAACCCCCTAAAATTACGTAACCAGAAGATATAAAACACGACCAGTCTACAGCCAATTACGTCTCTGAGACCACCGCCTCTCCCGAATCCTTCGTCATCTCAGTACTACTGTCGTTCTGCCTTCCCATTGCCTTCTTCTCTCGAGCCATCTATATTGGAAATTGGAGTCAATAACCTGGCCGGCACTACAGAGGTTCAGAGGTGAAGAAACTCACAGTCTTCTCATCATGGCTATATCCCATAGAACTCCACCACTTCAGTCCCAAGCTCGGCTTCTTCTTCTCCGACTCAACTAGCACCTCATCCTTCCTTATCCTCCCCGCCGCAGCACTCGGCGGTGGCCTCTCGCCCTCTCCAGTCCCAACAAACTCGCTGGCGAGCTCCTTGGCCCTCCGCCGTTGAACCTCTTTCTTCGCGGCCGCGAACTTAGTGTCCCACTTCTCCTTCGCGGCTATCCACCGTCGCACAGGCGTCTCCTTGATGACCCCGATCTCTTCGGGCTTCATCTGTAGTGCCAGAAACTCGCTGGGGGGCGGCAAGTCAAAGATGCGGCCGTGGCGGTCAATTTGCTGCCGGATCATGTTCTTTTCAAAGGGAGGAACATTTGTCGAGTCGGCATCGCGGATGGTGCCCCGCTGCTTCAGTTTGTGGCCCGGGGGCTCGGTCGTGCTGTTGTTGTTATCTTCGCTCTCGTCAAAGCTGTCCGAGTTGCTGGAGGAGATTATGGACATGTCGTCGTCCTCGGATACCTCGATCTTGGTGTGTGTGGCGTTGGTCAGTGCCCATGCGCCAAAGTGCGCGATGGCGCGATACATGAACTTTGCAGGCCTAGTGAAGCTTAATGTGGGTGTCACGTGGCAGCAATCGTCGTATATTTGCAGCCAGACGTTGGTAGGGGGCCATTTATCGACACTGGCCTTTTGCCTACCGGTCTTGTCGTCTGCTAGATGTCCCTCCCAGGTTGGGTATGTTGCGGGATTGGCCGCCTTGTGTGCCAAATAGATCTGCTCATCTCGCAGTACCTCGCCTCCGCCTGTCAAGACCAAAAGCGGCGGCAGGCCCCCTAGACTGCCCTGTAGAATGGGGGATACTAGAGGATGGTTCATGAGATCATTGGTGGTATACATCTGGATTTGGTCTTTCAATATTATGGTTTTACCGTCAATAGTAATAGATGTGTTGCGGCGTGATGGCTTAACTGGAACTTTTGGATCCACTATTTGCTCCGGTACCACTTCAAAGCCCACGGGTGTACTTGTAGGATTGCTCAAAGCTATGCCCAACTTGGCTGCCTCGATATCATCCATGGTTGGAGGGGGCCAAGCTAGAGAAGGTTTTTGGAGAAAGCCGTGTGGTGGGATAAAGTCATGTTTATTCTCTATAATGACACATCATTGGTTAGAACTGAACTAAACCCTCCTGAGAAAGACTATGGTACGCGGAGGTGCATCATGGGGGGTCACTCGGTAGCCCAGATTCGAAACATACCCTGAACAAGGCTTGGGAAACTATGGCATAGATCCACCCAGGGGCTTATCAAAACAGCACCCGCAGGTAAAGGAAGGCCCTGATCTCTTAGGATTATCATCATTGATAGAATCATTCCTCCACCAGCCGAATCCCCCGCCAGTACTATTGTTTCTGGGGGCTGCTGGCTGATTAGATAGAAATAACATGCTAGCACGTCGTAAAGCCCTGTTGGAGTTGTGGATTAGCTAAAGGGGGGCGTTGAAGGACCAAGCAGAGCTCGAGAGCTGATTTTTGGCGTCTGTAAAACGTACCACAGGGGAATGGAAATTGGGGTGCCAATCTATAACGCGCTTGTTACACCGCGATATTAGTATCTGCGGCAGCTAGTTCGGATATATATTACTTACGCGCAAAAACTCGTGCCTGAAGCTTCCTTGCATGCCGCTGGAGCTGATACCTGTGTTCATCCACACTACCAAAAAAGTAGGCACCTGCATACTGTCAGTACTTGAGCATTGTAACGGGTCCGACCGCATGAAACATTGCACTAACCGCCATGTACGTATAACATCGTTCTTTGAATTTCCGAGTGTCGCGTTCGGTGCCAGTAATCTTTGCGCATTTCAATCCACTCCGCGCTCAGCTCTTTAGGCCTCCACCTCCACCACGCTTTACCACCGACCTTTTCCACGCCGTCGGGCCCGAGTTGATCAATGACACACTGCGCTGATTTTTCTAGGTATTGTAATGGGATTGTTGTAATCTCGACATGCACCGAAATAGGGTGCGGGACATATTGACTTGTGAAGGCTTGGAACTGTTCTACAGTGTGGTTCGAGGCGTATTCCATAAATTTTTTGATAAGCTCAACACCTTCATGGTATGAGAGGCTGCTTCTCGGTGTGCCCTTGAGGGAGTTGCGATCCAGGTACTGGACGTTCGAAGTCAGTCTGTGGCTGCAAGCGCAAGTGTTAAGGGGACACAAACGTGTGCAAGCGCTGTCGCTATCACAGTTGGGGTTGTAGCAGCAGCTACAGAGAACGTGTTGAAGGGCATCTGTTCACAGAGCAAGGTGGTAAAGTGTACTGCGGAGGACCACGATGCAATACGTAGAAAGAAAGAGGCTAAGTGCAGAGGGAAGTGAACATTGCGCGTGATTTTGTTACACCAAGTTGCCTATATTTCTGATATCGCAGAGACCATTCTGCGTCCCTTTGATAATCGACAATAACACAGGAACCAAGTTCCAGGGTTTAGCTCCGGCGCCAGGGCCGGCCGACAGTATGCCTACTCCACATACGTCGATCAATTAATGAGAGATTTGCCAAGTTTCAGCATGGCGACCGATTGTTGCTCCCCCATAACAAGGGACATGTGGGCCCACTTAATATTGGGTTGCTATGTGGGTATTTATCCTTGGTTCGAAAAACTATCAGTGACCAAATCAGGGGGTGTGACCGAGCCAACTCAGGGGCTGTGATCGAGTCAGGAAGTGACTGGCTTACCTAGTGAGCTAAGGTATTATATTGTAACTTCAACATCGCCTTGCAAAGGTCAAAAGGTGTCATATCTGTAATTTTCTATGCTTCTATTGTGTCGGGTTTTAATATGATCGAAAGTATTTGGAAAGTACAGTACCAGTTATTGTGGCCTAAGTGGGTTAAGTGTTTGTTGCAGAGCGTCCTGTTAATCCTAGCAACTCACAATATCTATATAATGGAGTTATGGCTCGACGTACTCTAGTAGACTGATTACATGTAATTAGGTTTTCGATTCGAATTGATGGTTTAAGATTTACTTCAGTTAATTATTAACTTGGGTTAATAGTAAGTCTGGTTCTGGTTGCAGCCGCTAGGTTAAAGCCAGTGCCTCATGCTGAAAGTTCCATGTAGCATAAATAAACCTATCTAAGATGGAGAAGATCAAAGAAGGAAAGCGATCTAGCTATGGTCATGATTCTGTCCGGGTGGGACAGCATGATGTTGCACTATTAACTGCATGCTAAAGACGATGAAGTTACAGGACGTTGATTGCGGTTTGAATAGTATATCCAGTGCCCTCGGACCGGCTCATGATCATCTAAATTCACTCCAGAGTTCATGATGAATGACACTGTGATGATGATGACTGGTTTCTAAAAGACCTTAATAGGCATCGTTTTGGGCGGGCCGTGGATGGAGAAAAGTGTTAAGAGCCCGGCCCTCCAAGGGAAAGAAAGCGTCAAATAGATCATTGATCTCAGGTCTTGTGGATTGCGACACTCAATATCGCTGACTAAGCCCCCCCAAAAATATGGTGATCTCCCTTGGTTGCACATGTGGTTATTTGGTCATCCGTGTAGGTATGTATGTAGGTATGTAGCAGTGAATCCTAGAAATCGGACACCGGAAGTCTAAGTCTTTTTAAGTTTACCCCATTTATTCTTGTGAAACCGTGTTCTTAAATAGTACATGTATTTACATCTAGTTATGAAGTCAACCTACATGTACCCAACATAACTACATGTACCTACCTATCCTCGCGGTACTGTACATGTACATGTAGTTATACGAAACGTGAAGTATGTGTAACAGCCTGTGCCTACATACTTAAGTACATGTAGGTATTCTATCTACCTACGAGCTTATGCTAAGTCTTGTATCAGAGCAACTCCATCGTTTCTGCTTCTAAATCAAAGTTCATGGATATCTCTTCGTCAACGTCCAAGGTCACAGTAACGTACGCGCCCCTCACCTTCCCCACATGCGAATTGTGTTTTCTGATGGGCCTTTCGAGATAGCTACTGGGACCCCTTCAGTCTCTATCCTCTGATATCTTCCGACCTCCGTTCCCGACTCCCTTTGCGAAACCTACATTGGAAAGCGCCTGCCCGCCCACTGCGCTCCATCAATTCCCTCCATGTAGAGCTCAACCCATCTCCTTCATCTCCAGCATTCGGGTCTTCACACGATCTTACTCGTGTTAAGAGCTCTGAGTCTTCGCGTTCTGTGGATTCTACCGTCCGTTCGGCCTCGAAACCCTCTGCGCCCCAAAAGGAACGTCGACACCAGATTCCCGGCTTGCGGAATACCCCATATCTCAAGATATTTTTGCTTAGATGCGATGACAACGATACCTACAAAAACACCTCGCGGAAACTTCTCCGCGAGTGGGTTTCCGAACACACAGCTAGCTCATCCAACGAGAACAAGCAGCATGATGCATTCGAGTGGCTTATTATCCATGTAGTCCTACCAAATACATCGGCAGCGCTCCAGCCCCGATCTTCATCATCTGCATCAAATGCCGCCGGCAGCTCTCGATGGATGAAAGGCAGTACAACTCTTTTAGACAAAATTAGGGGTGATTTTAATTCAAACACCAGCAAAAAAGATAGAATTGTCCAGATCAGAATATCCCCCACACATCCAGCACTGGCCACACTAAGCCCTCCGGTATTGGTGGGAAACCAAATAGTTCCAGTTCCTGAAACTCCGACTGAAAGCGAAATGGCATGGCTGGATCTTATTGCCAAGTTTAAAACTCAAATCCTTGCTAGTTTTGACGCAAGAGTTAGTCAATATGAGGACGACATTCGAGAGAAGGATAGCCAAAGAAGACTACCTGGTTGGAACTTTTGCACATTTTTCGTGTTAAAAGAAGGTCTTGCCAGAGCCTTTGAGTCTGTTGGCTTGGTAGAGGATGCTTTGGTACTTTATGATGAATTAGGTTTTGGTCTTGACGCAATTGCGCGGGATCAAGAGCAAAAAGAAAAAGCCGAATCTAGCCCGGATGATGTTGTAGGGGGCAAGTTTGTTGGGTGGACAAAGGAGAGCATTTGGTGGATTGAAAAGGCTAGAAACAGATGGGCTGCACGTCGTGGAGGAAAGGATGACGAAGAACAGGAAGATGTTGATGAAGGAAACCCTCTGGGCACAGAAAGGAAGCATTACAGGGAGTTAATCTTATCAAATGAAATCTCGCTGTTCGACTTCAAATGTTATCTGTTTGCACGGCAATCTATACTATTGCTCCGACTGGGTAAAGGCCATAACATCGGATTAGATATAGGTTCGCCAGGCACTGCATCAGGGACTTTTTCTCTTCACGAGGCTGCAGCCGCGGCGGTTGGCAAGCCAGAAGAGGATTTAACTAGGTTGGCAGAGGTCTGTAAACGTGGTCTGGAATTCGTTACTAGCGTGGCCAGAGCTTTGCGGGCCGATCTATGGACCGCATATCACTCTTCTTCAGAAGAGAAGCCCGACGAAAGCGAAGATAATGTTAGCTGGATGGTTGACAACATTGTTTCATCCTGGATATTCGCTGTTTGTGAACAGCTACTGAATCAAACGGCAACTTCAATTCTTGCGGAAGGTTCTCTTGCATCCCCGACAGACTCAGTTTCCGGGAAATTCCCACGAAGAACTAGTAGCCTGCCTCCTACACCAAGCTCTGAAGTCACTTCTTTTGGGCAGACTCATCAGGGGTCTATATCAGGATTAGAAGACCTTGCAGCAGTTCGCGCAGACTTGATGCTTCTAGCACGTGGCGTTGTGGAGACATTTGGAAAAAGGAAGGGATGGATCGGTAGTCTAGGGTGGTTTTTCCTTCCTGAAGTGGAGCGGGGCGAAGCTGCGCCTAAAATGGAGGAAGTGAGATTGGATGACGATAGAGATGCGCCCCAAACTAAAACGGCCTCCGAAAAGAATATAATAGATAGCTGGGGTGTGGAGGGAATCCGAAATGCGACTTTGAGAAGGGTTATTGAAGGCGACAGAAAGGAGGAATTTTACAAAATATTTGAAGATTTGAGTGAGAAAGCCATGACGAACTTTGGGCTAGCTAAAAGGGTTAAGAGCTGCGAGAGGGTTGAGGCAGATTTGGCAGCTTTAAGATTGTGAGATATATTTTGGATTCCCCTGATCTGGCACGTTGCCTCGATAGATGGCTGACCTACCACTTGACTATTAAATAGTCATTTGAAAGACTATGCTAGAGCTGCTAGTCATCTCGAAAAAATGACAAAATTTTATGCTGATCAAGGCTGGGGTCTAATTGAAACGACGTTACTAGGAATGTACGCCAAATGCCTAAAAGAGATGGATCGTAAAGAGGAGTACATCATGGTGCTTATGAAGCTTCTTACTAAAAGCTCTGCAGCAGAAAGGGTACGTCTACGGCGTCGAGGGATAGAATCGCTCGAGAATGAGCTTGCAGAAAAACCGGGTTCCCTCGACAGTCACGTTCTAGAAGAAGAAGCCGCTGTCATAGGCTATGTCGACAGCATTGTGGAATTATCTAAAGATAATGCTAAAGAAATATCCGCACCTATGTCTAACTTCTGGAGCGACATTACTGTCGATCCATATCCTCGACATATGATCGATAGAGATGGATTTGAAGTCGTAGTAAAGATGAGGTATCTATTAAATGAGGAAATGCGGGTGGAGAAAATTAGGGTCAGAATTGTGAATACAGTTGGGCAGGTCAAAGAGGTGTGGATGGAAACCGAAGGGCCTACGATAATGAAGAAAGGAATCGTACGAGCTTTGGTTAGAACGAATGCCACGGTGCCAGGAACCTATATGGCGGATCGGATTATTGTCACTGCGAATAAGCTTACTTTTTTGCACGAGTTGACGCCCAAGTCGTCCCCTGTTACTCCAGCAGGCCTTCCGGCAAATTCTGGGGTAGCCGTCACTACTGCTAAAAAACTAAAGCTCTCATTCTTTCCCGCACCCCGGAATTTATTAGTGAGATTGGAGGTACCGAAGGAAATCAACCTTGATCACCCTAAGGCAACAGAGATTGTACTAGACCCCGGGGAGAACGAGGTGCTCAAAGGAGAGCTGAGGGTTCGTTCTGCCACAGCCGGATTGAGACTTATGACAGCCGACCTTAAGGTTCTCGAAGGTGAGGGTATGGTTGATACAAACGAAAAGCCAGGGGTTATTTTGTTCAGTAACATGGGGAAAGCGCAGAAGATTCGATTGAGAGTTCCCTATACTAGCGAAAACGATTTGACTGAATTATCAGTGAAAGTAGAGATTGACTATACTACAGTAACCGGCGATTTTTTCTTCGCGGACAAGCTTAGTATCGCTGTGATCCTGCCACTTGCAGTGAATGTTCAAGATGTTTTTAAGCCCGGATCACTGTTCTCTAAATTCCAGGTCTCGACGGCAAATCCTGAAATGCCTTTACGCATCCTGAAAGCAACTTTAGAAGGATCAGACAGTTTTGAGGCTAAAAGTGGGCAAGGGACCGAAGGATCCATGGTATGCGTAATTCTTTTTGTATTAGAAGACATATTATCTGCACAAACATATCTAATGATTGAGATAACCAGGTCGTTTTTGCAAAGCAGCCAGCATCATTTACGTATAGAATCACTAGGAAGGGGCCCAAAGAATCTCAAAAAGAGCAGCCTTTAGCTTTGATTATTAAATACCGAACAATAGATGAAGGTGGGTTTGGGAAAGGTTGAGTAACAAACCTAAACGCTAATTTATATCAGAAATTATTCAATCTGTCCGATCTACTTTCGCATCGCAGCTTCAAGCTGCCGGGAAGGAGAAATACATGCATTGGCTTCAGCCTATACTAATTTCTCAACTCCAAAAAAGACATCTGCTAGAGTTAGAAACAACGGCATTATTGGGCGAGGTCCGCCTAGGCACTTATGAAGAATATGGGTGGGAAGAGGCTCTGGATGGTATTACTCCAACACACGGAGAAAGGGAACAGATGGAGCATTGGTTGAAGGAGTTTTATAAGGTTTATTCCAACAAGCTGCTCCAAGGAATCTACTAACATCATGAGTGTAGAAAAATGCAATAATACAGCTTAACTCGGCTTTCGAGGATCCCGAAACGGAACCAATTACACGTTTGGTAGTCATCCCTGTCGAGGTTCCACAACTGCAAGTCATACACACCGTAGAAATCAACATACTCTCAGATGCCAATGCTAAATCCCTTTCAACGCCATATACACCTCAGATGGTAGCTGTGGGGCAAGCTATCCCTGCAGAATTAGTAATTCGTCACTCTAGAGCTTGGAATGCTGTATATGCTAAGGACGAGGAGATTGACGTGAGGGATGAAGAGCTGGAGTTCTTTTATGAAGTTCAAAATAACCTGGAGGTGTGGCTGGTATCTGGGCGAAAAAGATCCCATTTCACTGCAAAGGTAAGTTATTTTGGGGAAACCCCTCGCAAAATCGTCGGGTAACAGACTTACAATTCGTAGGAAGGGCAAATCCATCGTTTCCCTATACTTCTGGTCCCGCTCAAAGCAGGAAATTTATTACTCCCCAACGTGGAGGTTAAACAATACGTCCCAGTACAGCAACAATCCGAGACAACAGGAATCATCAGTTCAGAAACGGACTATAGAAGTAACGGAGAATGCGTTTTAGTGTTGCCGGATGTGAGAAGTACGACAGTCAAGATCGACTCGAGTTTTGGTAGCGAGGAGGGATTCAGGAGTCCGGCTTCTATACGGGCATAATTCATTCACTGATACCTCAATGTGTTATAAGATAATTATGTATCTTCATTCCTCTAGCGAACAAGCATAAATACGCATAGATGAGGACCATTTGAAATATGTACATGTAAGCCATGCAGGCACATACTCACCTGTAGGTAATTGAATTGTAGTACACTATTGAAACTTTCATTCAACATCATAAAAAATCAACTTTGCATACTCGTCGACACATAGGCAGTTGATATCGAAGTACTGTTCGAAACATACGGAAGGTACAGTACCAAAGTGTGTGTGTGTGTGTGTGTGTGTGTGTGTGTGTGTGTGTTGGGGGGGTGTATGCCTGTTACCTTCGGAAAACAAAATTTCACCGTGATATTATAGAGTGTCGGTAACTACGGTAGTGCCCCAGCCTTTTTACGGGTTAATTCGGTATTCTCACACAATGCCATGTCACTGGCTGTGCGGACTACATCACGATTGCACCTGTTTATCACCACTATGGTTCATTTCCACTACAAAAGCAGCCAACAACGCCTACGTCCGGTGTCCCTTTGTGGCCCAATTTCACTGAATTTAGCTGTCTTCATTGGCTGTCTCAGCCAAAGTAGCGTAAATATTTTGATGACGGAGGTGGTGAATTACAGGAACAGATAGAAATGCATGATGGCAGGTCACCGTGAGCTGCATAACGATGAGGATGCAGAGTACATCATACTAAACAATTCAATACTGTGGGATCTGTATAGTAGAGAGTACATGTACCTATGTACTAGGGTGTAGCGAAAAGTGATCAGAATCTGATAAGACAAATACACGTATTCACTTATCAGATTCTGATCACTTACCCTCAACACCCGGTACTTTAGCATTGTAGATTGGGAGCCGCGCCATGGCCCAGATGCAGTACCTACTACTGTATTTAAACGCAACCGTGTAACTACCTCTGCCCCCCAATCCATCATACTCGCCGAATAGCACGCACAATGTCTTCTTCTGTGCCTAATGAGAACCTTGTTTCCATCAATCCCTCTACACTACAAACAACACTTTCAACAGAGTCTTTAAAAAAATGGGAACTCGGCGTCTCACTGGTTTTGCACAACTGGACTGTTCTTACGGATGCTGTTGTAGCTCAATGGGGCGGACCTGACAGTGACGACAAGCGTGACTGGCTCTGCGGCGCTATTGCGGATATGTTTACGGAGCGAGAGGAAACAGATGAGTACGATATTGAAAGCGTGTTGGTACAAGTCATGGGAGATGAGTTTCAAGTAAATTTGGAGGACGATTCAGCATGGGGGGTAAAGATTTACAATATATCTCATATATTCTCTGCCACTGACAGCTCAATAGATCGCCCAAAAATTGGTTTCTCTGCGCAAAGAGGTGCTGGAGGGAAACTTGTCTACAATAGACGAATTACACACCAAATTCCTCGCGAAACCAAAGAATCAACACCCGAGAGTCCCACAAGTAACAGAGGCTACCGAAGAGGCCGGCTCAAGCGAAGACGAGGGAGATAGTGATGAAGAAATGTCAGAAGCACCTTCGACAGGGCCTTCAGAGACCAGGCAAAGAATCGAGCCAGTCATAGATGAGGACGGTTTTGAGTTGGTGCAAAAGCGGGGAAGAAAGTAGCAATAAAATAGAAGGAAAAAAAAGGTTTAAAATATCAATATAGGTTTCTTTAATGGATTGTATTGCTGGAGAAAATAAACGTGATCCAAGTAAAAATGATATGCACCTACATACATGTAGTGCAGTTGCTTCCACGCCCCACCATTCGCAACACACCACCCCACCTTATGTGTGACATGAAGGATAACTAGAATTAGAACAACAGCACGTCCCACTGTCTACACCAAGTATAGAGCATAAGGTCGCGGCCATGGATTTTTTTCTCACCAAGGTATCGCAGCAAGCAGGTATATATATATTCATCATTCTTATCGGGTACCACCGACTGACAAACATTCCTTATCAAAGTGTCTTTTGCCATCAAGTAATTAATATCCCATCCCACCGTCTTACAACATCTCTCTAACTCTCGAATTTAGATCGGGAATCACCGTAACAACCACATTTGCTTATCATCAAATTGGACGGTACATTGCAGTGAGTAAAGCTATATCGCTTTGAACTTATCGTTTAGATACATTTATTAAGATATCATAGTCAACCAGAGGGAAAGACCGACAAGAATTGCTTTCTCTTAAAGAACGATTGCAAACAAAGATCGATGTGCGTGGCTGTTCAGTCTTTCCTGCGCTTCACGAGTAGATTCCCTGACTATGCTCCCTTTTTAAGATCATTTCACCGGCTATCGATCTAGTGGAAATTATGTAAGTCATGGACCCATCTTTGCTCTTTGCGGAAGTCTGACTTGTCTTACCCGATAGCTCAGCTAGAGGGAATACATCTCTTGAGAGTGCCTTGACACTAACTAAGGCAATACGGCATGATATCGAATCTCTTGGTGTGCGCTTGTCCGACCTCTCGAATCAAAGCGAAGGTAGAAAACGGCTCAAAAACCAGGACGAAATCAAAGGAGTTGTGCATGATATTAAAGACCTACTCGAAAAGATAGAAGATGTATGCTTCCCCAAATGGCTTATCGATGATTTGATGGTTCTAACATATTGTATATAAAAAGGCCGTTCCATTTATCAGCTTAGCTGTCACAACATCTGGAGTGGAATTGTCGTCCAATATTCCCCATAATGTTTCACCGTCCCGGCTACTCCAGGCATCGACTTTACTTACTGCTGGTGACACAGCTTATGCCCTCAACCCTTTCAATCCTGCACAAATAGGCACAACATTTACCCTGAGCCTCTATATGCTTTTTGCTGGCCACTCACATCGGCAAGAGCATATCTCTGCCAAAGACCTTACTTGGAAAGAGGTTATCTACAAATGCAGAGTGAAGTTACAGAGGATTCCACTAGTTTATGATGAGGATGATGACGGCTATAGTTCAAAGCACTTACAAGCTCGAACCAAAATTGAGGAGTATTACTATGAACTATGTCTCATTGAAGACCTGGATGACGGGCGGGTTCATGAATTGGAAGAACTGGGGCAACAACCGGGGTCCTATGAAGACGTTCTAAATGCTGGGCTGAGGACGCGAATTCCGGTTCATGAGATCTCGAAGCTTTTCTACACAAATTCCGGTACACTTCTCGGTATAGAAGACTCCAATTCTCCGATTCTTCTATTTAAACGGGATATCAATGCCCCACATCCACGTAAGCTTATGGACAGAATCCAAGCATATCATAATGAATACGAGGACAGCGACGAAGAACATGATGAGGGTTATGCTCTAGATATGGGGGAAGGTGGGTCAATTCGGACCGAGGATGGACCAATTTTGCCTGACGAATATGAACTACCACGCCATCTTGATCCTGAGTGGCTTGCATTTGAGATCTTCACCGAATCAATTGGTGATGAAGGTATCGCAGAAAATGACTCCGAATATGACTCAGAAGAGGATGTATCAGAACATTATGCATGTCCTCCACCTCCACAACCTGATATAGGGTCTGTAGTCACCAATTCATCTATGAAGAGTTCGGATATTCACTATGGCTACTCCACTCCGTCTCGTCCTTGCAGTTCACAAAATGTGAAGTCTAATCTTTCCGTCCTTGAGTGCCTGCTCCGCTTGACCGCTCTACAAAACTACCAGCAAGCGTCACACTTAACGGTACACGATGAACTTCTGAATCTTTTTCTTTCAGACTCTGCCCTATCGGGCTCAAGGGAGAGCAGACAGTTGGAACGGGAGAACGCTCGGAGAAGAATTGGTTTCGACCCCTTCGGTTCGTCGGAGAAGAAAAAGCAACTGCCACCAGCAAATGTAAAAAAGGAATCACAATTAAGGAGTATCCAGGTTACCGGAACTCCTCCAAGAAAAGGATTACACGAAATGCATATAGATAAGGGGGAAGATGTACAAGAATCTTCGGGTATCTCTCGGGGGGGCTTGGGGTCGCCCGCTGCTCCAAGCTCTGGTGGAAAAACTAGAGAGTTGGTTGGTTCTAACATTGCCTCAGTAAATCCGGGGCTTTGGACTCCTGATCAGCAGCTTAGCACCATGCTCGACCATTCACACATATCAAGACCAATTCCAAAGTGAAATTTCATGAAAAGGGTACAGAGATGTTGGAAGTGCAGGCTGATTTTGATAGGTGCTGGGGTTGGAAATAATTACATGTAATATTATATTACGAATCGATAAGTTATGTACTGATTTTCCTTTCATATGAGATGAGTCCAGAGAAATCACTTCGCAGTCTTGAATAATAATTCACTGTTCACATCAAGAAACATGCTAAGGCCCTCAAATTTGCATGAGTCTTGGCAAAATCTGCCCAACCTCAAAATTCTCGTACTACAACCATCCAACTCTTTACGTATTTAATAAATCAAATATCGCTTGAACAGTGTGATATTAGCTACATGTAGTATATCTTTCAATACTGGGGTCTTTAATAGCTGAAAGCTAGAAGGGTCGTGGGTAATACGTTAGGGTTAGGTTTACGCGTTGATAAGTAGGTACATGTAGGTGCTGGTATGTAACGAAAGACTCCCGAGCTTCGCAAACACTTCACAGCAACGCTCTATAGCTCCATAGCTTTTACACGTTTCGATTCCCAAGTTTTTGTCCTCGGTAATGCTATAGTAGAACGGTTTGATATCCAACATGCCTTACAATATTGCGTATGTACTTAGGACTCAACTATCTATCCTAGGAGCTGATATCACTGACTTTTCGCAATCTAGAATGACCAGCGACTTTTTCTACCCCCAGCCTGGTATGAAATTGCTTGACCTCCCCTGAGTAGTTATTATTAACAATGCTTCGATCAGGAGGAGTGGAAAGTCATATGTATCAGCTTGCCACGGTATTACTTGTTTTCCCCTTTATCATTTATCGCAATGCTAACTTTTAATGCAACAGAAATTGATTGATCGCGGGCATAAGGTAATAATCATAACGCATTCTTACAAGACCCGGCACGGGGTGCGATACCTCACAAACGGCCTCAAGGTTTACTATGTTCCATTTTTCGTAATTTATCGCGAATCCACATTACCAACAGTATTCTCGTTCTTTCCCATATTCCGCAACATTCTGATTCGCGAAAAAATTGACATTGTTCATGGCCACGCCTCGTTGAGTAGTCTCTGCCATGAAGCCATTCTTCATGCCAGGACTATGGGGCTAAGAACATGCTTTACGGACCACAGTCTATTTGGGTTTGCAGATGCCGCAAGTATTCTTACCAATAAGCTGTTAAAATTCACCCTGAGCGACGTTGATCACGTTATATGTGTTAGCCATACTTGGTAGGACAGCTTTTCTCTATAGATGGAGCAAATCAACACTGACGCGAACTGTGCTTGAAGTAAAGAAAATACTGTGTTACGAGCTGCTCTTGACCCAAGTATGGTCTCAGTAATACCCAACGCTGTCGTGGCCGAGAACTTCAAACCAGATCCAACAGCGGCTTCAAAATCACACATAACAATTGTTGTTATATCTCGCCTTTTCTACAATAAAGGTACCGACCTTCTCGTTGCTGCAATTCCCAGGATTTGCGAGCTCCATCCTTCAGTCCATTTTATCATCGCAGGATCAGGCCCCAAAGCAATCGATCTCGAGCAGATGTTGGAGAAACACATGCTTCAAGACCGAGTTCAAATGCTTGGTCCGGTCCGTCACGAAGAAGTGAGAGACGTCATGGTTAGGGGTCATATTTACCTTCACCCGTCATTAACAGAAGCATTTGGAACAGTACTGGTGGAAGCTGCAAGCTGCGGGCTGTATGTTGTGTGTACTAGAGTTGGAGGAATACCAGAGGTTTTGCCCAGTCACATGACAGTGTTTTCGAGACCGGAGGAAGACGATCTTGTCAGTGCGACTAGTAGGGCTATCAAAGAGATAAGAATGGGAAGGGTCAAGACAGAAAAGTTTCATGAACAAGTCAAAAGCATGTATTCATGGACTGATGTGGCCGAAAGAACGGAGCGGGTTTATGAAGGAATCTGTATGGGAGAAAGAGTAGGTTTGATGGAGAGGCTAAAGAGGTATTATGGATGTGGAATATGGGCAGGCAAACTGTTCGTACTATGCGTAGTTGTAGACTCTCTAATCCTGGTGGTGTGTACTGCTACCTTCGTCCTCTCAAGTCCTTTGTAGCAAACCGCGGCGTACTAACCCGACTTCGATTTAGTTGTTAGAATTTTTATTCCCTCAAAGTGGAATTGATATCGCGCGGAGTTGGCCAAGAAAGGCCCCCAGAATGACTGATGGGGGTGGCAGAAGAGACAGATCAAAGAGGAGAGGTTCCAATGTAGAAGCAGTAGTTGAAGAAGATTTGAATGGTGTTAGGGAAAACTAGATACCCCCAGATGTGTTGAGTGGAGCTGTCCGTGCATTATATTACCGGAAAATCCCCTTTATATATATTTTAAAGAGTTTCTAATTAATTACGAATTACCTTCGTTGTGAAAAAAACACCCAAATCCAATCGTTTTTGTTGGTGATAAGTATACAAATACAGAAGCTTGGAAGGTAGTAGTTCTCAGAAGAATAGAGACAACCCCGAAAACACGAGCGACGCCGAGAAACCCAAATAGAACCATTACCGTCCGCCCGTGCCCAATTCTCACTATCATCATTTCCTTTCCCGCCGAATTCGATTTTGCTGGTAGCAGAGACTATCGCGCCTCGAACTGAACCATACTAGTGAGCGCAAGCCAAGTTAGAACTACCATACTCAAACGAGTGTAATTGAGGACAGGACAGGGACGCACCGTTTGGTCCTTTGCTTGTAAAGAATGCGATGGCCGCACTCTTTGCATCGAATAGGCTCGCCCTTGTTGATTGCAACCTTCACTCCACACTCAGCGCAGAGGTAATGCATAGTCCCTGAAGCGGCCGAAGCACCGGCGTAAGAACGGCCAGCGCCACTGGCAGGAGGTTGATAGGATTCACGCTGATCAGACATGGAGCACTATAGATTTTTGTATGTCTTGGTAGGCTGGAGTTCAATTTTGTGTTGTTACTAGCTTAGAAGTGTTCTTAGTGGTTCGACTAGAAATGCTACCATAGACCGGGTAACTGTTTGTAAGCTTCCTATGGTGCATGCGGTTCATCTTTTCAAGTCTCCCCCGAACACCGCGAAATATACCACCTAACACCACCATAATCTTCTGCCACTATGGACCCTGAAAGAGAATGCTCCCGCTTATGGCGCGCCTGGAGAACCGTCCATGAGATGGTCAAGGATCGTGTAAGTACCGTGATTACGAGACTACGACAGGTCGAGAAATTTCGCCAAAAATAGTGAGCTAACAATTCTTAGGGCTACGAAATCTCTGAGGAGGAAGTTAGCATTACTCTCGACGAGTTTAGACGCCACTACTGCGATAGTGAAGGCCGTCCTCAGTATTCACACCTTTTCTCCTCTCTCACTCACACCCACTTACCTGTTCCTAGGCGCAAAAACATGACTTTCAAAGCGAATCCATCAGAGAAGATGCTGAAGCAGCACGCTGCACCCCCTGGACAACCTGCAAATGTTGGTACAATCTGGGTGGAGTTCTCATCGGAACCTAATATCGGTATCAAACACATGAGAACCTTTGCGCACACTATTGTATCCGAGAACTATCACACCGGTATCTTTGTTTGCCAACACAACCCCACCGCTGCAGCTATGAAGATCGTTCCAACTGTCCTCCCAGCTATCATAGAGGTATTTGAGGAGGCCGATCTACTGGTAAACATCACGAAACACGAATTAGTCCCTACTCATCACCTACTCAGTCGAGAAGAGAAGCGAAGACTACTTGAAAGATATCGCCTGAAGGAGACACAGCTGCCTAGAATACAGAGTGCTGATCCTGTCGCAAGGTACATGGGTCTTAAGCGTGGAATGGTGGTTAAAATTGTCAGGAAGAGCGAGACCAGCGGTAGATACGCCAGTTATCGTTTGTGTATGTGAGGAGAAGTATTTGGAAGCTCGCAAAATGATATTCCGGGTGGCTTTGGTGGATTTGTTATCTCCCCCCTCCCCACTTGCCACTATCTATAAGGTATTGCTCTATTGCATAAAACGATAAGAGCTTTATCGAGATGGAAACCTCAAAGGTTTAGTACGAGGCTTGGGGTAACTACACCGCGTAAAACAGGGACAGGAGTTTCTGGTTTTCTTTTCTTCTTCCCTTTTTGTCTTCCCTTTCCCTGTCTGTAATTGTATTTAGGGGCAATGGGGGTTGGAGATATTGTCTTCTCAAATGAGCATGAAATTCGATCACTATAATACAGACTTGATTGAGGAATCAAAATCCTAACATGCTTTTCATCCAGTCAACTACCTTATCCACGCCTTGTCCTCGGAGAGCACTAATCGGTAATAAACCAATCTTTTTTCCATCACCACCCTTCTTTACGTCCAACTCTAGGTAGTTCTTCAGTGCCCAGTACTTATCCTCTGTACCTGATAGGTCTGCTTTGTTTGCAATAACAAACCAAGGCTTCGATGTCATGAGAGGCCGTTCTTGTCGTAGATGTAGTGACCCCAGCTCAAAGTCAGAGCTTCCCTTATCCAGTTTACTTTGTCGGGCGTGCGGTGCTTCCCTACGAGGCACAAGAGAACCAACTCCACCAAAACGGACCATGCCTCCTTCAACGTTCTCTATCCCTGGTTTCCCGGGCTCCACCTGGCCTTGAACTGGATTCGTCTCGATATCCGGCCCACCCATAGGCTCAATATCCATATTTCTGTTCCCTGCCATCTCACTCATCATTCCTTTAACATTTGGGCCATCTTCTTCACCATCCTTTCCCTGTTCGTAAGCCTTTACTTCTCTCCAAAGGCCCTTTAAATCACCGACTGGATCATCCCTTGAAAGATCGATAACAAAACCCAAAACCTTAGCTCTTTCAACATGCCTCAAGAACCCGTGCCCTAATCCCTTATTTAGGTGGGCATCTGAGATCAATCCTGGGATGTCTGCAATTGTAAATCTAGGCTGTTGCTGATTTTGCCATGAGTCGACGGGGACTTGAGGCGGCAACGCCCGTTCGTCCAAAACAATAGTCCCAATATTCGGCGACAAGGTCGTGAAGGCCCATTCCCCCACCCTGGCCTGCTTCCCTGAAACCGAACGAAGGAAAGAGGATTTACCTGCATTCGGAAGTCCAACTAGACCAACATCTGCAAGAATTTTCAGCTCGAGTTGAATTTTCATTCGTGCGCCTTTTCCACCTTTAGTTGCAAATTTTGGTCGCCGAAGCTCGGTGGAGACAAAGTGCGGATTCCCAAAACCACCAGGCGCACCTGGAAGAAGCAAGATCGGTTCTAATGTTGGCTCAGATAGATCTAAGTAAACGGGAGTGGGGTGAGTCTGAGTGAGAAGATCCGACGAGGAGCGATGATGGTAAAAGGGGAATGCTGCCTCGTTAAACTGTGTGCTTTGCAAATTTTGCGAAAGACTTCTAGGGTAATGGAGCCAATGATCATTTCCTCCATGTTTTTTGCTGGGCTGTATAGGTTCTTCCAATTGTTTCCTTTTCCTCCGTTTCCTGAATTCTTCCTCTACCTCTTCATCATTCTCATCATTCTCAACCTCCTCTTCCTCCGTTTCTTTTGACCTCGCCTTCTCTTTTGCCTTCGCTTTTTTCTTTTCTTTTTTTACTCTTGCCCTCGCTTTTGCATCTGCGACAGCCTTTGTAGCGTATTCCTCCTCAAAATCATTCTCTGGGCCCAACTCCTCTGCTGTTGGATCCCACCGCGAAATTTCACGTACCACTGTGCCCACCGGTACTCGGATTATCACATCATCGCCTCTTTTTCCATTAATCGCACTTCCTTGGCCATTTCTTCCTGCGGTAGCCTGTACCGAGCCATCTCTTGCTATTTTGTGGAGGGAAGTTTCACCATATACGGCCTGGATATAGATTGAACCACCTGTTCCACCGTCGCCACCATTCGCAGGGCCGTTGGGGACGAACTTCTCGCGAAGGAAGGAAATGCAGCCGTTACCACCTGAGCCTGCTGAAAGTGAGAGTACCCTAAGATCTGTGAAAGGTGAAGTACTGAAAGTTGAATGTGGATGGTGAGGCTGTTGGACAGAAAGCAATTCTTCCAGTTCCTTCCCATTTTCCTTCTTATGTTCTAATTCTAGTTCTTCGAGAATTGGTCTCTCGTATATTCCATTTTCAAGTGGGAGGTTCTGCCTAAGGACCGCTTTAGAGCTTATTGGCCGACAAGATGGGGATGTCAATGATTTTGTAACCGCTAAAAATAAATCCGACCGCTGAAAACCAGTGTGGCAGGCTGATGTCCTAGGATAGAAGAAAGAAGCCAATGCAAAGGCGTTAGATACATTCCGAGGGCACTTCAAGATAGACTGACGTAGTCGAAAAGCCATTCTTGCGACAATAGAAGGTGTTTCTTTGAACTTTGGGCAAAAGGTGTTTCACAACTGAAATAATAGATCCGGGTAACATTGGTTATTATAGCAACCTACTGTCCTCTAAGTAAACACAGTTCAGATTTGTGCCCTGTCAATCAACTCGCCAGCCTAGAACCGCCTCACGCTTTACCTTAATCATCGATCTCCAGTTTACTATTACTCGCCTATTATAAGCGCGTCGCAATGTCGGGCGCTCGTCATTGGGAACAAGACAAGGAGGCAACAGTCTACATTGGAAACCTTGATGAGAGAGTGTCGGATGCCCTGGTTTGGGAGCTTATGCTGCAGGCCGGACGGATCGTATGCTACTCTTTGTACTCTATAAAATTTTCAACAATAACCCTAACAGCTTCATACAGGTTAACGTTCATTTGCCCAAAGATCGTGTCACCCAGACACACCAAGGCTTTGGTTTTGTAGAATTTATCTCGGAGGAGGATGCCGAATACGCTGCTAGAATCATGAACCAAGTGCGACTCTATGGGAAACCAATTCGTGTGAATAAAGTACGTAACCCAAGTTACAATCTGTTTGGAGCGCTCTATTGACGGCGATGGCAGGCGTCGGCAGATAAACAAAAGACAGTGGAAGTTGGCGCTGAGCTATTTGTTGGTAATTTGGATCCGATGGTAGATGAAAAGACGCTGTACGATACATTCAGCACCTTTGGAAACCTTGTTGCTGCGCCAAAGGTATGTTACGGAAAGAAAGCCACGCCTTGAAACAGTATTGACCATCTCTTCTAGATTGCCCGTGATGACCAAGGGGTATCTAAAGGTTTCGGCTTTATCTCTTACGACTCTTTCGAAGCTTCCGACAAAGCTATCGAATCTATGCATAACCAGTTTCTCATGAACAAAGAAATCAATGTCCAATATGCCTATAAGAAGGATGGCAAGGGAGAGCGTCACGGAGATCAGGCGGAGCGAATGCTCGCAGCACAGGCCAAAAAGCACAACGTACAAGTAACCCCCCAGCAGCTTCCTGCTCAATTATTCGCACCTACTGGTCCCGCTGCCGGTGTTCCCCCAATTCCGGTCGGATCCGGAGGCCCTCCTCCGCCGTCGGGCCCTGGTGGGTTCCGGCCAGGCCCTCCAACCAGGCAACCTCAAGGTATGGGAATGAGCATGGGTGTGGGCGTATCTCACGATCAGAGCCACATCGGTGGATTCCAGCGTGGGCCCCCACAGCAGCAAATGGGCCGTGGTGCTGGCGGCCCGCCCCCTCAACATCAGCAACAGATGCAGCCACATCAGCCACAACTTGCACCCCCCCCTCAGGGACTTCCAGCAAGGCCTCCGCCTCCAGTTGGATTTCAACAGCATCAACAGCATCAATATGGGAGACCCCCGCCCCCACCTGTGGGATTCGCCCAGCAGATGCATCCTGGTGGGTTTGCAGGACAGCCTCCTCCATTACCAGCAGGATTTGGAGGGCCACCCCAACTGCAAGGATTTCCAGGACAAGTACCTCCAGGTGCCCCCCCAGGGGCTCCTGGATTCCCACCACCAGGTCCGCCGCCTAGTTTTGGGGGATATGGCAGAGGTCGGTAAATGCTGTACAAATTCAGTAGTATTGTGCTTTTATAATTACATCTATTTGGAGTTTTTCACTTCTCTTGATATTTACCTATGGGCTTTGTTTTTCGTTTTTCATTTAATTTTTGCCATCACAATGTGTTGAGAATCATGAATCCAGTTATTAGCTAACTCTTCTGCCTGTTTTATTAAATTGCTGGATGTACAATAGAGGATGTATTTTGATAGGGTCTTGAAAAATTAAAAAAAGGCAAGGATCAAAGCGAATCATGGGGAGTTTGATATGTAGTACTACACTTACCTATGTACTCGTATCTTCCTGACGTTTTTGAACTGGGCCACTTATGTATGTATCGCATACACCAAAAATCATCAGCTTGGCGTATTTTTGTATGATATGCAATATTGGTCGCGTCCACAAGCGTCAGGAAAATACGAGTACATAGTATGTTGACATAACAGTAAAAATCTACTCTGTTTCAACAACGGCTACTGCCACCATACATATACTTAATTTCTTTTTGTGCGATTGAAGCTCAACGCCCATTTCGCAAATCAAAAAAGTATTCTTTACCTACAGTCTCAGTCTGGTCACGTGCTATTCTACTCTACACGTGCTATATACCTACTCCATCGAGACAGGTGAGGCTTGGCATATATTTTGACGAGTACACCTAACGCGTCCCGTTCGATCTGACGGATCATCATTCACCTGGTGAGCTTTAAACCTTAACATTCTCCACCTCCCGATCTATAACATGGCCGATAAACTCCGCGCTACGCAGCAACTTGAACAACTCCAAGCCCGCTACATTGGTACTGGACACGCTGATACAACAAAATTGTAAGCCTCCTCTGTGTCCTTGCGTCAATCTGGAGCTATCAACTGATAATTAAAAAGCGAATGGGTCTCTAACGTGCACCGCGACACGCTTGCAACTTATGTTGGCCATCCCCCATTATTGGAATTTATGTCCGTTGCCACTGGTGAATCTATGGCAAAGATGAGGACTAAGTTTATTGAGGTTTCTTGCGTCCAGCTGTCCCTCGGGGAGTAATACTAATGCTAGTTGTTTTAGAGAATGATACGCCCTGTCGGGAAACCGCCGGAAAAAGAGGATTAACTGGTCATCGTGATATTGGCTTTAGGGTTTACTCCGAGCTCTTGAGGTAATCCTGATAAGCAGGCTCTGTGCAAGTATGAATTAAAATATTGATCAAATTACTATATGTATTGGTAGCTCCGATGCCGATTGGAACCTTCATGACTTTACATATTTACATATGGTCTCTTTGGACCGAAGGCTAAGGGCTGAGACAAACTTAATAAAGTTGCAAGTTACTGCTGCTATTCTGCCTTGTAACCTATAAAGAAGATTCGAGTTAATTGATACCTACAACGCCGGCTATCGTTTTAACACACTCACAGCCACTACTGTTTCATTTTGTTACCATGCACTCCTAATCATCTTCATCATCGTTTTGTGTGGCCCTCTTCCTACCTCCTCCTTTTACCCTTTTCTGCGAAGGTCCCCCATCCGCCACAATTGCATCCAAATCAGGGCCTATGTTTCGTTGTAATTTTTTCTCCAAGTCTTCCGGAGCTTTGACTCCATAAACCTGGAAAAAAGAAGTTAGATTATGAGCATGATTAACCACGAGTGTACACCTACTGTTTTCAACATGTTCAAGACGCCGTCAGAGCCAATCTCCATTTTTGCCCTGGGTCCAAGATAGTAATCATGTCCACCATCACCTGTGTCATCCTTTTGCTTGGTAATATATCCTTGCTTAACCATCAATGCTATTATCTTCTCCGTCTTGTCGATTGGGGTATAATCATCGGCATTCATTCTCGTAAGATATCTTATTAGCTTATTCTCTGGAAGAACCTTGCCATTAAGGTAGATGAGAGAAACAATCATGGTAACAAGCCCGGTATATGTTTGTTCCCTAAATCCATGAGGCTGGACAATTTCAGGCTCGCGAAATGGCTGAGGTAAGACTGTTTGTAGCAGGTACTGTTTCGACGACGTGGGTGCCCTATCTGAATTCTGGGCAGCTACGATTCAAATTAACGCGACGTAGATGGGGGAAAGTGACATTGGTTGATGATACCTCTACGCTGGCTCAACTTTGTCTTCTCCCGCATCGGTAGCTCAACCAACTGCATTCCAAATATTTCCCGTAGCTCTCTTTGCGCTTGATCGAAAATACTTTTAAACATTCTTCCTTGGGTGCCGAGAACTACGAATAAATTAACAAACCGTATACATAGATCTCCATGGTCTGGAAGTGTTATAATCATAAACCTTTACTCGATATATCGGTCCGCTTCAGTGGCTGCCTAATGTATTCTGAAGCGAGTGCTAATCTAATAAGTTTTTTGACCAAACGATCCTTATTTGCACCCTCTAGAATATAATATAATAAGCTTCTGTACTGTTCATAAAATATAAGAGAAATCCCACCGTGCGAGTCTCCAAGCTCCTCATCACCACTTAGGGCATCATCTTCTTCATCATCCTCTGGGGTTTCGAGTCTTCTATTTGCTCTAGCACCCTGTGTAGAAGATTCTCCATTCCGTCGCTGAGGTTGGAATTGCTTCTGCGTAAGCCTGCGGCGCTGAGGAGGACTAGGGTCAGGATCGTCAGAGTATTCGGCGGGCTGCTAAGAGAAACCAAGTTATTATTTCGTTATAGTGTGAATGGGGTGAAATTATAAAAACTCACGGAACGACGTTTCCTACTTTGAAGAGGCATTGCTGATTATAGCGGTGGGATGGGAGATATTGTGATGTCACTCAGTAGGAAACGCGTTCCTTTATCCGCCGCGTGTCTTTCACGCGCAGGATTCTTGGCGGTTGTCAATTTAGGGTGTCACAAAACCTCATTTGACATTTTCGGTAAGATACAGCTACATACATACATATAGCACCTACATGCACATGTACTTATATGTAGTTCTCAAGAAGTTGTCACGACCTCAAATTTCGATTCTCGCATAGTATATTTGATGGAATACAGTTGCCATAGCGAGAGAAAAAAAAAACGTTACAAGTCTGCTGTAAGCAACGGGTTTGGTAATCTAAATCTTTGGACTTCGTTATAAGAGGGGGGTAACTATATGCTATCTTTCGATCCTCAAATGTTCCATGACGGGGAAACTGAAGGTTAGGGAAGTTGTATACCATAGAATACTGACAGTTGACAACAGGGCGGACTTTGGGCTAATAGAAGTTAAGAGAACTGGAGATCTCGTAGCTTGACTGTTTCTTGCCATAATTGGAACCCTGTTTATCAAGTGGCGGAGCAGAGTTAAGAACTTCAAACACCGAGTGATGGTAACTACATGTACCTACATGTAGGTACATGTGTACCTGTAACCCCGTGATCTGGACAACTCAGGACTGCAAGGATCCTGGCGCCAAGTCCAGAAGCATCATGCAGGGAAATCAGCCTCACAACCGACGGATCTATGACGGCATAGGTATTGACATGTGAAGATGACTTTCACATGTCAGAACGTCCCCCACACACAACAACTGTCAACAGAGATGTCGCGGCAGGCATGAAGAACCTGAACATCGTTTTTCTGGTAACAACCACTTTGACCCCTGCTAGCGCGTTTTTATGTTCAGGTTCTTCTTACCTGCCGCGAGTACATGTCTCCCCGCGCTCTCGGCTCCTGAATGTGATTTTCTCCGCGCCTCCACATGCTGATCGTTGATTTTGTCTTTTGAACAAGCCCGGGACAACACAGTGCTACAGATATACTTGATAGCCGATCAGTGATCCAGGTGCGTCTATGGCGCAAGACTGTTCCGGGGTGATTCTACTGTAAGGATTGGTCAGGTGGTCTAGTTAAACTTCCTACCCCCCATTAATACATTCTGTGCTCTCCTTTATTTCTTCACTCTCACATACACGTGTGGCTCTTTATACTTCTTATTCCTCTTCTTCGTTTTCATTCCCTTTAGATTACAGGACTTTCCTAACCTTATAGGATTTTTATTGTTTTGGTTCGTGGAGATATTTGGTAGATTTATGTCGCCCAGTCACTCTTAATGATTGGTAAGTTACATATCTTTTAATTACCTACCATGGCATAGTTTTTTGTTTTGTTTTGTTTGAGGATGTTCCCCTATTCGAGAAAAAACATAAGAGGAAGCTCATAATATGGAAATTAACCAGATCACGTTCTTGGCCGCCCCTCGCGGCGATTTCGCAAAGTTCAAGTGATATCAGTCTTGCTCTTTTGGACCGGATACTTACTGCGTGGAAATTCACATGGGCCACCTATACTTTTCATCCGAAGGATCTCCCGTTACTTCAGCAAACGCCTGACTTCATTCCAGCTTGTGACATTGACACTGCTGTATCTGTATGTCTCTCGAAATTTTGCAAAGCTTCTCAATCTCGAGTCCCCAGAGCCACTCGCAAATCTATATACAAGATCATATTTTCGCGCAACATGGGTCATGACTGCGCTTGATGCTGGCTTTTGGACCGCCATGAGAATAAAAAGCAAATGGTTGAGAGACTTGTGCAGTATAATCTTTAGCCTGTATTATCTGGTGGCGGCCGAAAGAGCAGATGAGAAAGTAAATTCTATTTCATTTATCCTTTGTTTTTCAGTAAAGACAACTAATTAAATCAATTTTCTAGGTTCGTCGAGTACGTGCAACAATTACTGTCGAACATATGCGTATATCTTGGAACAAATCTACAACTCCATATCTCAAAGCACTTACAAACTTCCTTCATCCAAGCCCCAATAAGTTTGCGCCTCGTCACATCCGCATTTCCCGTCCTAAAGAATCAGTATATCGTACACCTGTCGACGCCTGGATATATTTTGAAGGAACCCGAGAGGAACTCCAAGCATGCAAGAAGATAATTCTGGATTTTCCCGGCGGAGGTTTTGTCTCAATGTCACCTCGACATTATGATGATTCTCTTCTCTATTGGGCTAGAAAATGCCCTGGGATTCCTGTTATTGCCGTGGACTATAAACTCGCTCCAGAATTTCCATACCCATACGCCCTCAACGAGTGCTATGATGTTTATCATAGTATTGTCTACACACGCGGTGCGTGCGTTGGATTATCTGGGGAAGTCCTACCAAGAATAGCGTTAAGCGGGGATTCAGCAGGAGGGAATTATGCGGCTGGGGTTACTCTAATGATCCTCAATTCTACAAGTACTAGTTCTACAGGGCACCTGATGGAAGAGGGTTGGCAAGGCCTCCCGTTACCGGATGGTCTAGTTTTAATTTACCCATCCCTGGATCTTAGCATCAGTTCCTGGATGAGTGATGACCAGATGAAACTAGTTCGTCAAAAGGGTATGAGAAGAACAAACAAGAATGTCGTAAAAAGAAAAAGCGAATATTTTGAGAAGGCCAGCGGCATTGAACCAGAGGTAAAGGGGAGGGACGACGACATCGATGAGGATGAGGAAAGCGATACCGAACCATCTATAGGAAATGAGACTGTGATCCTGAGAGTGGACTTGGATAAAAAGTTCGACGATAATGAAGTTCCCACCACTATTACTAGCAGACCGAAGCCACTTTCAACCAGGCTTGCAATGGCATCACGGCTCTCATACTTCAATGACCGTATTCTCACTCCGGAGATGATGCGCGCCATGGTAATTCTCTACATTGGCCCTCATAACCGTCCTGACTTCACCACCGACTTTCTTCTGTCTCCAATCGTCGCCCCCGAGAGCTTGTTAGCACGATTTCCTAAGACCTTCTTCCTCACAGGAGAACGAGATCCTTTAGTTGACGACACCGTCATTTTTGCTGGCAGAATCAGACAGGCCAAACAAGACGTCTGGCGCCATCGGCGAGACATGGGGCTGGAGCACCGGTACAGTTTGTCAGATGATGGGGTGGAAGTTAGTTTGATTCCCGGAATCAGTCATGGATTCTTACAGATGGGAGCACTGTATCCCGAGGCAGCCCGGGAGATCAGTAAGTGTGCCGCATGGCTGAGAGAAATATTGGAAGATAAGCCCGAGGACGAGGGTGAAAAGTTGGGAAATGGTACCTGGAGAAATCACGAAAGAAGCTTTACAGGAGGAAGTATGACAAGTGGGGATGAGGATAAACCTTTAGAAATGGCTCTGCTTCCCGGAAGAGGCAGAGCCAAGACCAATGGGGTAAGCAGGGGAAGAGGGTATGGTAGAAAAGGTAGTAATGGTAGCTTGGGGAGCGAGATTGACTTGGTGGGTAGGAGAATGCAAGGTCTAGCAGGCCCATTAACTGCGAGAATCGACGATGATGATGAAGGGGACGAACTGATGTATTAGCAATAGCTGCGTGTAAGCTGTCCGAAGGAGTTTGAGGAGTACTGCATATTGAGAATAAATATACGATTAAAGTACATGTAGACTTTTAGTTTGCTGCTAAGGAGAGAACTGTGCCGTCCTGAGATAACATGACATTAGCTATTCGTGGTAGTACTAGTAGATACAGGCTGAGACAGCAACCAGGATTCTGGTTCATAAAACCCTAACCCTCAAACCATCCATGCTCATCCCACCAATTCAGTAATCTTCAAAAAAAAGCTTTTCATCCCGCCCTCAGCAAGCTCCTTCTTCATCCTCGATATCATGCCTTCTTAGCCCCATATAGGCTTATAAATATATCTTCCCAAACCCTAAAATGCTCGGAAAACTCAAACTCGCTTTCGAAGATGGTCTGACAGGCAAGTCCAACTCCAAGGCCCTAGTCAACATATTTTCCGTACCCAAACCGAGCAGTGCTCCCACGGCTGCCCCCGAGACAGGGTCTTGTACATCTCCACATGAAACCGACATAATCAGCGCTGGATCAAGAAAGAAGCCTAAGAAATCCAAACGAAGCGGAACAATAGTGAAGGAGTCAGCGTTGTCGGAGCCCTCGCCCTTATCCTCTACTGCGGAGTACCCCGGAAAGAGCAAACGCCAACTAAAGGATGAGCAAAAGAAGGAAAAATGGCTTGCCAGATGCCTTGCCCGCGAAGCTGAAGCCCGTGCTATAGCAGAAAAGCAGGGTCGCCTTGCGGAGCATGAGACAGAGGTGCAGAAGAAGGAGGAAGAGAAGGCCCGGCAGATTGCGAAAGCCCGCACTGCTGATACAGCGCCTGTCACGAATTCTAAGGATAGGAAGAACATTGATCTACAGCTGGAAACTGTAAAGACTGAAGCAGAAGACCCGGAAGTCACCTTCCTCCAGAATAAAAAGAAACGGCAACTTGAACGGGAGGCAGCTGGGAGTGGCCATACTCATGAGGCCAAGAAAAAAAGGCGGCCAAGCAGCGATGGTCCTGCATCATTCCCACTCCTCAGCGGTGTAGCAGTCACTGCGAGTTCATTCTTGCTGCCTAAATTGTCTTCGCCAGCGCCGGCAAACATACCCCACAAAGGACAACTGAAGGGCCAGGCTACCAATCTGCTGAAACAGCGGGAGAATCTACCAATATGGGAGCACCGGAATGATTTGCGAATTGCTCTTCGTGAGAAGAATGTACTGGTCATGCTGGGAGAGACTGGTAGCGGTAAGAGTACGCAGATCGGGCAGTTCCTGGTAAATGAACCATGGATGACGAAGCGAAAGATTCGAGATTCCAAAGGGAGAGAGTTATTGGTTGGTGGTTGTATAGCGATTACTCAACCTCGTCGTGTGGCTGCTATTAATCTTGCACGGCGTGTTGCGCAGGAGATGGGGGTTCATCTGGGAGAGGAAGTCGGATATACGGTCAGGTTCGATAATAAATCGAGTAAAGAGAAGACCAAAATTAAATTCTTGACAGATGGTATGCTGCTACAGGAAATGCTACATGATCCGCTGTTAAAACAATATTCGGCAATCATTGTCGACGAAGCACATGAAAGGACAGTGGGGACCGACTTGGTCATGGGCTTCTTGAGAAATCTTGTCTATGGTGCACGGGGAGAGAATTCTGGTGCAAATATGAAACTGGTCATCATGAGTGCCACAATTGAAGTTGGGCGAATGGCATGGTTCTTTGAGAAAGACCGAGACGCAAATGACATATATGATAATGGAAACAGCTCCATCAGCCAGAACGACTCCCAGGCTATTACGCGCACAGATATAAGTGACGAGGATGAATTTACTGGTTGCCATATCAGCGATGCAGAGGAGGACAACAGCACCGAGGAAGCCAAGGTTACGGAAATTACTAGCACAGTTTCAAAATTCCAAGTTCCCGGAAGACAGTTTCCCGTGGAATTATACCACTCACCCGAGCCAGTGGCAGACTATGTCGATGCAGCTCTCCGGACAATCTTCCAAATCCACTATGGGGAGCCAATGCCCGGTGACATCTTGGTATTCTTGACAGGCCAGGATGAGATTGAAGCCTTACAAAAGCTCGTTGAGGATTATGCAAAATCCATGGACAGAAGCGTTCCCAAAATTCACGTTCTCCCTCTCTACGCCGCCCTCCCTCAAGTCCAACAACAGAAGGTCTTTCAACCTGCCCCAGAGCGTAACATGCGAAAAGTAATCCTGGCCACCAATATCGCTGAGACCTCTGTGACCGTATCAGGTGTCCGGCACGTCATTGACTGCGGCAAGGTTAAAACGAAACAATACCGGCCCCGCATTGGACTAGAGTCACTTCTTGTAACACCCGTTTCAAAATCCTCTGCCATGCAGCGCACCGGTCGAGCCGGCCGTGAAGCACCGGGCAAATGCTTCCGCCTCTTCACTGAGGATCAATTCCTCACGCTTGAGGAAGCTACCGTCCCCGAAATCCTGCGCTGCGATATTGCCACTGCGATCTTGACGCTAAAGGCTCGTGGACAGGAGGACGTACTGGGGTTCGACTATATCGACCCACCAACGCGCGAGTCTCTTATCAAAGGACTAGAACAATTATTTTCGCTGGGCGCTCTAGACAACAATGGGAATATCAACGGCCTAGGACGTAAAATGGCGATGCTGCCGTTGTCACCAGCCCTGGCGAGGGTGCTTATTGCTGCTGCAGAAAAGGAGATGGGGTGCTTGCCGGAGGCGATTGATATCATTGCAGCGCTATCGGTGGAGAATTTATTTGTGACCCCTCAGAGCGAGGACAAGAGGGAAGAGATGGATGAGGCTAGGAAGGAATTTGAGAGACGGGAGGGTGATCATTTGATGCTATTGCAGGTGGTGAGAGGGTGGGAAGCGCAGGAGTCGCATAAAAAGGCGTGGGCGCAGAAACATTTTGTGTCCCACAGAGCGCTGTCGAATTGGGCTGTAAGCCGCCTATCTCCCATGTGTTATAATGTCTACTAAGAATTACTAGGACGTCCGAAAACAACTGCGCCAATATTGTCAACGCATTATGTCATCAATTCAAGAGACTGCCCCTCTCGAAACGCTAATCACCCCTGAGCACGGCACTCGCATCTTGAAATGTTTTCTTAAAGGTTTCTTTCACAACACTGCACGTCTCGTGCCCGATGGCACTTATCGGACAGTCATGGGCTCTCAGACTGTTGCAATACACCCTAGCAGTGTGCTCTTTGGGAAGAAAGTAGAGGCCATTATGTATCACGAGTTTGTATATACAACAAGGCCTTTTGCGAGGTCAGTATCGGCTATCCAGATGGATTGGCTTGTAGATGCTTCGCCGAACTATCTTGGTGCGGATGCGGACGTTTAGGCTTGTAGTTGCTGTATCTAGTTTTATCCTTTGTCAATAGGTAGGTAATATGAACTCTTGACGAGACAAGCGGGAAATAATTGTAGCCATTTGTTAGTTATATCGTTGACCTTGATTTTTGAGCAAAGGAGTAAACTACCTTCCACAGTCACGCTTGAATTTACAATATCCTCGGCGGTTTAAAATACCCCCGATGGCAACGCAACGTACCTCTGAGAAATCAAAGGCCTGCTTCGTGCAAGTTCAAAGTAATTTCTCGCACTAATCCTCAAGCAAAGGGAAGGAAAGAAGAACGGGGTAGGCCTCAACTTACCAGCTAGGAAAGGGACGGACAAGGACCTCATGTGGGTATAAACAGATGCCCACGTTATATACGACCTGGATATACTATTCGAGCTTGTGCTGGTCTTCTGATATGAACATAGACCAGTTTTAGTTAGCTTGCACCCTCCCCCGTTGTAAACCTAAGCGCAACCGTGGAGCGTAGTTTAGTACTTTGCTGTTGATTTTTTGTTATTCCAACGAGTGAGAATCTATCGCACTTGATTGATTGATTGAATGCTTCATTAATTACGGATCCACACTTGAGACGGAGTAAATCCCGATATTGTGCAATTGGGGTTCTAATAGTCAGAAGTTATCAAAGTTTGTCGGTGTTATAGTTGCAGTAGTTATACTCATAACAGATCTCGTCAAGTATGAATGTGATACGCGTAGTGCTATATCCTTAGATCAGTGCAGTCTAGATCGACTCTATAATTAATCTATTTGAGAGATAATCCATTCTTTAAAGAAAGATATCCAATAGACCATAGCTATCTATAAGCCATTCGTAACCGTTTTGAATGAAACAATTGGTCAGCACCCTCTCTGACCTAACTTTAGGTTGTATGAGAAGAGTAAGATGTTATATAGTGCTAGCCGAATTTACGGTACTGACAGCATGTATATTTGCAACGCTAGCACAATTAAAGACATTGATTGACAGAGCATCCGGGCTGCAAAATCAATCAAACATTAACAGAAAGATACTGAGAGCGTCGAGTGATATACAGTGATTAATTTACTTACATGTAACTTTTTAATCCATTCGGATATGCTTCCTCCGCCGCCAATAGAACTGAACAACTATATTATAGCGAGGAGTGAGGAAGATACATAAAATCCTTTTAGACGTTGTGCCAGCCCAGACAAAACTCCCCTATCCCCCACCCCCGGAGAACCCATCTTACCGGTCGGGCTGGGTTTTGAAAGAGCTACTCCATTACCTGGCGAGAGCCAGAGATGGTTATTATAATCATTATTATTACAGTGACTAATATCACGTAGTCTGTCAGGAGTCCGACTGCAGTCGACGGCAGTGGCGCCAACCACCATGCCGGGCGGCTGGGCAACTGTAGACGTCGGACCCAAATGATGCCAAGGGTTGACTTGTAGTTTGGGCAACTTTTACTTTGGGCCGCATGGAGTATCATGTAACTTGAGCCTCATCAATTCTTGGCAATTCACCGCAACCCTATTAGTAATGCTTAATATTATTTGCTTTAAAAAATTGTTTTGGAGTCAACAAATTTAACTAGTAATCAATATGCGGCTGCTTGTAATGGAGCCACTATAAAGGCGTTCTTGAAGGCCTGTTCCATCGGTTCTTGCCAATATATTAATGCTTGGCCTTGTCCTCTGTTTGACGAATTGAAGGCAAGCGCGTGAGCCCCTACCCTAAAAGTTGGAGGTGTAATGGGGGTGCTATAATGGGGCACGTCCGTGACTTCGATCAGGTAGAAAAGTTAACAAAGAATGAACGAGTTATGATAGGACTCGTTGAGGAGGAAAGATAGGGTTTGTTTGTTTGATCACTTTCAAGTCTGAGAACGTTATAAGTATAAGGGGTCTTCTCGCTAGTAAAAGATCCGCTGATGATGAGAGGCCAACCTGTAGCTATACCAGTTTCTTTAGAGAAATCCGATACCCTTATTCAGGTTATTTGTTCTGACTGGCAATCTGCCTGTCAATAGTCGAGAGAACAGTGACTATTTCCTAGTATGGGGCGGAGTGAGAGGCGTTGTTACTATACCTCGAAGTATCTTCTATTCGAGTCAAATCACGCAATCCCTACTAAGAGCTGGTCGGGATCCTAAGAACTAGCGGAAATAACCGACCAGGGAGCAATTGCTTATTCAATTGATTTGGGTGTTATAAAATGAAGTTTTGCTTTTGTAGTTTGGGTCGCACGCTCACTTCCCAAAGGTACACCTGGCTGAAATAGGAGAGTTCCGGCGGTTTAACGCTCCAGAGGTTATTTTTGGGGTCTAAAACGTACTTTTTTTGCAGCGTTTTAGCAACTCCGCAAGAACACCCCAAATGGATCGAAACACCGTCAGGATCAGTTCCGTTATACTAGAGAATATACTTTAGGCCTTAGTTTTTGCCTGCAGGGTCAACTGCCAAGGTAGTGTAATTCCAAGTTCAGTGTTACCCTTTCTATTTAGTGTTCTTGTTCTTTTGTTCTACTTTTTATCCAGTAGCTTAGTTTTGACTTCTAAGATTCTTTACTCGCTAAGATCTCTGTAACGGCAGCTGTCTGGTTTGGTTGTTCGGGTTGTCATGGTACGAAAGGGAAGGAGTGCACAGTGTGGTTGGGATTTTTAAGGCGAGTTTCTATGGAGTTCTCTCTGTTTCTGTTACACGAAGGCATTAGTCATCATCAGACTGGAGCAGGATATATAAGGGGTCATTGTCTCGTGCCTTTTCATGTTTTTCTTCCTTTCCTTTTCTCTTCACGCAACCCCCTGTACCTACTCGGCCTTCCTTCTGATAATAATTATTTACATCTCGCTTTACTTCTCTAGAGAAATCCTGTATCTTAAATAGTCGCGTCTATCTTGGTACGCCAGAATCCATCTTACGTGAGGGGGTGCATTCTGTTCTCGCCCTGAGTTGTAGAATTTTCTCTCTGTATGTGCCACCTTCTATCTGATCTGAGCGTCTGGTCTAACGCAATTATCTGTATCAGGTGAGCCACCCCTCATCCATTGGACAATAACTCAACCGACCATCAATTTTTAAACCCTAACGGGAGGAAGAGAATCCTATCCGAAGTTTCCTCAGCGTCAAGAAGGACAGGAACAGACATGATGTCATAATCGTCGTTCAGCCTCGCCTTGTGCTTGACTTGACAGGACCACCACCAAGATTCGACCCGTCCATGCAATCAATCAGCACATCGAATAAACCCAGAACAATGGAACTCCCATGGGGGAATTTGCAAGTTCTGAGGACTACAACCGGCCCTACGCCCCCAGGTTTGACTACCTCCACCGCAGCATTGTCCCCCAGGAAACCCACAATGTCATGGACCTAAACTACACCGCCTGGCTAGTCAGAAACGCCATGTCTATCTCAACAGGCCACATGTCCAACGCCACCGGCACAGTTGAACATGATGTCGAGAGACTTAGAAAGGACATGTCTGAACAGAACAAACAACTTCAGGACACTGTCAGTATCCTGACAAACCAAATGTTCGAAATGATGAAAAGACAAGACATAATCTTTGGAAAAAGCAACGCATCAACAATAATCCCTCCATCACACTACTGGCACCTCCGGTAGCCTTGAGGCCCAGGCACCCCTGGCTCAAGCCACCTCCGAACAACCCAGGAACAAAGGAAAAAACCCGGAACCAAACTCAAGGAACCCCCCACCTCAACAGCAACAGAAAAAGCAACATCATGACATCGATAAAGCAACAAAAAAAACCATAGGTGGTAGGAAAGGTGAAATCTAAGAAGGAAAGGGACAACGCGGGGGTTGTGCGGAAGGACACAATAGCGGTTAAACTATTAAGTCGTCACCGATTTGAGAGGAAGAATATTCAAAAGAATTTAGGCGAAAGCAGGAGCAGAAGAGCTTGGTTCTAATGTCTATATTGTATGTATCGCTTGATTGACCAAGTCAGAAGAAAGAGGAAAAACAGCCCGATATTTATACAAGAACCGTGTCCCTTCCGACCGAGAAAGAAAAGGAAACTAAGCAATTGGGAAAAGCCATATGGCCCTAGAAACTGCCAAAGTATGGAAACAGATAGAAGAGTGTCGGTGGCATAAAGCGATCATCGCGTCTGTAAAGTATATGACTCAATGTTCTAACGTAGGAAAGTAATATCTAGAGATGACACCATATGTAAAGTAGAAAGCGTAATAGCAAAAAGAAAATAGTAACAGTATAAACCCGTATTATCAAGTAAGTAATGAAATGTATGGAGATAAACAAATATCAGCAAGTAAATAAAAGAAACAAAGTTCACGTAAATTCCAACATACTCACTTTGTACGAATATAGAGGTGCACAAGTGGTCGTGAGTTGTTTCACAAGTCGCTTTGGTGCAAATGTCTGCCAGATTTTCCTTGGTAAGGGCGTCATAAGATTAATCGAACCGTTCTGAGCAGCGTTCACGAGAGAAATGGTAGCGATATCGATATGTTTAAATCTTGTCGTTAAAACGGATTGTTGGCGGCGTCGATGGCGGAGTTACTGTCGCGAAGACAGCTTGTGGAATATCGTCATGAGGAGTTCCTTGAGGCCTCGAGTTAACCAAAGATGGTGTTTGGTGGTCATAGCCAGTCTTAGTATCTTCGAACATGAGTAGAGGTAGCAAGCGTTGTTTTCGAGAGCGTAGGAGATGGTAGAATCGCAAGGCGGAAAAAGATATCCAGAGAAGCTTCGTCGAGTGTCGTAACAGTTTCCGTGGGATCGTCGCTATAAGCCGATAGTTTGAGGTCAGAACCAAATGGAAATAAAGTCTTTTTTCCTTGGTCTTCTGAAGGTAGCGAATCTTCGTTTGGCGGCGGACGTATGTGCGATGGAAGGATTGGAGTTAAAGCGAGAGAGGTGAGTTATTGTATCGCTAGGTCGGTCTTATCGCAGTAACCAGATACATAGAGATCCGATGATTTGTTGATAAGCAGTTGCATCGGCCTTGTAAATGTTCGTCGCTAAATCGCGATCAATCGATTGGTTAGGATCGATGGTAGTGGAGGCGGGCTTGCAATCTTGCATCGAGAATCGGTTCAGAATCTTATTGATGAATGCTGTCTGTGAGAGTGATACCGGCGTTGGTGTAGTCAATTTGGATGCCTTAGGAGGTAGTTGAGAAGTCCATATCGTTAACCTTGAATTCGGTTTTCAAGAGGGATCTTGTCCGTTCTTCTAAGTCGTAGGAGGTCCAAAGAGTGATGTCGTCACGTAAATAGCTATGATTAGATTACCTGAGTCGTGAACAAGAACACGGGGATCAAAAAGCAGTGATAGCAAAACCATAGGGGATAAGGTATTCAACCAGCGAAAGTCATTCATGGTGATTGCTTCAAACCGTATATCTGACGTTTCAAGCAGCACCTTACCTTCTAACCGGCTGCCTTCGGTAGTTGCATGTACCTCTTCTTTCAAAAATACCATATAGGAAAGCGGTTTTGACATCGAGTTGTCTGACACGCCATCCTTTGCAAGCAATGGCGAAGCAAGCGGAGAGTCGAAACGCATAACTGGTGAAAAAAGATCTCATCGTAGTCCATCCTTGAATTTGAGAAAAGCCTTTGGCGGCAGTCAGGTCTTTCTTCTCCTTTAGCATTGCCTTTAACCTTAAACACCCATCGACAATCCACAACTTTTCGGTTGGGTCTGTCAACAACTTAAACTTCATTTTCATTCAGTGACTTCAGTTCCTCGTTTCATTGCCTTTTTTCCATTCAGACCAGTCCGGTGAGGATTTGGCTTCACGGTATGATTTAGGCTCCGATACTTCTAGGATACTGATGAGAGTCTCTTCTCGTTCCGATTCTTGAGGAGGAGCTTCCGGCATTAGCTGGTCGCTTTGGGTGGAGGACGAGGAGGTAGCAGGTGACCGTTCACTGGCGTCAGTCATTTGTTGGTCGCTAGATCACGAGAGGTGGTGGTGAGGGAGCCCTTGTGAGAGGAGCTTTCCACCATTCGCCAGGAGGGTTGATAGCTGTACCTGTTCGTAGTCTTGTCCTTGGAGGACTAGGTCGGAAGGAGTCGTGAAATGAGATGATAGTTTCGTTTCTGGGATAATTTTGTTGAGGAAGGGGTGAAGGTGATGATGAGGAGGAAGATCCGTTTGATTATGCGGAATCTTGGAGTTATTGCTGCTGTTGCGTTGAGGAGAAACCGGAGAAAGAGTTCTGGTTTATTTCGAGTTAGTCTTGGTGAGTTGAGGATGTATTAGAAGGTGGTGAGGATAGAGTATTGTTCTTGCGTCGCCGTCTAACTGATTGTTGAAAAGTGCGAGTAACGATAGGATGACCCTTTGATACCAGTCAGCGGTCTCGGGGTTCCTATTAATCCAGGGTATCGCATGTCGAAGTTGGAAAACCTTCCTTGTTGAATGCATAAGAGAGGCTTGTGGAGGCTGAGATGTTTGAGGTCGTTAAGGCTGAACTGAGGGCGAGGATGAAGATAGGGGTTCTGAGATTGGAAGTATCTTCTGTCATGAAGGAGGGAAAAACATCGTAGGAGACGACTGTTCGTTTTTCTGAGGGGATGAATACTCTATAGTGGCGATCGGTTGCTGTATATCCTGTAAAAATACCTTTCATAGCCCTGAGAGATAGCTTGCTTCCTGCGGAACGTTTGTCCTCCGGGATATCTGCATAGCATTCTCAATAAAAAAATTTGAAGGTGGTGGATCGATGGTTTCTTACCGAGGAAGGCCTCATAAGGAGTTTGATCCTTTCTTGACTTATGAGGTTGGCGGTTCTTGAGGTAGGCGAAGGTGGAGACTGCTTCTGCCCATAATCGCTTATCGTTAAGAGGAAGCAACATGGTCTAACTGTTTCACCCATTGTTAGGTTAAGTCTTTCAGCAACACCATTGGACTCGGAGAGTAAGGAGGGGTTAACTCGTGAACGATTCCCTTGGAAGCAAAGAAATCTTGTAGCTTTCCATTGACGTACTCTCCTCCATTATCGGTCCTAAAACGCTTGACAGGCAAACCATATTGGAGTTAATCTCAGTCGCGAAATCTTCGATAGCGCTTAGCTGCATCGGTTCTTTTTGAAAACGAACCCATGAGATTCTGGTCTTGTCGTCAGCGAAGGAGATGTAGTAGAGTGAGTTTGCGTAGAGGAGCAGGGAAAAGGTCGCACAAGTCAGAATGAATGAGTTCCAACTTGGTTTCTGCTCGAGTATTGGTGGATAGTGGTGTATGGTGTGTAGACTTAGCGAGTGAACAGGTTGAACAGTGAAAAGAATCAGGGGCAGGAGGAATGATAGTGGCGTCGGCATAAAGGTTCTTAGCTTTCTGAATAGAGGATGGAGTAAGATGTCCTAGAAATGAGTGCCAAAAGTCATATGTGAGAAAAGCAGAATCGGTAACCTCAGGAATCTTAAATAAAGAACCGTCAAATGATCTTGAAAATCGTTTTATTCCTTTAACAATAGAAATGAAATCCCCTCTCCATAGTATCTTTTTCTCTAATCTTTCTCCGGGAAAGTAGAGGTCATTCCAAGATCAGGAGCGTAAAGAACATCAGAAACACGAAAAGAAGAAACAGATCCATCCTGTACACAGTCCATCACCACAGTTCCTTTCCCTTAACAGACATGGAGTCGCTTTGGCGAGGATCTCACAAATCCGGCACATTTCTCGAGGTGTTGAAGCGGCCTGGGGAGGGACACATGTGAGAGGTTGCTCCTGTGTCAAAATAGAATGAAGTGTTCTTTACCTTTCCTTTGTCCGAGTCTGTAAGTGACCATTCTTGATATCTCTTTCTTTTCCTTTGTCCGAAGACTTCTGTTCCTCTTGGTGCTTCTTGAGCTTGAAGCATTGGTTACGTGTCTTTCTAGATGTTTTCCTGGGTTGTGCTTGGCAGGTACATTCTTTCTGCTTCTGTTGACGAGTGGCAGATTGAGAGAGGAGGAGGAGGGCTGACGAGGAGACCTGGCAGTTCTCGCTTTGTGTTGTAGGAGTCTTGGATTTGAGGAGGAGAAACAGAGGAGGAAGGTTGCTCGTGATCCAAATCTAGAGAGCGTTGTTTAACCGGCAAAAGTGAAATCATCTTTTGTAGACAGGTTATCTAGCGTTCTTTTGATATCGAGACGAGAAACCTAGGAGAAATCGTCGCTATCTTCATCCAGGAATTTAGAAGAGTTGGCGATAGGTGTCGGACGAGATTTAGCCAGCTGATTAAGGCGTAGCCATTCCTCTTTCGAAGGATCACGATGAATGTAGAGATGGGTTTTCTGGATCGTAGGAGGAGGAAGGAGACCAGGGACGTGATCTGGGAAGCGAGTCTGGCGATGTCTCGGTAGAATTCGCAGAGACTCCCACATCCTATGGGGTGGTCAAAATTTCGACAATTTTCTCCAAAATGTCTTGAGATCTGGCACCTGGATGTAGACAGCTGCTGTGATGGCATAGCGATTCATATCGGATTTTTTCGGCGTCGTCGGCGTCGTCGAGAGGTTCAGCTCCATCAACAACTATTTCATAAACTTTCATGCCTTTCCATACCAGCTTCATGGAAGCTGCCCATATGTGGATTCGATTGTCGGTTAGACCGCGGATATCGAGCTTGATAGTGATGGGTTTGTAAATCGTCTTTTGGCGGGTAGAAAGGAGAGAGGAGCTTTTGGCTGCTGCTTTTTCCTTTGGAGCCATGATTGAAGAGTTGAATGAGGGAGGTAGAGGAGGAAGGTGGAGGGCCAGACGAAAGTAAGCCGAAGAGGATTCTTAATTTCTGAAATCGATAGATCGGGATGATGGTGTCTAAAAAACGGCCTCATAACCTGAAGAAAGGACAAGCGGGGTTGTGCGGAAGGACATAATAAGCGGTTAAACTATTAAGTCGTCACCCTGATTTCGAGAGGAAGAATATTCAAAAGAATTTAGGCGAAAGCAGGAGCAGAAGAGCTTGGTTCTAATGTCTATATTGTATGTATCGCTTGATTGACCAAGTCAGAAGAAAGAGGAAAAACAGCCCGATATTTATACAAGAACCGTGTCCCTTCCGACCGAGAAAGAAAAGGAAACTAAACAGGTGGGAAAGCCATATGGCCCTCGAGAAACTGCCAAGAAGTATGGAAACAGATAGAAGAGTGTCGGTAGCATAAGCCGATCGCGTCGTAAATATATGACTCAATGTTCTAACGTAGGAAAGTAATACCGAGATGACACCCATATGTAAAGTAGAAAGCGTAATAGAAACCCAAAAAGAAAATAGTAACAGTATAAACCCGTATTCCTTATCAAGTAACCGTAATGAAATGTATGGAGATAAACAAATATCAAGCAAGTAAATAAAAAGAAACAAAGTTCACCGTAAATTCCAACACCTTCTCACTTTGTACCGAATATAGAGGTGCACAAGTGGTCGTGAAGTTGTTTCACAAGTCGCTTTGGTGCAAATGTCTGCCAGATTTTCCGCGGTAGGGCGTCATAAGATTAATCGAACCGTTCTGAGCATTCACGAGAGAAATGGTAGCGATATCGATATGTTTCGTCTTGTCGTTAACCGGATTGTTGGCGGCGTCGATGGCGGAGTTACTTGTCGCGAAGACAGCTTGTGGAATATCGTCGAGGAGTTCCTTGAGGCCTCGAGTTAACCAAAGATGGTGTTTGGTGGTCATAGCCAGTCTTATGTACTTCGAACATAAGTAGAGGTAACAATGGCGTTGTTTTCGAGAGCGTAAGGAGATGGTAGAATCACCAAGACGGAAAAAGATATCAGAAGAAGCTTCGTCGAGTGTCGTAACAGTTTCCGTGGGATCGTCGCTATAAACCCGATAGTTTGAGGTCAGAACCAAATGGAAATAAGAGTGCCTTTTCCTTGGTCTTCTGAAGGTAGCGGAGTACTCGCTTGGCGCGACATACGCAGTGGAAGGATTGAGTTAAACTGAGAGAGGTGAGTTATTGTATACGCTTAGGTCGGTCTTGTCGCAGTAACCAGATACATGAGAGATCCGATGATTTGTTGATAAGCAGTTGCATCGCCTTGTCGCCTTTCGCCACTAGTCACAATCAATCGGTGGTTAGGATCGACAGAGTGGAGACGGGCTTGCAATCTTGCATCGAGAATCGGTTCAGAATCTTATTGATGAATGCTGAGAGAGTGATACCGGCGTTGGTGTAGTCAATTTGGTTGCCGAGGAGGTAGTTGAGAAGTCCCATATCGTTAACCTTGAATTCGGTTTTCAAGAGGGATACTGTCCGTTCTTCTAAGTCGCTAGGAGGTCCAAAGAGAGTGATGTCGTCCACGTAAATAGCTATGATTAGATTACCTGAGTCGTGAACAAGAACACAGGGATCAAAAGCAGTGATAGCAAAACCATAGGGAATAAGGTATTCAACCAGCCGAAAGTACCATTCCTTATGATTGCTTCAAACCGTATATACAGCTGCTTTCAAACGCTGCAACCTTACCTTTCTAACCGCTGCCTTCCGGTAGTTGCATGTACACCTCTTCTTTCAAAATACCATATAGGAAAGCGGTTTTGACATCGAGTTGTCTGACACGCCATCCTTTGCAAAGTTAAAGAATGGCAAGCGAGCAAACGGAGAGAAATAAACGCATAACTGGTGAAAAGATCTCATCGTAGTCCATCCCTTGAATTTGAGAAAAGCCTTTTGCCATTTAGTCTTGCCTCAGAACGCTCTACTTCTCCTTTAGCATTGCCTTTTAACCTTAAACACCCATCGACAATCCACAACTTTTCGGTTGGGTCCTGTCAACAACTTCCCAAACTTCATTTTCATTCAGTGACTTCAGTTCCTCGCTCATTGCCTTTTTTCCATTCAGACCAGTCCCGGTGAGGATTTGGCTTCACGGTATGATTTAGGGTCTGATACTTCTAGTGATACTGATGAGAGTCTCTTCGCTCCGATTCTTGAGGAGGAGCTTCCGCATTAGCTTATCGCTGGGTGGAGGACGAGGAGGTAGCAGGTGACCGCTCACTGGCGCTCAGTCATTTGTTGGTCGCTAGATGCGAGAGGTGGTGGTGAGGGAGCCCTCTCAGGAGAGGAGCTTTCCACCATTCGCCAGGAGGGTTGATAGCTGTACCTGTTCGTAGTCTTGTCCTTGGAGGACTAGGTCGGAAGGAGTCGTGAAATGAGATGATAGTTTCGTTTCTGGGATAATTTTGTTGAGGAAGGGGTGAAGGTGATGATGAGGAGGAAGATCCGTTTGATTGTACGGAATCTTGGAGTTGTTGCTGCTGTTGCATTGAGGAGAAACCGGAGAAGAGTTCCTGGTTTATTTCCGAGTTGGTACTTGACTGAGTTGAGGATGTATTAGAAGGTGGTGAGGATAGAGTATTGTTCTTGCGTCCTTCGTCTAACTGATTGTTGAAAAGTGCAGTAACGATAGGATGACCCTTTTGATACCAGTCAGCTGCGGTCTCAGGGTTCCTATTAATCCAGGGTATCCACATGTCCGAAGTTGGAAAACCTTCCTTGTTGAATGCATAAGAGAGGCTTGTGGAGGGCTGAGATGTTTGAGGGTCGTTAGGCTGAACTGAGGACGAGGATGAAGATAGGGGTTCTGAGATTGGAAGTACCCCTTCTGTCGCAAGAGGAGGGAAAAAGACATCGTAGGAGACGACTGTTCGCTTTTTTCTGAGGGATGAATACTCTAGTGGCGATCGGTTGCTGTATATCCTGTAAAAATACCTTTCATAGCCCTGAGAGATAGCTTGCTTCCTGCGGAACGTTTGTCCTCCGGGATATGCACATAGCATTCTCGACCATAAGGCTGAAGGTGGTGGATCGATGGTTTCTTATCGAGAAGGCCTCATAAGCGAGTTTGATCCTTTACTGACTTATGAGGTTGGCGGTTCTTGAGGTAGACGAAGGTGGAGACTGCTTCTGCCCATAATCGCTATCGTAAGAGGAAGCAACATGGTCTAACTGTTTCACCCATTGTTCGGTTAAGTCTTTCAGCAACACCATTGGACCGGAGAGTAAGGAGGGTTAACTCGCGAATCCATTCTAAGCAAAGAAATCTCAGAGCTTTCCATTGACGTACTCTCCTCCATTATCGGTCCTAAAACGCTTGACAGGCAAACCATATTGGAGTTCCATCTCAGTCACGAAATCTTCGATAGCCTTAGCTGCATCGGATTTCTTTTTGAGAAAACGAACCCATGAGATTCTGGTCTTGTCGTCAACGAAGGAGATGTAGTAGAGTGAGTTTGCGTAAGAGGGAACGGGAAAAGGTCCACACAAGTCAGAATGAATGAGTTCCAACTTGGTTTCTGCTCGAGTATTGGTGGATAGTGGTGTATGGTGTGTAGACTTAGCGAGTGAACAGGTTGAACAGTGAAAAGAATCAGGGGCAGGAGGAATGATAGTGGCGTCGGCATAAAGGTTCTTAGCTTTCTGAATAGAGGATGGAGCCAGATGTCCTAGAGCTGAGTGCCAAAAGTCATATGTGAGAAAAGCAGAATCGGTAACCTCAGGAATCTTAAATAAAGAACCGTCAAATGATGCTTCAAAATCGCTTTTATTCCCTTTAACAATAGAAATGAAATCTCTCCCACCATAGTATACCCTTTTTCTCTAATCTTTCTCCAGGAAAGTAGAGGTCGCCAAGATCAGGAACGAAAGAACATCAGAAACACGAAAAGAAGAAACAGATCCATCCCTAAGTACACAGTCCATCACCACAGTTCCTTTCCTTAACAGACATGGAGTCCTTTGACGAGATTCACAACCGCACATTTCTCGAGGTGTTCAAACGGTTTGGGAGGGACACATGTGAGAGGTTGCTCCTGTGTCAAAATAGAATGAAGTGTTCTTTACCTTTCCTTTGTCAGTCTGTCGACCATTGCGGTATCTCTTTCTTTTCCTTTGTCCGAAGACTTCTGTTCCTCTTGGTGCTTCTTGAGCTTGAAGCATTGGTTCCACGTGTGCTCTAGATGTTTTCCTGGGTTGTGCTTGACGCACCAGGTACATTCTTTCTGCTTCTGTTGACGAGTGGCAGATTGAGAGGAGGAGGAGGGCTGACGAGGAGACCTGGCAGTTCTCCTTTGTGTTGTAAGGAGTGCCGTTTGAGGAGGGGAGGAAACAGAGGAGGAAGGTTGCTCGTGATCCAAATCTAAGAGACGTTGTTTAACTTCGGCAAAAGTGAAATCATCTTTGTAGACAGGTTATCTACAACGCTCTTTCGATATCGGACGAGAAACCCAGGAGGAATCGCGCCTTTATCTTCATCCAGGAATTTAGAGAAGAGTTGGCGATAGGTGTCGGATTTGCGATTTAGCCAGCTGATTAAAGGCGTAGCCATTCCTGCTCGGACGCGATGAATGTAGAGATGGGTTTTTCTGGATCGAGGAGGAGGAAGGAGACCAGCGACACGATTCAAACGAAACAAAAGCAATGTCTCGGTAGAATTCGCCACGCAGAGACTCCCACATCCCATGGGTGGTCAAGCTCGACAATTTTCTCCAAAATGCTTGAGATACCACCTGGATGTAGACAGCTGCTGCTTGATGGCATAGCGATTCATACGCTGGATTTTTCGCCGTCGTCGGGCGTCGTCAGAGGTTCCGCCCATCAACAACTATTTCATAAACTTTCATGTTTTCCATACCAGCTTCATGGAAGCTGCCCATATATTGTAGCTCGATTGTCCGGTTAGGGACACGGATGTTATCGAGGTTGATAGTGATGGGTTTGTCGTCTTTGACGCGGGTAGAGAAGGAGCGAGAGGAGCTTTTGGCTGCTGCTTTTTCCTTTGGAGCCATGATTGAAGAGTTGAATGAGGGAGGTAGAGGAGGAAGGTGGAGGACGGACGAAAGTTCAAGAGGATTCTTGAATTTCTGAAATCGATAGATCAGGGATGATGGTGTCTAAAAGAACACCGGCTCATAACCTGAAGGAAAGGGACAACGTTGTGCGGAAGGACACAATAGCGGTTAAACTATTAAGTCACCCTGATTTCGAGAGGAAGAATATTCAAAGAATTTAGACGAGAAACGGAGCAGAAGAGTTTTTGGTTCTAATGCCTATATTGTATGTATCGCTTGATTGACCAAGTCAAGAAAGAGGAAAACAGCCCGATATTTATACAAGAACCGCGGCCCTTCCTAATCCGAGAAAGAAAAGGAAACTAAACAGGTGGGAAAGCCATTTGACCCCGAGAAACTGCCAAGAAGTATGGAAACAGATAGAAGAGTGTCGGTAGCATAAGAAATGATCACGCATATAAGATATATGACTCAACGTGTTCTAACATAGAAAGTAATAATTCAGATGACACCCATACGTAAAGTAGAAACGTAATAGAAACCCAAAAGAAAATAGTAACAGTATAAACCCCGTATTCCTTATCAAGTAACCCGTAATGAAATGTATGGAGATAAACAAATATCAACGAAGTAAATGAAAGAAACAAAGTTCACCGTAAATTCCAACAAACCGGACCCCCTCTTCAAACCAGACTTCACCAAGATTAACCGAGAAATCGTTATCGAAACCAACGCGGCATCCCCATTCACACCAACGGAAATCAGACAAAAAATCAACTCAAAAATCCAGGACCCAGATTGCCATCTCCTTGCTGACAGACAGATCTCAAAGAATAATTTTGTTCTGGAATCCAAATTCGTCACCCCCGCAACCAAAGTAATGGAATACAGACTGGAAATCGAATCCGCACTCACCGAACTGAAAGTACCCTTCGTTGACATCCGGGTTAACTCCAGATGGTCAAAATTCATTTTACACGGCATCCCAACATCAATAGGCGAAGGATTCCAAGCCGGACAACTCTGAAGGAAAGGGACAACGCGGGGGTTGTGCGGAAGGACACAATAGCGGTTAAACTATTTAGTCGTCACCCTGATTTCGAGGTGGAGAGAATTCAAAGAATTAGACAAGAAACGGGAGCAAAAAGCTAGGTTCTAAAGTCTATATTATATGTATCGCTTGATTTTTTACAAGTCAGAAGAAAGAGAAAAACAGCCCGATATTTATACAAGAACCGTGTCCCTTCCGACCAAGAAAGAAAAGGAAACTAAACAGGTGGGAAAGCCATTTGACCCCGAGAAACTGCCAAGAAGTATGGAAACAGATAGAAGAGTGTCGGTAGCGTAAGCAGCCGATCACGTACATAAGTATATGACTCAATGTTCCAACATAGGAAGGTAATACCCGAGATGACACCCATATGTAAAGTAGAAACGTAATAGAAACCAGTTAACAGTATAAACCCCGTATTTCTTATCAGATAACCCGTAATGAAGTGTATGGAGATAAACAAATATCAACGAAGTAAATGAAAGAAACAAAGTTCACAGTAAATTCCAACAAACTCGTCGCATCCGAAATCACCAGCAGCTACGGAACATCAATTCAACTAGCACAGATTCCCCGATAGCTCAGCAAACCAGAATCACGCACCGGAAAAGCACACTCCTCCATGGTCATTGCTCTTCCAGGACACTACACCATGGAAAACCTCGCACTTCGCTCCTTCAACCTCTTCGACGGAACCTGCAAGCTGGTAACCTACATCCCCACCAACCCCGAGACCCAGTGCCGCAACTGCCTTCAATACGGACATCGGCAGGAGCGTTGCAGTCACCCGACAGGGCACTGCAGAGACTGCACATCAGCCGACCACAAAACAACGGAACACACATGCAAGGAATGCGCCGGAGGCATCAGATGCACCCACTCACCAATCAGATGCTTCAACTGCAAAGGACACCACAAAGTGAAGGAAAGGGACAACGCGGGGGTTGTGCGGAAGGACACAATAGCGGTTAAACTATTAAGTCGTCACCCTGATTTCGAGAAGAAGAATATTCAAAGAATTTAGACGAGAAACGGGAGCAGAGAAAGCTTGGTTCTAATGTCTATATTATATGTATCGATTGATTGACAAAGTCAGAAGAAAGAGGAAGAACAGCCCGATATTTATACAGGAACCGTGTCCCTTCCGACCGAGAAATAAAAAGGAAACTAAACAGGTGGGAAAGCCGTTTGACCCTGAGAAACTACCAAGAAGTATGGAAACAGATGGAAGAGTGTCGGTTGCGTAAGCGCCCGATCACGTACATAAGTATATGACTCAATGTTCCAACATAGGAAAGTAATACCCGAGATGACAACCCATATGTAACGTAGAAACGTAATAGAAATCAAAAGAAAATAGTTAACAGTATAAACCCTGTATTCCTTATCAAATAACCCGTAATGAAAAGTATGGAGATAAACAAGTATTAACGAAGTAAATGAAAGAAACAAAGTTCACCGTAAATTCCAACAAGGAAGAGTTCAGCCCTAAGAGCTTGGCACTTCCCCGCAAACGTTTCTTCACCTTGTATAGTTGGGATTATGGTTTCCCTTCTTCTTCCGGCATTCATGATTTTCCAAATTGAGCTTCCTCTGGCTTCGGAGAGTTCCTTCTCCCTCTGTTCTGCTTTGGCTTTACGTACCAGGTTGGTCCAGTTCCGGCTACCCTTTCTCAGTGCCTCCCTGTCCTCTTCTTTCCCTGTGTTCCTTGCCCTTCGCTCTAGGGTGTTTAGGTCCGCCTGTGCAGTTTTAAGTTCTGCAGTCCACCATCGTTTCGACTTTTTGTGTCCGTTGCTGAGTGGGGTGAGTCGGTCAATCAGCTGGTCGATATATTCCAGAATGAAGTCTGCCGATTGTTTGGTGTTGCTTTGGTTTTCCCAAGCTTCTGGTGGTGGGTGGAATTGGGAGACGAGTTGGTTCAGTGTTTCCCAGTCTGTTTTATGCCATAGTCTTCTTGGTGTGTGTTGGGGTTTGGAGAGTTGGATGTGAATTATGGTTTTCCCATGATCTGACCCTGCTCCGTATCTGTCCACATTCCATTTCATGTCATAGTCCAGGACTGGGCCTTTGACTAGGGTGAGGTCGATTATGCTTGGTCGGTTATTGTTTCGGGGGAAGTGTGTGAACTCCCCGGGTTCATTTAGTGGGTGCAGTCTCTATCTGTCCATCAATCTCTTGACTCTGGTCGCGTTTCGTTTGTCCGCTCTGATGGTGTTGGTGTATTCGTGTGATTTGTGTCCGTACCATAGTTGGTGGTGGCAGTTAAAGTCTCCCATAACTAGGCAGTTCTGGATTGTGGTGATGTTCCTTGAGATGTTGGCAAAAGGGCCGCTCCTCCCGGGTGAATATATGTTGAGGATTTGTATTTTTTGTTGTTGTATTTCCACCGTTACCGAGACAATGAAGTTATCGTGTACGAATTGGTGTTTAGGTTTAAAGTTGTTGTGTTTTCTGATGTATGTTGCGCATTTCGTGTCTTTGTTGCTTGCTGTAAAGAGAGAAAAGAGAGGTGATTCTGGTGGATGTCCGTTCCTGTTGTTCCATGGTTCCTGTAACAAAAGAAAAAGTATGTTGTCGTCCATTTCTGCTTCCTCCACGACTGACTTTGTTGTTAGCTCATTTTTTGCACAGTTCAGTTGCTGCAGAATAGCTACGGTTCTATGTTGTTGGTCCATTAGACGGAAGTTTCCATTTCTTCATTTGATTCCTCGACGTCCGGGATGACGATCGGGGCATTCTCGGGCTCTGGTATCGGCTGGTCAAGAAGTTTGGCCTTGACTTTCGCTCTGATCTTGGCTTTAGCTCGTTCCGGGCATGCCATATCGATTGCTTTGTGGTGTCCTTTGCAATTGAAGCATCTGATTGGTGAGTGGGTGCATCTGATGAAGGAAAGGGACAACGCGGGGTTGTGCGGAAGGACACAATAGCGGTTAAACTATTAAGTCGTCACCCTGATTTCGAGACGGAGAAGATTCAAAGAATTAGACGAGAAACTGGAGCATAGAAAGCTTGGTTCTAATTTCTATATTATATGTATCGCTTAATTGACAGATGCCAGAAGAAAGAGAAAAACAGCCCGATATTTATACAAGAACCGTGTCCCTCCCGACCGAGAAAACTAAACAGGTGGGAAAGCCATTTGACCCCGAGAAAATGCCAAGAAGTATGGAAACAAATAGAAGAGTGTCGGTTGCATAAGCGCCCGATCACGTACATAAGTATATGACTCAATGTTCCAACATAGGAAAGTAATATCCGAGGTGACAACCCATATGTAAACTGGAAACGTAATAGAAAATAGTTAACAGTATAAACCCTGTATTCCTTATCAAATAACCCGTAATGAAATGTATGGAGATAAGCAAATATCAACGAAGTAAATGAAAGAAACAAAGTTCACCGTAAATTCCAACATCTGATGCCTCCGGCGCATTCCTTGCATGGGTGTTCAGTTGTCTTGTGGTCGGCTGATGCGCAGTGTCCGCAGCGCCCTGTCGGGTGGCTGCAACGCTCCTGCCGGTGTCCCTATTCGAGGCAGTTGCGGCACTGGATGTCGGGGTTGGTGGGGAGGTAGGTCTCCAGCTTGCAGGTCCTGTCGAAGAGGTTGAAGGAGCGAAGTCCGAGGTTTTCCATGGTGTATTGTCCTGGAAGAGCGATGACCATTGAGGAGTGTGCTTTTCCGGTGCGGGATTCAGGTTTGCTGAGCCATCGGGGAATTTGTGCTAGTTGAATTGATGTTCCGTAGTTGCTGGTGATTTGGGATGCGACGAGTTGTCCGGCTTGGAAATCTTCACCTATTGATGTCGGAATGCCGTGTAGGATGAACTTGGACCATCCGGAGTTGACCCGGATATCGACGAAGGGTACTTCCAGTTCGGTGAGTGCGGATTCGATTTCCTGTCTGTACTCCATGACCTTGGTTGCGGGGGTGACAAATTTGGATTCCAGGACAAAGTTATTCTTTGAGGTTTGCCTGGCCGCGAGGAGGTGACAGTCTGGGTCTTGGATTTTAGAGTTGATCTTTTGCCTGATTTTGGTTGGGGTAAGAAGTGATGCCGCGCTGGTTTCAATGATAATTTCTCGGTTAATCTTAGTGAAGTCTGGTTTGAATAGGGGGTCCAGTTTAGGCTTGGATCTCCTCCTTTGTACCACCTGGAAGTTGGCTGGTCCGGGGCCTCTTGCGATGTCGGCGTATGTTGTGTTCTGTTGCTGTTGAGGTGGGGGGTTCGTTGGGTTTGGTCCCGGGTTTTTCCCTTTGTTCCTGGGTTGTTCGAAGGGGGGCTTGTGCCAGGGGTGCCTGTGCCTGTGGTGCGCGTGCCAAAGGTGCTCGTGGTGCCGGGGGTGCTGGGGGGGGTTGTTGTTGGAAGCGGTTAAGCTTTTCCAGCATGATGTCTCGTCTGTAACGGAGCCACTTCAACTGTCTGGTGTATGAGTACACACAGGGCCCAGTTACATGCTGAGAGTTATTGTTAGAAGCCAGTTGCACAGTGACATGCAAGTACCGGCAGTGTGGTTAGCTACCAGCTGTCAGAGTAACTACATTCTGAGCGCTAGGAGGAGGATCTACTCATGGGGGCAATGACTGACGAGTCTGTGCCTCGCCAATGATTAGAAGGCTAGCCAGAGTGAAGCTCTGAGTGCTCAGCGATCCTCTATACCCTCTGAGCATTGGAAGTCCGCCGGTAATGGAAGGGACTATGCCCGGGAAGTCTACAATAAGTAAAAGCTCTACAGCAATGACAGCTTACACCGAGCGGCAGCTCATACATGCAGGCCCCAGTTGTGTGGCAACTAAGGCTGCAGGTGTTACAAAGGCTTTGACTAAGGGTGGTTGCCTTCGGAACCGGAAGCACTCGCTGACGCTTAGAGAGAAGCGGGGTAGCGATGGTATTGCTTCCCTTCCGCTAGAAGGCAGCACCGGAACTTAGTAAGGAAGTAGGAGCAGAGAATAGAGTCCTTTGGAGTATAAATACTCAGGATCATTCCCGCCCAACTGTCCGGATCCTCATCTCCTATTATCGGTAGCAGAGCCCTTAAAGATTATTGAGTTCTAGCGATAGGATCTTTGAATAAATCTGCACCTGATTTCTATCTTGCACGGCCGCATCTATTCTATTGGATTCTAGCGATACATAGAAGAGACTGCCCCCGTTACAGATAATCTTTAAGGCTCAAATCACCTTCAGATTATTCTTCCTCTTACAACATGTCCGCCCTCCCGGCTCCCCAAGTGCCTCTCCAGATTGAATGGCAACCGGCAGCCTTAGAATTCGAAGAAGGTCAGACACAGTTGATTCACAAGCCCAGGACGGCACTACAATCCTACATCCCCGGATGTGAGCCCACCTGGCAAGATACCGATGAAGTCACCCTACAGGACTTTCATGGAGTTGCAGCGCTATCTTAAGCACAGCCTGCAACAGGAAGTCATCAAGGCTGGCAATGCGCTAGCCTTGGTGCAAGAAAGACAAGAAGCTGAGGCAGTCCTACTTAGGAATGCCTTTGGCTACATGCAAGAACAAGTCTCCTCAGTCCAGGCACAACTCCAGAGTTATGCTGAGAGAGATGACTTAGGAACGGATGAGATGGAGGACATTGAGTGGACAAACCCATGATTCCCTAACTTCTTGGAGGAAATCCAGAGGGCCATTAGTGAAGGAAGGCTCTCCATTAGGGCGCCTACACCAGCACCTGCCCCAAACCCCGCCTCCTCCTCAAGAAAAACTCCAGGGCCTCGTCCAGAGCAGCCCTGAGAACCTTCCACCAAAGGGTGAACCCCTTTGCAGCATTTCCGGTCAGATCTGTCAGGCAGAGAACCCTCCCCCTGATGATGCCATCGGCTATTGGAGGCTCACCTCTGCCTCCCCAAAGAGCTCCAGCAAGCCCGCTGGCAGGTGGCCTCGCTAGGCCCCTCCGACAACCAATAGTAGACGATGATGACTACTACCAGACACCGGTCAGGAGTGGTCCCTCTGGGCTCCCTCCAGCCTGGGTCAGCCAGGGGTTATCTCCAGAAACCCACCAAGGCACACCACCCCCGGAGTCACCTAGGAGAAGCCTCCGGCCAGAAGGAAACCCTGGCGAAGAAACCCAGAATCCAGGACCAGCGGGTAATGGAGGAGGAAATGGAATAGTCCCCCCGGTTGGCGGCGCTCCCAACCCAGGAGGAGACCCAGACAACTCAGACTCGGAGCCTGAGGATGGCGACAGAAAGGGATGGCGGAGATACCTCAGGAAGAAGCTAGAGAAGCAGCAGAAGGAGCTTCTGACCTCCATGGCCGAGTTCATGAGACCTCCGGCCCCCTCGCACCCCTCCGCTGCCTCTAGGGCCCGAGAACCCAAGGCACCCCCTCCGGCCAAATTCAATGGCAAAGCAGACAATGTGGAGACCTTCATCCGGCAATGTGAGAATGTCTTCTCCATTGAAAGCCAGTCCTTTACCTCCGAAGAGGTGAGGATCCGCTATGCTGGCAACCTGATGGAAGGAGATGCCCCGGTCAAGTGGTATGAAGCTTACCACAACTCAATTGACCAAGCTTCTGCCAATCGGATAGCTGGGATGCCTGTGGTGTTGGACGAGAGATGGAAGCGCTGGGATTCCTTTGTGGATGCTCTCAGAGCAGCCTTCGGCGAAGCTATCTCTAGGGATGATGCTGTAGCCCAATGGAATGCCCTTACCCACACAGCTAAGGGAGGAATAGACTCCTTTCTGAATAGCATCATTCAGCTGATGTGGAAGACTGGCTATGAGGGTCAGGTAGTGGATGATAAGATCTCATTTTCTCCTCCCGGACCTAGGCATGAGTTGGGGTCTTTACCCCAAGCCAAAGTCCTTGATGGAGCGGATAGCTGCTCTAAGAGAGCTAGGACACACCCATGAGCGGTACCAGCCGGCAGTAGCTGAGAAAGCACCGCCCGACCAAGAAAGATCCTCCTGCTGAGAAGGAACGGCACTTAAGAGGAAGAGAGAAGCTGCAAGCTCCTCAAAGCCTCAGAAGGAAGCAAGTTCCAAGGATAAAGCGGTGGAACTGAAGGGTATCCCGAGATATCCTAGAAGAAAGAAGGAAAGCAGAAGTATGCTTGAAGGTATGACCTTCCGGTACTCCCTATTGGTAGAGTGCATAGACTGACTTGTGCAATAGTGCGGCAAGTCCAGACACAAATGGACCGATTGTTGGTCCAGGGAACCTACTGTAGTCCGAGTGGCAGCAGTGAGGGTACAAAAGCGGAAAAGAGGTAATGGCAAGTCCAATCCTCAGAAGAAAGCTAAAGTGGCTGCTGTAGTAGCAGAAGAACCACTTGTTGTACTCCCAGAGGTTACAGAAGATTTCGTCTTTCAGCCTGAGCTGGACTCGGACAATGAAATCATCTGGTAGAAAGTGTGTCTGTTAGAGTCTATGTTTACTAGTTTTTCTTTTGGGTTTTGTTTCTTTGTTTCTCTTAAATAAATTATTGTGTTTTTCCGCATATTTGATTGTTCCAAGCACTCTGAGGATGGGTTTATGACCAAACAGCTGGTCTGTAAGTGCTCTACCAAAGTTACATTTGCTACAAGACACTTCCAAACCACTACCAGACCACCACACAATACTTGCTTTATTATCGCTTGGGAATAGAACCAAAGGATCTTTTGATCTTAGTAGTGCCCGCAGCTATTAGCAATGGAGAAAAGACAAAGAGAATCAAGCCTAGAACCCGCACAGAAGCGAAGAAGGTTAGAAGAGAAGCTTCCATCCTTACCAGTACATGGCAAGAGGCCAATACTGAAAGCAGGACTGTCATGGACGGTCAAGAACAAAGTTGAAGTCGCCCAAGGGACATTCCTCTTTGACACAGGTTGTACAGGAGCAATCCTCAACCAGAGTTTTGTCAGAAAGCATGGAGTTCCCTTAGTGCGGCGAGATCAACCTTTGACAATGTATGATGCTCAAGGAGATGTCATGATGGGCGGAGGAGAGTATTACACGCATCCAGTCCACATGAATATGGGAGATCACAAGGAGACAATGGGAGGTGGCTACCTTGGAAGAAGGAATATCAGGTTACCTGCCAATTGCATGGGCAAGGAAGCATAACCCGGATATCAATTGGGGAACTCAATACCATAAGCTGGCGAAGTGACTACTGCAAGCAGAATTGTCTCCCAGCGGCGATCAAGTTTGAACTCATCTCTTCATACCAGCTGATGGAAGAAGAAGATGTAGTGTATCAGCTGGCCGCTTCAGTATGGCATGATGAAGAAGGAGGAGATATCGCTGAAAGGATACCTCTCCGCTATAGGGAATGGGCTGATGTATTCAGTCAAGAGAAGATACAGGAGTTGCCTCCGCACTCCCGGAATGATTTGAAGATCAATCTCTTACCTGATACCACTCCCCCATTTGGCCCGCTATACCCATGTTCCGCTCCAGAATTGAAGGCCCTCAGAGAGTACCTAGACAAGGAGTTGTCTTTGGGAAAGATCTCCAGATCCAACAGCCCAGCAGCGGCGCCCATATTGTTCATACCCAAGAAGGATGGAACATGGCGAATTTGTGTTGATTACAGAGGGTTGAACAAGGTCACTGTCAAGGACAAGTACCCGCTGCCTATCATGAGCGAGCTCAGGGATAGATTGTTCAAAGCCAAGATCTTCACAAAGATAGACCTGAAGAATGGCTTCAATTTGATCAGGATAGCAGAAGGGCACGAGTGGAAAACCGCTTTCAGAACCCGCTATGGACTGTATCAGTATAATGTCATGCCATTTGGTCTATGCAATGCCCCTTCCGCCTTCCAGGCAATGATCAATGATGTGTTAAAGGAACTACTGGACGAAGGAGTGGTTGTCTATATCGATGACATCCTCATCTACTCAGAGACCGAGGAAGAGCATGAACGGCTGGTTGAGAAGGTCCTACAGAAGCTCAGAGAAGCAAAACTGTCTCCATCAGCAAGACATCCTTCCATGTCCGAGAAGTAATACCTTGGCTACCACATCTCAGAAAAGGAGTATCTATGTCAGAGGACAAAGTGGAGGCGGTTCAGCAATGGCCAGCGCCCGAAATATCAAGGAGTGCAAGGTTTCCTGGAATTTGCAAACTTCTATCGCCGCTTCATTGAAGGCTTCAGTAAAGTTTGCAAACCATTGACCGACCTCTTGCAAAATGACAAGAAATGGTATTGGACCGCAGCCTGCGAACAAGCTTTTGAGGAACTCAAGAGGCTATTCAGCGCTCCAATCCTTCTCCATTTTGACCCTAGCAGAAGAACGGTGGTGGAAACTGATGCCAGTGACTTTGCCAAAGGAGCGGTGCTCTCTCAGTATGGGGAAGATGGGAAACTACACCCGGTAGCTTTCTATTCAAAAAAGTTCTCCCCGGCGGAGATCAACTATGACGTTCATGATAAGGAAATGGGAGCTATTGTAGCCTCTTTCCGGGAATGGGAGCATATGCTCAAAAGTTGTGAGCATGAGATCACGGTTTTCACAGACCACCTGAACTTAGAGATTTTTAACTCTACTAAGGTTCTCACTAGGCGGCAAGCTAGATGGTCTGAGGACCTAGCAGGCTACAATTTCAAAGTTGTCTACAGACCGGGAGAAAAGAATGGCAAACCTGATGTGCTATCTAGGCGTTGGGATCACCGCCCTGGAGAGGGGAGTGAAACCTTGCGGCCGGAGCCACAGATGTTTTTTAGGCCAGGTCAATTGATTTTGGATCCTGCTAAGCTAGCGGCTGTCAGGGTGAATCAATTGCAGAGTACATTCTTAGAGCGCCTATGTGTGGCAGCTAAAGAGGATGGAGTCTGGCAGGAACTGCACCGCTCCCTGGTTGAAAGGAAACCAAACTTGGACCTGAACTTGTCTGTCAAGGACGGCCTTATCCTCTACAAAAATCGATGGTACATTCCTAAAAACAAGAAGCTCCAGATGGATATCCTGACCGATACCCATGATTCTAAAGTGGCAGGCCATTTTGGCCAGTTCAAGACATTAGAACGGGTAAAAAGTAACTTCTTTTGGCCCAACATGGATAAAGATGTTGAGGAATATGTCAGGAGCTGTGACAGCTGCCAGAGGAATAAGACCTCAAGACATAAGAAGTTTGGTATGCTCCAACCACTGGAGATACCTTATCGGCCATGGACTTCCATCTCTATGGACTTCATTGTGGGATTACCGGAATCAAATGGGTTTACAAAGATCTGGGTAATAGTGGACCGCTTCTCAAAGATGGCACATTACATCCCACTTCCTACACTCAACAAAACAGAAGATTTGGCCAAGTTGTTCCTGAAGGAAGTCTGGAGGCTTCATGGGTTACCTGATAGCATAGTCTCGGACAGAGATAGCAGGTTTATCTCTCATTTTGGCAATCTCTCATGAGCCTCCTCAATGTGAAGCTGAAGACGCCCACTTCCTTCCATCCTCAAACGGACGGCCAGACAGAAAGAGTTAACCAGACCCTAACATTACTTGCGGAGTTATTGTTCATATCAACAGGATGACTGGGCGGACCTCTTGCCTTTGGCAGAGTATGCATATAACTCATGTCTCTGAGTCTACCAAAGTATCGGCTTTCTATGCCAACTATGGATATGAACCCAGGACCAATTGGCCGCCCCAAAGGAAGGTGTTGAATGGAACAATCCAGCAAGCGAGGTCATGGTATCTCAATGGGAATCTATCTGGCAGGCTATGAATGCAAGCTTGGGAAAGGCTAGACTGAGGATGGCCCGGTGGTATGATGCACATGCCCTGGCACCGCCTGAAATCAAGCCAGGAGATGAGGTTTAGACCCGCAAGTGCAAACAAAGCGCCATTGGGAAAATTGGATCAGAAGAAGATGGGACCCTTCAAGGTCTTAGAAGCTTATTGGTACTGCTCACAAGCTCTCTCTTCCCTCAAGCAAATGGGAATCCATCCTGTCTTCCATGTCTCTCTCCTAGAACCCTATAGAGCGCCAGTAGACCCTGAGAGAAGAGTTCCTCCCCCGGAACCTGAGGAAATTGCAGGAGAACAGAACTGGATCGTCCGGGAAGTAGCTGATAGCCGAGTCAATAAGAAGAAGAGAAGGGTGGAATACCTGGTGTTGTGGGAAGGCTATGAGAATGAGGACTCTACATGGGAACCCTGGGAACATCTCAGAAAGAGTGCTGAAGAAGCCCTCCGGGATTTCCACATGAGGTATCCTAAGAAGCCCAGAGACAAGAGAGCTCTAAGCCAGTAGTCCTTCTTTTCCGTTTCTCGTCCCTCCCCACACCAAAGAAGTTTCTTTGTCACATAGAATAGCAATAGATATAGATTATAGATCTCGGAGACCAAGATCCTGGAAGAGGGGAGTAGTGTAACGGAGCCACTTCAACTGTCTGGTGTATGAGTACACACAGGGCCCAGTTACATGCTGAGAGTTATTGTTAGAAGCCAGTTGCACAGTGACATGCAAGTACCGGCAGTGTGGTTAGCTACCAGCTGTCAGAGTAACTACATTCTGAGCGCTAGGAGGAGGATCTACTCATGGGGGCAATGACTGACGAGTCTGTGCCTCGCCAATGATTAGAAGGCTAGCCAGAGTGAAGCTCTGAGTGCTCAGCGATCCTCTATACCCTCTGAGCATTGGAAGTCCGCCGGTAATGGAAGGGACTATGCCCGGGAAGTCTACAATAAGTAAAAGCTCTACAGCAATGATTAAGCTTACACCTGAGCGGCAGCTCATACATGCAGGCCCCAGTTGTGTGGCAACTAAGGCTGCAGGTGTTACAAAGGCTTTGACTAAGGGTGGTTGCCTTCGGAACCGGAAGCACTCGCTGACGCTTAGAGAGAAGCGGGGTAGCGATGGTATTGCTTCCCTTCCGCTAGAAGGCAGCACCGGAACTTAGTAAGGAAGTAGGAGCAGAGAATAGAGTCCTTTGGAGTATAAATACTCAGGATCATTCCCGCCCAACTGTCCGGATCCTCATCTCCTATTATCGGTAGCAGAGCCCTTAAAGATTATTGAGTTCTAGCGATAGGATCTTTGAATAAATCTGCACCTGATTTCTATCTTGCACGGCCGCATCTATTCTATTGGATTCTAGCGATACATAGAAGAGACTGCCCCCGTTACATCGTCGTTTCATCATTTCGAACATTTGGGTCGTCAGGATGTTGACAGTGTCCAGGAGCTGTTTATTTTGTTCCGTCATGTCTTGTCTAAGTCTTTCGACATCATGTTCGACTGTGTGGACATCATCGGAGATGCGCATTGTTGAGATAGACATGGCATTTCTGACCCGCCAAGCGGTGTAGTTTAGATCCATGACGTTGTGGGTTTCCTGGGGGACAATGCTGGGGTGGAGGTAGTCGAATTTGGGGGCGTAAGGCTGGTCGTACTCTTCAGATCCTGCGAACTCCCCCATGGGAGTCCCATCGTTTGGGGTTTCTGCAATGACAGTTGATTGAGTGGTTTGGGTCGGGTCGAATCTTGGGGGGGGTTGTGGTCCGGGGGGTGCTGGGGTAGCGAAGAAGGAGGAGAGCGATGATTGCGACATCATATCCGTTCCTGTTCTTCTTGGGGCTGGGGAAACTTCGGATAAGGTTCTCTTTCTCCCGTTAAGGTTTGGGGGTGTTGATGGTCGGTTGAGGTTATTATCCAGCGTGGATGTAGAGGTGTCTCAACCTGGTATGATATACCAGGTAAGACCAGTTGTTCGGATGTAAGATGAGGGTGTTGTGTGTGTAGAGGAAATTCTACAACTCAGGGGCGAGAACGTAAATGCACTCCCTGACGAAGTAGTGAATTCTGAGGTACCAGTAGAAGACGCGGTCCATTGGCATACAGGATTTTCTCTAGAGAAGTAAAGCGAAATGTAAATAAGTCTTTATCAGAAGGAAAGGCGAGTAAGTACAGGATTGGATTGGATTTATTATATTGCCTAGAAGCCTCGGGCTTATCGCAACTACCGCCAACAAAAACCCTAACTACAAAGTTGAAACAAAAGAAAAGACAAAGGAAAAGGTAACGAACGACTACGTACAAAGACGAGAACATGGAATGGTTCGAAATCAAAAAGAACGCGTGCAAAAGTGGTACAGGTAAGCAGAATCTAGGTGACAGCAAAGAAACCTTCCCGTGGTCGATAGAGTCCTAACACTTCTCCTAATAACAACCTTGTCCGCTTTGCGTGGAACACGGAACCTGCTCCCTGTTCTCAATTATGGTAATACCTGTGAACGAATCTTAACAGTACCCATGAGTCAGTTCACCACTAGGTTGATCCGATTGCGTTGAGCGTATATCCGTAGTCGTAATCTTGTTGACTGGCAGGCAGGCCGACAGAAGAACGAGGTTCGAAAGCGTTGGAGGTGGGTAAAACGGGGGTGCCTGGGAGTCTGCTTGTCGGGCAGCAGGCGGTTGAGCGGGGTGGGAGTCGATATGGTGGTCGCATTCAAAGGTGCCGACCGAATTTGAAGTGGTAGCTCCGGTTGTAGGCCGGGCCGGTTGAGGAGTGGTGAGCGGGGAAAGCCGACTCGGTTAAAATGGGTTGCCTGGCTCGGGCCGAAAAGAGGGGTAGGGCCAACGAAGGACCTCGCGTAGTGAATGGGGCGACTGTTTTGCGACTGTGAGATCCCTAGCAGCGCGGGCTTTTCGTAATCTTTGGCAAAGGACCTGCTTTCATGGATCGGCTGATGGGATCGTTGGGTTACGCGGAGTTGGATTAGTCAGGAGGTTTCCATCGTGTTCTTTGGGTTTCTGTTCGGTTGCGCTGTGTGAGTCATTGGGGATTAGTCATCGCAGGATTTCCTTGGGTATAATAGGGGGCTCTCCCTCGCTTCGTTCCTGTTTTCCTTTCTCTTCTTCTTTCCTTACGCAACGTCTTCTGTATTCTCTATACTATAACGCTTGTCCGTACCTGGCATACCATACCAGGTAGGACCACTTCTATATCTACGCTGGTTCTTAAATATATACGCTGTTACTTCTCTTCTTAACGAAGACCTTCGCACCTCGCTTGACCTCGTTCAACCTCGCTTGACTAACTCGACAGCTTCTACTGTCGCATATCGTACCCTGCGGAATACTCGCTATCGCCGCCCCTTGAGATTACGTTGCGTCATCATCCGCACCGTACGCCATTGTCTACCGTTTTAAGGTCGAACCCACACAACCACGCCGTAATGGCGTCCGAAGACACCTGGGAATATGTTCCCCAACCTGAGTGGCCAACAATCGCCGCCTCGCTGTCCCTCCTCCCACAAGGACCATACCCGGTACCGACGCCGGCCAAACCCTACTTTACCACCCGCTCCTGGCGCACCATCCGCTCCACCGCAAACGAGATTATTGCTATCTCGTCCTGTTTAAACGCTCCTCCAGAGTAGAGGTAGCCAACCTCCTGGGGCCCCGACCCTACGGCGCAGATATCGATCTCGCCCGCCACTCCGGCAAGTACGACCTCAACCACGAGTGTCGCTTCGCCACAACGACCACCGGGTATGAACTCGGTCACATCGCCGCCGCCTTCTCAGGCCCAACTCAAGACGAGACAATCGTCGACCGATGCACGCGCTACGGCGCCACCACCACCTCCGCCCTCGTCGCCCGCCTCCAGACATTTCTGGAAATCTATGGCCCACTTCCGGAAGACGGAGACTGTGGGCACGAACTCACTGAGGCTCACGACCTCCTCACCGCCTGCCTATCCCTCCTCACCACCGTCCCCCAACCCACGCCCGAACCCACCGTCCCCGCTGAGGTCGAGGTCCTCCAACAAGCACTTGAGGACGCCCAACTCGACGCGCTCGACGCCCAAGACCAAGTGGAGGAATTACAAGCCTCCCTCAAGGCCATCAGGGAAGAGCTCGAGGACGCACAGGTCGAGGCCCTGATGGCTTGGGATCAAGTCGGCGAACTGCAACACGCCCGCTCCCGACCCTCAGCACCGCCCAAACCCAGACGCCGCCCCACCAAGGCCTACTCCGTAGCCAACTGGAGATCTCCCGCCATGGCCCCCGCACCCCTCGCCGCCCCCACACCCGCTGTCCGCCCACCCGTCGCCGTCGTCCCCAACTCGCAACCGGCTTTAAAAGCCAAGCCCCTTTGGTAAAAATTGGCAAACCAAAGGGGCAGAAGCCACCACCCACCATTCCTTCCTTGTCTGCGTTCACTATCTCCGGCCCCTCGTTATCGTCTGTGGAGGATAAATTGGATGGTGATCATTTTGTTGCTTCTTGTACAATTGCAAGTAACAAAAACCCCATTCAAACCTGCGCATTGATTGATACTGGTTGCTCCGGGTTCGCATTCATTGACAAAACATTCGCGCGCCATCACAACTTCCCTCTCATTCCACTCAAATCACCTCGCATCCTCGAAGTCATAGACGGCCGACCCATATCTTCTGGCCAAATCACCCACCTATGCTACTTGCCAATGTCCATCGATGCCCACCATGAAACCGTTCCTTTCTTCGTCACCAAACTTGGCTCTTACCCCCTCGTACTAGGAATCCCCTGGCTCCAGCTGCATGACGCCACTCTGCGGTTCAAGGAGAACACCATACAGTTTGATTCCGAGTATTGTAAGAGCAAGTGCAACGCCTCCGAGAAAGCCGCCCCTGTCAAAGCAATCGCCCCGCCACCTCGCTTCCACCTCGTCAGCTCCGCCGCTCTCTGCCGCTTCGCCCGAAGGGACAAACTCCAGATCTTTAGCGTAACCATGGAGGAAATCGACCAAGCTATCGACAAAACCCCGAAGGACGACTGGAGAACCAAGATACCAACACGTTATCAAAAGTTCTACGGTATGTTTGACGAAGACCTTGCTAATGGAATGCCACCTCGCCGGCCTTACGACCATAAAATACCACTCAAAGAAGGGAAGGAACCCCCCTTTGGACCACTATACGGCATGTCCCGCGATGAATTGATCGTCCTCAAGAAGTACATACAGGACAACTTAGCGAAAGGCTTCATACGAGCTAGTTCTTCCCCCGCTGGTGCCCCCGTTTTGTTCGTGAAGAAAGCTGACGGAACTCTCCGTCTCTGCGTTGACTACCGTGGCCTAAATGAGCTAACAATAAAGAATCGGTACCCCTTGCCGCTCATCCGGGAAACACTCGATCGACTCTCCAAAGCCAAGTGGTACACCAAGCTGGACCTTCGCCAAGGATACAACCAGATCCGAATGGCCGAAGGCGAAGAATGGAAAACAGCTTTCCGCACCCGGTACGGCCACTTCGAATACACGGTAATGCCCTTCGGACTTACCAACGCCCCGGCCACGTTCCAACATTTCATCAATGACTGCGTCCGCGAGTACCTCGACCTGTTCTGCACAGCCTATCTCGATGATATCCTGATTTATAGCGACACCCTCGAAGAACACCAAGTCCACGTGGAGAAAGTACTCGAAGCCTTGAAGGCCAACGGGATACTGCTGAAACCGGAGAAATGCGAGTTCCACACACAAAGCACCACCTACCTCGGCCTCATTATCGAACCCAACGGTATCCGAATGGACCCCAAGAAAGTGGATACGGTTCAGAATTGGACAGTCCCCAAGACGGTCAAAGACGTACAAGCATTCCTCGGATTTGCTAACTTCTACCGCCGGTTCATATACGGGTTCTCCAAGCTCGCTGCACCGCTGAGTGGACTGACGAAGAAGGATAAAGCATGGGCATGGACAAGCGAAGCTCAAATCGCGTTCAATACCCTCAAGGAAGCTTTCACCACCGCCCCCATTCTCGCCCACTTTGACCCTGAAAAGGAAATCATCGTGGAAACCGATGCATCGGACTATGTCTCTGCCGGCATACTGTCCCAATACGATGACAACAAAACCCTCCGACCCGTTGCTTACTTCTCCAAGAAGCACTCCCCCGCCGAATGTAACTACGAAATATACGATAAGGAGCTGCTGGCAATAATACGAGCCTTCGAGGAATGGCGCCCGGAACTGGAAGGGGCTGCACACCCAATCGCCGTCATATCCGACCATAAGAACCTTGAATACTTCATGAGCACCAAACAACTTAATCGGAGACAAGCACGCTGGGCAGAATACCTCTCAAGATTCAACTTCGTCATCAAGTACAGACCAGGGAAGCAAGGTGGGAAACCAGACGCATTGACAAGGAGATCAGGAGATCTCCCTGGAGCGGGGGATGAAAGACATCTACACCAGAGCCAGACCGTTTTGAAGAGGGAGAATCTGGAAGTAAAGCTAAGTTTGTTGGCGGGTTCTTTATCAAACAAATCCGCTGAAAAGAATGCCTCACTGGATAAACTGTTTGACGAAGGATATAGAGCTGACCCATTCCCGCAAAAAATACTAGACATGAAGAATAGGGGCAAACAACAGTCGAAGGAAATCTCACTAGCGGAATGCACGGAGAACGAAGGACGACTACTTTATCGGGGTAACCTCTACGTCCCCGACCACGACCCTCTGAAACTTCAAATCTTGAAACTCTACCACGATGCTCCCTCCGCCGGCCACCCTGGACGCGAAAAAACCTTCGAACTCATCAGCAGGGACTACTACTGGCCCCGCATGCGGAACTATATTGGACGCTATGTACGGAACTGCCACACATGTCGGCGAAGTAAACCAAGCACCCACGGAAAACTCGGTGTACTCCGACCTCTACCCATACCCGAACAGCCCTGGCAGGAAGTGTCGATGGATTTCGTTACTGGACTGCCGGAGAGTGAAGGCTATGATGCTATCATGGTAATCGTGGACCGACTGACGAAGATGCGACACCTCTTACCCTGCAACACTACCGTCAACGCAGAGGACGTCGCTCAACTATACCTGCGGAATGTCTGGAAAATCCACGGTCTCCCCACGCACATCACCTCGGATCGTGGCACACAGTTCACCGCCAAATTCTGGAAACAGTTGTGTAAACACTTCGGAATCGAAGCAAGGATGTCCACCGCCTTCCACCCGGAAACAGACGGCCAAACCGAAAGGCTCAACGCTGTAATGGAACAGTACCTACGAGGCTATGTATCCTACCAACAGGATGATTGGGTCAAGTGGCTCCCTATGGCCGAATTCTCCGCTAACAATCAGGTCTCCGCCTCCACCAAAGCCACCCCCTTCTTCGCAAACTTCGGTTTCCACCCTCGGTTCACAGTAACGATCAAGCCATCCGACAAGACACCGCCTAGCCTCGATGCCAAAGACTTCGCCGGAAAGATGATGGAACTACACGAATACCTACGCACCAACATCCGAACGGCACAGGACCAGCAGGAGCAAGCCACCAACGCGAAGCGAACCCCCGCACCCCAATATAACGTCGGTGATATGGTCTTTGTCTCTGCCAAGAATATCCGCACCACCCGCAATTCCCGGAAGCTCGACTGGAAGAAACTCGGACCGTTTCCAATCAAAGCGGTCATCTCCCATACGCCTACCGGTCGACCTCCCCGAAGCATGAAGGTACACCCCGCCTTCCACGATCGCTGTTGGACCCCGCCAGGACCCCTGCCGGCCAAATACAACCACCCCGCCACCCGTTGTCGTCGAACAGGAGGAAGAATATGAGGTCGAGGAGATTCTGGACTCGCGGGAAACAAGGAATAACGGCCTGCAATACTTCGTTAAGTGGACAGGATACACCGACCCTACCTGGGAACCCGCCGCCTACCATAATGATACCGCCGCAGTCGATGTCTTCCACGCACAATACCCTGGAAAACCGGGGCCGCTCGAGACGAAGGTTAGGACTCAGGCTCGCAGGAGCTCGCGCTTGAAGGGGGGGGCTACTTTCATGGATCGGCTGATGGGATCGTTGGGTTACGCGGAGTTGGATTAGTCAGGAGGTTTCTATCGTGTTCTTTGGGTTTCTGTTCGGTTGCGCTGTGTGAGTCATTGGGGATTAGTCATCGCAGGATTTTCTTGGGTATAATAGGGGGCTCTCCCTCGCTTCGTTCCTGTTTTCCTTCTCTCTTCTTCTTTCCCTACGCAACGTCTTCTGTACTCTCTATACTATAACGCTTGTCCGTACCTGGCATACCATACCAAGTAGGACCACTTCTATATCTACGCTGGTTCTTAAAATATATACGCTGTTACTTCTCTTCTTAACGAAGACCTTCGCACCTCGCTTGACCTCGCTCAACCTCGCTTGACTAACTCGACAGCTTCTACTGTCGCATATCGTACCCTGTGGAATACTCGCACTCGCCGCCCCTTGAGACCTGCGCTAACCTCCAGGTTATTGACAGTGTGCCGATACGAAAGGTAGAATGGGTTGGCCACAGAGGACCGGTTGATGGGGTGTCGCGATCGTAGGCGCCGACGTATTGAGGAGTGGGTTCGAGAAGAAGGACGCATCCTCGTGAGAGGCTTCAACTCAATAAGATGGAAATCCTACCGGTCGGGGTAGGCGGGGGGATCTCAACTTCCAGTCGCGGTCGGGCGAAAGGCCTAAAGAGAAACTCCTGCCCCAGCGAGCCTTAGCGAGCCGAGTAAGTACAGGATTGATTGATTGATTTTATATTGTTTTGAAGTACAGAACTTATCACACACCTAAACCACACCCCCTCGTACAAAGGAAAAGAAACAAAGGAAAGCGACAAAGGAAAGCGACCAGAAAAAACGATCAAGAATAGAAAAATAAGAAGATATCAGTACGCGAACGAAAGAAGAGAAACCTCATAGCGAAAAAAAGAAAGAAATCCGGCCTGTCAGGCATCTGTCTCCTCCCCGTCCTCATCTTTCTAGTACCATTTCAGGAGTTGTGTGTCTTTGGCGAAGTCGAAGATCAGGTCTTCTTTAAGGTTGGTAAACATCCAGTTTTCCCAAGTCTGCGGTCTGGGGATTTTTTCGATAAGGGGTCGTCTGAGTTGTGCCCATCGGGGGCATTCCATGATGATGTGTTTGGAAGATTGTTCCGCCCCGCACTGGCAGGGTTCTTGGTCGGTTTGGAAGGCATTTTTGTACATGCGTGTTACCTGGCATCGTAGTCGGAAGAGTTGCCTTGCCTTGGAGATTGGCAATTTGGCGAGTTTGTTGTGGGGTTTTAGGTCTCCTAGGTGGTGGTAGTTTGGGACTAGACGCGAGCTCCATTCCTCCAGCATTCGTTTCCTAAGTAGGTCGGTCTGTATCCATCTCTCCTTCTTTCCTCCTGGCTCCTAGAAGGGGAGCATGAGGGAGGCGATTCGATGTAGGCCGGTTGCTTGTATGTTGAGTGCTTTTGGTGGTAATAGGTCATTGAGTTCCTTGTTATTGGGATGGTGGTCTTCCAGACATAGGATCCGGGTCCCGTATTTCCGGGATCTATAGTTGAGGAGGTGTTCCAGGGGTGGCAGGGCGTCTTCTTTCAGCAGTCGTTCTACTTTTGTCCATCGTGGGAGGCCGGTGATTATGCGTGTGGCTTCATTGTATATTGGTGAAAGGGTGCGGACTATATAGTCAGCCCTTGTCCACCAGGCTTCTGAGCCCCAGAGGAGCGCCGGGAGGAAAGCTTGGGTGATTATGTGATGGATTGTTTTGACTTTTGCTCCAGGGAGTCGTGCGAGTGTTCGGATTCGGTTGAGTGATCGCAGGCCGTTGGAGAGGGCGCTTTCTATGTGTGGGCGGAATGAGAGGATTGAGTCAAGCCAAACTCCCACGTATTTTAGGCGGTCCTTCGGTTGGATTGTGGTATCCCCGATGGTGACGGTATTGTTGGGTTGACGTAGTGTGGATATCATTGGTCTGAAGAAAACAAGATCTGATTTCTGAGGTTCGTATTTGACGTTTAGGGGGTTGGGCTTGGAAATCCTTTCCGTCATTCTTTCATTGAGACGTTTGGAAATGAAGGCGGGTGATTTGGATTTTGCACTAAGGCGTCGTCGTCGATGTAGGTGGTGTCGGTTTCTTTTGGTGATGTGGATGGGTTGAGGATCACTCCTGTGTATATCATGAATAGGATGGGTGACATTGGTGAACCTTGTGGTAGGCCGGAGTTGTATGGTTGGGGGGGTTCTAGCTGATGTTTGAAAAAGAATTGTAATGTTCTATTGCTATTAAATTCTTTGCACCATTCCGTGAGGTATTGGGGAACTTCTGTTGTATCATGATCTGGTGGAGTAAGGAGTGATCTACACAGTTGAAAGCTCCTTGGATGTCATTTGTGAGGATAGCCGGTCTGTCTGGTGTTGTGCCGGTGGTTTTCTTTTGGAGCAGGTTTTGTTGTATCGGCGTCAGGGTGCGTAGTGAAGGAAAGGGATGAAGGAAAGGGACAACGCGGGGGTTGTGCGGAAGGACACAATAGCGGTTAAACTATTAAGTCGTCACCCTGATTTCGAGGAGGAGAATATTCAAAGAATTTAGACGAGAAACGAGAGCAGAAAAAGCTTGGTTCTAATGTCTATATTATATGTATCGCTTTATTAACAAAATCAGAAGAAAGAGAAAAACAGCCCGATATTTATACAAGAACCGTGTCCCTTCCGACCGAGAAAGAAAAGGAAACTAAACAGGTGGGAAAGCCATTTGACCCCGAGAAACTGCCAAGAAGTATGGAAACAGATAGAAGAGTGTCGGTTGCGTAAGCGCCCGATCACGTACATAAGTATATGACTCAATGTTCCAACATAGGAAAGTAATACCCGAGATGACACCCATATGTAAAGTAGAAACGTAATAGAAACCCAAAAGAAAATAGATAACAGTATAAACCCTGTATTCCTTATCAAATAACCCGTAATGAAATGTATGGAGATAAACAAATATCAACGTAGTAAATGAAAGAAAACAAAGTTCACCGTAAATTCCAACAAGGGACAACGCGGGGGTTGTGCGGAAGGACACAATAGCGGTTAAACTATTAAGTCGTCACCCTGATTTCGAGGAGGAGAAGATTCAAAGAATTTAGACGAGAAACGGGAGCAGAAAAGCTTAGTTCTAATGTCTATATTATATGTATCGCTTGATTGACAAAGTCAGAAGAAAGAGAAAAAACAGCCCGATATTTATACAAGAACCGTGTCCCTTCCGACCGAGTAAGAAAAGGAAACTAAACAGGTGGGAAAGCCATTTGACCCCGAGAAACTGCCAAGAAGTATGGAAACAGATAGAATAGTGTCGGTTGCGTAAGCGCCCGATCACGTACATAAGTGTATGACTCAATGTTCCAACATAGGAAAGTAATACCCGAGATGACACCCATATGTAAAGTAGAAACGTAATAGAAACCAAAAGAAAATAGTTAACAGTATAAACCCTGTATTCCTTATCAAGTAACCCGTAATGAAATGTATGGAGATGAACAAATATTAACGAAGTGAAAAGAAAGAAACAAAGTTCACCGTAAATTCCAACACGTAGGAGTGCGTGTATCGCTGAGATTGTTGGTCTTCCTCCAAACTGGTCGCCGGACAGGGTTCGAGGAGGGTCCCATCAGTGCAGAGCCTTGAAGCGACGATTTTCTCGAGGACTTTGCTGAAGCATTGTAGGAGGGATATTGGTCGGCAGGCCTTGGCTGTTTTGTAGTCTGTCTTGCCTGGTTTAGGTATTGAGATGCACTTTGCTGTCTTCTCTGTGTACTGGCTTCATCATTTCATCAGCACATGTCTTGTACAAGTTGCGGGTTCGCTTTGATTATTGCTTTGATGAATGGGTAGGGAATGCCGTCAGTCCCTGTTGCTGAATTGGCTGGGCAGGAGCTTATCGCTTTAAATAGTTCATCTGAGGTAACGTCTTCAAACATGTCACTAAGGTCACAATAGGGGGGTCTGATTTGCAAAGGGGGGTTGTCGGGGGACGTCCAATTTGTGGGGAAGAGTTCAGCCCTAAGAGCTTGGCACTTCCCCGCAAACGTTTCTTCACCTTGTATAGTCGGGATTATAGTATCCCGTCTTCTTCCGGCATTCATGATTTTCCAGATTGTACTTCCTCTGGCTTCGGAGAGTTCCTTCTCCCTCTGTTCTGCTTTGGCTTTGCGTACCAAGTTGGTACAGTTCCGGCTACCCTTTCTCAGTGCCTCCCTGTCTTCTTCTTTCCTTGTGTTCCTTGCCCTTCGCTGCAGGGTGTTGAGGTTCGCCTTTGCGGTTTTAAGTTCTGCAGTCCACCATCGTTTCGACTTTTTGTAACCGTTGCTGAGTGGGGTGAGTCGGTCAATCAGCTGGTCGATATATTCCAGGATGAAATCTGCCGATTGTTTGGTGTGGCTTTGGTTCTCCCAGGCTTCTGGTGGTAGGTGGAATTGGGAGACGAGTTGGTTGAGTGTTTCCCAGTCTGTTTTGTGCCATAGTCTTCTTGGTACGTGTTGGGGTTTGGAGAGTTGGATTTGGATTATGGTTTTCCCATGATCTGACCCTGCTCCATATCTGTCCATATTCCACGTCATATCATAGTCCAGGACTGGGCCTTTGACTAGTGTGAGGTCGATTATGGTTGGTCGGTTATTGCTTCGGGGGAAGTGTGTGAAAACCCCGGGTTCGTTTAGTAGGTGCAGTCTTTGTCTATCCATCCATCTCTTAATTCCGGTCGCATTTCGTTTGTCCGCTCTGATGGTGTTGGTGTATTCGTGTGATTTATGTCCATTCCATAGCTGATGGTGGCAGTTAAAGTCCCCCATAACTAGGCAGTTCTGGATTGTGGTGATGTTCCTTGAGATGTTGGCAAATGGGCCACTTCTCCCGGGTGAGTATATGTTGAGGATTTGTATTTTTTGTTGTTGTATCTCCACCGTTACCGAGACAATGAAGTTGTCGTGTACGAAATGATGTTTGGGTTTTAGGTTGCTGTGTTTTCTGATGTATGTTGCGCATTTTGTGTCTTTGTTGCTTGCTGTAAAGAGATAAAAGAGAGGTGATTCTGGTGGGTGTCCGTCTTTGTTGTTCCATGGTTCTCGTAACAAAAGAAAAAATATAGCATCGTCCATTTCTGCTTCCTCCACGACTGACTTTGTTGTTAGCTCGTTTTTTGCACAGTTCAGTTGCTGCGCAATGGCTAGAGTTCTATGTTGTTGTTCCATTAGACGGAGGTTTCCATTTCTTCATTTGGTTCCTCGACGTCCGGGATGACGATCGGGGCGTTTTCCGGCTCTGGGATCGGTTGGTTGGAAAGTTTAGCTCTGATCTTGGCTTTGGCTCGTTCCGGGCATGCCATATCGATTGCTTTGTGGTCGCCTTTGCAGTTGAAACATCTGATTGGTGAGTGAGTGCATCTGATGCCTCCGGGGCACTCCTTGCATGGGTGCTCTGTTCTCTTATAATCGGCTGAGGCGCGGTGTCCGCAGCGGCCTGTTGGGTGGTTGCAGCGCTCTTGCCTGTGTCCATATTCAAGGCAGTTGCGGCACTGGGTGTCGGGGTTGGTGGGTGTTGGAATTTACGGTGAACTTTGTTTCTTTCATCTACTTCGTTGATATTTGTTTAATCTCCATACATTTCATTACGGGTCACTTGATAAGGAATACAGGGTTTATACTGTTAACTATTTTCTTTTGGTTTCTATTACGTTTCTACTTTACATATGGGTGTCATCTCGGGTATTACTTTCCTATGTTGGAACATTGAGTCATCCACTTATGTACTTGATAGGCTGCTTACGCTACCGACACTCTTCTATCTGTTTCCATACTTCTTGGCAGTTTCTCGGTGTCAAATGGCTTTCCCACCTGTTTAGTTTTCCTTTTCTCTCTCGGTCGGAAGGGACACGGTTCTTGTATAAATATCGGGCTGTTTTTCTCTTTCTTCTGACTTTGTCAATCAAGCAATACATATAATATAGACATTAGAACCAAGCTCTTCTGCTCCCGTTTCTCGTCTAAATTCTTTGAATCTTCTCCGTCTCGAAATCAGGGTGACGACTTAATAGTTTAACCGCTATTGTGTCCTTCCGCACAACCCCCGCGTCGTCCTTTTCCTTCAGTGGGGAGGTAGGTCTCGAGTCTGCACGTTCTGTCGAATAGGTTGAAGGAGCGGAGTCCGAGATTTTCCATTGTGTAGTGTCCTGGGAGTGCGATCACCATAGAGGAGTGTGCTTTTCCAATACGGGATTCTGGTTTGCTGAGCCATCGGGGGATTTGTGCTAGTTGTATGGATACTCCATAGTTGCTAGTGATTTCGGATGCGACTAGTTGTCCGGCTTGGAAGCCTTCACCTATCGATGTTCGGATGCCGTGTAGGATGAATTTCGACCATCTAGAGTTAACCCGGATGTCGACATAAGGTACCTTTAGTTCCTTGAGTGCGGATTCGATTTCGAATTTGTATTCCATGACCTTGGTTGCGGGGGTGATGAATTTAGATTCCAGGACAAAGTTGTTTTTCGAGGTTTGTCTGGCCGCAAGGAGGTGACAGTCTGGGTCCTGGATTTTGGAGTTGATTTTTTGTCTGATTTCCGTTGGGGTGAATGGGGATGCCGCGTTGGTTTCAATCACGATTTCTCTGTTGATCTTGGTGAAGTCTGGTTTGAATTGAAGGAAAGGGACAACGCTGGGGTTGTGCGGAAGGACACAATAGCGGTTAAACTATTAAGTCGTCACCCTGATTTCGAGGAGGAGAAGATTCAAAGAATTTAGACGAGAAACGGGAGCAAGAAAGCTAGGTTCTAATGTCTATATTATATGTATCGCTTGATTGATGAAGTCAGAAGAAAGAGAAAAACAGCCCGATATTTATACAAGAACCGTGTCCCTTCCTAATCGAGAAAGAAAAGGAAACTAAACAGGTGGGAAAGCCATTTGACCCGAGAAACTGCCAAGAAGTATGGAAACAGATAGAAGAGTGGCGTAAGCAGCCGATCACGCATATAAGTATATGACTCAACGTTCCAACATAGGAAAGTAATACCGAGATGACACCCATATGTAAAGTAGAAACGTAATAGAAACCCAAAAGAAAATAGTTAACAGTATAAACCCCGTATTCCTTATCAAGTAACCCGTAATGAAATGTATGGAGATAAACAAATATCAACGAAGTAAATGAAAGAAACAAAGTTCACCGTAAATTCCAACATTATGTTCTTTCGGTTTCTGTTACGTGTGGTATTAGTCATCATCGGACTGGAGGTGGATATATAAGGGGGCGTTGTCTCGCGCCTTTTCATGTTTTCCTTCCTTTCCTTTTCTCTTCACGCAACCTCCTGTACTTACTCGGCTCGCTAAGGCTCGCTGGGGCAGGAGTTTCTCTTCAGGCCTTTCGCCCGACCGCGACTGGAAGTCGAGATCCCCCCGCCTACCCCGACCGGTAGGATTTCCATCTTATTGAGTTGAAGCCTCTCACGAGGATGCGTCCTTCACTCAAAACCCCTCCTCAATACGTCGGCGCCCACGACCGCGACACCCCATCAACTGGTCCCCTGTGGCCAACCCATTCTACCTTTCGTATCGGCACACTGTCAATAGCCTGTAGGTTAGCGCAGGCTCATTGCCAAAGCCTACGAAAAGCACGCGTTGTTAGCGATCTTACGGTCGCAAAGCAGTCGCCCCACTCCCTACGCGAGGTCCCCCGTTGGCCTTACCCCTCTTTCCGGCCCGAGCCAGGCAACCCATTTTAACCGAGTCGGCTTTCCCCGCTCACCACTCCTCAATCGGCCCGGCCTACAACCGGAGCTACGACTTCAAACTCAGTCGGCACCTTCGAATGCGACCACCATATTGACTCCCCCCCCCACTCAATCACCTGCTGCCCGACAAGCAGACTCCCAGGTACCCCGCTTTACCCATCTCCAACGCTTTCGAACCTCGTTCTTCTGTCGGCCTGCCTGCCAGTCAACAAGATTACGACTACGGATATACACTCAATGCTATCGGATCAACCTAGTGGTGAACTGACTCATGGGTACTGTTAAGATTCGTTCACAGGTATTACCATAATTGAGAACAGGGAGCAGGTTCCGTGTTTTTTCGCAAGAGTACCATGTCGCTTCGCGACGTCAGGTTCGGACAAGGTTGTTATTAGGAGAAGTGTTAGGATTCTATCGACCACGGGAAGGTTTCTTTGCTGTCACTTAGATTCTGCTTACCTGTACCACTTTTTATGCTGCTGCTCTTTTTGTTTTCGCACCATTCCATATTCTCGCTTTTGTACGTAATGTCGCTTACCTTTTCCTTTGTTTATTTTTTGTAGTTCTGGTTTTTAGGCGGTAGTTGCGATAAGCCCGAGCTTCTAGGCAATATAATAAATCCAATCCAATCCAATCTTAGATATTATCATTTCGTCAAGACCTCGCTTTCGCCGACGCCGCTTCTACTTTCTTCTGATAAGATTTATTTACATTTCGCTTTACTACTCTAGAGAAAATCCTGTATGCCAATAGACCGCGTCTTCTACTGGTACATCAGAATCCACTACTTTGTCAGGGAGTGCATATACGCCCTCGTCCCTGAGTTGTAGAATTTTCTCTACACAAACAACCCCACACCTGGCCTCACCTGGTATATCATACCAGGCAGAGCCACTTCTATTTCCACACTGGACGAAAACCCCAACCGACCGTCAACTCCCCCAAACCCCAACGGGAGAAAGAGAACCCTATCCGAAGTTTCCCCAGCCCCAAGAAGAACAGGAATGGACATGATGTCGCAATCATCGCTCTCCTCCTTCTTCGCCACCCCAGCACCCCCCGGACCACCACCCCCCCCCAAGATTTGACCCAACCGAACCCACACAACCCACACAATCAACCACCATCGAAGAAACCCAGATCAATAAGAACCCTAGGGGAGAATTCGCAGATTCTAAGGACTACGACCGGCCGTACGTCCCCAGGATTGACTTCATCCACCCCAGCATTGTTCCCCAGGAGACCCACAATGTCATGGACCTAAACTACACTGCCTGGCTGGTCAGAAATGCCCTGTCCATCTCAACGAACAATATTACCAGCGATATCGGCACAGTTGGACATGATGTCGAGAGACTCAGAAAAGACATGTTGGAACAGAATAAACAGCTCCTCGATACGATCGGGATCCTGACAAACCAAATGGCCGAAATGATAAACAGACAAGACATAATGCTGGACATACTTAACCGTATCCAACAACAAACCCCCCCAGCACCCCCGGCCCCACGAGAACCCCCAGCGCGCGCCCCACAGCCCCAAGCACCTCTGGCACAAGCCCCCCCCGAACCACAACCCAGGGACAAAGAAAAAAACCCAGAACCGAACCCAAGGAACCCACCACCCCAACAGCAACAGAACACATCATACGCCGACATCGCAAAAGGCCCCGGACCAGCCAACTTCCAAGTGGTACAAAGGAATTGATCCAGGCCCAGACCAGACCCCATATTCATGTTGGAATTTACGGTGAACTTTGTTTCTTTCATTTACTTCGTTGATATTTGTTTATCTCCATACATTTCATTACGGGTTATTTGATAAGGAATACGGGGTTTATACTGTTAACTATTTTCTTTTGGGTTTCTATTACGTTTCTACTTTACATATGGGTGTCATCTCGGGTATTACTTTCCTATGTTGGAACATTGAGTCATATACTTATAGACGCTGATCGTTGCTTACGCTCCGACACTCTTCTATCTGTTTCCATACTTCTTGGCAGTTTCTCGGGGTCAAATGGCTTTCCCACCTGTTTAGTTTCCTTTTCTTTCTCGGTCGGAAGGGACACGGTTCTTGTATAAATATCGGGCTGTTTTTCTCTTTCTTCTGATTTTGTCAATCAAGCGATACATATAATATAGACATTAGAACCTAGCTTTCTTGCTCCCGTTTCTCGTCTAAATTCTTTGAATCTTCTCCTCCTCGAAATCAGGGTGACGACTTAATAGTTTAACCGCTATTGTGTCCTTCCGCACAACCCCAGCGTTGTCCCTTTCCTTCAGGTTATGAGCCCGGTGTTCTTTCAGACACCATCATCCTGATCTATCGATATCAGAAATTCAAGAATCCTCTCCGGCTTATTTTCGTCCGTCCGCTATCTTCCTCTACTACCTCCCTCATTCAACTCTTCAATCATGGCTCCAAAGGAAAAGGAGACCGCCAAAAGCTCTTCTCTCTCCTTCTCCACCCGCGTCAAAGACGACAAACCCATCACTATCAAGCTCGATAACATCCGTGTCCTAACCGGACAATCGAACTACAATATATGGGCAGCTTCCATGAAGCTTGTTTGGAAGGGCATGAAAGTCTATGAAATAGTTGTTGATGGAGCGGAACCCGCTAGCGACGCCGACGACGCCGAAAAATCCGCATATGAATCGCTATGCCATCAAGCAGCAGCTGTCTACATCCAGGTGGTATCTCAAGACATTTTGGAGAAAATTGTCGAGCTTGACCACCCCCATAGGATGTGGGAGTCTCTGCGTGGCGAATTCTACCGAGACACTGCTTTCGACTCGCTTTCCCAGATCATGTCTTTGGTCTCCCTTCCTCCTCCTACGACTCCAGAAAAACCCATCTCTACATTCATCGCATCCTTCGAACAGGAATGGCTACGCCTTAATCAGCTGGCTAAATCCTCGTCCGACACCTATCGCCAACTCTTCTCCAAATTCCTGGATGAAGACAAGGCGAAGCGCGATTTCCTCCTAGGTTTCCTCGTCCGACATCAGAAGAACGTTGTAGATAACCTGTCTACAAAAGATGATTTCACTTTTGCCGAAGTCAAACAACGTCTCTTGGATTTGGATCACGAGCAACCTTCCTCCTCTGTTTCCTCCCCTCCTCAAACGGCACTTACAACACAAAGAAGAATGCCAGGTCTCCCCACAGCCCTCCTCCTCCTCTCAGTCTGCCTCTCGTCAACAGAAGCAGAAAGAATGTACCTGGTGCGTCAAGCACAACCCAGGAAAACATCTAGGGCATACGTGGAACCAATGCTTCAAGCTCAAGAAGCATCAAGAGGAACAGAAGTCTTCGGACAAAAGAAAGGAAACAGATACCGCGATGGTCACGACAGACTCAGACAAAGGAAAGGTAAAGAACACTTCATTCTATTTTGACACAGGAGCAACCTCTCACATGTGTCCCTCCCTAGGGCGTTTCGAACACTTCGAGAAATGTTAGGATTTGTGAATCTCGTCAAGGACTCCATGTCTGTTAAGGAAGGGAACTGTGGTGATGGACTGTGTCTTAGGGATGGATCTGTTTCTTCTTTTTAGTGTTTCTGATGTTCTTTATGTTCCTGATCTTGGCGACCTCTACTTTCCTGGAGAAAATTAGAGAAAAAGGGTATCTTATGGTGGGAGGGGATTTCATTTCTATTGTTAAAGGGAATAAAAGCGATTTTGAAGCATCGTTTGTGGTTCTTTATTTAAGATTCCTGAGGTTACCGATTCTGCTTTTCTTACATATGACTTTTGGCATTCAGCTCTAGGACATCTGGCTCCATCTTCTATTCAGAAAGCTAGAACCTTTATGCGGCATACCATCATTCCTCCTGCCCTGATTCCTTTCACTGTTCAACCTGTTCATTCGCTAAGTCTCTGCACCATACCATTTATCACCATACTCGGCGGAAACCAAGTTGGAACTCATTCATTCTGACTTGTGTGGACCTTTTCCCGTTCCCTCTTCATAAACTCACTCTACTACATCTCCTTAGTTGGCGACAAGACCAGAATCTCATGGGTTCGTTTCTCGAAGAAATCCGATGCAGGTAAAAATTTGCTATCGAAGATTTAAATGACTGAGATGGAACTCCAATATGGTTTGCCTGTCAAGCGTTTTAGGACTGATAATGGAGGAGAATGCGTCAATGAAGCTACAAGATTTCTTTGCTTCCAAGGGAATGGATTCACGAGTTAACCCCTCGCTTCTTTCTCCGGTCCAATGGTGTTGCTGAAAGACTTAGAACAATGGGTGAAACAGTTAGGACCATGTTGCTTCCTCTTAAGCGACAAGCGACTATGGGCAGAAGCAGTCTCCACCTTCGTCTACCTCAAGAACCATCGCCTCATAAGTCAGTCAAGGATCAAACTCCTTATGAGGCCTTCCTCGATAAGAAACCATCGATCCACCACCTTCAGCCTTTTGGTCGAGAATGCTATGTGCATATCCCGGAGGACAAACATCCCGCAGGAAGCAAGCTATCTCCCAGGGCTATGAAAGGTATTTTCACAGGATATACAGCAACCGATCGCCACTATAGAGTATTCATCCCTTCAGAAAAACGAACAGTCGTCTCCTACGATGTCTTTTTCCCTCCTCTTGCGACAGAAGGGGTACTTCCAATCTCAGAACCCCTATCTACTCCCTCGTCCTCAGTTCAGCTTAACGATTCTCAAACATCTCAGCCCTCCACAAGCCTTTCTTATGCTTTCAACAAAGAAGGTTTCCCAACATCGGACATGTGGATAGCCTGGATTAATAGGAACCCTGAGACCGCAACAGATTGGTATCAGAAGGGTCATACTATCGTTACTGCTCTTTTCAACAATCAGTTTGACGAAGGACGCAAGAACAATACTCTACCTTCACCACCTTCTAATACATCCTCCACTCAGTCAAGTACCAATTCGGAAATAAACCAGGAACTCTTCTCCGGTTTCTCCTCAATGCAACAGCAGCAACAACATCAAGATTCCGTACAATCAAACGGATCTTCCTCCTCATCATCACCTTCACCCCCCCTTCAACAAAACTATCCCAGAAAGCGAAACCATCATCTCATTTCCGACTCTTTCCGACCTAGTCCTCCAGGACAAGACTACGAACAAGGCGCAGCTATCAAGCCCTCCTGGCGAATGGTGGAAAGCTCCTCTAACAAGCTCCCTCACCACCACCTCTCGCATCTAGCGACCAACAAATGACTGGCGCCAGTGAGCGGTCACTGCTACTACCTCCTCGTCCTCACCCAGCGGCAATAAGCTAATGCGGAAGCTCCTCCTCCAAGAATCGGAGCGAGAAGAGACTCTTATCGATATCCTAGAAATGTATCGGACCTAAAGTCATACCCATGAAGCCAAATCCTCACCGGACTGGTCTGAGTGGAAAAAAGGCAATGAGCGAGGAACTGAAGTCACTGAATGAAAATGAAGTTTGGGAAGTTGTTGACAGGCAACCGAAAAGTTGTGGATTGTCGATGGGTGTTTAAGGTTAAAAGGCAATGCTAAAGGAGAAGTAGAAACGTTCTGAGGCAAGACTTCTAAATGGCCAAAGGCTTTTCTCAAGTTCAAGGGATGGACTACGATGAGATCTTTTCACCAGTTATGCGTTTATTTCTCTCCGTTTGCTCCTTGCCATTGCTGCTTTGCAAAGGATGGCGTGTCAGACAACTTCGATGTCAAAACCGCTTTCCTATATGGTATTTTGAAAGAAAGAGGTGTACATGCAACTACTACGGAAGGCAGCGGTTAGAAGGTAAGGTTCTTGGCGTTTGAAGCAGCTGTATATACGGTTTGAAGCAATCCGAGGAATGGTACTTTTCGGCTGGTTGAATACCTTATCCCCTATGGTTTTGCTATCACTGCTTTTGATCCTGTGTTCTTGTTCGACTCAGGTAATCTAATCATATTTATTCGTGGGCGACATCACTTTCTCTTTGGACCTCCTGGCGACTTAGAAGAGCGGACAGTATCACTCTTGAAAACCGAATTCAAGGTTAACGATATGGGACTTCTCAACTACCTCGCCGGCATCCAAATTGACTACACCAACGCCGGTATCACTCTCTGCAGACAGCATTCATCAATAAGATTCTGAACCGATTCTCGATGCAAGATTGCAAGCCCGTCTCCACTACCGTCGATCCTAACCACCGATTGATTGTGACTAGTAGCCGAAGGCGACAAGGCGATGCAACTGCTTATCAACAAATCATCGGATCTCTCATGTATCTGGTTACTGCGACAAGACCTGACCTAAGCGTATACAATAACTCACCTCTCTCGGTTTAACTCCAATCCTTCACTGCACATATGTCCGCCGTAAGCGAGTACTCCGCTACCTTCAGAAGACCAAGGAAAAGGCACTCCTATTCCCATTTGGCTCTGACCTCAAACTATCGGCTTATAGCGACGCATCCTACGGAAACTGTTGCGACACACGACGTAGCTTCTCTGGATATCTTTTCCGTCTTGGTGATTCTCTACCATCTCCTGGCGCTCTCTCATTTCGGTTACTACCTCTACTCTTGCGAAGCCAGTACATAAGCTGGCTATGACCACAACACCATCTTTGGTTAGCTTCGAGGCCTCAAGGAACTCCTCGGGGCGATATTCCACAAGCTGTCTTCTGTGACAGTAACTCCGCCATCGGCGTCGCCAACAATCGAAGCTTAACGACAAAGGCGAAACATATCGATATAAACACCATTTCTCGTGAATCGTTCAGAGCAGTTCGATTAATCTTATATGCGTCCTACGCGGAAAATCTGGCAGACATTTCTTGCAAAGGACTTGTGAAACAAAGCTCACGACCACTTGTGCACCTCTATATTGACAAAGTGAGAAGGGGTGTTGGAATTCTGATGAACTTTGTTTCTTTCATTTACTTAGTTGATATTTGTTTATCTCATACATTTCATTCGGGTTATTTGATAAGGAATCGGGGTTTATCTGTTAACTATTTTCTTTTGGGTTTCTATTACGTTTCTACTTTACATATGGGTGTCATCTCGGGTATTACTTTCCTATGTTGGAACGTTGAGTCATATACTTATATGCGTGATCGATTTCTTACGCCGACACTCTTCTATCTGTTTCCATACTTCTTGGCAGTTTCTCGGGGTCAAATGGCTTTCCCACCTGTTTAGTTTCCTTTTCTTTCTCGGTCGGAAGGGACACGGTTCTTGTATAAATATCGGGCTGTTTTTCTCTTTCTTCTGACTTCATCAATCAAGCGATACATATAATATAGACATTAGAACCTAGCTTTCTTGCTCCCGTTTCTCGTCTAAATTCTTTGAATCTTCTCCTCCTCGAAATCAGGGTGACGACTTAATAGTTTAACGCTATTGTGTCATTCCGCACAGCGTTGTCCTTTCCTTCAATTCAAACCAGACTTCACCAAGATCAACAGAGAAATCGTCATTGAAACCAACGCGGCATCCCCATTCACCCCAACGGAAATCAGACAAAAAATCAACTCCAAAATCCAGGACCCAGACTGTCACCTCCTTGCGGCCAGACAAACCTCGAAAAACAACTTTGTCCTGGAATCTAAATTCATCACCCCCGCAACCAAGGTCATGGAATACAAATTCGAAATCGAATCCGCACTCAAGGAACTAAAGGTACCTTATGTCGACATCGGGTTAACTCTAGATGGTCGAAATTCATCCTCTGTGACATCCGAACATCGATAGGTGAAGGCTTAAGCGGACAACTAGTCGCATCCGAAATCACTAGCAACTAGATGTATCCATACAACTAGCACAAATCCCCCGATGGCTCAGCAAACCAGAATCCCGTATTGGAAAAGCACACTCCTCTATGGTGATCGCACTCCCAGGACACTACACAATGGAAAATCTCGGACTCCGCTCCTTCAACCTATTCGACAGAACGTGCAGACTCGAGACCTACCTCCCCACTGAAGGAAAAGGACGACGCGGGGGTTGTGCGGAAGGACACAATAGCGGTTAAACTATTAAGTCGTCACCCTGATTTGAGGCGGAGAAGATTCAAAAAAATTTAGGCGAAAGCGGGGAGCAGAAGAGCTTGGTTCTAATGTCTATATTATATGTATTGCTTGATTGACCAAGTCAGAAGAACGAGAAAAACAGCCCGATATTTATACAAGAACCGTGTCCCTTCCGACCGAGAGAAAAGGAAAACTAAACAGGTGGGAAAGCCGTTTTGGCAGAAACTAAGAAGTATGGAAACAGATAGAAGAGTGTGTAGCGTAAGCAACTATCAATCGTAATAATATGACTCAATGTTCCAACATAGGAAAGTAATACCGAGATGACACCCATATGTAAAGTAGAAACGTAATAGAAACCAAAAGAAAATAGTTGACAGTATAAACCCTGTATTCCTTATCAAGTGACCCGTAATGAAATGTATGGAGATTGAACAAATATCAACGAAGTAGATGAAAGAAACAAAGTTCACCGTAAATTCCAACACCCACCAACGACACCCAGTGCGCAACTGCCTTGAATATGGGCCAGGCAAGAAGCGCTGCAATACCAACAGGCCGCTGCGGACACAGCGCCTCAGCCGATTATATAAGAACAGAAAGCACCCATGCAAGAGTGCCCGGAGGCATCAGATGCACTCACTCACCAATCAGATGTTTCAACTGCAAAGCGACCACAAAGCAATCGATATGGCATGCGGAACGAGCAAAAGCCAAGATCGAGCTAAACTTTCAACCAACGATCCCAGAGCGGGCGCGTCGATCGTCATCCGGACGTCGAGGAACCAAATGAAGAAATGGAAACCTCCGTCTAATGGAACAACAACATAGAACTCTAGCCATTCTTGCAGCAACTGTGCAAAAAACGAGCTAACAACAAAGTCAGTCGTGGAGGAAGCAGAAATGGACGATGCTATATTTTTTCTTTTGTTACGAGAACCATGGAACAACAAAGACGGACACCCACCAGAATCACCTCTCTTTTATCTCTTTACAGCAAGCAACAAAGACACAAAATCATGCATACATCAGAAAACACAGCAACCTAAAACCCAAACATCGTTTAAATGCTGCGACAACCGTTATGCCGATAGCGGTGGAAATACAACAACAATAAATACAAATCCTCAACATATACTCACCCGGGAGAAGTGGCCCATTTGCCAACATCTCAAGGAACATCACCACAATCCAGAACTGCCTAGTTATGGGGGACTTTAACTGCCACCATCAGGTATGGAATGGGCATAAATCATGCGCGAATACACCAACACCATCAGAAGCGGACAAAGCGAAATCGACCGGAATTAAGAGATGGATGGATAGACAAAGACTGCACCTACTAAGCGAGCCGGGGTTTTCACACTTCCCGAAGCAATAACCGATACCATATGTCGGCCTCACACTAGTCAAAGGCCCAGTCCTGGACTATGATATGGCGTGGAATATGGACAGATATGGAGCAGGGTCAGATCATGGGAAAACCATAATCCAAATCAACTCTCCAAACCCCAACACGTCTCAAGAAGACTATGGCACAAAACAGACTGGGAAACACTCAACCAACTCGTCTCCCAATTCCACTACCAAGAAGCCTGGGAGAACCAAAGCCACCAAACAATCGGCAGATTTCATCGCTGGAATATATCGACCAGCTGATTGACCGACTCACCCCAACTCAAGCGGTTACAAAAAGTCGAAGCGATGGTGGACTGCAGAACTTAAAACATAAAGGCGAACCTCAACACCCTGCGGCGAAGGGCAAGGAACATAAGGAAAGAAAGAAGACAGGGAGGCACTGAGAAAGGGTGGCGGAACTGTACCAACAAATGCATAAAGCCAAAACAGAACAGAGGAGAAAGGAACTCTCCAAAAGCCAGAGGAAAGTACAATCTGGAAAATCATGAATGCGGAAGAAGGACGGGATACTATAATCCCGACTATCTGAGGTGAAGAAAGCGTTCTTGAGGAAGTCTTAAAACTCTTAGGGCTGAACTCTTCCACAAATTGGGCGTCCCGACAACCCCTTTGCAAATCAGACCCCTATTGTGACCTTAGTGACATGTTTGAAGACGTTACCTCAGATGAACTATTTAAAGCGATAAGCTCCTGCCCAGCCAATTCAGCAACAGGGACTGACGGCATTCCCTACCCATTCATCAAAGCAATAATCAAAGCGAACCCGCAACTTGTACAAGACATGTGCTCAGCCATGATGAAACACGGGGTACACCCGGACAGATGGAAGACAGCAAAGTGCATCTCAATACCTAAACCAGGCAAGACAGACTACAAAACAGCCAAGGCCTGCCGACCAATATCCCTCCTACAATGCTTCAGCAAAGTCCTCGAGAAAATCGTCGCTTCAAGGCTCTGCACTGATGGGACCCTCCTCGGAACCCTGTCCGACGACCAGTTTGGAGGAAGACCAACAATCTCAGCGATACACGCACTCCTACGTGTTGGAATTTACGGTGAACTTTGTTTCTTTCTTTTCACTTCGTTAATATTTGTTCATCTCCATACATTTCATTACGGGTTACTTGATAAGGAATACAGGGTTTATACTGTTAACTATTTTCTTTTGGTTTCTATTACGTTTCTACTTTACATATGGGTGTCATCTCGGGTATTACTTTCCTATGTTGGAACATTGAGTCATACACTTATGTACGTGATCGGGCGCTTACGCAACCGACACTATTCTATCTGTTTCCATACTTCTTGGCAGTTTCTCGGGGTCAAATGGCTTTCCCACCTGTTTAGTTTCCTTTTCTTTCTCGATTCGGTCGGAAGGACCGCGGTTCTTGTATAAATATCGGGCTGTTTTTCTCTTTCTTCTGACTTTGTCAATCAAGCGATACATATAATATAGACATTAGAACTAAGCTTTTCTGCTCCCGTTTCTCGTCTAAATTCTTTGAATCTTCTCCTCCTCGAAATCAGGGTGACGACTTAATAGTTTAACCGCTATTGTGTCCTTCCGCACAACCCCCGCGTTGTCCCTTGTTGGAATTTACGGTGAACTTTGTTTTCTTTCATTTCTACGTTGATATTTGTTTATCTCCATACATTTCATTCACGGGTTATTTGATAAGCAATACAGGGTTTATACTGTTATCTATTTTCTTTTGGGTTTCCATTACGTTTCTACTTTACATATGGGTGTCATCTGGGTATTACTTTCCTATGTTGGAACGTTGAGTCATATCTTATATGCGTGATCGGTAACTACGCCATAACCGGACACTCTTCTATCTGTTTCCATACTTCTTGGCAGTTTCTCGAGGGTCAAATGGCTTTCCCACCTGTTTAGTTTCCTTTTCTTTCTCTCGGTCGGAAGGAACGGTTCTTGTATAAATATCGGGCTGTTTTCTCTTTCTTCTGACTTCATCAATCCGATACATATAATATAGACATTAGAACCTAGCTTTCTTGCTCCGTTTCTCGTCTAAATTCTTTGAATTCTCTCGCTCGAAATCAGGGTGTGACTTAATAGTTTAACGCTATTGTGTCCTTCCGCACAACCGCGTTGTCCCTTTCCTTCAGGTTATGAGCCCGGTGTTCTTTTAGACACCATCATCCTGATCTATCGATTTTAGAAATTCAAGAATCCTCTTCGGCTTACTTTCGTCCGTCCTCTATCTTCCTCTGCTACCTCCCTCATTCAACTCTTCAATCATGGCCCCAAAGGAAAAAGAAGCAGCCAAAAGCTCCTCTCTCTCCTTCTCCACCCGCGTCAAAGACGACAAACCCATCACTATCAAGCTCGATAACATCCGTGTCCTAACCGGACAATCGAACTACAATATATGGGCAGCTTCCATGAAGCTGGTATGGAAAACATGAAAGTCTATGAAATAGTTGTTGATGGGCGGAACCGCTAAGCGGCGCCCGACGCCGAAAAATCCGCATATGAATCGCTATGCCATCAAGCAGCAGCTGTCTACATCCAGGTGGTATCTCAAGACATTTTGGAGATAATTGTCGAGCTTGACCACCCCCATAGGATGTGGGAGTCTCTGCGTGGCGAATTCTACCGAGACACTGCTTTCGCACTCGTTTCTCAGATCATGTCCTTGGTCTCCCTTCCCTCCTCCTACGATTCCGAAAACCCCATCTCTACATTCATCGCATCCTTCGAACAGGAATGGCTACGCCTAAATCAGCTGGCTAAATCCTCGTCCGACACCTATCGCCAACTCTTCTCTAAATTCCTGGATGAAGATAAAGCGAAGCGCGATTTCCTCCTAGGTTTCCTCGTCCGACATCAAAAGAACGTTGTAGATAACCTGTGTACAAAGGATGATTTCACCTTTGCTGAAGTCAAACAACGTCTCTTAGATTTGGATCACGAGCAACCTTCATCAGCAACCCGTGCATTTTGTCAGGAGACACCGGAGACTTGGGAGACACCCCACCAACTTTAATTCTCCGGAGGCCGTTGGCCCTTTCGGAGGCCTCCCGGGCCTTGGCTAATGCTCAGGAGGCTCTCCCGACGCTCAGGCACGCTATCCCGTCACTCTCCGGAGCCTACATTCATCATATCCGGTTACACTCTCGACGACTCGCAACGCCGCTAAGATGGCCTCCTGAGCCTTTCAAACGCTCTGGGAGGCTCGATATCACTGGAACGAATCTGGAGAAATCCTCTGGGGCGCGATTCCTGCCTACAGCTCCCCAAACGGGTCTCTTCATCCAGTGTAATTATCGCGAAACCTCAAGGGGTTGTCCCAGCCTAGAAGGCCTTTTGGAAGGCTTACCGAGCCTCCCACTTATTACCGCTTGATCACTGGAGCGAGTCAGGAGCGCGACTCTCTCCCGAGGGCTTACCAGGCCATCTAGTGGTCTCCTGAGGCTATTCCTAGGCTTACCACTATCTCCCATCCCCTCCAGATGGCCTATTAATCCCTCTTGCATTATCATGAGCTAGTTAAATTCGTGCCCCACGCTCTCCAGAGGGCTTACCGACCCCTCCTATGGTCTCCCGACGCCATTCTTGGCACTAACACTCTCTCCCACTCCCTCCTAAGGGCCCACCAAGCCCTCCTGTAGTCTCTCGACGCCATTCTTGACACTGACACCCTCTCCCACTCCCTCCTGAGGGCCCGCCCAGCACTCCTGTAGTCTCCCCACGCCATTCTTGGCACTGACACTCTCTCCCACTCCCTCCTGAGGGCCCGCCAAGCCCTCCAGTAGTCTCCCCACGCCATTCTTGACACTGACACCCTCTCCCACTCCCTCCTGAGGGCCCGCCCAGCACTCCTGTAGTCTCCCCACGCCATTCTTGGCACTGACACTCTCTCCCACTCCCTCCTGAGGGCCCACCAAGCCCTCCAGTAGTCTCCCCACGCCATTCTTGGCACTGACACTCTCTCCCACTCCCTCCTGAGGGCCCGCCAAGCCCTCCTGTAGTCTCTCGACGCCATTCTTGGCACTGACACTCTCTCCCACTCCCTCCTAAGGGCCCACCAAGCCCTCCTGTAGTCTCTCGACGCCATTCTTGGCACTGACACTCTCTCCCACTCCCTCCTGAGGGCCCGCCCAGCACTCCTGTAGTCTCCCGACGTCATTCTTGGGACTGGCACTATCTCCCACTCCCTCACGAGGGCCCCTCCTATAGTCTCTCGGCGACATTCTTGGCACTGACACTCTCTCCCCTCCTCCTGAGGGCCCGCCCAGCACTCCTGTAGTCTCGGCGTCGTTCTTGGTACTGGCACTATCTATTACGGGCTCCTGGGCCGCGTCAAATTATCACACTTCTCCCCATGCCCTCCCGAAGGCTTATTGAGCCCCCGAAGAGTCTCCTGAGAGTGATCACTACTCTTGAAGGCGTTACCCTGTTGATTCAGTCTCTGAGAGTCTCTCACGCTTCATAAACCACCAAATCTGATTACTCCGTAATAATAGTTTACAATTTCCCGTATCTGAACCTAATAACGAAAGCATTCCTTCAAATAAATAAAAAACATTGCACAAAAACACGAAAATCATTTATCCCCTGGCGGCCAGCGTCGCGAAGGCACTTGTCGAGGCTTCTTGAGCCTTGGCGCCAAATCCTCCCCTGTCGCCACCGGGTTTTCTAAGGCACCACCATCAGTCCCCCAATAATATAGCCGGTCCTCTTGAGCCTTCCGGCGCCATGACCCTCACGCGCCCGCGATGTCTGCTGACAACTGCACATCGTCCTCTTCCTTCCAACCTTGGATATCACCTCTCGAGGGCCTCGCAACTCATCAATCTACAGGACTGTCAGTCTCAGTCAATTGCGTCTTGGCGTCTGGGTTCTTTACCTTATCTTGAATAGGCTCTCTTGAAATACCGCCAGAGTCACCAGCTGGTTCTCGCCGTTCTTCTTGTCCACGTGTTGAACATTCTGGCGTCGTTACTGAGCAACAGTTAGTGCGTCGGGACTCCTAAAGGGCTTGATAAGCCTTACACAGGATATCGGTATTCTGGCTGGGGTTAAAGTGCATTCCTTCCATAATTGCCGTCGTCCAACATCGCATAAAACAAACCAAATAGCTGTGCAAAACTAGACAGATGAATTCCGGGGATATATCATCTACGAACTTAGGATCCCTCGCTCCACGCATCTTGTCACCTTTGTAATATTTTAGAAATATTACTTCCACTATCTCTGGGGCCCAAAAGTGTCGACGACCTGTCTAATAGCTGTTAGACCCTTACATAGGCTGGTTGAGCCTTTGAAATGGCCTATAAAGCCCCATGGCACATTGAAAGGAGCTCTTACGGCATAGTTGTCGGGGTCACTAATGAAACGATCATTCTCGAGTAGATAGTTAACTTTGTCAGCCTTCGTCTCTGGGGTTATTAGGTCCTTCAAGCCGTATAAGAGGCCTTTTACGACACACTTTTTGATTTCGAACACAAGTTGCGATCTCACCTGTGAACATGCGATTTGAACCTGTGAATAGTTAGCACAGGACTTACAAGCCTACTAGGAGGCTTGATCAGCTTTTACCTCACTCTTCGCGCTGTTAGTTAGGGTTATGTTTGTATTAAAATAAACGTTAGCCTCCAAAATCGCCGGGCGTTAACGGTAGAGATTCAGGCATTGGCCAAAGGCTCCTCAAGCAATGTATCTTGCGAAAGCTCCATGCACACTTGATAATCGGCTTTGCCTCCGCGTATGTCGCTGACATGTCCCCCTGTCGAGCCGTAAACTGACTCTGGCGCTGATGTGGCATATCGCTGCGTGGGTGGGGTTGCGATAGGGCTGAGAAGGCTGAGAAGGCGGAGGTGTACGTTCAATGTGTTGTTCATTTCGCAATGTACTAGTCGAGCGAAATGAGGTGCTTGGTGATGTAGACGCGGGCTCGGAAGCTTGGGAAGCCCTGCTCATGGCTCGGAGGGAGTCCCCGACCTTTTTGGAGTAACCGTCGTACGGCTTCCATACTGCCTGGTGTTATCACCTTATCCTCACCATACGGGTTGTGGTTAATACCTGTACTGTATTAACTCCCACGGAAGATGAAGCAATTGCTTCGGCTGCTGTGCCACTAATTCTTCTCCTAGAGGCTGCAACAGCCCTGGCGGAGGCTACAGGAGCCTCCCTTGGCCTCTTGCCAGCACGAATTCCCTGGCTGGGTACTAGCGGTGCCCGTGGTGGTGGTGCCCGTGGTGGTGGTGCCCGTGGTGGTGGTGCCCGTGTTGGCCGTGCTCGTGTTGGCGGAGGTGGTGGAGACACCCTTCGTTCAGATAAGGGCATCACGGGCGGGGTATTTTCGTCCCCGGGCTCTTCATAGTCGTCATACATCAGCAAACTCTGCTATTCCTCAGGGCGCAGCGTCTACGCCGTGCGCGCCAGGCACGCCAGGCGTCGCCACAGCAGGGTGCTCGTGCCAGGCGTCGCCACAGCAGGGTGCTCGCGCCAGGCGTCGCCACAGCAGGTTGCCCGCGCCAGGCGTCGCCACAGCAGTGTGCCCGCGCCAGGCGATGCTAGCCTCCGCGCCAGACGCCCCCAGAGCAGTATGTTCTCTGTCTGGGAGCACTAGAAGCGTATGTCGTCTATCTGACTCCGCCAGAAGCGCAGTCTTAAACATCTGGCGGCGTCAGAAGAAGAAACTTTCACGACTGCAACTGCTTCGGCTCCAGGCAAACCTTGATCCAAGCAAGCACTTCGGTCAGCAGTCCGCTGTCGAGCAGCGTATTCGCACTCCCTAATGAGCTTCTTTGCACTCGCTAATCTACTGTCTACAGATCTTACGGCGATATCACCTACATCCATAGAGCACCAGCAATCTTTCTCTCCGCAATCTTCTCTAGCGCGTCGTGCGCTTTCACCCGTCATACCTCCAGGCGATATGGTGCTCGTTCTGAGAAACGCCGGCGATCTTCTCTCCATGTAGCAGCGCCTGGGTATGCCTCCTGCGTCTGGAGACGATCAACTAACGAGTTTCCGCCCAGGGACTGGCGAATCACGCGGCGTGTCGGGGCCCGCCAGGAGATAGTGTCAGCGCCCTGACAGCACTCGTCAGTAATATCTGCGCCAGGAGATCAAATCACAACGAGCTGCTCGCCAGGCGCTGCCAGAGCATATCGCTCACGCCTAGAGAGCACTCGTCAGTACTATCTGCGCCAGGAGAGCATTCTCAACGAGCTGCTCGCCAGGCACCGCCAGAGCATATCGCCCACTCCAAAACACTCTTCGTCAACGAGTTTTTCCAGGCACTGCTTAAAGATATTGCTCGCGTCCGGAGAGAAAGCGCGAATCGTCCATAGCGGCGACCAATGCTTTCGTGAAAGCGGAAACATCTTTAATATCTTATTCAAGGTGGGACACGCTTAGACCCGTATGAATCGTCGCTTTCTTGAAAGGCAAGGTAGGCATCGCCGATCCCTCAAACGATATCTCGCGTGGGTATTCATCGCGCTGAGCGGTCCGTCGCGGAATACTGATCTGGCACTGTCGTGTATACTGGAGATGGCTACCAAACCTTTGACGATCACGCTTTCTTCAAAAGGCAAGGTGGCGTCGCCGGTCCTCAACGATATCTCGCGTGGGTATTCTTGGCGCTGAGCGGTCAGTCGCGAATTGATCTGGCACTGTCGTGTATATCTTTGGAGATGGCTACCAAACCTTTGATGAGCGATGTATGTATCTGTCGATTAAGTGAAAGGCATAAGCCGAAGTTGAGGCCATGAATGCGGCTCGTCTGAAAAGCTCAATGTCCATGCCTAAGCAGCCTGGTCGGAAGACCAATGCCTGCCTACCGCATCCTCTGGCGCGAGCTTGCAGGATAAAGCTCAGATACTGAGCGGCGAAACTTACCTCCTCTTCCAATCCGCATGCATAGCAGAACGACACCTATTTGAATTAGACGGTCCTATTGGGTCTAACATTCCGCTCGTAGAGCACTCGCCACTGCCCTCAGAGCATTCAATGAATAGCACCCGGTATTCTTCTCATATCACTGGATAGCACTCGGTATTCCTCTCATATCACTGGATAGCACTCGGTAATCCTCTCACATCACTAGATAGCACTCGGTAATCCTCTCATATCACTGCATAGCACTCGGGAATGCTTTACAGCATTCAACTGAATTCATTCCACGTACGCAAATCTATCCTAGTGTTTACCAGCCAATTGCCAGCATCCACCTGTAACAGAGCCACTATAAGGCTGTTACAAGCGACTGGAACAGAAGAACAACAATGCCAGAAGGGGCAGGGTAACCCTGGAAGGGAGTTACCCTCCCTAGGCAGTCAAGCCTTTGAGGCGCGATAACTCCGCAATCGATGTCCGGAAAATATGCGTTAGCACGACAGAAATGATCCTGGCGGTGCTCCGGAGGCAATGGAAGGTCCAATTCCAAAAACACGTTTTGGACCCCAAAAATAACCCCCGGAGCGTCGAACCGCCGGAACCCTCCTGTTTCGCTCCGGAGCATCTTTGAGGGGAGTGAGAGTGCAACCCAAGCTACCAAAGCAAAAAGCTACGATTTCAATAAACATACTTAAGTCTATTGAAAACATCATTAGAACAAGCGACCATGTACTGAGTCAGCCGATCCCATTGGATTAAATGGGACCCCGACTGAAGGCTTGGCGGATTCTTGATTTGGCTCGGATGGAAGTTCCTCCGAAGTGGGGTGGCTACTCCATTCTCCCTCAGAAACAGAGATAGAGACAGAGAGAGAGACAGAGATAGAGAGGCGCAGAAGCTACTGGCAGTCCTAAGCTCAGCGAACATCTCCTCTCTCTAGAGATAGAGACAGAGATAGAGAGATCTTGTAGAAGCTATGGCGAGTCCTGGGCTCAGCGAACATCTCCTATCCTCTACAGAGATAGAGACAGAGATAGAGAGAGATCTTGTGAAGCTATGGCGAGTCCTAAGCTCAGTGACATCTCCTACCCTCTACAGAGATAGAGACAGAAATAGAGAGAGATCTTGAGAAGCGAGACCTGAAAACATGAACATCGCCTACCTTCTATGCTGCTGGATATAGAGGAAGATGGGATCTTTACTAGCGAAGGAACCCCTTAAAGTTATTAAGTTTCTAGACTTAATTGTTTACCATAGAAAACTCTACTCTTTGAAGTAACTCTCTACCGAGTTTGTTTATTCTCTATTAGACTTCTATCAAACATTGAGTCACGGTCGTGTTCTATTATAGCACCCCCGTTACAGTATAACTTTAAGCTCCTCGCTTAAAGAATCCATCTAGAAACTTCTCCCAAACCTATCTGAGAAACAAATTAGTGTCCCTTTTCAGCTAGGGCCAGGGATGAGTGGAGACTTACTCTCCATGATAATTCCATGTTCATTTCAAGGGTTATAGCTCCCAAGTTAGCTCTGAGGGTTATAAGCGCCCAGATTAAGCTTCTAAAAAATCCGAATCGCCCCATTTATCATAGGGCCCCATTCACCGTCAGGACACCAGCTGAGGTCGTGGTCGAGGCGTGTACCACGTCGGTAGGGAGCAAGGGAGGATAGCTGGCCCTCCGCTCATTCCACAAGACTCAAAATAGGCATCCTGAGCCACTCTCTGCCTTGCCACCATCTCCTCTGCTTGATCCTCCGCTGCCTCCATTCCGTTCCCGATGGATCACGCGAAATCTCAGCCCGCATCCATTCCATCTGAGCCTGCCTCTCCAGTCTATTTGCCCGAGAGCGTGCCTGAACAATAGACCTATCTCCCGGCTGGGAGTAAGGATAATGTCGGCGGAAATCGTCTCTGGTCAAGCGGGGAATCTGATTGAAGTGGCCATCAAAGGTAGAAGACTCAGACCACGAGGCGGCCCGCCTATTGAAGCGTTAGGAAAGGGAAAGGAGGTAACCAAAGTTAATGAGGATACACCTACCTTTCGGTCATTTCAGTCCTTTTCGATTACAAGCTTTCGTGTTATCCTCCTGGTATAAGCGGTACCTTGACCAACCAACTTCGGAGGTCAGCACGACTTGTGGGGTTATCGATCTAGTTTTCATCTCAGGAGATCGATTAAAGAAGATAGGCATGATCCACAATTAAGGAATTGATGGTGATGAACAGAGACAGGAATAAGATGAAGAAGAGCATAAGCTGTCAAAAAAAAAAAATATATGATTAGGGATGGGTAAAGAAGATCGGACTCGTTAAGTAGAAGGAATGTATAGGAAGAAGAGTCCTATTCTCCTCGACAGCAACCCGCTTTTATAGGCGAACTCCTATTATGGTTCCGGATATAAGCGTTGCTACCCGTATGGGGAATCCAACCCGGAGTTCGAACCCAAACGTTAAGCGAGTCAACCGAACTGGTTATAAGAACGGGATATGAGGAAGAAGCCATCATAAGGGATTACCTCCTTCAAGGTCTGCAGTGTGATCTCTGCGGGGAATAGGAAAATTTCTCGGCCAGCGGAGATAAATTTACGGCTGAGTCAACGGACTACACTCCTTAGGGCATAAGCTCGAGTAGCCGTGTAAGCTGGAGTCAAACCCATGAGAAGGCTCCCGTTAACCGGGAATATTCCAGACTCCAGGTCCGGAGAAGGAAGGAGAAGAAGAGGAAGAGAAAGAGGAAACAAACCATCTAGTGAAACTCCTCAATTCTTACGAAACTGAGGCATTTGCCCTATCTTTCCAAAATGAGACAATCGAAAATGAGACAATCGATATTCTCTACCCCGAATGGACGAGTTGAAGGAGTGGCTAGGAAGAGCCAAAACCCTTGCCAAAATCGATCTAAGGAATGGATTCCACCTCTTCTATATGAAAAAGGGAGGCGAGTGGAAGACGGTTTTTTCGAATTAGACACAGGCTGTATCCGTACACGATTTTGCCGTTTGGGTGGTATAATACACTATTAAATCAATGACGGGACTCATGGCGCAGTTGGTAAAGTTCCTACTTTGATAGCGTATGGTCGCGAGTTCGACCCCTGTTGCGGTCGCCACCCGACGACGCTCTGAAACGTATACGTGGAGATGAACAGCCTCGATCTCACTCGCTCCTTGCCAAAATGGCCATTACGGTTTACGTCAATTTTGGCATCCCGAGATACTCGGAAACTATGGGGATACACATTTCCCTAATAGAAAGAGTGCTTGAAAGACCGAGAGAAAGGGACTATTCGGCAACATTTAAAATCCGTCTTCCACGCATTAGAAGCCGAGTAGCTGGGTTACGATGTCTTGCGATAAAGCATAACCATGTCGCCGGAGGAGGTGAAAGCAATCAAAAGAGGGTCAACTTCGTGGGGTTTGACTTCAAGGTTGTATACTCTTGTGGAAACTATGCCAGGAGATATCTTATCACGGCGTTGGGACTACGCCTGGAGAGGGGGTAAGGCTTATCGGCATCCCAAATTGGCCTGGTTAAGCGCGGATAACTCGTAATGGTTTCAGTCAAGACCTATTCGGATGATTGACTCAGCGTTGGCAAGATCCAGTACTTTCCTTGAAAGAGGCTCTTGACTACAATCAACGGGTGCCAATAGACTTGAGACCTTCTGAGGCGGAGACCCCTCCATTAGGAAAGATGAATGCCTTTGGGCACTGTTCCTTTGGTCAAAAGTGGATAATGATGTGGAAGAATACATGTGGAGTTGCGATACATGTCGAGGCGGTAAAAGGGCTAAGATATAGAGAACCACCGAAATCCTTTCTGATCGAGTATCCAAAGTCGGAGCAAGTTCTGGATTTATTGATGAAGGTTCTCGGGGTCAACCTCCAGCTGTCGACAGTATGATGTTCTTAAACTAAGGGCAAATCGGAGAGAGTCAATCAAAGCAGCAGCAATATCTCAGAAAGCGGTTCTTTGCTACCAACAGAACGGTGAGCAGGGTTTCTCGATTACAGAATATCGCATGTCTGACAACATGGGTAAACAATGCACGCCTTGGCGGCAGAAGTGGTATGATCGAAGTATATGGAAGTTTCGAAGCGAAAACTGAGAATGAGATAATGTCGGACCGATGCAATATCGTAACTAGCGACCGTCAAGCGAAACCTCCCCTCAATGGAACATTCATGTTATCCTCCATATATATCTTTGTGGGGCGATATCGGGAACCTAAGGACTCAGCAGCGCAGTTTTCCTCCTGCACTTTAGCTCGAAGGAGAATACAGTTACATTCTCAAGTTGCTTGAAATCCGATGGCAGTAGGCTGGGCGTGAGAAATTTCGTGTACTATCGGATTATCTGGGAGCGGTATCGTTCAGAAATCTCCTGGGACCCTTGAACATACTGCAAGATAGCAGGCGAAGGCCCTACAGAATTTCATCAAACTAGAATCACCACGAAGACTTGGAAAGTGCGGTGAAACTCTAGGACTCCTCAACATATGGCCTGAGTAGCCTTGTATCCCAGGAAATACACGGGAACAAAGGATACTACCGGAACAGAAGATGAGATCCTCTTTGCTTGATGAAGGCGTTTCATCTGAGTTTCCTTGCTTGAAAATAAAGATAGATACTGAGTGTTCGGAACTATATAACCGGCTGCTATATGAGTATAGGCAGGGGCCCCTAACATGCTTGAGAGTTACAGTAGAAGCCAGTTCTTGCAGTGACATGCAAGTGCGGCAGTGTGGTTAGCTACCAGCTGTCGAGTAACTACAGTCTGCGCTAGGGAGAGGATCTATCCATGGGAGCAATGACTGGAGCCTGTGCCTCGCCAGTGGATAGAAGACCGGCCAGAGGAGGACTCTGAGTGCCGGTGATTCTCTATACCCTCTAGCATCGAAGTCCGTCGATAGCGACAGGAAATGCCAGGAAGTCTACAGTAAACAACAGCTCTACAGCGATTGAGCTGACATCTGACGAACTCATTCATGCAGGCCTCGGTTGTGTGGCAACCAGGCTGCAGGTGTCATCAAGGCTCTGACTAAGGGTGGTAGCCTCAGCTGGAATCCTCCGCTATGACTTAGAAAAGCGGGGAGCGGAAGAGTTTTCCTCCGCCATTGTTAGGCACCGTCGGACTTAGTAAGGAAGTAGGAGCAGAGAATCGAAGCCTTTGGAGTACTAGTGCTCAGGCTCGTTCCCGCCCAACTATCCTGTTCTCTCGATGTTTTCTTGCATGTGAAATACTACTAGACCCATAACCTAATGTGAGCTCGAGGCGAGTTCTTGAGAGGAGTAATGTAACAGAGCCACTATAAAGGCTGTTACAAGCGACTGGAACAGAAGAACAACAATGCCAGAAGGGGCAGTAGCCTGGAAGGAGTTACCCTCCCTAGGCAGTCAAGCCTTTGAGCGATAACTCCTGTCGATGTCCGGAAAATATCGTTAAGCGACAGAAATGATCCTGGCGGTGCTCCGGAGGCAATGGAAGGTCAATTCCAAAAACACTTTTTGGACTAAAATAACCCCGAGCGTCGAACCGCCGGAACCCTCCTGTTTCGCTCCGGAGCATCTTTGAGGGGAGTGAGAGTGCAACCCAAGCTACCAAAGCAAAAGCTACGATTTCAATAAACATACTTAAGTCTATTGAAAACATCATTAGAACAAGCGACCGCCATACAGTCAGCCGATCCCGCTAGTTCGTAGGACCCCGACTGAGGCTTGGCGGATTGCGCGATTTGACTCGGATGGAAGTTCCTCCGAAGTGGGGTGGCTACTCCGCTCTCCCTCAGAAACAGAGATAGAGACAGAGAGAGAGACAGAGATAGAGAGAGAGGCGCAGAAGCTACGGCGAGTCCTAAGCTCAGCGAACATCTCCTATCCTCTACAGAGATAGAGACAGAGATAGAGAGAGATGCGCAGAAGCTATGGCGAGTCCTAAGCTCAGCGAACATCTCCTATCCTCTACAGAGATAGAGACAGAGATAGAGAGAGATCTTGCAGAAGCTATGNCGAGACNAAAGCTCAGCGAACATNTCCTATCNTCTACAGAGATAGAGACTGAGATAGAGAGAGANGCGCAGAAGCGANGGCGAGACCAANGCTCAGCGAACATCTTCTATCCTCTACAGAGATAGAGACAGAGAGATAGAGAGGCAGAAGCCACGCGGCGGAGTCCTAAGCTCAGCGAACATCTCCTATCCTCTACAGAGATAGAGACAGAGATGAGAGAGATCTTGTAGAAGCTATGGCGAGTCCTAAGCTCAGCGAACATCTCCTATCCTCTACAGAGATAGAGACAGAGATGAGAGATCTTGAAGCTATGGCGAGTCCTAAGCTCAGCGAACATCTCCTACCTCTCTGAGATAGAGACAGAAATAGAGAGAGATCTTGAAGCTATGGCGAGACCTAAAACTGCGAACATCGCCTACCTTCTATGCTGCTGGATATAGAGGAAGATGGGATCTTTACTAGCGAAGGAACCCCTTAAAGTTATTAAGTTTCTAGACTTAATTGTTTACCATAGAAAACTCTACTCTTTGAAGTAACTCTCTACCGAGCTTGTTTATTCTCTATTAGACTTCTATCAAACATTGAGTCACGGTCGTGTTCTATTATAGCACCCCCGTTACACCACCTCGAACAAATGGGCCATTCCCAATATACTCCGAATATTCACGACCCACATCCTCTTCCTCCTCCTCCTACAGACCTTCAGCAGCCCATGTGAGCTATCAGCGATACCACGATCCTTCGCCTCAAGCAGCTCAACTACACATAGTCTATGTGCGCGCCCTGTGCTATCCCGCACCTTGAACAGAGCCTCCACACGTCCTGGTAAGCGTCCCCGAAACACTCCCCACTGCTCTGAGGAACCTACCGATACCCATGCCCAATCCTTTCTTATTTTCCCCTTCCTAAAAGATGCTGTTCCCGTACACCTGATGTTGTGAACCTCGTATATGTCAGGCCTTTGGAAGATTGGTATCGGAACCTGCAAGCATGTGAAAACCTCCACCCGGCGCTCCAACATGCTCTCAGAGCTTCCGGCAAAGCTCTGAGAGCATCCCGCATCCTCGGCATACTCCTTTATCAGGCGATATAGCGTGATATGGCTCATTTGCAGTCCGTCTGCCACGTTGAAAAGTCTTTCCGATTTCGCGGAGGGGTTGCAAAGACGCTTCAGGGGCAGTCCGCTTTCTACTATTGAGCGTTCATTTGGCGTTTTCTTGCGGTCCTCGATCTTGAAAATGTCGAGCAACTCCTTGAGAGTTATCGATGGCTCCGAGGATGTCGTCAGTCTTTCTCAGAACCTCCGACGATGTCTTTCAGATTCAGAATTGAATCTCTAACGCCATGTCGCCTCCTCCATAGTCCAGTATCTGCGTCGCGGCATCAACGCTTGTTGGACGCTCTGTAAAACTTCTTTTACCTGCCGTCGTGGGCAAGCTCGCTGGCGTCCGTGGAGTATTGAGAATGCTACCAGCGCTCAACGTCTTCCGGTAGTGCATTAAGACATGCAATTTGATGAAGTTGAAGTCGCGATCTTTCCCGAATCTCCGGATCTCCTCCAAGCCTCGCTGGGTGCTCTGGGAGCCACTAATTCTTTAGATTCGATCTCTCGCATCCTTTAACGTCTGCTTATGCGCCCTGAATTCTAAAAAGATATCGCTTGTGTTTATGGAAATCCTCGAGATAGCTCTCCATATAGTCCAGGTGTCTTTCGTTGTATGACTCCATATTGCGTAATTAAGTGGAAGTCTATTAGGCTTGAGCGCATTTCAAAAGCTTTTCTTGAAATCGCTTCTGACAGCCACTCCGGGTTTCTCAGAGCAGCGCGAGTGCTCCTAGAAACGACCGCCCAGATTCGCATCTCTTTCCCTTGCGATTGGGTGGTAGAAACGATATCTTTGTTTGGTACTGCTAGTCAGGGGTAAGGCGCTCAAGCCTTGTCAAATTCCTCCAATCGATTGTGCTTCTTCAAGAAAGCCTGAACCCACTCCATCATGTGCTTCAACATCCCTAGGTAGATATTGTGCAGAATGTCCGGTTTGTTGAGATCGTATGGATTAACCCTCGGCATACCCCAGAAAGCATTGAAGAGTGTCTTTACTGATCTCGCGACAAGGTATTCCACCGGTCCCAGGTTTCCCGGGTTCTCCCTGAATAGCTTTACCCTCTCCCTGTAGTCACCGTGATTCTTGCATAGAGCTTGTTGGAATTTCTGATGAACTTTGTTTCTTTCATTTTTAGTTGATATTTGTTTATCTCCATACATTTCATTCTGGGTTATCGATAAGGAATCTGGGTTTATACTGTTAACTATTTTCTTTTGGTTTCTATTACGTTTCTACTTTACGTATGGGTGTCATCTCGTATTACTTTCCTATGTTGGAACGTTGAGTCATATCTTTATGTCGTGATCGGCTCTTATGCTACCGCTCTTCTATCTGTTCCATACTTCTTGGCAGTTTCTCGGGGTCAAATGGCTTTCCCACCTGTTTAGTTTCCTTTTCTTTCGATTCGGAAGGACGGTTCTTGTATAAATATCGGGCTGTTTTCTCTTTCTTACGATTTTGTTAATAAAAGCGTCATATAATATAGACATTAGAACCAAGCTTTTTCTGCTCTCGTTTCTCGTCTAAATTCTTTGAATATTCTCCTCCTCGAAATCAGGGTGACGACTTAATAGTTTAACCGCTATTGTGTCCTTCCGCACAACCCCCGCGTTGTCCCTTTCCTTCATCGACGAGTGCTCTCAAGATTGTGAAACTCCACCTCGCATCTCGGGCAAGCACTAGTGCTAATGTTTTGCAAGTTTGAATGCTCGGGTTGATCGGCGATCCAGCCCGAGAGCACCGGAAAGCATAGTCGTTCGTGGCGTCGGTAGCATTTGATTAACTCGCCCTCACGAGAAACTTTCGCGAATGCTTTGAAAGATCTCCCCCAAGAGCACGATGCAGTGCCATTTGACTCTGACGTCTTAAAACGGAGTTAACGAGTGTTGTATTCTTTCCGAGCTTCGGTGGCACTGGTAGCAGCCCTAGGAGAATGAATGAATGCCCTGTGGGCTTGTTGCGCACCGACGACTTGATGTTCCCAATGGTAAGATAGATTGGCCAGGCTTTCTTGTCGCTGAAATTTGTCAGATGTGTGCCATCCGGGCGCGAGATAATTATGCGACGGTGGACCCCTCGATGCGTATTCTGTCGAAGACATTAGCGACTGCTCCTGTAGCATCATCGACTGCTCATAGAGCACCTCAAGTTGACAGGGTGAAGTTTACGGACCTGTATCTCCCACCACCAATCTCCTGTATGCATTTCCCCGTACATTCGCTCGCCGAATTCATTATGCTCCACCACGGGCGAATACACCAATGACTCCCGGAAGGCGCGTTGCCTAGAAGATGTCGGACGACTACCATTGGATCGGTAGTAGTAAGAGATCTTCTCCCCTATCCACCTCCGAATGATTCCTTCGGTATATCGTTCATTTCCTCCAACCTCTTGATAAAAGCGTGTAGAAAAAAATCGATGTTCCCTGTGAGGCTTTGGACAGTGTGAAATAAGCGTGCCATTCTGAACTCGTATCTTGACCGGAATGGGTCTGTGGGTATTGGAGAAAGGCTAGTCCTCCGTAAAGTGCTAAACTGTAAACGTAGATGCCCTACTATATTTGAATCGCCATCTGCCTCTTCCATCGCGAAATATGATTCGGATTCAAGGTCGAATTATTCACCGAATCTTAGTCGAAAATGTCCGACTCTGAATGCGTGTCGTGTCTGAATAATGTCGGGAATCTCTGGGCTCTCGTCAGTGTTGTCGAGTCTCTGCAGGTTGATCGTGCTCCAGCAGTGAATATTGATTTCCCAGCCCATCTCCAAGGATGGATCGTTCGAAGATGTCTGTCAAAATTCAGCGGAGGAGCTGTACCTCTTGCTGCAAAAAGGGCAAAACGATTTCATTGGACTCGAGAATTTGCAGTCTCTCTTTCCTGCAGGCGGTGCAGAGTCTTTCTGACGATTTGTCATTGAGCAGTCAGATCATGGAAGACCATTCTCACCGCCAAATTCGATACTAATATCGGATATCGCTCAGAGGATACACACTCTCGGCTCAACCATAAGCGCGCAGAGCGACACCAACAAGAACACAAACACCAACCCAACATAGGAATCCAATCGACACCACTGTTGGTACTACCGTCAGAAAGCATTCGAAATGCGCCTAGAGCATTCATCTACGTCATTCAATTGAATCAAACCTCCAGAGTAGAATCTTCGAGTGCGCCTAGAGCATTGATCTACGTCATGTATTGGAGCAAACATTCAGCACGGCTTGGAGCACCATATGCAGCACTGGTGGGAGCGCCCGGGGGTGCTCGTACAGCACCCGAGGATGCTCGGACAGCACCCGAGGTCGGAAGCATGATGAGCCCTGGAATAGCTGATTGTATTCGGTATAAGAAGCATCTCCTCCTTCCAGATCGTGAGAGCTTCCTAACCATCTTCAGCGCTACCTATAACTTCAAGCCCCTTCCTGCTATCTAAGCTTTCAAGATACCTCTTGAAAGCGCATTCACTTCACGTTCAAGTTTAGGCTTCAACTTGAAGTTTCAAGTTTCGTTTCAAGTTCAAGCTTTCAAAGCTGCACCTAGCGATCATATATAAAATGGTATATCCTCCTTAATCCTATTGCTTTCAGAACCATACTCATCACATATTCACTATAGCCTTCATCCTCCCCTCAGGGCACTCCAGAGCGCTCACAGAAGAAGCGAGATCGCGATCCAGACACCGACGAATTAGATAGCAAAAAACGCCGAAGGAAGGAAAGGAAGGAGAAGAAGAAGGAGAAGAAGAAGGAGAAGAAGAAGGAGAAGAAGGAGAAGAAGAAGGAGCAGAAGAAGAACGAGAAGTCCTCCTTCCTCGTCTGAAGAGCAGAAAAAGCCTCCAGCCTATCCCAGAAGAGATAGAAGAGACACCCCCGCAGCAGTCGTCGTCTTCCCGGAAGCATCCCCGAGTGGTTTCAAGCTCCCGACAGCACTCGTCACCGCCTCCTCAGCACTCGTCACCACCTACTCGGCACTCGAGAGTCTTCCCAAAAGAGTGGGAATCAGTGCAATCTGAAGCCGAGTCCGACAGCGAAGGTTCCGCAGCAGGCACAGCAGCAGGCCCAGCAGGCCCAGCAACACACTCCGTAAAGCGCTCAACCTTGCACGCAACAGCAGGCCCAGCAGGCCCAGCACACCCATAAGCGACCAGCAGGGACAGCAGCAGGCCCAGCAGCAGGCCCAAAACCCCAAAGAAGGGCGGCACTTCAACGAGTCCCCAGCACTTCCCCAGAATCGGGCAGCTCGCCGCCACAACCGTCGGCCCCTGTCCGTAGAACCGTACTCCCAGTTCGTGCCCCTGCTCCAGAAGCAGTCGCCAGTGCTTCACAGAGCTCTCAATCCCGACGTCGCCGTCGGCTACCAATACCTAGTTCCCCTCCACCGGCAGAGCAGAGGCAAAGCCGCAGAGATCGTGCCCCAGAAACTCCCCCGCGTGCTCAGGTAGCATCCGCCAGTCCTCCAGAAGCATACCCCAGTGCTCTAGAAGCATCATCCCCAATCTCTCAAGCCCGATACACCGGCAAAATGACTCAGGCAAACAAAGCAAAGATGGCTTTAGGTTTGATCAACCTCCATCGTACACTAACATCCGCAACAGCCTCAAAGCGGAGATGCAGAACACCGGTTGGGTCAACAAAACCATTTCGAACAGCGGCGTTCAATGCTCTATCTTTACATGTGTTGAACATCGCCTCTCAGAGCTTTCCTGCCTATGTGGAGCAGGCGATTCCATAACCCATGAGCACTTCATGGGCGCTTTGAAGTGGCTCATCGCTGATGTTGGGCAGAAGGAAAAGCTATCGAGGGGCAGGGAAATCGCGAGTATAAAAAGTTGCTGGCGATAGCGATGATGATGAGGGCGGTGGTCTGCCGCTCTAAGCGTGAAGCGGGACCCAGTGTCCGCAGATCTCGATAGACCTTCCATAATGGTTACTGTGGTAGACCGGATGCTCTAGCACCATTCTCCAATGTTGCCCGCCCCTATCTATGACTGGAGCGATCGGCGAAATCAGAATTACGTTCATTGGAGTTCTGACCAAGATAACGTTCCAGAGCTCTGCAATTTGATCCTGAAGCACACCCCGACAGAGCAATCAGGAGTATCTGGGGAGCACTCGATAATGTTCCACGGCATCCAATCCTCCTGTTCGGCCGATGGAGGTGATTCGGAAGAGGTCGAGGTTGGTTGAAGAATAGCGTTAGCAGGCCTCGGAGGATACTGGCGGTACTCCACAGAGTGGTAGCGGGTGCTAATTTGGGTGGTCTTTGAAACACCGCCGCTGACGAGCATTCCCTCATGTCGAGGAAGCGATTACACCAAGTTCGAAATTCAGCAGAGGACACTGATTATGAGGAGGAAGCGTCATCGCATAAAGCATAAGGGCGAGGTATATTTGCCTAGAACTGATGCTAGTAATCAAAGGCTAATTCAGACTCTTGTTAGACGTCATGATAGACAGCAGGATGCTATCGACGATTTAGACCCCAAATACCTGAGGAAGTATCCTCTGGGTGTAGGGGTTCTTGGCAAACTTTGAGGAGTAATCTGGACGCCTGCCGGGATAGCAGCCAAGAGAGCTGCTGACGCACTCGCAGCTGCTGCTGGAGGCGGTGGTGGTGGTGGTGGTGGTGGTGGTGGTGGCAATCCTCCTCCAGGCGGTGGTGGTGGTGGTGGTGGTGGTACTCCTCCTCCGGGCGGTGGTGGTGGTGGTGGTGGTGGTAATCCTCCTCCGGGCGGACCTCCTCCTCCTCCTCCTCCTCCTCCTCCTCCTCCTCCTCCTCCTCCTCCTCCTCCTCCTCCTCCTCCTCCGGGCGGACCTCCGGGCGGTGGTGGTGGTGGTGGTGGTGGACCTTCTGGAGGCGGTGGTGGTGGTGGTGGTGGTGGTGGTGGTGGTGGAGGTGATGGCGGGCATCATTAGTTTTCTTTGGTATAATCTCTCGTTTCACTTTCTGCCGAACGATCGCTTACCCCTGAATAGCGGTATGTCTTGTTTTCTGAGCACTTGCGAGTGCTACTGGCATCATTAGTTTTCTTTGGTATAATCTCTCGTTTCTCTTTCTGTCGAGCGATCGCTTACCTCTGAATAGCGTTATGTCTTGTTTTCTGAGCGCTGGCCAGTGCTCCTGGGATTGGGTTCGGTGCTATTTGATGTTTAGATTTCCTTTATATGAATAGATAGGTTTCATCGTTTTAGATTTTCTTATATTAGATTAGATTAGATTAGATTAGATTAGATTAGATTACATTACATTCTGTTCTTCCATTTCTTCTTAATTGAATTGTAGTCGAGTCAAACTCCTACATTGCTCTCAGAGCACTCGTTATCGCTTCAGAAAGTGCAGTAAAACGAGTGATTAGGAATGACTTCGGATCTTGGTGGCGGACGGGATGCGGTGGCGGATCGTTCTTAATAGAAGGTTAGCGGTGAAAATTCTTCTTCTTGGCGGCGAAAACTCTGTCCTGGCGTTGATTTCTAATCAAGAATCGCATAAAGAATGCTCACAGAAACGCATTGGATACTCCTGCCAGCAAGCAGAATGCCTCTCAACAAGCGATCCAAGCGTACGACTCCAGTACCACCGAAGAGCATGATGATTCACAGACTGGGTCTGAAATATATCATACCGGCGTTGACCGCACTGTCAACCAGCACTCGGAGTAGTCAATCGTAAGCACTCGGAGTAGTCGATCGACAACCCGCCCAATAAGCGGCGTAAAGGGCTTCTGTGTTCTACCGACACATCCACTGGAAGAAGCAGCCCTAGAAGGGTAGAATTCCATCTCCCCGATGGCAATACTGACAGCGTTGAAGTGCAGGAGCATCAGGAGGATGTCTTGGGAGGTGGAGAAACCGCCGATACCAGCCACTCGGAGTATGATGACTCAGAGAAGCAGGAGAGCTCTGAGGAGAATCTAGATGACCCGGAGGAGTCGGAAGAACCTCAAGCCTCCACTCAGCAGAGATCCCAGAGTACGGGGAAGAGGCCTCGTACAGTGCAGCCGACTACTGCCGGAGCACTGGGCAATGCTCGGAGGAGACCAACCGGAGCGGTAGCGGAGGTTATTGCTTCCTCCGGCGATGTCGGTGGATGTGGTACAGGTTCGACTCCATCCCACCCATTAATGTTAAGGACAAAAGCTAACGATTCAGAGGAGCACGTCCAGGTGCAAGGGTAGTCTGAGAGCAGCTCCCACTTGGCACCCAGACAGAACGCATCCCAGTGGGCGCCCACCGCATCCCACAGACCCACTCCGATGCAGGCAGGAAGCATCTCAGAGATCATCCCGGCATCTCAGGGAGCACTCCCGCACCCCAGAGAGCATCGCCAATACCCAAACAGTCTAGGCCTTCTGAACCTGTTTATTATCGTGATTCTGACTCTTGACGCCATATGTCGATCTTTCCTCGATGCGTCGAGTGCAGCGATTCGTCACTTACCGCCCCTATCGTTCCTCCCGCCTTTTGAGGCGTTGGCGAAACTCTATGAGCAGTCCCGGATTCCCTCAAGCCCTCAGGTATATTTACCAGAAGCGCAATAAGAGTCTCGATATTCTTGCAGCTTTAAATGCGTCTATTAGGGAAGGAAATGCTCCTATAGCAAGCGAGGTTAGTAGTATTCCCGATAGCACTGGCGACCGCTTTCAGAGCACTGTTAACATTCATGCGAGCAACCTATCTCAGAGATCCTTGTTACCTAGCTCGAGGAGTGCAAACGTTCTCTCAATGCAGGCTCAGAGGATTGAGAAGGAGTGCAGCACGCTAATCGGGGACCACACTCTTCTACATGAGCCTTTTCCACCTGCAGCGAGGCTTTCCGTACTGGTAGTGAACATGTGGGCAGCTGCCAGTCACAGGGTGGGATGTGCGGTAGATCTGGGTGAGGTCGTTATCAAACAGGTGAATCTTGGCTTGAAAGCGTTGGCGAGTCTTTCTGGAAGCGTAATTGACAGCGATAGGTCAGAAGTCTACACTCCCGAGTCCGTTCGCACTTGATCTTGCGAGGTTAAAGGCGCCTGGCGGATTCGACCATCTATGGGCTTGGAACCCTCTCGTGTCCTGAGGTGAGGGCTGCTAAAGTAGGGTATCTTTTAAAGAATGATCGCTTCTTGAGCCCTGCGCAGCATTCTGATATGATCAATCCCTAGAAACCTTCAGGGGTGCTAAGAGAGCACTCGGGTGTCAATGACCAGAGAGCACTCGGGTGTCAATGCTCGGAGAGCACCCGGACATCCGGAATGCTTGGAGAGCACTCGCGAACGCTGCTAACAGATACTAGAGCTACCGTCTACGGTTTCTTGCGCCAGAGATTATCGACATATTGTACTATAAATACTTTGATGGGGTCAGGATGCGAGGGGTAAAAGACCCCGAGTTCCTAGAGCGGATTACCCCTACGTTTATTTGCNTGATATCGCTGCAATTTGGCGTGGCATTCGGGCGTGGTCAGGAACATATCGTGAAGCCTGACCATTTCCAGTCACAGAATGAGAGTGTTGTCAGTAAGCATCCTGATCACTTACAGCTATAGCGAGTGCTTTGAGAGCAGTAACAGATGCTCCCAGAGCTATAGTGGATTCAGCGCGCTGACATTCTGCGGTAAAGCGTTCAACCGGATGAGCAACACATGGAAAGGGAGGAGTAGGCAGAATCAGGAGGCAGCGTTGGAGGTGATCAGGATAACCTCCGGGAGAAGGTATGCTATAGATGGGTGCTACAATGGCGGGCGCTCTTCTGCATCTGAGGCTAACCTTGATAGATCTGAGAAGAAGGGTATCGCTATTGAGGTGATACCGGAAGATGGATTTAGCGAGACGGCGAAAGCGTTAGCGGCGGATCTTGCGGCATTCGGAATCTTTCGGAGAGCACCCCGAAGTGCTCGAGGATATCTCCCTGCGGTGGCGGCCAGGAAGAGGTGGTTCAGGCTCAACTTCGGGGCATTGAAGCGGAAGAGGAAGGGGAGGAGGATGAAGATGAGGCTCGCGAGGGAGGGGAGGAGGAAGAGGATTTGTAGGGCACCGGCGAGTGCTTTGGAGCGCAATGGCGAGTGCTTTGGAGAGATACTTATATACCTGTATTATATTCGATTGGCGATTTCAAGACGCTTGTAGTGTTAGTATTTAGTAATAGAATCACGGTTTTGGATGCTCTGCAAAGCAGTGCCTACTAAAGCAAAGAGTATGCCTGGTAAAACAGGGAGCTGAAAGGTAAAATCTTGATGCGTCGGGCGCTGGAGCAATCGAAGTGCTTTCCAGAAGCGATATCTTGAGTCGTCAGAGAGGTTCAGGAGCGGACAAAACGCTTCCTGAGGCGTCGCGAGAGCTCCACGAGCATCCAGGAGATAGGTAGTAGTCTCAGTTGAGAGAATATTCCATCGAGAGAGCGTCAGGTGAGAGAGCATTCAGTCCGGATAGCGTCAGGCGAGAAGACATTCCGTCTGGATAGCGTCAGTCGAGAGAGCATTCCGCCGGGTAAGCGATCACCATCGGGCGCGCGAGTAGCCTAGTGCATGCCAGGGCGGAATGCTATGCACCAGGGAGCGCCAGGAATGCTCTGCTGCTTCTCTGGAGAGGCAGTTTGTCTACCGAGCGCCCTGGCCGCCTCGAGCGTCCAGAGCGTCTGGCGGAGGTTGCGGGTTTGCTGATGTAATCGTCCTCATAGATATCTACCTCGTCCTCCTCCGCCACTGGGTGATCGTCGAAGTCAATCCACGGCTGTGGGCCTTCTAAAACGCCGTTTACCAATATTTGGCCTCCGGACGAGCTCAATGGGCCATCTTGATAGTCCGATGGGCCATCTTGATAGTCCGAGGGGCCATCTTGATAGTCCGAGGGGCCATGAAAGGAATCTTGGTCAGTATCGAGCTCTGTAAGTGATCCCGACCTCACACTGCTAGCGACGCTTGAAACACTCATCGCCTCCCTAAGTCGTTTATTGACAGAGGTGGAGATAGTAGTGTTGGTTGCACCATATCGATCGTCAATGGCACGTTTGGTGGTTCTTTGCGTTTGGGAAGTCATGATAATGTTTGTGTAACGCGGGTCTATGGACGTGGGACTATGATGCCAAGGAATACAACCGAGGCGAAGACGTGGCAGTAGATATTCGAGGCTATGGGCTATGGACTATGGGCGGCTCTACCTGGTATGACAGACCAGTCGAACCCTATGACGTAGCGTGGGACAAGATAGTATTCGTGGAGTAAATACAAGATTGATTGATTGATTTATATTGCTTTGAAGTACAGGACTTATCGCACGCCTCAAACCACACCCCCTCGTACAAAGGAAAAGAGACAAAGGAAAGCGACAAAGGAAAGCGATCCGAAAAAAAAATTTAGAAAAGCAAGGAGATATCAGTACGCGAACGAAAGAAGAGAAAGAAAATTTTAGCGAAACGAAGTGAAAGGAAATCCGGCTCTTAGGCATCTGTCTCCTCCCCGTCCTCATCTTTCTCGTACCATTTCAGGAGTTGTGTTTCTTTGGCGAATTCGAAGATCAGGTCTTCTCTAAGGTTGGTGAACATCCAGTTTTCCCAAGTCTGCGGACCGGGGATTTTTTCGATAAGGGGTCGTCTGAGTTGTGCCCATCGGGGGCATTCCATGATGATGTGTTTAGAGGATTGTTCCGCCCCGCATTGGTAGGGTTCGTGCTCGGTTTGGAAGGCGTTTTTGTCCATGCGTGTCGCCTGGCATCGTATTCGGAAGAGTTGTCTCGCTTTAGAGATTGGCAATTTGGCGAGTTTGTTGTGCGGTTTTAGATCTCCTAGGTGGTGGTAGTTTGGGATTGGACGCGAATTCCATTCCTCCAGCATTCGTTTCCTGAGTAGGTCGGTCTGTATCCATCTCTCTTTCTTTCCTCCTGGCTCCTGGAAAGGGAGCATGAGGGAGGCGATTCGATGTAGGCCGGTTGCTTGTATGTTGAGTACTTTCGGTGGTAGTAGGTCGGTGAGGTCCTTGTTATTGGGGTGGTGTTCTTCCAGGCATAGGATCCGGGTCCCGTACTTCCGAGATCTATAGTTGAGGAGGTGTTCCAGGGGTGGCAGGGCGGCTTCTTTCAGTAATCGTTCTACTTTTGTCCATCGCGGGAGACCAGTGATTATTCGTGCGGCTTCATTGTATATTGGTGAGAGGGTGCGGACTACATGGTCTGCTCCTGTCCACCAGGCTTCTGAGCCCCAGAGGAGCGTCGGAAGGAATGCTTGGGTGATTATGTGGTGGATTGTTTTGACTTTTGCTCCAGGGAGTCGTGCGAGTATCCGGATTCGGTTGAGTGATCGCAGGCCGTTGGAGAGGGCGCTTTCTATGTGTGGGCGGAATGAGAGGGTTGAGTCAAGCCAGACTCCCACATATTTCAGACGGTCCTCGTTGATTGTGGTATCCCCATGGTGACGGTGTTGTTGGGCTGACAGAAGGTGGATGTTGTTGGTCTAAAGAAAACAAGATCTGATTTCTGAGGTTCAGATTTGACGCTTAGGGGTTGGCATTGGAGATCCTTTCTATCATTCTTTCGTTGAGGCGTTTGGAGATGAAGGCGGGTGATTTTGATATTTGCACTAGGGCATCGTCATCGATATAGGTGGTGTTGATTTCTTTTGTTGTTGTGGATGGGTCGAGGATTACTCCTGCGTATATCATGAATAAGACGGGTGACATTGGTGAGCCTTGTGGTAGGCCGGAATTGTATGGTTGGGGGGGTTCTAGCTGATGGTTGAAGAAGAATTGCAATGTTCTATTGGTATTGAACTCTTTGCACCATTTCGTGAGATATTGGGGGAATTTCTGTTGTGTCATGATCTGGTGGAGTAAGGAGTGGTTTACGCAGTTGAAAGCTCCTTGAATGTCGTTTGTGAGGATTGCCGGTCTGTCTGGTGTTTTGCCTGTGGTTTTCTTTTGGAGCAAGTTTTGTTGTATCGGCGTCAGAGTGCGTATGAGAGCATCTATCGCTGAGATTGTTGGTCTTCCTCCAAACTGCCGGATAGGGTTCCAAGGAGGTTCCCGTCGGTGCAGAGCCTTGAGGCGACGATTTTTTCGAGGACTTTACTGAAACATTGTAGGAGGGATATTGGTCGATAAGCTTTTGCTATTTTATAGTCCGCCTTACCTGGTTTGGGTATCGGGATGCACTTTGCTGTCTTCCATCTGTCCGGGTGTACTCCATGTTTCAGCATGGCTGAGAACATGTCCTGTATAAGTTGTGGGTTCGCCTTGATGACTGCTTTGATGAATGGGTAGGGGATGCCATCTGTCCCTGTTGCTGAGTTGGCTGGGCAGGAGTTTATTGCTTTAAATAGTTCGTCTGAGGTAACTTCATCAAACATGTCACTAAGGTCACAATAAGGGGGTCTGATTTGCAAAGGGGGGTTGTCGGGGGACGTCCAATTTGTGGGGAAGAGTTCGGCCCTGAGGGCTTGGCACTTCCCCGCAAACGTTTCTTCACCTTGTATGGTCGGGATTATGGTATCCCTTCTTCTTCCGGCATTCATGATTTTCCAGATTGTGCTTCCTCTGGCTTCGGAGAGTTCCTTCTCTCTCTGATCTGCTTTGGCTTTGCGTACCAAATTGGTCCAGTTTCGGCTACCCTTTCTCAGTGCCTCCCTGTCTTCTTCTTTCCTTGTGTTCCTTGCCCTTCGCTCTAGGGTGTTGAGGTTCGCCTTTGCGGATTTCAGTTCTGCAGTCCACCATCGTTTAGACTTTTTGTGTCCATTGCTGAGTGGGGTGAGTCGGTCGATCAGCTGGTCGATGTATTCCAGGATGAAGTCTGCCGATTGTTTGGTGTGGCTTTGGTTCTCCCAGGCTTCTGGTGGTAGGTGGAATTGGGAGGCAGCTGGTTGAGTGTTTCCCAGTCTGTTTTGTGCCATAGTCTTCTTGGTATGTGTTGGGGTTTGGAGAGTTGGATGTGGATTATGGTTTTCCCGTGGTCTGACCCCGCTCCGTGTCTGTCCATGTTCCACGACATGTCATAGTCCAGGACCGGGCCTTTGACTAGTGTGAGGTCGATTATGGTTGGTCGGTTGTTGTTTCGGGGGAAGTGTGTGAAAACCCCGGGTTCGTTCAGTAGGTGCAGTCTCTGCCTGTCCATCCATCTTTTGATTCTGGTCGCATTTCGTCTGTCCGTTCTGATGGTGTTGGTGTAATCATGTGATTTGTGCCCGTACCATAGCTGATGGTGGCAGTTAAAGTCCCCCATAACTAGGCAGTTCTGGATTGTGGTGATGTTCCTTGAGATGTTGGCAAATGGGCTACTTCTCCCGGGTGAGTATATGTTGAGGATTTGAGTTTTTTGTTGTTGTATTTCCACCGTTACCGAGACGATGAAGTTATCGTGCGTGAAGTGGTGTTTTGGTTTTAGGTTGCTGTGTTTCCTGATATATGTGGCGGCTTTAGTGCCCTTGTTGCTGGCTGTGAATAGATAGAAAAGAGGGGATTCCGGTGGGTGTCCGTCCTTGTTGTTCCATGGTTCTTGTAACAAAAGAAAGAGTGTGTTCTCGTCCATTTCTGCTTCCTCCACTACTGACTTTGTTGTTAGCTCGTTTTATGCACAGTTCAGTTGCTGCGCAATGGCTAGGGTTCTATGTTGTTGTTCCATTAGGCGGAGGTTTCCATTTCTTCATTTGGTTCCTCGACGTCCGGGATGACGATCAGGCGTTCTCGGGTTCTGGGATCGGCTGGTTAGAGAGTTTGGCTCTGATCCTGGCCTTGGCTCGTTCCGGGCATGCCATGTCGATTGCCTTATGGTGTCCTTTGCAGTTGAAGCATCTGATTGGTGAGTGGGTGCATCTGATGCCTCCGGAGCACTCCTTGCATGGGTGCTCTGTTGTCTTATGGTCGGCTGAGGCGCAGTGTCCGCAGCGGCCTGTTGGGTGGTTGCAGCGCTCTTGCCTGTGTCCGTATTCGAGACAGTTCTTGACCTGGGTGTCGGGGTTGGTGGGGAGATAGGTCTCAAGTCTGCGTGATCTGTCGAAGAGGTTGAAGGAGGCGAAGTCCGAGGTTTTCTATGGTGTAGTGACCTGGGGCCAATGACCATAGAGAGTGTGCTTTTTCCACCGGGATTCTGGTTTGCTGAGCAGGATTTGTCTTAGCTGTATAGAAGGTCCGTAGTTGCTGTTGATTTCGGATGCGACTAGTTGTCCAGCTTGGAAACCTTCACCTATTGAGGTCGGGATGCCGTGTAGGATGAACTTTGACCATCTGGAGTTGACTCGGATATCGACGTAGGGTACATTCAGTTCTGTGAGCGCGGATTCGATTTCCATTCTGTACTCCATGACTTTTGATGCGGGGTGGCAATTTAGATTCCAGTACGTAATTGTTCTTTGAGGTTTGTCTGGCGGCAAGGAGATGGCAGTCAGGGTCCTGGATTTTCGAGTTGATCTTTTGTCTGATCTCGGTTGCGGTGAAAGGGGAAGCTGCGTTGGTTTCGACGACGATTTCTCGGTTGATTTTGGTGAAGTCTGGTTTGAAGAGGGGGTCCGGTTTGGGCTTGGATCTCTTCCTTTGGACTACCTGGAAGTTGGATGGTCCAGGGCCTTTTATGTCGGCGTATGTTGTGTTCTGTTGTTGTTGTTGTTGTTGCTGTAGTGGGGGGTTCCTTGGGTTTGTTTCCGGGTTTTTCCCCTTGTTCCTGGGTTGTTCGGGGGGGGCTTGAGCCTGGGGTGCCTGAGCCTGTGGTGCCTGAGCCTGTGGTGCGCGTGCCGGAGGTCTTCGTGGTGCCAGGGGTGCTTGGGGTGCTTGGAGGGTTTGTTGTTGTTGGAGGCGGTTGAGTTTGTCCAGCATAATGTCCTGTCTATTAATCATTTCGGCCATTTGGTGTGTCAGGATGTTGATGGTGTCCCGGAGCTGTTTGTTCTCGGCAGTTGTGTCTTCTTTAAGCCTCTGGATGTGACCTTCAACTGACCCGATGTCACTGGTGATGTTGTTCGTTGAGATGGATAGGGCATTTCTGACCAGCCAGGCGATGTAGTTTAGGTCCATAACAGTGTGGGTTTCCTGGGGGACAATGCTGGGGTGGAGGAAGTCAATCCTGGGGATGTCTGACGATCGTAGTCCTTAGAATCTCGAATTCTCCCTAAGATTCTCGTTGATCTGGGTTTCTTCGATGGTGGTTGATTGGGTGGGTTGGGTGGGTTGGGTTGGGTCGAATCTTGGAGGGGGTGGTGGTCCAGGGGGTGCTGGGGTGGCGAAGAAAGAGGAGAGCGATGATTGCGACATCATATCCGTTCCTGTTCTTCTTGGGGCTGGGGAAACTTCGGATAGGGTTCTCTTTCTCCCGTTAAGGTTTGGGGGTGTTGATGGTCGGTTGAGGTTATTATCCAGCGTGGATATAGGAGTGGCTCAACCTGGTATGATATACCGGGTAAGGCCAGGCGATCGGGCTTGTGTATGGGGTGAGGGTGTTGTATGTGTAGAGAAAATTCTACAATTCAGGGGCAAGTGCGTAGATGCACTCCCTGACGAAGTAGTGGATTCTGAGGTACCAGTAGAAGACGCGGTCTATTGGCATGCAGGATTTTCTCTAGAGAAGTAAAGCGAAAAAGTAAATAGTTCTTATCAGAAGGAAGGCCGAGCGAAGCGTCGAGCGAAGCGAGGTGCGAAGCGAGGCGAGTAAATACAGGAGGTTGCGTGAAGAGAAAAGGAAAGGAAGGAAAACATGAAAAGGCACGAGGCAACGCCCCCTTATATATCCAACTTCCAGTCCGTTGATGACTAATGCTCCGCGTAACAGAAACCGAAAGAACATGACAGAAACCCCATTACAAATCCCAATCCAACTGCGCAATACCTTCCCTTCACGATCCAATCTATCACCTTAGCCGAGATACAATATTGCCGTTACAGACTACGCCCCCCTCTAAGGCCTACCTCCTGGTAGGCTTAGGCTTCCCTGGATAACGCTCATGAAATTGTTTGACGATATCAGGTGAATGCTGGAGATCCGATAGTGGTTGCCAAGAGGCTTCATCATATCCCATATATCGTACCAAATATTCAATTCTTCCTCCTCGTTTCCTGGAATCCAAAATGTCCTCGACTTCCCACTCTTCCTCTCCTTCAATCTCAACCGGAGGTGGTGGTGATTGTTGCTGTCCAGGTAGCGGATTACCACCTTCTGGCGACAATAGGGAGACATGAAATACAGGGTGGATCTTCATGGAACGAGGAAGTTCTAGTTCATAGGCGTAAGGATTAACAATCCGCTTCACAGCATAGGGTCCAATACGCTTCCAATCGAGCTTCTTCGAGGGTCGTTTGGTGAGGACATGACGTGTTGATAGGAAAACTTTATCTCCTATATTGTAGCGAGGGGCGGGAGTTCGATTCAGATTGGCTGATTCTTCTTGTATCCTTTGTGCTCGAAACATTTCATCCTTCAAGAAATCTACCATATCTTTCATCTCCTTCGCAACACCATTGGCTTGATCCTCCGCTGTTGTCTTACCATGTTCTAGAAGACCAAAAGTCATCCTTGGATTTCTCCCCGAATTGGCATAAAATGGAGAGATCTTCGTTGTTTCCGAAACATGATTGTTTGTCGCAAACTCGGCCATTGGTAACCATCGAACCCAATCATCCTGTTGATAGGAGATATAGCTCCGAAGGTATTGCTCCATCACGGCATTAATTCTTTCTGTCTGCCCATCCGTCTGAGGGTGAAAGGCGGTAGAAAACCGTGGGGAAATTTCCAAACGTTTGCAAAGTGACTTCCAAAATTCGGCGACAAACTGTGTTCCTCGATCGGATACAACAGTATCGGGTAGTCCATGTAACTTCCAAACATTGTCGATATATAGCCTCGCTACATCTTTCGAATCCACCTCTTTAGTCGTTGGTATGAAATGTCGCATTTTGGTTAGTCTATCCACAACAACTAGAATCGCATTATATCCACCACTCTCGGGGAGGTCCGTAACAAAATCCATCGAGACATCCATCCATGGTCCATTAGGTATTGGCATGGGGCGAAGTACTCCGTACGGTGCATTGCGTGGTGCCTTGCTACGGACACACACATTACAATTCCTGACATACTGATCAACGTATTTTCGCATTTGTGGCCAATAATATTCTCGACTCAGGAGTTCCAATGTCCTTGCTCTACCCGGATGTCCTGCGGATGGTTTGTCATGGTGTACTTGCAAGAGCCTTAGCCGGAGGTCATTGTCGTCTGGTACGTATAGAACGCTTCGATAAAGTAACCGGCCGTTGTTATCTTCCGTGCATTCGGCAAGTGAAATTTTATTCGAATGGCGTACATCGTTCCGAAGCATAGCGAGGACCTCGTTTGGGAAACTATCAATTTGGTAAGCTTTTGCAAACAACTCCTTAATAGTGGACGCTCCTTCAGCGGGTTCATTTGACAAAGAACCCGCAAACAAACTTAGCTTTAAATCTAAATTTTTTCGCTTCAGGACCACTTGGCTCTGATGCGTTAACCGTTCATCCCCCTCCTTAGGTAGGTCACCTGACCTTCTAGTCAATGCATCCGGTTTTGCCCCTTGTTTCCCTGGTCGAAATTGTATAACGAAATCAAAACGTGAAAGAAATTCGGACCAACGGGCTTGTCGACGATTTAACAATTTTGTTGTCATGAAATATTCAAGGTTCCGATGATCACTGAAGACTTCGATTGGGAATTGTGCTCCTTCCAAATGGTGTCGCCATTCTTCAAAACATCGTATGATCGCTAGGAGTTCTTTGTCGTAAATTTCATAGTTACATTCCGCTGGGGAATGTTTCTTGGAAAAGAATGCAACCGGATGTAGAATTCCCTCATCATTGCGCTGAGATAGGATCCCTGCTGAGACATAGTCGGAAGCATCAGTTTCTACCACAATCTTCCGATCTGGATCGAAATGAACTAGTATCGGTGCCGTCAGAACATCTTTTTAACATCTAACGCTTTTCTTTTCGTCTCCCATTCAAACTTAACATTTTTCTTCGTCAGAGCAGTAAGTGGAGCAACAATCTTTGAATATCCCAAAATGAAACGTCGATAGAAATTTGCAAAGCCCAAAAACACTTGAACATCACGGAGATTCGTTGGTGTAGACCATTCCAGAACATCAATAACCTTCTTCGGATCCATTCTGTTTCCATCCGGAGTGAGGATCAAACCAAGATACTTCGTTTCTTGAACTATAAATTCACATTTTTCGGGTTTGAGGTGAACATGATTCTCATCAAGTACCTTCAGAACCTTTTGAATATGATTCTTGTGCTCTGTGAGGGTCTCGGAATAGATGAGAATATCATCTAAATAGGCCGTTACGAATTGGTCGAGATAGGGACGCAGAATGTCGTTGATCCAATGTTGGAATGTGGCAGGAGCATTGGCTAATCCGAATGGCATTCCCGTATACTCAAAATGTCCATACCTGGTCCTGAACGCTGTTTTCCACTCATCCCCCTCCGCTATCCTGATTTGGTTATATCCCCATCAGAACTAACTTACAGAAGTACTTCGCCTCTATAATTTGGCCAACGTTTCCTTTAACAATGCGGTAATGGATAACCATTTTTAATCGTAATTGTATTGAGGCCTCGATAGTCTACACATAAACGAAGAGTTCCATCGCTTTCGATTTAATAGTATAGGTGCCCCGCTGGCATTCACTACGCATTTAATAATCCCTTTCGGTAGATTTTCCTGAAGATAGTCCCAGAGCGCCTTCAACTCAATTTGGGATAGGGCATATATAGGTCCCCATGGTGGTTGCTTGCCTTCTTCTAATACTATCTTCATATCATGGGAGGGTCGGTGCGGAGGAAGAATTGAAGCATCGTATTCTTCGAACATATGGATGTATTTATGAAACTCCTTCGGTATTAGTCGTTCAATGTCGATAGTAGATTTTTCGCTTGCTGAGACAATGACAGTGTGCTGCTCTGGTAAGGGAATAGAGATGCCATGAACAATAACTGCAGTTCCACTGAGTGAACAGTGTCGACGACAGTTCTGAGAATCAAAAACTAGTAGATTTTCCTTTGGCCGAATTGTAACGTCATGACGTCGCATCCAAGGTATTCCCATCACAATCGGATAGTGTCCTAGCTTCGTCACAAAACATGGCGCGGTCTCTCGATGGCCATGAATATCTAGCGACATCGACAATGTGGGTAATTTTTCCTGATTTGATAGGTCTTCCGCCTATAACGCCTACGCCATGGGATATTTTAAGAGGGTCATTGTGAGTTTGTTGTATGCAAAAGATTCGCCAATAAAAGCATATCCTGATGCTCCGGTATCAATAAGAGCGTAGGTGGGTATGAAAGAGTCTTTATTCTGTGAAATAGAACAAGTTACTACAAGCTGATTCCCATCCATTTCCTCCTCCGATACCGAAAACCCAGAAATGTGCATCCTAGAAAAATCTTTAAACGGTCCCTGGGCTAAGCCACTTAGTGCAGGGACAAATCTTTTGCCGACTCGTTGTCGCTTCCATCGTTTTCTTCCACCTTCAATGCTGCTCCCCTCATCACTGGTCTCCTTGGTTGGTTCCCAGTTGCCCTCGCTTGGGGGCAATCTCTAACCATGTGTCCCACACCTCCGCAATAGAAACATCGGCCCTCAGCTAAGCGAGCGTTCCTTTCAGCAGGGGTGGGGCGACGACGTCCTCCAGAAAGATCCATGGGTACATCACCCCCCGGGCGGAACGAGGGATGAGGTTCGGTAACAGGTGCATTGGCAGCTGGGGCGACAGGACGAGGAGCAGGAATAGGATTCGTTGGTGGGGGACGAGGGGCCGGAGTAGCAGTAGCAGTCCAAGGTTTTTTACTTCCTCGTTTAGCTTCTGCCGCTCGACGGCGATTGTCCAATCGTTGTAACAGCATCGCACAGGCATCTACCGTCGCCGGAGTCTCATGATGGATCATGGATTCATCGAGCTCCGCATTAATCCCCTCCATCAAGGCTTCAATTCGAGAGACCTCATCCATCCCCGACTCAGCAGCATACCGTTGAAACTCGGCAAAATAATCGGCAAACGTCCGATTTCGTTGGCGGATGTTCCGAAGGTTCCTTCTCGCCGTGCGCATCCGATCAGGGTCTCCAAATGCAGTATCTAAGATCTCATAAAATCGTAACATAGAGGGCAAAACAATTCCGTCTTCGTTAACATACTGTAGGAACTGGTTGGCAGCTACGCCTTCTAGTCTGCTGAACGCATAGGATAGTTTGGATTGTAGCGTTGGGTAGCGATCGGCATTGCCCAATAACTTAATCCTCATTTGTTGTTTGAATAAATGGAGTCGTTCTCGGTCACGATCCCCCCTAAATACCTCAGGATCTGGGAGCTTCTCCGATCGATGGGTAGTAGCTGCGAAAGGTGGTGCTGGGGGCGCGACTGGGGGCTCGTCTCCGATAGGCGGTTCATCAGGGGCAACAATTTCAGCAGCGGCCTGTTGAGCTCTGGCAGCCGCAAGGTCTTGCTGAAATATTTCTCTTGCTCTCTCAGCCTCCCCTATCATCTCCTGTAAATCCGTTGCATATTGAGCAAGACCATGTTGACATTGTTGGAGAAGGGCATAGGCCTCTACTCCGACCGCATCATCAACTTGTGGGTGCGCTTGGAAAAAGGCTTGGAGGGTATTGCTGAGTTGCTGATAATCAATAGGGGCGTGTTCCGACATGGTAGACTATGGTGTTCTACTGGTTGACAATAGGTGGACGCAACCTAGTGTAACGCGGGTCTATGGACGTGGGACTATGATGCCAAGGAATACAACCGAGGCGAAGACGTGGCAGTAGATATTCGAGGCTATGGGCTATGGACTATGGGCGGCTTTACCTGGTATGACAGACCATTCGAACCCTATGACGTAGCGTGGGACAAGATAGTATTCGTGGAGTAAATACAAGATTGATTGATTGATTGATTTTATATTGCTTTGAAGTACAGGACTTATCGCACACCGAAGAACCACACCCCCTCGTACAAAGGAAAGAGACAAAGGAAAGCGACAAAGGAAAGCGACCCGAAGAGATAGAACGGTAAGGAGATATCAGTACGTTAATGAAAGAAGAGAAAGCATAACGAAGAATAACGAAAGAAACCCGCCTCTCAGGCATCTGTGTCCTCCCCGTCCTCGTCTTTCTCGTACCATTTCAGGAGTTGTGTTTCTTTGGCAAACTCGAAGATCAGGTCTTCTCTAAGGTTGGTAAACATCCAATTTTCCCACGTCTGCATGCCCGGGATTTTTTTCGATGAGGGTCGTCTGAGTTGCGCCCATCGGGGCATTCCATGATGATGTGTTTAGAGGATTGTTCCGCCTGCACTGGCAGGGTTCGCGGGTCGGTTTGGAGGGCTGCTTGTCCAAGCCGCTGTTTTAAGATCGTAGTCGGAAAAATTGCCTTGCTTTAGAGATTGGCATTTTGGCGAGTTTGTTGTGCGGTTTTAGGTCTCCTAGGTGGTGGTAGTTTGGGATTGGACGCGAATTCCATTCCTCCAGCATTCGTTTCCTAAGTAGGTTGGTCTGTATCCATTTCTCCTTTCTTCCTCCTGGCTCTTGAAAAGGGAGCATGAGGGAGGCGATTCGGTGTAGGCCGGTTGCTTGTATATTGAGCATTTTCGGTGGTAATAGGTCGGTGAGTTCCTTGTCGATGGGATGGTGATCTTCCATGCATAGGATGCGGGTCCCGTACTTCCGGGATCTATAGTTGAGGAGGTGTTCCAGGGGTGGGAGGGCGGCTTCTTTCAGCAGTCGTTTCTACTTTCGGCCCACCGTGGAGGCCGGTGATTATTCGCAGTTGTATATTGGTGAGAGGGTGCGGACTACGTGGTCTGCTCCTGTCCACCAGGCTTCTGAGCCCCAGAGGAGCGTCGGAAGGAATGCTTGTGTGATTATGTGGTGGATTGTACTGACTTTTGCTCCAGGTAGTCGTGAGAGTATTCGGATTCGGTTGAGTGATCTCAGGCCGTTGGAGAGGGCGCTCTCTATATGTGGGCGGAAAGAGAGGGTTGCGCTGCCAGACTCCCACGTATTTTAGGCGGTCTTTGGTTGGATTGTGGTGTCCCCTATGGTGACGGTGTTGTTGGGTTGGCGAGAGTGGATGTTGGTGGTCTGAAGAAAACAAGGTCTGATTTCTGGGGTTCAGATTTGACATTGAGGGGTTGGCATTGGCGACCCTTTCTGTCATTCTTTCATTGAGGCGCTGATGAAGGCGGTGATTTGGATATTTGACTAGGGCGTCGTCATCGATGTAGGTGGTGTTGATTTCTTTTGCTGATGTGGATGGGTTGAGGATTACTCCTGCGTAGATCATGAATAGGACGGGTGACATTGGTGAGCCTTGTGGTAGGCCGGAGTTGTACGGTTGGGGGGATTCTAGCTGATGGTTGAAGAAGAATTGTAATGTTCTATTGGTATTAAACTCTTTGCACCATTCCGTGAGGTATTGGGGAATTTCTGTTGTGTCATGATCTGATGGAGTAAGGAGTGGTTGACACAGTTGAACGCCTCCTTGGATGTCGCTTGTAAGGATTGCCGGTCTGTCCTGTTGTGCCGGTGGTTTTTTGGAGCAGGTTTTGCTGTATCGGGCGCCAGGGTGCGAGAGGAGTGCATCTATCGCTGAGATTGTTGGTCTTCCTCCAAACTGATCATCGGATAGGGTTCCGAGGAGGGTTCCATCAGAGCATAGCCTTGAAGCGACGATTTTTTCAAGGACTTTGCTAAAGCATTGTAGGAGGGATATTGGTCGGTAGGCTTTTGCTTCTTTATAGTCCGCTTTGCCTGGTTTGGGTATCGGGATACATTTTGCTGTCTTCCATCTGTCCGGGTGTACTCCGTGTTTCAACATGGCTGAGAACATGTCCTGTATGAGTTGCGGGTTTGCCTTGATGACTGCTTTGATGAATGGGTAGGGGATGCCGTCTGTCCCTGTTGCTGAGTTGGCCGGGCAGGAGTTTATAGCTTTAAGTAGTTCATCTAACGTAACTTCCTCAAAAGTGTCACTAAGGTCACAATACGGGGGTCTGATTTGCAATGGGGGGTTCTCGGGGGACGTCCAATTGTTGGGGAAGAGTTCAGCCCTAGGAGCTTTAAGACTTCCTCAAACGCTTTCTTCACCTCAGATAGTCGGGATTATGGTTTCCTTCTTCTTCCGCATTCAGGAGTTTCCAGATTGTACTTCCTCTGGCTTCGGAGAGTTCCTTCTCCTCTGTTCTGCTTTGGCTTTTACAGACTTAAGTTGGTCCAGTTCCGCTACCTTTCCTCAGTGCCTCCCTGTCTTCCTCTTTCCTTGTGTTCCTTGCCCTTCGTTCCAGTGTGTTGAGGGTCGCCTTCGCAGATTTAAGTTCTGCAGACCACCATCGCTTAGACTTTTTATGTCCATTGCTGAGTGGGGTGAGTCGGTCAATCAGCTGGTCGATGTATTCCAGGATGAAGTCTGCCGATTGTTTGGTGTGGTTTTGGTTTTCCCAAGCTTCTGGTGGTAGGTGGAATTGGGAGACGAGTTGGTTGAGTGTTTCCCAGTTTGTTTTGTGCCATAGTCTTCTTGGTACGTGTTGGGGTTTGGAGAGTTGGATATAGATTATGGTCTTTCCGTGATCTGACCCTGCTCCATATCTGTCCATGTTCCACGTCATATCATAGTCCAGGACTGGGCCTTTGACTAGTGTAAGGTCGATTATGGTTGGTCGGTTGTTGTTTCGGGGAAAGTGTGTGAAGACCCCGGGTTCGCTTTAGTAGGTGCAGTCTCTGTCTGTACATCTCTTGATTCTGGTCGCGTTTCGTTTGTCCGCTCTGATGGTGTTGGTGTATTCGTGTGATTTATGTCCGTACCATAGCTGGTGGTGGCAGTTGAAGTCCCCCAAAACTAGGCAGTTCTGGATTGTAGTGATGTTCCTTGAGATGTTGGCGAAAGGGCCACTTCTCCCGGGTGAGTATATGTTGAGGATTTGTATTTTTTGTTGTTGTATTTCCACCGCTAATCGGCAATGAAGTTATCATGCACGAAGTGGTGTTTTGGTTTTAGATTATTGTGTTTTCTGATGTATGTGGCGCATTTTGTGTCTTTGTTGCTTGCTGTAAAAAGATAAAAGAGAGGTGATTCCGGTGGGTGTCCGTCTTTGTTGTTCCATGGTTCTTGTAACAAAAGGAAAAGTATCGATCGCCCATTTCTGCTTCCTCCACGACTGACTTTGTTGTTAGCTCGTTTTTTGCACAGTTCAGTTGCTGCGTAATAGCTATGGTTCTGTGTTGTGGGTCCATTAGACGGAGGTTTCCATTTCTTCATTTGGTTCCTCGACGTCCGGGATGACAATCGGGGCGTTCTCAGGTTCTGGGATCGGCTGGTTGGAGAGTTTGGCTCTGATCTTGGCCTTGGCTCGTTCCGGGCATGCCAAATCGATTGCCTTATGGTGTCCTTTGCAGTTGAAGCATCTAATTGGGGAGTGGGTGCATCTGATGCCTCCGGAGCACTCCTTGCATGGGTGTTCTGTTGTCTTGTGGTCGGCTGAGGCGCAGTGTCCGCAGCGGCCTGTAGGGTGGTTGCAGCGTTCTTGCCTATGACCGTATTCAAGGCAGTTATGCACTGGGTGTCGGAGTTGGTGGGGATGTAGGTCTCGAGTCTGCATGTTCTGTCGAATAGGTTGAAGGAGCGGAGTCCGAGGTTTTCCATTGTATAGTGTCCTGGGAGCGATTACCATAGAGGAACGTGCCTTTTCCAATACGGGATTCTGGTTTGCTGAGCCATCGGGGATTTGTGCTAGTTGTATGGTTCCATAGTTGCTGGTGATTTCGGATGCGACCAGTTGTCCAGCTTAAGCCTTCGCCATCGATGTTGGGATGCCGTGAGGATGAATTTCGACCATCTAGAGTTAACCCGGTTGTCGACGTAGGGTACCTTTAGTTCCGTGAGTGCGGATTCGATTTCGAGTCTGTATTCCATGACCTTATTATGGGGTGACGAATTTGGATTCCAGGACAAAGTTGTTCTTCGAGGTTTGTCTGGCCGCAAGGAGGTGACAGTCTGGGTCCTGGATCATGGAGTTGATTTTTGTCTGATTTCCGTTGGGGTGAAGGGTGATGCCGCGTTGGTCTCAATAATAATTTCTGCTGATTTTGGTGAAGTCCGGTTTGAAAAGGGGGTCCTGTTTGGGTTTGGATCTCTTCCTTGAACTACCTGGAAATTGGCTGGTCCGCGGCCTTTTATGCGTCGGCGATGTTGTGTTCTGTTGTTGTTGTTGTTGTTGTTGCTGGGGTGAGGGTTTGGTTCCGGGTTTTTCCCTTTGTTCCTGGGTTGATTGGGGGGGGCTTGTGCCTGGGGTGCCTGGGGTGCCTGGGCCTGTGGTGCGCGTGCCAGGGGTGCTCGTGGTGCCGGGGGTGCTGGGGGTGATTGTTGCTGAAGGCGATTGAGCTTTTCCAGCATTATGTCCTGTCTATTCATCATTTCCAACATTTGGTTTAGAGGATGTGGACGGTGTCCAGGAGCTGTTTGTTCTGTTCGGTCATATCTTTTCGGAGTCTCTCCACATCATGTTCAACTACGTGGATGTCGTCCGTGATGCGATTTGATGCGATGGACATGGCATTTCTGACCAGCCATGCGGTATAGTTTAGGTCCATGACGTTGTGGGTTTCCTGGGGAACGATGCTGGGGTGGAGAAAGTCAATCCTAGGGATGTATGGCCGGTCGTAGTCCTTAGAGTCTGCGAATTCCTCCCTAGGGTTCTCGTTGATCTGGGTTTCTTCGATGGTGGTTGGTTGGATGGGTTGGGTGATTGCTGGGTCAAATCTTGGGGGGTGGTGGTCCGGGGTGCTGGGGTAGCTTAAAAAGGAGGAGAGCGATGATTACACATCATGTCCGCTCCTCGTTTCTTGGGGCTGGGGAAACTTCGGATAAGGCTTCTTTTCTCCGTTTAGGTTTGGGGGTGTTGATGGTCGGTGGGGGTTATTGTCCAGCGGATGTAGAGGGTGGCTCAGCCTCAGATGATATACCAGGTAAGACCAGTCGGGTGTGGGATGAGGGTGATGCACAGAGAGAAAATTCTACAACTCAGGGCGAGGGCGAAATGCACTCCCTGATTTAAATAGTGGATTCTGAGGTACCAGTAGAAGACGCGGTCTATTGGCATACAGGATTTTCTCTCGAAAGTAAAGCGAAAATGTAAATGATTTTTATCAGAAGGAAGGCCGAGCGGAGCGTCGAGCGAAGCGAGGTGCGAAGCGAGGCGAGTAAATACAGGATTGATTGATTGATTGATTTTATATTGCTTTGAAGTACAGGACTTATCGCACGCCTAAAAACCACGCCCCCTCGTACAAAGGAAAGAGACAAAGGAAAACGACAAAGGAAAGCGACCCGACAGGATATAACAGTAAGGAGATATCAGTACGATAAATGAAAGAAGAGAAAGCATAACGGAAAACGAAAACGAAAGAAAACCCGCCTCTCAGGCATCTGTATCCTCCCCGTCCTCGTCTTTCTCGTACCATTTCAGGAGTTGTGTTTCTTTGGCTTAACTCAAGATCAAGTCTTCTAAGGTTGGTGAACATCCAATTTTCCCACGCTCATGCCCGGGAATTTTTTTCGATGAGGGTCGCCTGAGTTGTGCCCATCGGGGCATTCCATTACGATGTGTTTAGAGGATTGTTCCGCCCCGCACTGGCAGGGTTCGCGGTCGGTTTGGAAGGCGTTTCTGTCCAAGCGTGTTGCCTGGCATCGTAGTCGGAAGAGTTGTCTTGCTTTGGAGATTGGCATTTTGGCGAGTTTGTTGTGTGGTTTTAGGTCTCCTAGGTGGTGGTAGTTTGGGATTGGACGCGAATTCCATTCCTCCAGCATTCGTTTCCTAAGTAGGTTGGTCTGTATCCATTTCTCCTTTCTTCCTCCTGGCTCTTGGAAAGGGAGCATGAGGGAGGCGATTCGGTGTAGGCCGGTTGCTTGTATATTGAGCATTTTCGGTGGTAATAGGTCGGTGAGTTCCTTGTCGATGGGATGATGATCTTCCATGCATAGGATGCGGGTCCCGTACTTCCGGGATCTATAGTTGAGGAGGTGTTCCAGGTGGAGGGCGGCTTTTTCAGCAGTCGTTTCTACTTTCGCCCACCGTGGGAGGCCGGTGATTATTCGCGCAGCTTCACAGTATATTGGTGAGAGGGTGCGGACTACGTGGTCTGCTCCTGTCCACCAGGCTTCTGAGCCCCAGAGAGCGTCGGAAGGAATGCTTGTGTGATTATGTGGTGGATTGTACTGACTTTTGCTCCAGGTAGTCGTGAGAGTATTCGGATTCGGTTGAGTGATCTCAGGCCGTTGGAGAGAGCGCCCTCTATATGTGGGCGGAAAGAGAGGGTTGCGTCAAGCCAGACTCCCACGTATTTTAGGCGGTCTTTTGGTTGGATTGTGGTGTCCCCTATGGTGACGGTGTTGTTGGGTTGGCGTAGAGTGGATGTTGGTGGTCTGAAGAAAACAAGATCTGATTTCTGGGGTTCGTATTTGACATTGAGGGGGTTGGCATTGGCGACCCTTTCTGTCATTCTTTCATTGAGGCGTTTGGTGATGAAGGCGGTGATTTGGATATTTGGACTAGGGCGTCGTCATCGATGTAGGTGGTGTTGATTTCTTTTGCTGATGTGGATGGGTTGAGGATTACTCCTGCGTAGATCATGAATAGGACGGGTGACATTGGTGAGCCTTGTGGTAGGCCGGAGTTGTACGGTTGGGGGGATTCTAGCTGATGGTTGAAGAAGAATTGTAATGTTCTATTGGTATTAAACTCTTTGCACCATTCCGTGAGGTATTGGGGGAATTTCTGTTGTGTCATGATCTGATGGAGTAAGGAGTGGTTGACACAGTTGAACGCTCCTTGGATGTCGTTTGTAAGGATTGCCGGTCTGTCCGGTGTTGTGCCGGTGGTTTTCTTTTGGAGCAGGTTTTGCTGTATCGGCGTCAGGGTGCGTAGGAGTGCATCTATCGCTGAGATTGTTGGTCTTCCTCCAAACTGATCATCGGATAGGGTTCCGAGGAGGGTTCCATCAGAGCATAGCCTTGAAGCGACGATTTTTTCAAGGACTTTGCTAAAGCATTGTAGGAGGGATATTGGTCGGTAGGCTTTTGCTTCTTTATAGTCCGCTTTGCCTGGTTTGGGTATCGGGATACATTTTGCTGTCTTCCATCTGTCCGGGTGTGAAGGAGAGGGACAACGCGGGGGTTGTGCGGAAGGACACAATAGCGGTTAAACTATTAAGTCGTCACCCTGATTTCGAGGTGGAGAGAATTGAAAGAATTTAGACGAGAAACGGGAGCAGAAAAGCTAGGTTCTAATGTCTATATTATATGTATCGCTTGATTGACAAAGTCAGAAGAAAGAGAAAAACAGCCCGATATTTATACAAGAACCGTGTCCCTTCCGACCGAGAAAGAAAAGAGAACTAAACAGGTGGGAAAGCCATTTGACCCCGAGAAACTGCCAAGAAGTATGGAAACAGATAGAAGAGTGTCGGTAGCGTAAGCAGCCGATCACGTACATAAGTATATGACTCAATGTTCCAACATAGGAAAGTAATACCCGAGATGACACCCATATGTAAAGTAGAAACGTAATAGAAACCAAAAGGAAATAGTTAATAAAAGATAAACCTCAGTATTCTTATCAAATAACCCGTAATGAAATGTATGGAGATAAACAAATATCAACGAAGTAAATGAAAGAAACAAAGTTCACCGTGAATTCCAACACCCCTTCTCACTTTGTACCGAATATATAGGTGCACAAGTGGTCGCGGAGCTTTGTTTCACAAGTCCTTTCGGCAAATGTTCGCCAGATTTTCCGCTGTAGGACGTGACATGAGATTGATCGAACCATTCTGAACGCATTCACGAGAGCAGTGGTAAGCGATGTCAATGTGTTTCGCCTTGTCGTTAAGCTTCGGGTTGTTGGCGACGCCGATGGCGGAGAGTTACTGTCACAGAAGACAGCTTGTGGAATATCGCCCGAGGAGTTCCTTGAGGCCTCGAGTTAACCAAAGATGATGTTTGCATCATAGCCAGTGCCATGTACTCGGCTTCGCAAGTAGAGGTAGCAACTGAGCGTTGTTTTCGAGAGCGCCAGGAAATGGTAGAGTCACCGAGACGGAAAAGATATCCAGAAAAGCTTTGCTGCGGTCAGAACAGTTTCCGTAAGATGCGTCACTGTAAGCCGATAGTTTGAGGTCAGAACCAAATGGAAATAGGAGAGCCTTTTCCTTGGTCTTCTGAAGATAGCGGAGTACTCGTTTGGCGGCGGACATATGTGCAATGGAAGGATTGGAATTGAACTGAGAGAGGTGAGTTATTGTATACGCTAGGTCAGGTCTTGTCGCAGTAACCAGATACATGAGAGATCCGATGATTTGTTGATAAGCACTTGCATCGGCCTTGTCGTCTTCGGGCTACTAGTCGCAATCAATCGGTGGTTAGGATCGATGGGAGTGGAGACGGCTTGCAGTCTTGCATCGAGAATCGGTTCAGAATCTTGTTGATGAATGCTGTCTGCGAAAAGAGTGATACCGGCGTTGGTGTAGTCGATTTGGATGCCTAGGAGATAGTTGAGAAGTCCCATATCGTTAACCTTGAACTCGGTTTTCAAGAGGGAAACTGTCCATTCGCTTAGGTCGCTAGGAGGTCCAAAGAGAGTAATGTCGTCCACGTAAATAGCTATGATTAGATTACCTGAGTTGTGAACAAGAACACAGGGATCAAAAGCAGTGATAGCAAAACCATAGGGGATAAGGTATTCAACCAGCCGAAAGTACCATTCCTTGGTGATTGCTTCAAACCGTATATATACAGCGCTTTCAAACGCTAACCTTACCTTCTAACCGCTGCCTTCCGTAGTTGCATATATACACCTCTTCTTTCAAGATACCATATAGGAAAGCGGTTTTGACATCGAAGTTGTCTGACACGCCATCCTTGCAAGCAGCAATGGCAAGAAGCAAACGGAGAGAGTCAAACGCATAACTGGTGAAAAGATCTCATCGTAGTCCATCCCTTGAACTTGAGAAAAGCCTTTGGCATTTAGTCTTGCCTCAGTAACGCTTCTACTTCTCCTTTAGCATTGCCTTTTAACCTTAAACACCCATCGACAATCCACAACTTTTCGGTTGTCTGTCAACAACTTCCCAAACTTCATTTTCATTCAGTGACTTCAGTTCCTCGTTCATTGCCTTTTTCCATTCAGACCAGTCCGGTGAGGATTTGGCTTCACGGTATGATTTAGGCTCCGATACTTCTAGGACACTGATGAGAGTCTCTTCTCGTTCTGATTCTTGGGGAGGAGCTTCCGGCATTAGCTGGTCGCTTTGGGTAGAGGACGAAGAGGTAGCAGATGACCGTTCGCTGGCGTCAGTCATTTGTTGGTCGCTAGATGCGAGAGGTGGTGGTGAGGGAGCCCTTGTTAGAGGAGCTTTCCACCATTCGCCAGGAGGGTTGATAGCTGTGCCTGTTCGTAGTCTTGTCCTAGGAGGACTAGGTCGGAAAGAATCGTGAAATGAGATGATAGTTTCGTTTCGGGGATAGTTTTGTTGAGGAGGGGGTGAAGGTGATGATGAGGAGGAAGATCCGTTTGATTGTACGGAATCTTGGTGTTGTTGCTGTTGCATTGAGGAGAAACCGGAGAAGAGTTCCTGGTTTATTTCCGTATTGGTACTTGACTGAGTGGAGGATGTATTAGAAGGTGGTGATGATAGAGTATTGTTCTTAAGGCCCTTCGTCTAACTGATTGTTGAATAGAGCAGTAACGATAGGATGACCCTTTTGATACCAGTCAGCTGCGGTCTCGGGGTTCCTATTAATCCAGGCTATCCACATGTCCGATGTTGGGAAACCTTCTTTGTTAAAAGCATAAGAAAGGCTTGTGGAGGGCTGAGATGTTTGAGGATGGTTGGACTGAACTGAGGGCGAAGATGATGAGAGGGGTTCAGGTATTTCAGATACCCCTTCTATCGCAAGAGGAGGGAAAAAGACATCGTAGGAGACGACTGTTCGTTTTTCTGAGGGGATAAATACTCTATAGTGGCGGTCGGTTGCTGTATATCCTGTGAAAATACCTTTCATAGCCCTGGGAGATAGCTTGCTTCCTGCGGACGCTTTGTCCTCTGGGATATGCACGTAGCATTCTCGACCAAAAGGCTGAAGGTGGTGGATCGATGGTTTTTACCGAGGAAGGCCTCATAAGGAGTTTGATCCTTGACTGACTTATGAGGTTGGCGGTTCTTGAGGTAGACGAAGGTGGAGACTGCTTCTGCCCATAATCGCTTATCGTTAAGAGGAAGCAACATGGTCCTAACTGTTTCACCCATTGTTCGGTTAAGTCTTTCAGCAACACCATTGGACTCCGGAGAGTAGGGAGGGGTTAACTCGTGAACGATTCCCTTGGAAGCAAAGAAATCTTGTAGCTTTCCATTGACGTACTCTCCTCCATTATCAGTCCTAAAACGCTTGACAGGCAAACCATATTGGAGTTCCATCTCAGTCACGAAGTCTTCGATGGCCCTAGCTGCATCGGACTTCTTCTTGAGGAAACGAACCCATGAAATTCTGGTCTTGTCGTCGACGAAGGAGATGTAGTAGAGTGAGTTTGCGTAAGATGGAACGGGAAAAGGTCCACACAAGTCAGAATGAATGAGTTCCAACTTGGTTTCCGCTCGAGTATTAGTAGATAGTGGTGTATGGTGTGTAGACTTAGCGATTGAACAGGTTGAACAGTGAAAGGAATCGGGGGCAGGAGGAATGATGGTGGCGTCGGCATAAAGGTTTCTAGCTTTCTGAATTGAAGATAGAGCCAGATGTCCTAGAGCGGAGTGCCAAAAGTCATATGTAAGAAAAGCAGAATCGGTGACCTCAGGAATCTTAAATAAAGAACCGGCCAAAACGACGCTCAAAATCGCTTTATTCCCTTTAACAATAGAAATGAAATCCCCTCTCCCACCATAGTATACCCTTTTTCTAATTTTTCTCCATGAAAGTAGAGGCCGCCAAGATCAGGAACATAAAGAACATCAGAAACACGAAAAGAAGAAACAGATCCATCCCTAAGACACGCTTCATCACCACAGTTCCCTTTCCCTTAACAGACATGGAGTCCTTTTGATGAGGATCTCACAAATCCGAACATTTCTCGAGGTGCTCGAACGCCTAGGGAGGGACACATGTGAGAGGTTGCTCCTGTGTCAAAATAGAATGAAGTGTTCTTTACCTTTCCGTGGTCCGAGTCTGTCGTGACCATAGCGTTTTCTTTTTCCTTTCCTTTTCCCGAAGAATTCTGTTCCTCTTGGTGCTTCTTGAGCTTGAAGCATTGGTTCCACGTATGCCCTAGATGTTTTCCTGGGTTGTGTTTAACACACCAGGTACATTCTTTCTGCTTCTGTTGACGAGAGGCAGACTGAGAGGAGGAGGAGGGCTGACGAGACCTGGCAGTTCTTCTTTGTGTTGTGAGGAGTGCCGTTTGAGGAGGGGAGGAAACAGAGGAGGAAGGTTGCTCATGATCCAAATCTAAGAGACGTTGTTTGACTTCAGCAAAGGTGAAATCATCCTTTGTAGACAGGTTATCTACAACGTTCTTTTGATGTCGGACGAGGAAACCTAGGAGGAAATCGCGCTTCGCTTTGTCTTCATCCAGGAATTTGGAGAAGAGTTGGCGATAGGTGTCGGACGAGGATTTGGCCAGCTGATTAAGGCGTAACCATTCCTGCTCGAAGGATGCGATGAATGTAGAGATGGGTTTTTCTGGATCGTAGGAGGAGGGAAGGGAGACCAAGGACATGATTCAAACGAGCGAAAAGCAGTGTCTCGGTAGAATTCGCCACGCAGAGACTCCCACATCCCATGGGTGGTCAAGCTCGATAATTTTCTTCAAAATGTCTTGAGATACCACCTGAATGTAGACAGCTGCTGCTTGATGGCATAGCGATTCATACGCGGATTTTTTCGGCTGCCGTCGGCCGCTAAGCGGTTCCGCTCCATCAACAACTATTTCATAAACTTTCATGCCCTTCCAAACAAGCTTCATGGAAGCTGCCCATATATTGTAGTTCGATTGTCCGGTTAGGACACGGATTTTATCGAGCTTGATAGTGATGGGTTTGTCGTCTTTGACGCGGGTGGAGAAGGAGAGAGAGGAGCTTTTGGCTGCTTGTTTCTCCTTTGGGGCCATGGTTGAAGAGTTGAATGAGGGAGGTAGTAGAGGAAGATAGAGGACGGACGAAAGTAAGCCGAAGAGGATTCTTGAATTTCTGAAATCGATAGATCAGGATGATGGTGTCTAAAAGAACACCGGGCTCATAACCTGAAGGAGAGGGACAACGCGGGGGTTGTGCGGAAGGACACAATAGCGGTTAAACTATTAAGTCGTCACCCTGATTTCGAGGTGGAGAGAATTGAAAGAATTTAGACGAGAAACGGGAGCAGAAAAGCTAGGTTCTAATGTCTATATTATATGTATCGCTTGATTGACAAAGTCAGAAGAAAGAGAAAAACAGCCCGATATTTATACAAGAACCGTGTCCCTTCCGACCGAGAAAGAAAAGAGAACTAAACAGGTGGGAATGCCATTTGACCCCGAGAAACTGCCAAGAAGTATGGAAACAGATAGAAGAGTGTCGGTAGCGTAAGCAGCCGATCACGTACATAAGTATATGACTCAATGTTCCAACATAGGAAAGTAATACCCGAGATGACACCCATATGTAAAGTAGAAACATAATAGAAACCCAAAAGGAAATAGTTAACAGTATAAACCTCGTATTCCTTATCAAATAACCCGTAATGAAATGTATGGAGATAAACAAATATCAACGAAGTAAATGAAAGAAACAAAGTTCACCGTAAATTCCAACAGGGTGTACTCCGTGTTTCAACATGGCTGAGAACATGTCCTGTATGAGTTGCGGGTTTGCCTTGATGACTGCTTTGATGAATGGGTAGGGGATGCCGTCTGTCCCTGTTGCTGAGTTGGCCGGGCAGGAGTTTATAGCTTTAAGTAGTTCATCTAAGGTAACTTCCTCAAAAGTGTCACTAAGGTCACAATACGGGGGTCTGATTTGCAATGGGGGGTTCTCGTGACGCCCAATTTGGGGGAAGAGTTCAGCCCTAAGAGTTTCTAAGACTTCGCAAACGCTTTCTTCACCTCAGATAGTCGGGATTATGGTTTCCTTCTTCTTCCGGCATTCAGGAGTTTCCAGATTGTACTTCCTGGCTTCGGAGAGTTCCTTCTCCTCTGTTCTGCTTTGGCTTTACAGACTAAGTTGGTCCAGTTCGCTACCTTTCCTCAGCCTCCCTGTCTTCCTCTTTCCTTGTGTTCCTTGCCCTTCGCTCCAGTGTGTTGAGGGTCGCCAAGAGATTTAAGTTCTGCAGACCACCATCGCTTAGACTTTTTATGTCCATTGCTGAGTGGGGTGAGTCGGTCAATCAGCTGGTCGATGTATTCCAGGATGAAGTCTGCCGATTGTTTGGTGTGGTTTTGGTTTTCCCAAGCTTCTGGTGGTAGGTGGAATTGGGAGACGAGTTGGTTGAGTGTTTCCCAGTTTGTTTTGTGCCATAGTCTTCTTGAGACGCGTGTTGGGGTTTGGAGAGTTGGATATGGATTATGGTCTTTCCGTGATCTGACCCTGCTCCATATCTGTCCATGTTCCACGTCATATCATAGTCCAGGACTGGGCCTTTGACTAGTGTAAGGTCGATTATGGTTGGTCGGTTGTTGTTTCGGGGAAAGTGTGTGAAGACCCCGGGTTCGTTTAGTAGGTGCAGTCTCTGTCTGTACATCCATCTCTTGATTCTGGTCGCGTTTCGTTTGTCCGCTCTGATGGTGTTGGTGTATTCGTGTGATTTATGTCCGTACCATAGCTGGTGGTGGCAGTTGAAGTCCCCCAAAACTAGGCAGTTCTGGATTGTAGTGATGTTCCTTGAGATGTTGGCGAAAGGGCCACTTCTCCCGGTGAGTATATGTTGAGGATTTGTATTTTTGTTGTTGTATTTCCACCGCTATCGAGACAATGAACGGTTATCATGCACAAGTGGTGTTTTGGTTTTAGATTATTGTGTTTTCTGATGTATGTGGCGCATTTTGTGTCTTTGTTGCTTGCTGTAAAAAGATAAAAGAGAGGTGATTCCGGTGGGTGTCCGTCTTTGTTGTTCCATGGTTCTTGTAACAAAAGAAAGAGTATATTTTCGTCCATTTCTGCTTCCTCCACTACTGACTTTGTTGTTAGCTCGTTTTTTGCACAGTTCAGTTGCTGCGCAATAGCCATTGTCCTATGTTGTTGATCCATTAGACGGAGGTTTCCATTTCTTCGTTTGGTTCCTCGGCGTCCTGGATGACGATCGGGCGTTCTCGGCTCTGGGATTGGTTGGTTGGAAAGTTTCGCTCTGATCTTGGCCTTGGCTCGTTTCTGGGCAAGCCATGTCGATTGCTTTGTGGTGTCCTTTGCAATTAAAACATCTGATTTATGAGTGGGTGCATCTAATGCCTCCCATTCCTTGCACTGTTCGGTTGTCTTGTGGTCGGCTTGAGGCGCAGTGTCCACAGCGGCCTGTTGGTGATTGCAGCGCTTTTGTCTACGTCCATATTCAAGGCAGTTATGCACTGGTGTCGGAGTGGGGGGGAGGTAGGTCTCGAGTCTGCATGTTCTGTCGAATAAGTTGAAGGAGCGGAGCCCGAGGTTTTCGACAGTGTAGTGTCCCAAGTGCGATTACCATAGAGGAGTGGCCTTTTCCAATACGGGATTCTGGTTTGCTGAGCCATCGTGATTTATGCTAGTTGTATGGTTGCTCCATAGTTGCTAGTGATTTCGGACGCGACCAGTTGTCCGCCTTAAGCCTTCGCCACCGACGTTGGGATGTCACAGAGATAAATTTCGACCATCTAGAGTTAACCCGGATGTCGACGAGGGTACCTTTAGTTCCGCGGAGTGCGGATTCGATTGAGTTTGTATTCCATAATCTTGGTATGGGTGACGAATTTGGATTCCAAGACAAAGTTGTTCTTCGATGTTTGTCTGTCCGCAGGGAGGTGACAGTCTGGGGCCTGGATCATGGAATTGATTTTTTGTCTGATTTCGTTGGGGTAAAAGGTGATGCCGCTGCTGGTTTCACGACAATTTCTGCTGATCTTTGTAAAGTCCGGTTTGAAGAGGGGGTCCTGTTTGGGTTTGGATCTCTTTCTTTGAACTACCTGGAAGTTAGCTGGTCCAGGGCCTTTTGCGATGTCGGCGTATGATTGTTGTTGTTGTTGTTGTTGTTGCTGGGGTGGGGGGTTCCTTGGGTTTGGTTCCGGATTTTTTCCTTTGTTCTTGGGTTGTTCGGGGGGGGCTTGTGCCTGGGGTGCCTGGGCCTGTGGTACGCGGGCCAGGGGTGGTACGCGGGCCAGGGGTGCTCGTGGTGCCGGGGGTGCTGGGGGGGTTTGCTGCTGAAGGCGGTTAAGCTTTTCCAGCATTATGTCCTGTCTGTTCATCATTTCCAGCATTTGGTTTGTGAGGATATGGACGGTGTTCAGGAGTTGTTTGTTTTGTTCACCATATCTTCTTCAGCTCGACGCCATGTTCAACTGTGCGGATGTCGCCATGATGCGGGTTTGATGCGATGGACATGGCGCTTTCTGACCGTACCACGCGCGTAGTTTAGATCCACGACATTGCGTGTCCTGAACGACGCTGGAGGAAGTCAATCCTAGGGATGTATGGCCGGTCGTAGTCCTTGAATCTGCGAATTCCTCCTCGGTTCTCGTTGATCTGGGTTTCTTCGATCGTGGTTGTTTGGGTGGGTTGGGTGATTGGGTAATCTTGGGGTGGTGGTCCAGGGTGCTGGGGTAGTAAAAGGAGGAGAGTGATGATTGCGACATCATGTCCGCTCGTTTTTCTTGGGGCTGGGGAAACTTCGATAAGGTTCTTTTCTCCCGTTAAGGTTTGGGGGTGTTGATGGTCGGTTAAAGTTATTGTCCAACATGGATGTAGAGGTGGCTCAGCCAGATGATATACCAGGTAAGACCAGTCGCTCGGGTGTGGGATGAGGGTGATGCAAGAGAGAAAATTCTACAACTCAGGGGCGAGGGCGTAAATGCACTCCCTGACGAAATAGTGGATTCTGAGGTACCAGTAGAAGACGCGGTCTATTGGCATACAGGATTTTCTCTCGAAAGTAAAGCGAAAATGTAAATGATTTTTATCAGAAGGAAGGCCGAGCGGAGCGTCGAGCGAAGCGAGGTGCGAAGCGAGGCGAGTAAGTACAGGATTGATTGATTGATTTTATATTGCTTTGAAGTACAGGACTTATCGCACGCCTAAAACCACACCCCCGTACAAAAGGAAAGAGACAAAGGAAAAGCGACAAAGGAAAGCGACCCGAGAAGATAGAAAAGTAAGGAGATATCAGTACGTGAGAGAAAGAAGAGAAAGCAAATAGCAAAAAGAAAAACGACTTGAAGGAAATCCGCCTCTCAGGCATCTGTCTCTCCCCGCCCCTCCTCTCTCTCGCACTCATTTCAGGAGTTGTGTTTTTGGCTTAATTCAAGATCAGGTCTTCCGAGGTTGGTGAACATCCAGTTTTCCCAAGTTTGCGGTCCGGGATTTTCTCGATGAGGGTCGCCTGAGTTGTGCCCATCGGGGCATTCCATGATGATGTGTTTAGAAGATTGTTCCGCCCAAGACTGGCAGGGTTCGCGATCGGTTTGAAGGCGTTTTGTCCATGTTTTAAGATCTTATTCTAAGAGTTGTCTTGCTTTGGGTATTGTCAATTTGGCAGCTTTGTTGTGGGTTTTAAGTCTCCTGGTGGTAGTTTGGGATTGGGCGTAGCCCATTCCTCCAGCATTTGTTTCCTGAGTAGGTCGTTCTGTACCCATCTCTCCTTCTGTCCCCCTGGCTCCTGGAAAGGGAGCATGAGGGAGGCGATTCGATGTAGACCGGTTGCTTGTATGTTGAGTGTTTTCGGTGGTAGTAGGTCGGTGAGGTCCTTGTTATTGGGATGGTGTTCTTCCAGGCATAGGATCCGGGTCCCATATTTCCGGGATCTATAATTGAGGAGGTGTTCCAGAGGTGGCAGGGCGGCTTCTTTCAGTAGCCGTTCTACTTTAGTCCATCGTGGGAGGCCAGTGATTATTCGTGCGGCTTCATTGTATATTGGTGAGAGGGCGCGGACTACATGGTCTGCCCCTGTCCACCAGGCTTCTGAGCCCCAGAGGAGCGTTGGAATGAATGCTTGGGTGATTATGTGGTGGATTGTTTTGACTTTTGCTCCAGGGAGTCGTGCGAGTATCCGGATTCGGTTGAGTGATCGCAGGCCGTTGGAGAGGGCGCTTTCTATATGTGGGCGGAATGAGAGGGTTGAGTCAAGCCAGACTCCCACGTATTTTAAACGGTCCTTCGGTTGGATTGTGGTGTCCCCTATGGTGACGGTATTGTTGGGTTGGCGTAGTGTGGATGTTGTTGGTCTGAAGAAAACGAGGTCTGATTTCTGAGGTTCGTACTTGACGTTCAGGGGGTTGGCATTGGAGATTCTTTCTATCATTCTTTCATTGAGGCGTTTGGAGATGAAGGCGGGTGATTTGGATATTTGTACCAGGGCATCGCCATCGATGTAGGTGGTGTTGATTTCTTTGGTTGATGTGGATGGGTCGAGGATTACTCCCAGATATCATGAACAGGACGGGTGACATTGGTGAGCCTTGTGGTAGGCCGGAGTTGTATGGTTGAGGGGTTCTAGCTGATGGTTGAAGAAGAATTGTAATGTTCTGTTGGTATTAAACTCTTTGCACCATTCTGTGAGATATCGGGGGAATTTCTGTTGTGTTATGATCTGGTGGAGTAAGGAGTGGTTTACGCAGTTGAAGGCTCCTTGGATGTCGTTTGTGAGGATTGCCGGTCTGTCTGGTGGTTTGCCGGTGGTTTTCTTTTGGAGCAGGTTTTGTTGAATCGGCGTCAGAGTGCGTAGGAGAGCATCTATCGCTGAGATTGTTGGTCTTCCTCCAAACTGGTCGTCGGACAGGGTTCCGAGGAGAGTCCCGTCGGTACAGAGCCTTGAGGCGACGATTTTTTCGAGGACTTTACTGAAGCATTGTAGGAGGGATATTGGTCGATAGGCTTTTGCTATTTTGTAGTCCGCTTTCCTATTTCGTATCGGGATACACTTTGCTGTCTTCCATCTGTCCGGTGTATCGTGTTTCAGCATGGCTGAGAACATGTCCCGTGATCAGTTGTGGGTTCGCCTTTGATGATTGCTTTGATGAACGGGTAGGGGATGCCGCCTGTCCCTGTGACGAGTTTATTGCTTTTAAATAGTTCATCTGAGTAACTTCTTCAAACATGTCACTAAGGTCACAATAAGGGGTCTGATTTGCAAAGAGGGGTTGTCGGGGACGCCCAATTTGTGGGGAAGAGTTCGCCCCGAGGGCTTGGCAGACTTCCTCGCAAACGCTTTCTTCACCTTCAGTATGGTCGGGATGATAGTATCCCTTCTTCTTCCGGCATTCATGATTTTCCAGATTGCGCTTCCTCTGGCCTCGAGAGTTCCTTTCTCCCTCTGATCTGCTTTTGGCTTTATGCATCAAGTTGGTCCAGTTCCGCTACCCTTTCTCAGTGCCTCCCTGTCTTCTTCCTTCCTTGTGTTCCTTGCCCTTCGCTTCTAGGGTGTTGAGGTTCGCCTTTGCAGATTTAAGTTCTGCAGTCCACCATCGCTTAGGACTTTTTGTGTCCGCTTGCTGAGTGGGGTGAGTCGGTCAATCAGCTGGTCGATGTATTCCAGGATGAAGTCTGCCGATTGTTTGGTGTGGCTTTGGTTTTCCCAAGCTTCTGGTGGTAGGTGGAATTGGGAGACGAGCTGATTGAGGGTTTCCCAGTCTGTTTTGTGCCATAGTCTTCTTGGTATGTGTTGGGGTTTGGAGAGTTGGATGTGGATTATGGTTCGCCCGTGGTCTGACCCTGCTCCGTGTCTGTCCATGTTCCACGTCATGTCATAGTCTAGGACCGGGCCTTTGACTAGTGTGAGGTCGATTATGGTTGGTCGGTTGTTGTTTCGGGGGAAGTGTGTGAAGACCCCGGGTTCGTTCAGTAGGTGCAGTCTCTGCCTGTCCATCCATCTTCTGATTCTGGTCGCATTTCGTCTGTCCGCTCTGATGGTGTTGGTGTAATCATGTGATTTGTGTCCGTACCATAGCTGATGGTGGCAGTTGAAGTCCCCCATAACTAGGCAGTTCTGGATTGTGGTGATGTTCCTTGAGATGTTGGCAAACGGGCCACTTCTCCCGGTGAGTAAATGTTGAGGATTTGAGTTTTTGTTGTTGTATTTCCACCGCTTATACGGTTATCGCAGCGTGGTGTTTGGGTTTTAGGTTGCTGTGTTTTCTGATATATGTTGCGCATTTTGTGCCTTTGTTGCTTGCTGTGAAGAGATAAAAGAGAGGTGATTCTGGTGGGTGTCCGTCCCTGTTGTTCCATGGTTCTTGTAACAAAAGAAAGAGTATATTTTCGTCCATTTCTGCTTCCTCCACTACTGACTTTGTTGTTAGCTCGTTTTTTGCACAGTTCAGTTGCTGCGCAATAGCCATTGTCCTATGTTGTTGATCCATTAGACGGAGGTTTCCATTTCTTCGTTTGGTTCCTCGGCGTCCTGGATGACGATCGGGGCGTTCGGCTCTGGGATTGGTTGGTTGGAAAGTTTGGCTCGATCTTGGCCTTGGCTTTTCTGGGCAAGCCATGTCGATTGCTTTGTGGTGTCCTTTGCAATTAAAACATCTGATTGGTGAGTGGGTGCATCTAATGCCTCCGGCATTCCTTGCATGGGTGTTCGGTTGTCTTGTGGTCGGCTTGAGGCGCAGTGTCCACAGCGGCCTGTTGGGTGATTGCAGCGCTTTGTCTATGTCCCATATTCAAGGCAGTTGCGGCACTGGGTGTCGGAGTTGGTGGGGAGGTAGGTCTCGAGTCTGCATGTTCTGTCGAATAAGTTGAAGGAGCGGAGCCCGAGGTTTTCGATTGTGTAGTGTCCTGGAAGTGCGATTACCATAGAGGAGTGTGCCTTTCCAATGCGGGATTCTGGTTTGCTGAGCCATCGTGATTTGTGCTAGTTGTATATTGCTCCATAGTTGCTAGTGATTTCGGATGCACCAGTTGTCCGCCTGGAAGCCTTCGCCACCGATGTTGGGATGCCACAGAGGATAAATTTCGACCATCTAGAGTTAACCCGGATGTCGACGAGGGTACCTTTAGTTCGGATGGATTCGATTTCGAAGTTTGTATTCCATAATCTTGGTATGCGGGGTGACGAATTTGGATTCCAAGACAAAGTTGTTCTTCGATGTTTGTCTGGCCGCAAGGAGGTGACAGTCTGGGTCCTGGATCATGGAATTGATTTTTGTCTGATTTCGGTTGGGGTAAAAGGTGATGCCGCTGCTTGGTTTCAAATGACAATTTCTCGGTTGATCTTGGTGAAGTCCGCTTGAAAAGGGGTCCTGTTTGTTTGGATCTCTTCCTGACTACCTTAAGTTGGCTGGTCCAGGGCCTTTGCGATGTCGGCGATGTTGTGTTCTGTTGTTGTTGTTTTTGTTGCTGTTGTTGTTGGGGTGGGGGGTTCCTTGGGGTTGGTTCCGGGTTTTTTCCTTTGTTTCTGGATTGTTCGGGGGCTTGTGCCTGGGGTGCCTGGGCTTGCGCGGCTGGCCGTGGTGCCAGAGGTGCCGGGGGTTTTTGACGGTTGATCTTTTCCATCATTACGTCTTGTCGGTTTATCATTTCGGACATTTGGTTTGTCAGGATGCTGATGGTGTCTAGGAGGTGCTTGTTCTGTTCGGCCATGTTCTTTCTGAGTCTCTCGACACCGTGTTCAACTGTGCGTATGTCGGTGGTGATATGGTCTGTGGACATGGACACAGCGTTTTTTACCAGCCACGCAGTATAGTTTAGGTTCATGACGTCGGGTTTCCTGGGGACAATGCTGGGGTGTAGATAGTCGATCCTGGGAACGAGGGCGGTTATAGTCCTCATGACTTATGATTCTCCCCTAGGGTCCTCATTGATCTGGGTTTCTTCGATGGTGGTTGATTGGGTATGTTGGGTGGATTGGGTTGGGTCGAATCTTGGGGGGGGTGGTGGTCCGGGGGGTGCTGGGGTAGCGAAGAAGGAGGAAAGCGATTGTTGCGACATTATGTCCGTTCCTGTTCTTCTTGGGGCTGGGGAAACTTCGGATAATGTTCTCTTTCTCCCGTTCAGGTTTGGGGGTGTAGATGGTCGGTTGGGGTTATTGTCCAGCGTGGATGTAGAGGTGGCTCAACCTGGTATGCTATACCTACAGAGAGAGAAATTCTACAGGGCGAGAACAGAATGCACTTCCTGACGAAGTAATGGATTCTGAGGTACCAGTAGAAGACGCGGTCTATTGGCATACAGGATTTTCTCTCGAAAGTAAAGCGAAAAAAGTAGATGATTCTTATCAGAAGGAAGGCCGAGCGAAGCGTCGAGCGAAGCGAGGTGCGAAGCGAGGCGAGTAAATACAGGAGGTTGCGTGAAGAGAAAAGGAAAGGAAGGAAAACATGAAAAGGCACGAGGCAACGCCCCCTTATATATCCAACTTCCAGTCTGTTGATGACTAATGCTCCGCGTAACAGAAACCGAAAGAACATGACAGAAACCCCATTACAAATCCCAATCCAACTGCGCAATACCTTCCCTTGACGATCCAATCTATCACCTTAGCCGAGATACAATATTGCCGTTACAGTTTGTGGGGAAAAGAATGGCCAGGTAGGCACTGGAGAATGCTTCCGAGGCTCACTATTAATACAGTATGCTTAGCAACCTCTAATATTCTTTTTTTTTCTTTTAGTTGGCTAAGCTATATGCGGTCATCCGAATGCTTGGCGAGCAGAAAACTGCATTTTTTTGGGGCTGAGCTATACCGCTTATCGTCACCGCCTATCGTCTAAAGGCTTAGGAATCCTTTTGAATCGCCAATGAAGAAAACGCGGGAGGAAAAACAAATCTTATAAGTAATAATAAATCCTAAACCATATTCTAATAGCGGAAAAGATGAGGCGACTAACCCTAAAACAGATAAGAAAGTCTAAAGAGGCAGCTGCACCAGACATAGAAAAGAAAAAGCTGCCTAACAAGCTATGAAGAAGGCTTCTCAAGCCTTCTAGCTGAACATACGTAGAAGCGCCTCACCAAATAGATAAGGTAACCTAATTCCAAAACAGATATAAAAGCCTAAAAAGGCAACTACCCTACCAGATACGGCACTTTACTAATAAAAAAACTGATCAACAAACCAATAATCTCAAGAAGGCTCCTTGAGCCTTTCGAATACCTTAACACGCCGCCTCAAGATTATCGCCATCACATCTTCATCGTCATCGTCGTCCCCTTCTCCTTCGACATCGTTTTCGTCTCCACCTATGCCGCCGCTATGCCTAAATAGATGGTTTCTCTCAGCCAACGTCCAAATCTTGAGGCGATCATAGTGGCAAGACATAAAGCCAATACCATTGGGAAACTTCGACCTATACCGCCTAACTAGCCTACGCCCTATCGTTTGGTATCTTTCTACCCGTTCATCAAATACCGCCATTAACTCCTGGAAAGCGACATCACTTTGGGGCATAGCAAAGTTCAGACCAGTGTTATTTACCTTATCAATAAAGGTAAGCATTTGCTCCTCCTTATCGACTTCTATCGCTTGGAAATCGTTTTCATCCAGGTCGTCCCACCCATCAGGCGGAGGACTCTCGGGCCTATGTCTAGGCCCGGCAAGCAGTGCACGAGGCCTATGGAGCACGGCACAAAGCCTCAAAGGTTTGGCTTCACTGGTCTTGAGCCATGCCTCCAACTCCTCCGCGTCGCCAATACGAACATTTTCCGGATTAAGTGCATACGCTGCCCCAGCCGCCCTAGGGGGTCCGTTTGACATGGCCCCGTAGAAGGCCCGGATGACCCTCGGGGGCATACCGTCGGCAACCATTGGGACACGCTTCATTGCGACCTTGGCCAACTCTGCTAAGGACACCTCCTCGAGGACGCCTATAGACACCGGTAGTGCTGCTGGACCGTACCAGTCAATCTCGCGGTAAGCCGCGCTGGCGACGGCTCCCGTCTTCGTTGGGTCAATAACATGTACGGTTATTGCAGGCCTGTAGGGTATTCCCATGGCCTTCCAAACCTCTGCCGCAGCCAAGGTGGGATTCTCGGTGGACTCGCCTCCCCCCTCATTGATCCCGGCTAAAGCCCTGGCTCCACGGGTGTGGGCTCTGTTCACTTTGTGGGATCGGTCGCTAATGAGATAACTGAGGGCTGCTTTGATCTTATCGGAGGCCTCCGAGCCATCTCTCATGTACCTTGGCTTTAAGGCTTTGAGAACTTTGTGATTTATAAGCCAATCCCTCAATTGCTCGAATAAATCAAGTCCAGAGGTTGTCTTGTTGACCCAGCCAATTCTTGTCATCTCGTCACTGAGCGCAGTACGGAGAGCCCTGTAGACATCATGTAACGGGGGTCTATGGACGTGGGACTATGATGCCAAGGAATACAACCGAGGCAAGGGCGTGGACTTTAGGAATGTTCGTTGACTATGGGCTATGAACTATGGGACGGCTCTACCTGGTGTGACAGGCCAGTTGAACCCTATGACGTAACGTAGAACGAAGATAGTATTCGTGAAGTAAATACAGGATTGATTGATTGATTGATTTTATATTGCTTTGAAGTACAGGACTTATCGCACACCTAAGAACCACACCCCCTCGTACAAAGGAAAGAGACAAAGGAAAGCGACAAAGGAAAGTGACCCGAAAAGATAGAACAGTAAGGAGAAATCAGTACGTCAAATGAAAGAAGAGAAAGCATAACGAAACGAAAGAAAACCCGCCTCTCAGGCATCTGTGTCCTCCCCGTCCTCGTCTTTCTCGTACCATTTCAGGAGTTGTGTTTCTTTGGCAAACTCGAAGATCAGGTCTTCTCTAAGGTTGGTAAACATCCAATTTTCCCACGTCTGCGGTCTGGGGATCTTTTCGATGAGGGGTCGTCTGAGTTGTGCCCATCGGGGGCATTCCATGATGATGTGTTTAGAAGATTGTTCCGCCCCGCACTGGCAGGGTTCGCGGTCGGTTTGGAAGGCGTTTCTGTCCAAGCGTGTTAAGATCGTAGTCGGAAAAGTTGCCTTGCTTTAGAGATTGGCATTTTGGCGAGTTTGTTGTGCGGTTTTAGGTCTCCTAGGTGGTGGTAGTTTGGGATTGGACGCGAATTCCATTCCTCCAGCATTCGTTTTCTAAGTAGGTCGGTCTGTATCCATTTCTCCTTCCTTCCTCCTGGCTCTTGGAAAGGGAGCATGAGGGAGGCGATTCGGTGTAGGCCGGTTGCTTGTATGTTGAGCACTTTCGGTGGTAATAGGTCGGTGAGTTCCTTGTCGATGGGATGGTGATCTTCCATGCATAGGATACGGGTCCCGTATTTCCGGGATCTATAGTTGAGGAGGTGTTCCAGGGGTGGCAGGGCGGCTTCTTTCAGCAGTCGTTCTACTTTTGTCCATCGTGGGAGGCCGGTGATTATTCGTGCAGCTTCGTTGTATATTGGTGAGAGGATGCGGACTATATGGTCTGCTCCTGTCCACCAGGCTTCTGAGCCCCAGAGGAGCGTCGGAAGGAATGCTTGTGTGATTATGTGGTGGATTGTTCTGACTTTTGCTCCAGGTAGTCGTGAGAGAATTCGGATTCGGTTGAGTGATCTCAGGCCATTGGAGAGGGCGCTTTCTATATGTGGGCGGAAAGAGAGGGTTGCGTCAAGCCAGACTCCCACATATTTTAGGCGCTCTTTTGGTTGGATTGTGGTGTCCCCTATGGTGACGGTATTGTTGGGTTGGCGTAGAGTGGATGTTGGTGGTCTGAAGAAAACAAGGTCTGATTTCTGGGGTTCGTATTTGACATTTAGGGGGTTGGCGTTGGAGACCCTTTCTGTCATTCTTTCATTGAGGCGTTTGGTGATGAAGACGGGTGATTTGGATATTTGGACTAGGGCATCGTCATCGATGTAGGTGGTGTTGATTTCTTTTGCTGATGTGGATGGGTTGAGGATTACTCCTGCGTAGATCATGAATAGGACGGTGACATTGGTGAGCCTTGTGGTAGGCGGAGTTGTACGGTTGGGGGGATTCTAGTTGATGGTTGAAGAAGAATTGTAATGTTCTATTGGTATTAAACTCTTTGCACCATTCCGTGAGGTATTGGGGAATTTCTGTTGTGTCATGATCTGATGGAGTAAGGAGTGGTTGACACAGTTGAACGCTCCTTGGATGTCGTTTGTGAGGATTGCCGGTCTGTCCGGTGTTATGCCGGTGGTTTTCTTTTGGAGCAGGTTTTGCTGTATCGGCGTCAGAGTGCGTAGGAGTGCATCTATCGCTGAGATTGTTGGTCTTCCTCCAAACTGATCATCGGATAGGGTTCCGAGGAGGGTTCCATCAGAGCAGAGCCTTGAAGCGACGATTTTTTCAAGGACTTTACTGAAGCATTGTAGGAGGGATATTGGTCGGTAGGCTTTTTGCTATTTTATAGTCCGCTTTTCCTGTTTAGGTATCGGGATGCATTTTGCTGTCTTCCATCTGTCCGGCAGATTCGTGTTTCAGCATGGCTGAGAACATGTCCTGTATGAGTTGCGGGTTTGCCTTGATGACTGCTTTGATGAATGGGTAGGGGATGCCGTCTGTCCCTGTTGCTGAGTTGGCCGGACAGGAGTTTATAGCTTTGAGTAGTTCATCTGAGGTAACTTCTTCAAAAGTGTCACTAAGGTCACAATAAGGGGGTCTGATTTGCAAGGGGGGGTTTTCGGGGGACGTCCAATTTGTGGGGAAGAGTTCGGCCCTAAGAGCTTGGCACTTCCCCGCAAACGTTTCTTCACCTTGTATAGTCGGGATTATGGTTTCCCTTCTTCTTCCGGCATTCAGGAGTTTCCAGATTGTGCTTCCTCTGGCTTCGGAGAGTTCCTTCTCCTCTGTTCTGCTTTTGGCTTACAGCATTAAGTTGGTCCAGTTCCGCCACCTTTCCTCAGTGCCTCCCTGTCTTCTTTCTTTCCTTGTGTTCCTTGCCTTCGCTCCAGTGTGTTGAGGTTCGCCGCAGATTTAAGTTCTGCAGTCCACCATCGTTTCGACTTTTTGTGTCCGTTGCTGAGTGGGGTGAGTCGGTCAATCAGCTGGTCGATGTATTCCAGGATGAAGTCTGCCGATTGTTTGGTGTGGCTTTGGTTTTCCCAAGCTTCTGGTGGTAGGTGGAATTGGGAGACGAGTTGGTTGAGTGTTTCCCAGTCTGTTTTGTGCCATAGTCTTCTTGGTATGTGTTGGGGTTTGGAGAGTTGGATATGGATTATGGTCTTTCCATGATCTGACCCTGCTCCATATCTGTCCATATTCCACGTCATATCATAGTCCAAGACTGGGCCTTTGACTAGTGTAAGGTCGATTATGGTTGGTCGGTTGTAGTTTCGGGGAAAGTGTGTGAAAGACCCGGCCGTTAAGTAGGTGCAGTCTCTGTCTGTCCATCCATCTCTTGATTCTGGTCGCTGCTTTGTCCGCTCTGATGGTGTTGGTGTATTCGTGTGATTTGTGTCTATACCATAGCTGGTGGTGGCAGTTGAAGTCCCCCAAAACTAGGCAGTTCTGGATTGTAGTGATGTTCCTTGAGATGTTGGCGAAAGGGCCACTTCTCCCGGGTGAGTATATGTTGAGGATTTGTGTTTTTTGTTGTTGTATTTCCACCGTTACCGAGACAATGAAGTTATCACCCACGAAGTGGTGTTTTGGTTTTAGATTGTTGTGTTTTCTGATGTATGTTGCGCATTTTGTGTCTTTGTTGCTTGCTGTAAAGAGATAAAAGAGAGGTGATTCTGGTGGGTGTCCGTCTTTGTTGTTCCATGGTTCTTGTAACAAAAGGAAAAGTATCGTATCGTCCATTTCTGCTTCCTCCACGACTGACTTTGTTGTTAGCTCGTTTTTTGCACAGTTCAGTTGCTGCGCAATGGCTAGAGTTCTATGTTGTTGTTCCATTATGTGGAGGTTTCCATTTCTTCATTTGGTTCTTCGGCGTCCGGGATTACGATCGGGGCGTTTTCAGGCTCCGGGATCGGTTGGTTGGAAAGTTTGGCTCTGATTTTGGCTTTGGCCCGTTCCGGGCATGCCATGTCGATCGCTTTGTGGTGTCCTTTGCAGTTGAAGCACCTGATTGGTGAGTGGGTGCATCTGATGCCTCCGGGGCATTCCTTGCATGGGTGCTCAGTTGTTTTGTGGTCGGCTGATGTTGGAATTTACGGTGAACTTTGTTTCTTTCATTTACTTCGTTGATATTCGTTTATCTCCATACATTTCATTACGGGTTATTTGATAAGGAATACGAGGTTTATACTGTTAACTATTTTCATTTGGTTTCTATTACGTTTCTACTTTACATATGGGTTGTCATCTCGGGTATTACTTTCCTATGTTGGAACATTGAGTCATACACTTATGTACGTGATCGGGCGCTTACGCAACCGACACTCGTCTATCTGTTTCCATACTTCTTGGCAGTTTCTCGGGGTCAAACGGCTTTCCCACCTGTTTAGTTTCCTTTTCTTTCTCGGTCGGAAGGGACACGGTTCTTGTATAAATATCGGGCTGTTTTTTCTCTTTTTTCTGACTTTGTAAAAATCAAGCGATACATACAATATAGACATTAGAACCTAGCTTTCTCTGCTCCCGTTTCTCGTCTAAATTCTTTGAATCTTCTCCGTCTCGAAATCAGGGTGACGACTTAATAGTTTAACCGCTATTGTGTCCTTCCGTACAACCCTCGCGTTGTCCCTTTCCTTCAATTCTGACTTGTGTGGACCTTTTCCCGTCCCTTCTTACGCAAACTCACTCTATTACATCTCCTTCGTTGACGACAAGACCAGAATTTCATGGGTTCGCTTTCTCAAGAAGAAATCCGATGCAGCTAAGGCTATCGAAGATTTCGTGACCGAGATGGAACTCCAATATGGTTTGCCTGTCAAACGTTTTAGGACTGATAATGGAGGAGAGTACGTCAATGGAAAGCTACAAGATTTCTTTGCTTCCAAGGGAATCGTTCACGAGTTAACCCCTCCCTACTCTCCGGAGTCCAATGGTGTTGCTGAAAGACTTAACCGAACAATGGGTGAAACAGTTAGGACCATGTTGCTTCCTCTTAACGATAAGCGACTATGGGCAGAAGCAGTCTCCACCTTCGTCTACCTCAAGAACCGCCAACCTCATAAGTCAGTCAAGGATCAAACTCCTTATGAGGCCTTCCTCGGTAAGAAACCATCGATCCACCACCTTCAGCCTTTTGGTCGAGAATGCTATGTGCATATCCCGGAGGACAAACGTCCCGCAGGAAGCAAGCTATCTCCCAGGGCTATGAAAGGTATTTTCACAGGATATACAGCAACCGACCGCCACTATGTTGGAATTTACGGTGAACTTTGTTTCTTTCATTTACTTCGTTGATATTTGTTTATCTCCATACATTTCATTACGGGTTACTTGATAAGGAATACGGGGTTTATACTGTTACTATTTTCTTTTGGGTTTCTATTACGTTTCTACTTTACATATGGGTGTCATCTCGGGTATTACTTTCCTATGTTAGAACATTGAGTCATCGCTTATGCTTATGCTACCGACACTCTTCTATCTGTTTCCATACTTCTTGGCAGTTTCTCGGGGTCAAATGGCTTTCCCACCTGTTTAGTTTTTCTTTTCTTTCTCGGTCGGAAGGGACACGGTTCTTGTATAAATATCGGGCTGTTTTTCCTCTTTCTTCTGACTTGGTCAATCAAGCGATACATACAATATAGACATTAGAACCAAGCTCTTCTGCTCCCGTTTCTCGTCTAAATTCTTTGAATATTCTTCCTCTCGAAATCAGGGTGACGACTTAATAGTTTAACCGCTATTGTGTCCTTCCGCACAACCCCCGCGTTGTCCCTTTCCTTCAGGTTATGAGCCGGTGTTCTTTAGACACCATCATCCTGATCTATCGATTTCAGAAATTCAAGAATCCTTCTTCGCTTACTCTCGTCTGGCCCCTCCATCTTCCTCCTCTACCTCCCTCATTCAACTCTTCAATCATGGCTCCAAAGGAAAAAGCAGCAGCCAAAAGCTCCTCTCTTTCCTTCTACCCGCTGGCCAAAAGACGACAAACCCATCACTATCAAGCTCGATAACATCCGTCCTAACCGGACAATCGAACTACATATATATGGGCAGCTTCCATGAAGCTGGTATGGAAAGGCATGAAAGTTTATGAAATAGTTGTTGATGGAGCTGAACCCTCTGACGACGCCGACGACGCCAAAAAATCCGCGATATGAATCGCTATGCCATCAAGCAGGAGCTGTCTACATCCAGGTGGTATCTCAAGACATTTTGGAGAAAATTGTCGAAATTTTGACCACCCCCATAGGATGTGGGAGTCTCTGCGCCATGAATTCTACCGAGACACTGCTGCACTCGCTTTCCCAGATCATGTCCCTGGTCTCCTTCCTCCTCCTACGATCCAGAAAAACCCATCTCTACATTCATCGCATCCTTCGAAAGCAGGAATGGCTACGCCTTAATCAGCTGGCTAAATCTCGTCCGACACCTATCGCCAACTCTTCTCTAAATTCCTGGATGAAGATAAGGTTACGATTTCTCCTAGGTTTCTCGTCCGATATCAAAAGAACGCCAGTAGATAACCTGTCTACAAAAGATGATTTCACTTTTGCCGAAGTCAAACAACGTCTCTTAGATTTGGATCACGAGCAACCTTCCTCCTCTGTTTCCTCCCCTCCTCAAACGGCACTCCTTACAACACAAAGGAGAACTGCCAGGTCTCCTCGTCAGCCCTCCTCCTCCTCTCAATCTGCCTCTCGTCAACAGAAGCAGAAAGAATGCAAAGGCCAAGCACAACCCAGGAAAACATCTAGGGCATACGTGGAACCAATGCTTCAAGCTCAAGAAGCACCAGGTGGAAAAGAAGTCTTCGGACAAAGGAAACGAAAGAGATACCGCAAATGGTCACGACAGACTCCTGGACAAAGGAAAGGTAAAGAACACTTCATTCTATTTTGACACAGGAGCAACCTCTCACATGTGTCCCTCCCTAGGCCAAGCTTCAACACCTCGAGAAATGTGCCGGATTTGTGAGATCCTAGTCAAAGGACTCCATGTCTGTTAAGGGAAAGGAACTGTGGTGATGGACTGTACTTAGGGATGGATCTGTTTCTTCTTTTCGTGTTTCTGATGTTCTTTATGTTCCTGATCTTGAGCGACCTCTACTTTCCTGGAGAAAGATTAGAGAAAAAGGGTATACTATGGTGGGAGAGGGGGATTTCATTTCTATTGTTAAAGGGAATAAAACGATTTTCGAAGCATCATTTGACGGTTCTTTATTTAAGATTCCTGAGGTTACCGATTCTGCTTTTCTCACATATGACTTTTGGCACTCAGCTCTAGGACATCTGGCTCCATCTTCTATTCAGAAAGCTAAGAACCTTTATGCCGACGCCACTATCATTCCTCCTGCCCCTGATTCTTTTCACTGTTCAACCTGTTCACTCGCTAAGTCTACACACCATACACCACTATCCACCAATACTCGAACAGAAACCAAGTTGGAACTCATTCATTCTGACTTGTGTGGACCTTTTCCCGTTCCCTCTTACGCAAACTCACTCTACTACATCTCCTTCGTTGACGACAAGACCAGAATCTCATGGGTTCGTTTTCTCAAAAAAAAATCCGATGCAGCTAAGGCCATCGAAGATTTCGTGACTGAGATGGAACTCCAATATGGTTTGCCTGTCAAGCGTTTTAGGACCGATAATGGAGGAGAGTACGTCAATGGAAAGCTACAAGATTTCTTTGCTTCCAAGGGAATCGTTCACGAGTTAACCCCTCCTTACTCTCCGGAGTCCAATGGTGTTGCTGAAAGACTTAACCGAACAATGGGTGAAACAGTTAGACCATGTTGCTTCCTCTTAACGATAAGTTTATTATGGGCAGAAGCAGTCTCCACCTTCGTCTACCTCAAGAACCGCCAACCTCATAAGTCAGTAAAGGATCAAACTCCTTATGAGGCCTTCCTCGGTAAGAAACCATCGATCCACCACCTTCAGCCTTTTGGTCGAGAATGCTATGTGCATATCCCGGAGGACAAACGTTCCGCAGGAAGCAAGCTATCTCTCAGGGCTATGAAAGGTATTTTTACAGGATATACAGCAACCGATCGCCACTATAGAGTATTCATCCCCTCAGAAAAACGAACAGTCGTCTCCTACGATGTCTTTTTCCCTCCTTCATTGCGACAGAAGGTACTTCCAATCTCAGAACCCCTATCTTCATCCTCGTCCTCAGTTCAGCCTAACGACCCTCAAACATCTCAGCCCTCCACAAGCCTCTCTTATGCATTCAACAAGGAAGGTTTTCCAACTTCGGACATGTGGATAGCCTGGATTAATAGGAACCCTGAAACCGCAGCTGACTGGTATCAAAAGGGTCATCCTATCGTTACTGCACTTTTCAACAATCAGTTAGACGAAGGAAGCAAGAACAATACTCTATCCTCACCAACTTCTAATACATCCTCAACTCAGTCAAGTACCAACTCGGAAATAAACCAGGAACTCTTCTCCGGTTTCTCCTCAATGCAACAGCAGCAACAACACCAAGATTCCGTACAATCAAACGGATCTTCCTCCTCATCATCACCTTCACCCCCTCCTCAACAAAACTATCCCAGAAACGAAACTATCATCTCATTTCACGACTCCTTCCGACCTAGTCCTCCATGACAAGACTACGAACAGGCACAGCTATCAACCCTCCTGGCGAATGGTGGAAAGCTCCTCTCACAAGGGCTCCTCATCACTACCTCTCGCATCTAGCGACCAACAAATGACTGACGCCAGTGAACGGTCACCTGCTACCTCCTCGTCCTCTACCCAAAGCGACCAGCTAATGCCGGAAGCTCCTCCTCAAGAATCGGAACGAGAAGAGACTCTCATCAGTATCCTAGAAGTATCGGAGCCTAAGTCATACCGTGAAGCCAAATCCTCACCGGACTGGTCTGAATGGAAAAAGGCAATGAACGAGGAACTAAAGTCACTCAATGAGAATGAAGTTTGGGAAGTTGTTGACAGACCCAACCGAAAAGTTGTGGATTGTCGATGGGTGTTTAAGGTTAAAGGCAATGCTAAAGGAGAAGTAGAAAGTTACAAGGCAAGACTCGTCGCCAAAGGCTTTTCTCAAGTTCAAGGGATGAACTACGATGAGATCTTTTCACCAGTTGTACGTTTCGACTCTCTCCGTTTGCTTCTTGCCATTGCTGCTTGCAAAGGATGGCGTGTCAGACAACTCGATGTCCAAAACCGCTTTCCTATATGGTATCTTGAAAGAAGAGGTGTACATGCAATTACCGGAAGGCAGCCGGTTAGAAGGTAAGGTTGCGCTGCTTGAAACGTCAGATATACGGTTTGAAGCAATCACCAAGGAATGGTACTTTCGGCTTATTGAATACCTTATCCCCATGGTTTTGCTATCACTGCTTTTGATCCTCGTGTTCTTGTTCACGACTCAGGTAATCTAATCATAGCTATTTACGGACGACATCACTCTTCTTAGAAGAACGGACAGTATCCCTCTTGAAAACCGAATTCAAGGTTAACGATATGGGACTTCTCAACTACCTCCTCGGCATCCAAATTGACTACACCAACGCCGGTATCACTCTCTCGCAGACAGCATTCATCAATAAGATTCTGAACCGATTCTCGATGCAAGATTGCAAGCCCGTCTCCACTACCATCGATCCTAACCACCGATTGATTGTGACTAGTGACGAAGACGACAAGGCCGATGCAACTGCTTATCAACAAATCATCGGATCTCTCATGTATCTGGTTACTGCGACAAGACCTGACCTAGCGTATACAATAACTCACCTCTCTCAGTTTAACTCCAATCCTTCCACTGCACATATGTCCGCCGCCAAACGAGTACTCCGCTACCTTCAGAAGACCAAGGAAAAGGCACTCTTATTTCCATTTGGTTCTGACCTCAAACTATCGGCTTATAGCGACGCATCCTACGGAAACTGTTACGACACTCGACGAAGCTTCTCTGGATATCTTTTCCGTCTTGGTGATTCTACCATCTCCTGGCGCTCTCGAAAACAACGCTCAGTTGCTACCTCTACTTGCGAAGCCGAGTACATGGCACTGGCTATGACCACCAAACACCATCTTTGGTTAACTCGAGGCCTCAAGGAACTCCTCAAGGACGATATTCCACAAGCTGTCTTCTGTGACAGTAACTCCGCCATCGACGTCGCCAACAATCCGAAGCTTAACGACAAGACGAAACATATCGATATCGCTTACCATTTCTCTCGTGAATGCGTTCAGAACGGTTCGATTAATCTTATGTACGTCCCTACCGCGGAAAATCTGGCAGACATTTGCACCAAAGGACTTGTGAAACAAACTCACGACCACTTGTGCACCTCTATATTCGGTACAAAGTGAGAAGGGGTGTTGGAATTTACGGTGAACTTTGTTTCTTTTATTTACTTCGTTGATATTTGTTTATCTCCATACATTTCATTACGGGTTACTTGATAAGGAATACGGGGTTTATACTGTTACTATTTTCTTTTGGGTTTCTATTACGTTTCTACTTTACATATGGGTGTCATCTCGGGTATTACTTTCCTATGTTAGAACATTGAGTCATATACTTATGTACGTGATCGGCTGCTTACGCTACCGACACTCTTCTATTTGTTTCCATACTTCTTGGCAGTTTCTCGGGGTCAAATGGCTTTCCCACCTGTTTAGTTTCCTTTTCTTTCTCGGTCGGAAGGGACACGGTTCTTGTATAAATATCGGGCTGTTTTTCCTTTTCTTCTAACTTTATAATAATCAAGCGATACATATAATATAGACATTAGAACCTAGCTTTTCTGCTCCCGTTTCTCGTCTAAATTCTTTGAATATTCTTCCTCTCGAAATCAGGGTGACGACTTAATAGTTTAACCGCTATTGTGTCCTTCCGCACAACCCCCGCGTTGTCCCTTTCCTTCAGCTAGGAGGTCCAAAGAGAGTGATGTCGTCCACATAAATAGCTATGATTAGATTACCTGAGTCGTGGACAAGAACACAGGGATCAAAAGCAGTGATAGCAAAACCATAGGGGATAAGGTATTCAACCAGCCGAAAGTACCATTCCCTTGGTGATTGCTTCAAACCGTATATACAGCGTTTCAGCCGCGCAACCTTACCTTCTAACCGGCTGCCTTCCGGTAGTTGCATGTACACCTCTTCTTTCAAGATACCATATAGGAATGCGGTTTTGACATCGAGTTGTCTGACACGCCATCCTTTGCAAGCAGCAATGGCAAGAAGCAAACGGAGAGAGTCGAAACGTACAACTGGTGAAAAGATCTCATTGTAGTCTATCCCTTGAACTTGAGAAAAGCCTTTGGCGACGAGTCTTGCCTTGTAACGTTCTACATCTCCTTTAGCATTGCCTTTAACCTTAAACACCCATCGACAATCCACAACTTTCGGTTGGGTCTGTCAACAACTTCCCAAACTTCATTCTCATTGAGTGACTTCAGTTCCTCGTTCATTGCCTTTTTCCATTCAGACCAGTCCGGTGAGGATTTGGCTTCACGGTATGAGTTAGGCTCCGATACTTCTAGGATACTAATGAGAGTCTCTTCTCGTTCCGATTCTTGTGGAGGAGCTTCCAGCATTAGCTGGTCGCTTTGGGTGGAGGACGAAGAGGTATCAGGTAACTGTTCACTGGCGTCAGTCATTTGTTGGTCGCTAGATGCGAGAAGTGGTGGTGAGGGAGCCCTTGTGAGAGGAGCTTTCCACCATTCACCAGGAGGGTTGATAGCTGTGCCTGTTCGTAGTCTCGTCCTTGGAGAACTAGGTCGGAAAGAGTCGTGAAATGAGATGATAGTTTCGTTTCTGGGATAGTTTTGTTGAGGAGGTGGTGAAGGTGATGAGGAGGAAGATCCGTTTGATTGTACGGAATCCTGGTGTTGTTGCTGCTGTTGCATTGAGGAGAAACCGGAGAAGAGTTCCTGGTTTATTTCCGAATTGGTACTTGACTGAGTGGAGGATGTATTAGAAGGTGGTGAGGATACAGTATTATTCTTGCTTCCTTCGTCTAACTGATTGTTGAAAAGTGCAGTAACGATAGGATGGCCCTTTTGATACCAATCAGCTGCGGTCTCAGGGTTCCTATTAATCCAGGCTATCCACATGTCCGATGTTGGGAAACCTTCTTTGTTGAAAGCATAAGAGCTTGTGGAGGGCTGGGATGTTTGAGAATCGTTAAAATTTGGACTGAGGACGGGGAGTAGATAGGGGTTCTGAGATTGGAAGTACCCTTCTGTGAAGGAGGAAAAAAGACATCGTGAGAGGCGACTGTATTCGTTTTTCTGAGGGGATGAATACTCTATAGTGGCGGTCGGTTGCTGTATATCCTGTGAAAATACCTTTCATAGCCCTGGTAGATAGCTTGCTTCCTGTGGGACGTTTGTCCTCCGGGATATGCACGTAGCATTCTCGACCAAAAGATTGAAGGTGGTGGATCGATGGTTTCTTACCGAGGAAGGCCTCATAGGGAGTTTGATCCTTAACTGACTTATGAGGTTGGCGGTTCTTGAGGTAGACGAAGGTGGAGACTGCTTCTGCCCATAATCGCTTATCGTTAAGAGGAAGCAACATGGTCTTAACTGTTTCACCCATTGTTCGGTTAAGTCTTTCAGCAACACCATTGGACTCCGGAGAGTAAGGAGGGGTTAACTCGTGAACGATTCCCTTGGAAGCCAAGAAATCTTGTAGCTTTCCATTGACGTACTCTCCTCCATTATCAGTCCTAAAACGCTTGACAGGCAAACCATATTGGAGTTCCATCTCAGTCACGAAGTCTTCGATAGCCTTAGCTGCATCGGACTTCTTTTTGAGAAAACGAACCCATGAGATTCTGGTCTTGTCAAGGAGATGTAATAGAGGGTGTTTCCGTAGGAAGGAACGGGAAAAGGTCCACACAAGTCAGAATGAATGAGTTCCAACTTGGTTTCCGCTCGAGTATTAGTAGATAGTGGTGTTTGGTGTGTAGACTTAGCGATTGAGCAGGTTGAACAGTGAAAGGAATCAGGGGCAGGAGGAATGATGGGGGCGTCGGCTTAAAGGTTTCTGGCTTTCTGAATGGAAGATGGAGCCAGATGTCCTAGAGCTGAGTGCCAAAAGTCATTTGTAAGAAAAGCAGAATCGGTGACCTCAGGAATCTTAAATAAAGAACCGTCAAATGATGCTTCGAAAATCGTTTTATTCCCTTTAACAATAGAAATGAAATCCCCCTCTCCCACCATAGTATACCCTTTTTCTCTAATTTTCCTCCAGGAAAGTAGAGGCCGCTCAAGACCAGGAACATAAAGAACATCGGAAACACGAAAAGAAGAAACAGATCCATCCCTAAGTACACAGTCCATCACCACAGTTCCCTTTCCCTTAACAGACATGGAGTCCTTTGAAGAGGATCTCACAAATCCGGAACATTTCTCGAGGTCTTTCCGAAAGCCTTGCAAGGAGGGACACATGTGAGAGGTTGCTCCTGTGTCAAAATAGAATGAAGTGTTCTTTACCTTTCCTTTGTCCGAGTCTGTCGTGACCATTGCGGTATCTGCTTCGTTTCCTTTGCCCGAAGACTTCTGTTCCTCTTGATGCTTCTTGAGCTTGAAGCATTGGTTCCACGTATGCCCTAGATGTTTTCCTGGATTGTGTTTGACGCACCAGGTACATTCTTTCTGCTTCTGTTGACGAGAGGCAGATTGAGAGGAGGAGGAGGAAGGCTGACGGGGGGACCTGGCAGTTCTTCTTTGTGTTGTGAGGAGTGCCGTTTGAGGGGAGGAGGAAACAGAGGAGGAAGGTTGCTCGTGATCCAAATCCAAGAGACGTTGTTTGACTTCAGCAAAGGTGAAATCATCCTTTGTAGACAGGTTATCTACAACGTTCTTCTGACGTCGGACGAGGAAACCTAGGAGGAAATCGCTTCACTTATCTTCATCCAAGAATTTAGAGAAGAGTTGGCGATAGGTTTTGGGCGAGATTTAGCCAGCTGATTTAGGCGTAGCCATTCCTGCTTTCGAAGGATCGATGAATGTAGAGATGGGTTTTCTGAATCGTAGGAGGAGGAAGGAGACCAGGACATGATCGTGAAGCGAGTCTTGCAGCAATCTCGGTAGAATTAGAGACTCCCACATCCTATGGGGGTGGTCAAGCTCGACAATTTTCTCCAAAATGTCTTGAGATACACCCTGGATGTAGACAGCTGCTGCTTGATGGCATAGCGATTCATATGCGGATTTTTCGGCGTCGTCGGCGTCGTTAGCGGGTTCCGCTCCATCAACAACTATTTCATAGACTTTCATGCCCTTCCAAACAAGCTTCATGGAAGCTGCCCATATGTTGTAGTTCGATTGTCCGGTTAGGACACGGATGTTATCGAGCTTGATAGTAATGGGTTTGTCGTCTTTGACGCGGGTAGAGAAGGAAAGAGAGAAGCTTTTGGGTACTTCTTTTTCCTTTGGGGCCATGATTGAAGAGTTGTATAAGGGAGGTAGTAGAGGAAGATCGAAGACGGACGAAAGTAAGCCGAAGAGGATTCTTGAATTTCTGGTATCGATAGATCAGGATGATGGTGTCTAAAAGAACACCGGGCTCATAACCTGAAGGAAAGGGACAACGCGGGAGTTGTGCGGAAGGACACAATAGCGGTTAAACTATTAAGTCATCACCCTGATTTCGAGAGGAAGAATATTCAAAGAATTTAGACGAGAAACGGGAGCAGAAAAAGCTAGGTTCTAATGTCTATATTGTATGTATCGCTTGATTGACAAGGTCAGAAGAAAAGGAAAAACAGCCCGATATTTATACAAGAACCGTGTCCCTTCCGACCGAGAGAGAAAAGGAAAACTAAACAGGTGGGAAAGCCATTTGACCCCGAGAAACTGCCAAGAAGTATGGAAACAAATAGAAGAGTGTCGGTAGCGTAAGCAGCCGATCACGTACATAAGTATATGACTCAATGTTTCAACATAGGAAAGTAATACCCGAGATGACACCCATATGTAAAGTAGAAACGTAATAGAAACCAAAAGAAAATAGTTAACAGTATAAACCCTGTATTCCTTATCAAGTGACCCGTAATGAAATGTATGGAGATTAAACAAATATCAACGTAGTAAATGAAAGAAACAAAGTTCACCGTAAATTCCAACACAACGAACACTCCTACGTCCACGTCCTTGCCTCGGTTGTATTCCTTGGTATCATAGTCCTTTGCCCATAGACCCCCGTTACACTGCCCCCGAACAACGGTATACCTTCGTCAACGGCCAATGCAAAACCTCCGCTGCTGAGAAGCAGTGGAGGCGGGACAACAACCTGTGTATGTACTGCGCCAACCCCGGTCATGTTTTTGCCAACTGCCCCTCCGCCAACCGCCCCCGTAGCAACCAACCGGCTATGAGTGGCGCCCTCCTCGCACCTGCCCGCACCGCCGACGACCCCATTCCCCCGCCGATCGCAAGCCCCCCCTCCTCTGAGTCGGGTTTTCACTAGTCGCAGCGATCAATGGATCAAAGGCCCCTAATGTTTTTCTTAATGTTTAGTTGGATGGTGATCATTTTGTTGCTTCTTGTAAAATTGTAAACAATAAAACTCCCATTCAAACCTACGCATTGATTGATACCGGTTGCTCCGGGTTCGCATTCATTGATGAAATATTCGCACGCCATAACAACTTCCCTCTACTTCCGCTCATATCACCTCGCACCCTCGAAGTCATAGATGGCCGACCCATATCTTCTGGCCAAATCACCCACCTATGTTACCTGCCAATATCCATTGATGCCCACCATGAAACCGTCCCTTTCTTTGTAACCAAACTTGACTCTTATCCCCTTGTACTAGGAATCCCCTGGCTCCAGCTACATTACGCCACTCTGCGGTTCAAGGAGAACACTATACAGTTTGATTCCGAGTACTGCAAGAGCAAGTGCAACACCTCCGAGAAACCCGCCCCCGTCAAAGCAATCGCCCCGCCACCTCGCTTCCACCTCGTCAGCTCAGCCACCCTCTGCCGTTTCGCCTGGAGGGGTAAACTCCAGATATTCAACACCACTATCGAAGAACTGGACCAGGCTATCGACAACGTGCTGAAGACCGACTGGAAAACCAAAGTACCAACACGATACAAAAGGTTCTACGTCATGATGGATGAAGACCTCGCCAACGGAATGCCCCAGCGCCGGCAATACGATCATAAGATACCGCTCAAGGAGGGCAAAGAGCCACTCTTTGGGCCCCTCTACGGCATGTCCCGCGACGAATTGATGGCTCTCAGGGAGTACAGCGACAGGTAATAAGTGATCGGACGCCTGCATGTGGCGTGCTGAGCAATCTGAGACATCGGCGTTGCTCCCCCTCGAAGACCCTCGAGGATGTCACGAAACTTGAATGGCAACGAAACGGCAACGAAATACATCGATTAATATATTTAATAATGTGTAACGGGGGTCTATAGGCGAGGGACTATGAGGCCAAGGAATACAACCAAGGCGAAGACGTGGCAGCAGATGTTCGAGGCTATGGGCTATGGACTATGGGTGGCTCTACCGGGTATGACAGGCCAGTTAAACCCTATGACGTAGAGTAGAGCAAACGTGATATTCGTAGAGTAAGTACAGGATTGGATTGGATTTATTATATTGCCTAGAAGCTCGGGGCTTATCGCAACTACCGCCTACAAAAACCAGAACTACAAAATAAACAAAGGAAAAGGTAACGAACGACTACGTACAAAGACGAGAATATGGAATGGTGCGAAAACAAAAAGAACGCGCGCAAAAGTGGTACAGGTAAGCAGAATCTAAGTGACAGCAAAGAAACCTTCCCGTGGTCGATAGAATCCTAACACCTCCTAATAACAACCTTGTCCGAACCTGGCGTCATGACGCGGCAGTACTCTTCGCGAAAAACACGGAACCTACTCCCTGTTCTCAATTATGGTAATACCTGTTAACGAATCTTAACAGTACCCATGAGTCAGTTCACCACCTGGTTGATCCGATTGCGTTGAGTGTATATCCGTAGTCGTAATCTTGTTGGTAGCAGGCAGGCCGACAAACGAGGTTGGCGTTGGAGATGGGTAAGCGGGGTACCTGGGAGTCTGCTTGTCGGGCAGCAGGTGATTGAGTGGAAGTCAATATGGTGGTCGCGTTCGAAGGTCGACCGAGTTTGAAGTGGTAGCTCGGTTGTAGGCGGGCGATTGAGGAGTGGTGAGCGGGGAAAGCCGACTCGGTTAAAATGGGTTGCCTGGCTCGGGCCGAAAAGAGGGGTAAGGCCAACGGGGGACCTCGCGTAAGGAGTGGGGCGACTGCTTTGCGACCGTAAGATCGCTAACAACGCGGGCTTTTCGTAGGCTTTGGCAATGGGCCTGCGCTAACCTCCAGGCTATTGACAGTGTGCGTCTGAAAGATAGAGTGGGTTAGCGCGAGGACGGTTGATGGGGTGTTGCGATCGTGGGCGCCCGGCGTATTGAGAGGGTTTTGAGTGAAGGGCCGCGTCACCGTGAGCTTCAACTCAATAAGATGGAAATCCTACCGGTCGGGGTACGCGGGGATCTCGACTTCCAGTCGCGGTCGGGCGAAGGCCTGAAACTCCTGCGTGAGCCTTAGCGGCGAGTAAATCTGAGGAGGTTGCGTGAAGAGAAAAGGAAAGAAAGGAAAACATGAAATGGCGCGGCGCGCCTTATATATCCAACTCCTAGTCCGTTGATGACTAATGTCCCGCGTAACAGAAACCGAAAGAACATAGCAGAAACCCCATTACAAATCCCAACCACACTGCGCAATCCTTCCTCTTCGTACCTTGACAACCAGAATAATCAAACCAGACGGTTGCCGTTACAGATTACTCCCCCTCTAAGGCCTACCTCCTGGTAGGCTTAGGCTTCTGTGGATAACGCTCGTGGAATCGTTTAACAATATCAGGCGAATGCTCGAGATCCGATAGTGGTTGCCAAGAGGCCTCATCATATCCTGTATATCGTACCAAATATTCAAATCTTCCCCTCTGTTTCCTGGAATCCAAAATGTCCTCGACTTCCCATTCTTCCTCTCCTTCAATCTCAACCGGAGGTGGTGGTGATTGTTGCTGTCCAGGTAGCGGGTTACCCCCTTCTGGCGACAATAGGGAGACATGAAATACAGGGTGGACCTTCATAGAACGGGGAAGCTCTAACTCATAAGCGTAAGGATTGACGATTCGCTTAACGCTGTAAGGTCCAATACGTTTCCAATCGAGTTTCTTCGAGGGTCGTTTGGTAAGGACATGGCGTGTTGATAAGAAAACTTTATCTCCTATACTGTAGCGAGGGGCGGGAGTCCGATTCCTATTGGCTGATTCTTCTTGTATCTTTTGCGCCCGAAACATTTCCTTTTTCAAGAAGTCAACTATATTCTTCATCTCCTCTGCGATACTATTGGCTTGATCTTCCGCCGTCGTTCTACCATGTTCCAAAGGACCGAAAGTCATCCTTGGATTTCTCCCCGAGTTGGCATAGAATGGAGAGACCTTTGTCGTTTCGGAAGCGTGGTTGTTTGTTGCAAACTCCGCCATTGGCAACATTCGAACCCAATCATCTTGTTGATAGGAGACATAGCTTCGAAGATACTGTTCCATTACGGCGTTGATTCTTTCGGTTTGTCCATCAGTTTGTGGGTGGAACTCGGTGGAAAATCGTAGAGATATTTCCAAGCGTTTGCAAAGTGATTTCCAAAATTCCGCAACGAATTGTGTTCCTCGATCGGATACAATAGTATTTGGAAGGCCATGAAGTTTCCAAACATTGTGAACATATAGCCTCGCCACTTCCCTTGAGTCTGCCTCCTTGGTTGTTGGTATGAAATGTCTCATTTTTGTTAGCCTATCCACTACAACCAAGATTGCATTGTATCCATCGCTTTCGGAAGGTCCGTAACAAAATCCATTGATACATCCGTCCATGGTCATCGGAATTGGCGTAGGTCGGAGTAATTTCCGTAGGTGCATTACGTACGCTTCTTGCTACGGGCACAAGTATTGCAATTCCGTACATATCGATCGACATACTTTCGCATTTGTGGCCAATAATACTCCCGACTTAGGAGTTCCAATGTCTTTGCTCTGCCCGGGTGTCCTGCAGATTGTTTATCGTGGTGTTCTTGTAAGAGCCTTAGCTGAAGGTCATTGTCGTCTGGTACATAGAGCACGCCCCGATAGAGTAGCCGACCATTGTTATCTTTCGTGCATTCGGCAAGCGAAATTTTGTTCGAGTGGCGTACATCGTTCCGAAGCATAGCGAGGACCTCGTTTGGGAAACTATCGACTTGGTAAGCTTTTGAAAACAACTCCTCAACAGTGGACGCTCCTTCAGCGGGTTCATTTGACAAAGAACCCGCAAACAAACTTAGCTTTGAATCTAAATTTTTCCGCTTCAGAACCACTTGGCTCTGATGCGTCAACCGTTCATCCCCCTCTTTAGGTAGGTCACCTGACCTTCTAGTCAATGCATCCGGTTTTGCCCCTTGTTTTCCTGGTCGAAATTGTATAACAAAATCAAAACGTGAAAGAAATTCGGACCAACGGGCTTGTCGACGATTTAACAATTTTGTTGTCATAAAATATTCGAGGTTCCGATGATCACTAAAGACTTCGATTGGGAATTGTGCTCCTTCTAAATGGTGTCGCCATTCTTCAAAACATCGTACGATCGCTAGGAGTTCCTTATCATAGATTTCATAGTTACATTCCGCGGGGGAATGTTTCTTGGAGAAGAATGCAACCGGATGTAGGATTCCTTCATCATCACGTTGTGATAGAATTCCTGCTGAGACATAGTCGGAAGCATCAGTTTCTATCACAATTTTCCGATCCGGATCGAAATGAACTAGTATCGGTGCCGTCGTAAACATCTTTTTCAACATTTGAAATGCTTCCTCTCTTTCATCCGTCCATTCGAATTTAACATTTTTCTTCGTCAGGGCAGTGAGCGGAGCAACAATCTTTGAATATCCCAAAATAAATCGTCGATAGAAATTCGCAAATCCCAAAAACACTTGAACATCACGGAGATTCGTCGGTGTAGACCATTCTAGAACATCAATAACCTTTTTCGGATCCATTCTATTTCCATCCGGAGTGAGGATTAACCCAAGGTATTTCGTTTCTTGCACCATAAATTCACATTTCTCAGGTTTAAGGTGAACATGATTCTCATCAAGTACCTTTAGAACTTTTTGAATATGATCCTTGTGCTCTGTGAGGGTTTCGGAATAGATGAGAATATCATCCAAATATGCTGTTACGAATTGGTCGAGATAGGGACGCAGGATGTCGTTGATCCAATGTTGGAATGTGGCAGGAGCATTGGCTAATCCGAATGGCATTACTGTATACTCAAAATGTCCATACCTGGTCCTGAACGCTGTTTTCCACTCATCTCCCTCCGCTATCCTGATTTGATTATACCCCCATCGTAAATCCAACTTGGTGTAGTACTTTGCTCTCGATAATTTGGCCAACGTTTCTTTTAACAGCGGCAATGGATAACGATTCTTAATCGTAATTGTATTGAGGCCTCGATAGTCGACACATAAACGAAGAGTTCCATCGGCTTTCTTGACGAATAGTATAGGTGCCCCCGCTGGCGATTCACTATGACGAATGATCCCTTTCGGTAGATTTTCCTGAAGATAGTCCCAGAGCGCCTTTAACTCGATTTGGGATAGGGCATATATAGGTCCCCATGGTGGTTGCTTGCTTTCTTCTAACACTATCTTGATATCATGGGAGGGTCGGTGCGGAGGAAGAATTGAAGCATCGTATTCTTCGAACATATGGATGTATTTATGAAACTCCTTCGGTATTAGTCGTTCAATGTCGATAGTAGATTTTTCGCTTGCTGAGACAATGACAGTGTGCTGCTCTGGTAAGGGAATAGAGATGCCATGAACAGTAACTGCAGTTCCACTGAGTGAACAGTGTCGACAACAGTTCCGAGAATCAAAAATTAATAGATTTTCCTTTGGCCGAATTGTAACATCATGACGTCGCATCCAAGGTATTCCCATCACAATCGGATAGTGTCCTAGCTTCGTCACAAAACATGGCGCGGTCTCTCGATGGCCGTGAATGTCTAGCGCGACATCGACAATGTGGGTAATTTTTCCTGATTTGATAGGTCTTCCATCTATAACGTCTACGTGGCGGGACATTTTGAGAGGGGTCATTGTGAGTTTGTTGTGGCGTGCAAAAGATTCGTCAATAAAAGCATATCCTGATGCTCCGGTATCAATAAGAGCGTAGGTGGGTATGAAAGAGTCTTTATTCTGTGAGATAGAACAAGTTACTACAAGCTGATTCCCATCCATTTCCTCCTCCGATACCGAAAACCCAGAAATATGCATCCTAGAAAAAATCATGCGCGGTCGCAGGCTAAGCCACTTGGCGAGGGACAAATCTTCTTACCGACTTCGCTCCCATCATTTTCCTCCACCCTCAACGCTGCTCCCCTCATCACAGGTCTCCTCGCTTGATTTCCAGTTGCCCTCACTTGGGGGCAATCCCTAACCATATGTCCCACACCTCCACAGTAGAAACATCGGCCCTCAGCTAAGCGGGCGTTTCTTTCGGCAGGGGTTGGACGACGGCGTCCTCCAGATAGATCCATTGGTACATCGCCCCCCGGGCGGAGCGATGGATGATTTTCATTAGTACATTGGCGGCGGAGGCGGCGAAACGAGGACAGGATTATTTGGTGGGGGACGAGGGCGAATGTGTAGCAGTCAAGGCTTTTTATTTCGCCGCTTAGCTTCTGCATTTCGGCAGCGATTGTCTATCGTTGTAAGAAGCATCGCGCGACATCTACCGTTGCGAGTCTCATGGTGGATCATGGATTCATCAAGCTCGCGATAATCCTCCATCAAGGCCTCAATCCGAGAGACCTCATCCATTCCCGACTCAGCAGCGTACCGTTGAAACTCGGCAAAATAATCGGCAAATGTTCGATTTCGTTGACGGATGTTCCTCAGATTCCTCCTCGCAGTACGCATTCTGTCCGGGTCCCCAAAAGCAGTGTCTAAAACTTCATAAAACCGTAACATGGAGGGCAAAGCAATTCCTTCTTCACCGACATACTGTAGAAACTGGTTGGCAGCTACGCCTTCCAGTCTGCTGAACGCATAGGATAGCTTGGACTGTAGCGTTGGGTAGCGATCGGCATTACCCAATAGCTTGATCCTCATTTGTTGTTTAAATAGATGCAATCTTTCTCGATCGCGATCTCCTCGAAATACTTCAGGGTCTGGGAGCTTCTCCGACCGATGGGTAGTGGCTGCAACCGGTGGTACTGGGGGCGCGACTGGAGGCTCATCTCCAATTGGTGGTTCGTCAGGGGCAACAATTTCAGCAGCAGCCTGTTGAGCTCTGGCAGCAGCAAGATCTTGCTGAAACATTTCTCTTGCTCTCCCAGCCTCCTCTTCCATCACTTGCATATCCGTTGCGTATTGATTGAGAGCATTTCGACATTGTTGGATAAGGGCGTATGCTTCTACCCCGACCGCATCATTGACCTGTGGGTGCGCTTGGAAGAAAGCTTGGAGGGTGTTGCTTAGTTGTTGATAATCGATAGGAGCGTGTTCCGACATGGTGGACTATGGTGTTGTATTGGTTGGCAATAGGTGGACGCAACCTAGTGTAACGGGGGTCTATAGGCGAGGGACTATGAGGCCAAGGAATACAACCAAGGCGAAGACGTGGCAGCAGATGTTCGAGGCTATGGGCTATGGACTATGGGTGGCTCTACCGGGTATGACAGGCCAGTTAAACCCTATGACGTAGAGTAGAGCAAACGTGATATTCGTAGAGTAAGTACAGGAGGTTGCGTGAAGAGAAAAGGAAAGAAAGGAAAACATGAAATGGCACGAGGCAACGCCTCCTTATATATCCAACTCCTAGTCCGTTGATGACTAATGTCCCGCGTAACAGAAACCGAAAGAACATAGCAGAAACCCCATTACAAATCCCAACCACACTGCGCAATCCTTCCTCTTCGTACCTTGACAACCAGAATAATCAAACCAGACGGTTGCCGTTACATAATGGGTTGAGGCACCCTTTCTCTTAATACATTCGATAAATCTCCTAGGCATGCTCTCTATCAACCTCCTAAAATCATCCGGAGTAAACCTATCCCATTCTTCTTGTAGAGCCTTGATGAGTTGGTCTTTCTTGGTAATTGGAGGGTTTCTTTGGCTGATTGTGTATTTCATTTTTCGCCAGAGGTTTTCTATTGGATTCAAGTCTGGCGATTGGGCAGGCCAAGGAATTCTTTGGATCCTAAGGCGGTTCTTAGCTTCCTTGGCAACTACAGATCTGTGTATAGGAGTCCCGTCCTCCATGACCATTGCCTCTCCATCTTGTCTTCTGGTTCGGGTATAGAAGGGGTAGAGTGCTGGGATGATGACCAGCTTGACATAATCAGGTCCTTTGAGCGTTCCAGAAGGTAAAATAACCATTGGCCCTTTAGTTCCCAACTTGATCGCTCCCCAAATCATAACTGACGTCCTGCAACTCTTAAATGAAGGTAGAAGGCAGTCAGGTAAATCTTCTTCCCCTTTTGCCCAAGAAACCCAGCAGGTGCCTGCATGAAATCCGACCTCAAATCTTGACTCGTCTGTCCAGATAATATCACCCCAATCCTCCAATGACCAATGCCTTTGTTCTTTACACCAACTCAATCTGCTGTCCATGTGAACCTTCTTAAGGAAAGGCTTTCTCCTTGCTCTTCGTCTATGGATGCCTGTCCGTGCCAAATAGGATCTAGCGGTATTCATTGTGATTGATTTAGGTAAGATTTTAATAAGCTGATTGAGGTCGGTACGACGGCATCGACGCGCTGTCCAGATAAGGAAACGTCTCTCCCTAGAGCTAAGCTTCAATGGACGACCACTCCTAGCTGCATTCTTTGTGTAGGGAGTTTTTGCACCGGCTTCTCTGTGCTGTTTATCGCGTTTGACAATTGAAAAACAGGTACTCTTTGGTATACCTGTTCTTTCGGCTATTTTATTGAATGGGTATCCCTCCTCGTGGAGAGTAATTATCATAGAGCGTTGGGCCTCGGAGGTTTGAGATCTCTTTCCCACTGGCAGTGGTTTCGAAACCGGCTTGATTACCGTCATGTCTGTTTTGCCATTTGGTTGACTCTTTAGGTTTCTTCACGGCGTTTGCAATTGACGATAGGGGGTCGACATCCGCAAATGTCTCAGATTTCTAAGCGATGCATATCCGATCACTTTTTGGATTTCGCTGTACATACGGGAGAACCTAAAGAAAGGATTCATACGAGCTAGCTCCTCCCCTGCCGGTGCCCCTGTCCTATTTGTTGAGAAAGCTGATGGAACTCTGCGTCTTTGTGTCGACTATCGTGGCCTAAGCTGAAGGAAAGGGACAACGCGGGGGTTGTGCGGAAGGATACAATAGCGGTTAAACTATTAAGTCGTCACCCTGATTTCGAGAAGGAGAATATTCAAAGAATTTAGACGAGAAACGGAAGCAGATAAAGCTTGGTTCTAATGTCTATATTATATGTATCGCTTAATTGACAAAGTCAGAAGAAAGAGAAAAACAGCCCGATATTTATACAAGAACCGTGTCCCTTCCGACCGAGAAAGAAAAGGAAACTAAACAGGTGGGAAAGCCATTTGACCCCGAGAAACTGCCAAGAAGTATGGAAACAGATAGAAGAGTGTCGGTAGCGTGGCGCCGATCACGCATACTATAATATATGACTCAATGTTCCAACATAGGAAAGTAATACCCGAGATGACACGCATATGTAAAGTAGAAACGTAATAGAAACCCAAAAGAAAATAGTTAACAGTATAAACCCTGTATTCCTTATCAAGTAACCCGTAATGAAATGTATGGAGATTAAACAAATATCAACGAAGTAAATGAAAGAAACAAAGTTCACCGTAAATTCCAACATAAGCGAGCTGACAATAAAGAATCGATACCCCCTACCACTTATCCGGGAAACACTCGATCGACTGTCCAAAGCCAAATGGTACACCAAATTGGACCTCCGTCAGGGATACAAACAGATCCGAATGGCCAAAGGCGAAGAATGGAAGACGACGTTCCGCACACGATATGATCATTTCGAGTATACGGTAATGCCCTTTGGCCTCACCAACACGCCGGCCACATTCCAGCATTTCATCAACGACTGCGTCCGCGAGTACCTTGACTTGTTCTGCACAGCCTACCTCGATGATATCCTAATCTATAGCGATACCCTCGAAAAGTATCAAGTCCACTTTGAGAAAGTCCTCGAAGCCCTGAAGGCCAATGGGGTACTGCTGAAACCGGAAAAATGCGAGTTCCATACACAGAGCACCACCTACCTCGGCCTCATCATTGTGAAGGAAAGGGACAACGCGGGGGTTGTGCGGAAGGACACAATAGCGGTTAAACTATTAAGTCGTCACCCTGATTTCGAAGAGGAGAGAATTCAAAGAATTAGACGAGAAGCGGAAGCAGAGAAAGCTAGGTTCTAATGTCTATATTATATGTATCGCTTGATTGACAAAGTCAGAAGAAAGAGAAAAACAGCCCGATATTTATACAAGAACCGTGTCCCTTCCGACCGAGAAAGAAAAGGAAACTAAACAGGTGGGAAAGCCATTTGACAGAAACTCCAAGATGTATGGAAACAGATAGAAGAGTGTGGTAGCGTGGCGTAAGCAGCGTCACGTAAAATATATATTTCAATGTTCATGTAGGAAAGTAATACCCGAGATGACACCCATATGTAAAGTAGAAACGTAATACAAATCCAAAAGAAAATAGTAACAGTATAAACCCCGTATTCCTTATCAAGTAACCCGTAATGAAATGTATGGAGATAGACAAATATCAACGAAGTAAATGAAAGAAACAAAGTTCACCGTAAATTCCAACACATTGAACCCAACGGCATCCGAATGGACCCCAAGAAAGTGAATACAGTGCAAAACTGGACGGTTCCCAAGACGGTCAAAGACGTACAAGCTGTTGGAATTTACGGTGAACTTTGTTTCTTTCATTTACTTCGTTAATATTTGTTTATCTCCATACATTCCATTACGGGTTATTTGATAAGGAATACAGGATTTACACCGTTCACTATTTTTCTTTCGGTTTCTATTACGTTTCTACTTTACATATGGGTTGTAACCTCGGGTATTACTTTGGAACATTGAGTCATATATTTATGTACATGATTGGGCGCTTACGCAACTGACACACTTCTATCTGTTTCCATACTCCTTGGCAGTTGCTCGGGGTCAAATGGCTTTCCCACCTGTTTAGTTTTCTTAGTCAGAAGGGACACGGTTCTTGTATAAATATCGGGCTGTTTTTCCTCTTTCTTCTGTTTTAATTAATCAAGCGATACATGCAATATAGACATTAGAACCTAGCTCTCTCTGCTCCTGTTTCTCGTCTAAATTCTTTGAATCTTCCCGTCTCGAAATCAGGGTGACGACTTAATAGTTTAACCGCTATTGTGTCCTTCTGATATAGCCTGATGGAGCCTGGCGAGAGTGCTATTCTCTAGTGGCATCGGACACACCAGGTGCTCGGGGCGTAGGTTTCGTGCCAAGATGTGGGCTCTACCCCCTAGGAAATTGCGAAGCTTGATGATGTGAACTCGATAAACGATTGAAACGTAATATGATCATAAGAGAGAAATACTTACTACTTGCAAGTAAAGAAACTTGGTAATGCTTCCCACGGCTAATATCAAAACTTTACGTTATGCGAGCAAGAAACTGTACCATAAGAAGATGACACCATTAAAAATCCAATGACTAGCCAGTAAACTCCAAGTGGCATGTGAACTAGAGTTACCGCCCAACTATACAAGCCACAACATGATACACATTGAACTACTGGAACCATATCAAAAAAGTGGTATACCTAAGCTTGAGCAGAGACCCAACTTAGCATATCATGCTAAAGTAGTCCTTCAATATAATTTTTTTGCGCAGAGCATACATTCAAATTCTTTGTAACGGGGACAGCTCTTCTATGTATCGCTAGAATCCAATAGAATAGATGCGGCCGTGCAAGATAGAAATCAGGTGCAGATTTATTCAAAGATACTATCGCTAGAACTCAATAATCTTTAAGGGCTCTGCTACCGATGATAGGAGATGAGGATCCGGACAGTTGGGCGGGAATGATCCTGAGTACTTATACTCCAAAAGACTCTATTCTCTGCTCCTACTTCCTTACTAAGTTCCGGTGGTGCCTTCTAGCGGAAGGGAAGCAATACCATCGCTACCCCGCTTCTCTCTAAGCGTCAGCGAGTGCTTCCGGTTCCGAAGGCAACCACCCTTAGTCAAAGCCTTTGTAACACCTGCAGCCTTAGTTGCCACACAACTGGGGCCTGCATGAATGAGCTGCCGCTCAGGTGTAAGCTTAATCATTGCTGTAGAGCTTTCGCTTATTGTAGACTTCCCAGGCATAGTCTCTTCCACTACCGGTGGACTTCTAATGCTCAGAGGATGTAGAGGATCGCTGAGCACTCAGAGCTTCACTCTGGCTAGCCTTCTAATCATTGGCGAGGCACAGACTCGTCAGTCATTGCTCCCATGAGTAGATGTAACGGGGGTCTATAGACGAGGGACTATGATGCCAAGGAATACAACCGAGGCGAATCCGTAGACGTAGGAGTATTTGTTGACTATGGACTATGGACGAGTTCGTGGACTATGAACTATAGATGGTCCTACCTGGTATGACAGACCAGTCGAACCCTATGACGTAGTAAGGAACCGAAGTAGTATTCAGGAAGTAAGTACAAGATTGATTGATTGATTTTATATTGCTTTGAAGAACAGCACTTATCGCACGCCTAAACCCACACCCCCTCGTACAAAGGAAAAGAGACAAAGCGGCGAAGGAAATACGAAAAGATAGAACGATGGGGAGATATCGACTGCGAATGAAAGAAGAGAAAGCATATTATAGCGAAAACGGAAAATGAAAGAAAACCGGCCTCTCAGGCATCTGTCTCCTCCCCGTCCTCATCTTTCTCGTACCATTTCAGGAGTTGTGTTTCTTTGGCGAATTCGAAGATCAGGTCTTCTCTAAGGTTGGTGAACATCCAATTTTCCCAAGTCTGCGGTCCGGGGATTTTTTCGATGAGGGGTCGTCTGAGTTGTGCCCATCGGGGGCATTCCATGATGATATGTTTGGAAGATTGTTCCGCCCCGCATTGGCAGGGTTCGCGGTCGGTTTGGAAGGCATTTTTGTCCAAGCGTGTTGCCTGGCATCGTATTCGGAAGAGTTGCCTTGCTTTAGAGATTGGCAGTTTGGCGAGTTTGTTGTGGGGTTTTAGGTTTCCTGGGTGGTGGTAGTTTGGGATTGGACGCGAGTTCCATTCCTCCAGCATTCGTTTCCTGAGTAGGTCGGTCTGTATCCATCTCTCCTTTTTCCCTCCTGGCTCCTGGAAAGGGAGCATAAGGGAGGCGATTCGATGTAGGCGATTAAACTTTATGAGTACTTTCGGTGGTAATAGGTCAATAAGTTCCTTGTCGTTGGGGTGGTGACCTTCCATGCATGGATAGGATCTGGTCGTATTTCCGGGATCTATAGTTGAGGAGGTGTTCAGGGGTGGCAGGCGGCTTCTTTCAACAGTCGTTCTACCTTTGTCCATCGTGGGAGGCGGTGATTATCGTCTTGACTGCGTTGTATATTGGTGAAAGGTCACGGACTACATGGTCTGCTCCTGTCCACCAGGCTTCTGAGCCCCAGAGGAGCGTCGGAAGGAATGCTTGTGTGATTATGTGGTGGATTGTTTTGACTTTTACTCCAGGCAGTCGTGAGAGTATTCGGATTCGGTTGAATGATCGCAGGCCATTGGAGAGGGCGCTTTCTATATGTGGGCGGAAAGAGAGGGTTGCGTCAAGCCAGACCCCCACGTATTTCAGGCGGTCCTTCGGTTGGATTGTGGTGTCCCCTATGGTGACCGTATTGTTGGGTTGGCGTAGTGTGGATGTTGATGGTCTGAAGAAAACGAGATCTGATTTCTGGGGTTCGTATTTGACATTTAGGGGGTTGGCATTGGAGACCCTTTCTGTCATTCTTTTTGAGGCGTTTGGTGATGAAGGCAGGTGATTTTGATATTTGCACTAGGGCATCGTCATCGATGTAGGTGGTGTTGATTTCTTTTGCTGATGTGGATGGGTTGAGGATTACCCCTGCATATATCATGAAGAGGACGGGTGACATTGGAGAACCTTGTGGTAGGCCGGAGTTGTATGGTTGGGGGGGTTCTAGCTGATGGTTGAAGAAGAATTGTAATTTTCTGTTGGTATTAAACTCTTTGCACCATTCCGTGAGATATTGGGGGAATTTCTGTTGTGTCATGATCTGGTGGAGTAAGGAGTGGTTTACGCAGTTGAAAGCTCCTTGAATGTCGTTTGTGAGGGTTGCCGGTCGGTCTGGTGTTTTGCCGGTGGTTTTCTTTTGGAGCAAGTTTTGTTGTATCGGCGTCAGAGTGCGTAGGAGAGCGTCTATCGCTGAGATTGTTGGTCTTCCTCCAAACTGATCGTCGGATAGGGTTCCGAGAAGGGTCCTGTCGGTGCAGAGCCTTGAGGCGACGATTTTCTCGATGACTTTACTGAAGCATTGTAGGAGGGATATTGGTCGATAGGCTTTTGCTATTTTGTAGTCCGCCTTGCCTGGTTTAGGTATCGGGATGCACTTTGCTGTCTTCAATTGTGCAGGTGTCTTTCCGTGTTTCAGCATGGCTGAGAACATGTCCTGTATAAGTTGTGAGTTCGCCTTGATGACTGCTTTGATGAATGGGTAGGGGATGCCGTCTGTCCCTGTTGCTGAGTTGGCTGGGCAGGAGTTTATTGCTTTAAATAGTTAAATGCGAGTAACTTCTTCAAACATGTCACTAAGGTCACAATAAGGGGGTCTGATTTGCAAAGGGGGGTTGTCGGGGGACGTCCAATTTGTGGGGAAGAGTTCAGCCCTGAAGGCTTGGCACTTCCCCGCAAACGTTTCTTCACCTTGTATGGTCGGGATTATAGTATCCCTTCTTCTTCCGGCATTCATGATTTTCCAGATTGTGCTTCCTCTGGCTTTGGAGAGTTCCTTCTCCCTCTGATCTGCTTTGGCTTTGCGTACCAAGTTGGTCCAGTTCCGGCTACCCTTTCTCAGTGCCTCCCTGTCTTCTTCTTTCCTTGTGTTCCTTGCCCTTCGCTCCAGGGTGTTGAGGTTCGCTTTTGCAGATTTAAGTTCTGCAGTCCACCATCGTTTCGACTTTTTGTGTCCGTTGCTGAGTGGGGTGAGTCGGTCAATCAGCGGGTCGATGTATTCCAGGATGAAGTCTGCCGATTGTTTGGTGTGGCTTTGGTTCTCCCAAGCTTCTGGTGGTAGGTTGAATTGGGAGACGAGCTGATTGAGAGTTTCCCAGTCTGTTTTGTGCCATAGTCTTCTTGGTATGTGTTCGGGTTTGGAGAGTTGGATGTGGATTATGGTTCGCCCGTGGTCTGACCCTGCTCCATGTCTGTTCATATTCCACGTCATGTCATAGTCTAGGACCGGGCCTTTGACTAGTGTGAGGTCAATTATAGTTTGTCGGTTGTTGTTTCAGGGGAAGTGTGTGAAAACCCCGGGTTCGTTCAGTAGGTGCAGTCTCTGCCTGTCCATCCATCTTTTGATTCTGGTCGCGTTTCGCCTGTCCGCTCTGATGGTGTTGGTGTAGTCGTGCGATTTGTGCCCGTACCATAGTTGATGGTGGCAGTTAAAGTCCCCCATGACTAGGCAGTTCTGGATTGTGGTGATGTTCCTTGAGATGTTGGCAAAAGGGCCACTTCTCCCGGGTGAGTATATGTTGAGGATTTGTGTTCTTTGTAGTTGTATTTCCACCGTAACCGAGACAATGAAGTTATCGTGTACGAAGTGGTGTTTAGGTTTTAGGTTGCTGTGTTTTCTGATATATGTTGCGCATTTTGTGTCTTTGTTGCTTGCTGTAAAAAGATAAAAGAGAGGTGATTCTGGTGGGTGTCCGTCCCTGTTGTTCCATGGTTCTTGTAACACAAGAAAAGAGTATGTTCTCGTCCATTTCTGCTTCCTCCACTACTGACTTTGTTGTTAGCTCGTTTTTGCACAGTTCAGTTGCTTTATGATAGCTAGGGTTCTATGTTGTTGCTCCATTAGGCGGAGGTTTCCATTTCTTCATTTGGTTCCTCGACATCCGGGATGACGATCGGGGCGTTCTCGGGCTCTGGGATCGGCTGGTTGGAAAGTTTGCTCTGATCTTGGCTTTGGCTCGTTTCAGGCAGGCCATGTCGATTGCTTTGTGATGTTCTTTGCAGTTGAAGCATCTGATTGGTGAGTGGGTGCATCTGATGCCTCCGAGGCACTCCTTACATGGGTCTTCTGTTGTCTTATAGTCGGTGGCGCAGTGTCCGCAGCGGCCTGTAGGGTGGTTGCAGCGCTCTTGCCTATGTCCATATTCAAGGCAGTTGCGGCACTGGGTGTCGGAGTTGGTGGGGAGGTAGGTCTCCAGCTTGCAGGTTCTGTCGAAGAGGTTGAAGGAGCGGAGTCCGAGGGTTTTGATGGTGTAGTGTCCTGGGAGGGCGATGACCATTGAGGAGTGTGCCTTTCCAATACGGGATTCTGGTTTGCTGAGCCATCGGGGGATTTGTGCTAGTTGTATGGTTACTCCGTAGTTGCTGGTGATTTCGGATGCGACCAGTTGTCCGGCTTGGAAGCCTTCGCCTATCGATGTTGGGATGCCGTGTAGGATGAATTTCGACCATCTAGAGTTAACCCGGATATCGAGGTAGGGTATCTTTAGTTCCGTAAGTGCGGATTCGATTTCGAGTTTGTATTCCATAACCTTGGTTGCGGGGGTGACGAATTTGGATTCTAGGACAAAGTTGTTTTTCGAGGTTTGTCTGGCCGCAAGGAGGTGACAGTCTTGGTCCTGGATCATGGAGTTGATTTTTTGTCTAATTTCAGTTGGGGTGAAAGGTGATGCCGCGTTGGTTTCAATAACAATTTCTCGGTTGATCTTGGTGAAGTCCGGCTTGAAAAGGGGGTCCTGTTTGGGTCTGGATCTCCTCCTTTGAACTACCTGGAAGTTGGCTGGTACAGGGCCTTTTGCGATGTCGGCGTATGTTGTGTTTTGTTGTTGTTGTTGTTGTTGTTGCTGGGGTGGGGGGTTCTTTGGGTTTGGTTCCGGGTTTTTTCCTTTGTTCCTGGGTTGTTCGGGGGGGGCTTGTGCCTGGGGTGCCTGAGCCTGTGGTGCGCGTGCCAGGGGTGCTCGTGGTGCCGCGGGTGCTGGGGTGGTTGTTGCTGAAAGCGATTGAGCTTTTCCAGCATTATGTCCTGTCTATTCATCATTTCCAACATTTGGTTTGTGAGGATGTGGACGGTGTCCAGGAGCTGTTTGTTTTGATCGGTCATATCTTTTCTGAGTCTCTCGACATCATGTTCAACTGTGTAGATGTCGTCGGTGATGCGGTTTGATGCGATGGACACGGCATTTCTGACCAGCCATGCGGTATAGTTTAGGTCCATGACTTTGTGAGTTTCCTGGGGAACGATGCTGGGGTGGAGAAAGTCAATCCTAGGGATGTCTGACGGCGGTCGTAGTCTTTAGAGTCTGCGAATTCCTCCTGGGGTTCCGTCGTCTGGGTTTCTTCGATCGTGGTTGATTGGGTGGGTTGGGTGGGTTGGGTGGATTGGGTTGGGTCAAATCTTGGGGGTGGTGGTCAGGGGGTGCTGGGGTAGCGAAAAGGAGGAGAAGCGATGATTGCGGCATCATATCCGTTCCTGTTCTTCTTGGGGCTGAAACTTCGGATAAGGTTCTCTTTCTCCCGTTAAGATTTGGGGGTGTTGATGGTCGGTTGGGATTATTGTCCAGCGTGGATGTAGAGGTGGCTCAACCTGGTATGATATACCAGGTAAGACCAGTCGTTCGGATGTGGGATGGGGGTGATGTGTGTGTAGAGAAAATTCTACAACTCAGGGGCGAGAGCGTAAATGCACTCCCTGATGAAGTGGTGAATTCTGAGCTACCAATAGAAGACGCGGTCTATTGGCATACAGGATTTTCTCTGGAGAAGTAAAGCGAAAAAAAGTAAATGATTCTTATCAGAAGGAAGGCAGAAGCGAAGCGTCGGCTGGCGTCGGCGAAGCGAGTCTGCAGCAATGCGAAAGAAGTGGATTGGATTTATTATATTGCCTAGAAGCACGGGGCTTATCGCAACTACCGCCTACAAAAACCAGAACTACAAAAATAGACAAAGGAAAAGGTAACGAACGACTACGTACAAAGACGAGAACATGGAATGGTGCGAAAACAAAAGAACGCGTGCGAAAGTGGTACAGGTAAGCAGAATCTAAGTGACAGCTAAGAAACCTTCCCGTGGTCGATATAGTCCTAACACTTCCCCTAATAACAACCTTGTCCGAACCTGACGTCATGACGGCATGGTACTCTGCGTGGAACGGAACCTGCTCACTGTTCTCAATTATGGTATACGCGTGAGCGAATCTTAACAGTACCCATGAGTCAGTTCACCACTAGGTTGATCCGATTGCGTTGGCGTTATCCGTAGTCGTAATCTTGTTGGTACTGGCAGGCAGGCCGACAGAAGAACGAGTTAGCGTTGGAGATAGATAAGCGAGGTGCCTGCAGGAGTCTGCTTGTCGGGCAGCAAGCGATTGGCGAAGTCGATATGGTGAGTCGCGTTCGAGGTGCCGACCGAGTTTGAAGTGGTAGCTCGGTTGTAGGCGGGCGGTTGAGTGGTGGCGAAACCCGACTTCGGTTAAAATGGGTTCTGGCTCGGGCGAAAAAGAGGTAAAAAGCGGAGGGCCTCAGCGTAAGGAGTGGGCGACTGCTGCGACCATAAGATCGCTAACAACTGCGGGCTTTTTTGGCGATGCTTTGGCAATGGGCCTTTAACCTCCAGGGCTATTGACGGTGTGCGATCTGAAAGGTAGAGTGGGTTGGCCAGGGGACGGTTGATGGGGTGTGATCGTAGGCGTATTGAGGAGGGTTTTGAGTGAAGGCGCGTCGCCGTGAGAGGCTTCAACTCAATAAGATGGAAATCCTACCAGTCGGGGTAGGCGGGGGGATCTCAACTTCCAGTCGCGGTCGGGCGAAAGGCCTGAAGAGAAACTCCTGCCCCAGCGAGCCTTAGCGAGCCGAGTAAATACAGGAGGTTGCGTGAAGAGAGAAGGAAAGGAAGGAAAACATGAAAAGGCACGAGACAACGCCCCCTTATATATCCACCTGCAGTCCGACGATGACTAATACCCCGCGTAACAGAAACCGAAAGAATATGACAGAAACCCCATTACAAATCCAAGTCCGACTGCGCAATACCTTCTCTTCACTATCCAATCTATCACCATAGTCGAGGTGCAATATTGCCGTTACAAACTACGCCCCCCTCTAAGGCCTACCTCCTGGTAGGCTTAGGCTTTCGTGGATAACGTTCATGGAATTGTTGAACGATACTAGGCGAATGCTCAAAGTCCGATAGTGGTTGCCAAGAGGCTTGGTCGTATCCCGTATATCGTACCAAATACTCAAATCGTCCCTTTCGTTTCCTGGAATCCAAAATATCTTCGATTTTCCACTCTTTCTCCCCTTCGATCTCAACCGGAGGTGGTGGTGATTGTTGCTGTCCGGGTAATGGATTACCAGCTTCGGGCGATAATAGTGAGACATGGAATACAGGATGAACCTTCATAGAACGAGGAAGTTCTAATTCATAGGCGTAAGGATTAACAACCCGCTTTACGGCATATGGTCCAATACGTTTCCAGTCGAGTTGCTTCGAGGGTCGTTTAGTAAGGACATGACGTGTTGAGAGGAAAACTTTATCTCCTATGCTATAGCGAGGGGCAGGAGTTCGATTCCGATTGGCTGATTCTTCTTGTATCTTCTGCGCCCGAGACATTTCATCCTTCAAGAAATCCAACATGTCTTTCATCTCCTTTGCAATACCATTGGCTTGATCCTCCGCTGTTGTTTTACCATGTTCCAGAAGGCCAAAAGTCATCCTTGGATTTCTTCCCGAATTGGCATAAAATGGAGAGACCTTTGTCGTTTCAGAAGCATGATTGTTGGTTGCGAACTCCGCCATTGGTAACATCTGAGCCCAATTATCTTGTTGATAGGAGACATAGCTTCGAAGATACTGTTCCATTACGGCATTGATTCTTTCGGTTTGTCCATCAGTTTGAGGGTGGAACGCAGTGGAAAATCGTGGAGATATTTCCAAGCGTTTGCAAAGTGACTTCCAAAATTCCGCAATGAACTGTGTTCCTCGATCGGATACGATAGTATTTGGAAGGCCATGGAGTTTCCAAACATTGTGAATAAATAGTTTTGCCACTTCTCTTGAGTCTACCTCCTTGGTTGTTGGTACGAAGTGTCTCATTTTGGTTAAACTATCCACCAAAACTAGAATTGCATTGTATCCATCGCTCTCCGGGAGGTCCGTAACAAAATCCATTGATATATCCGTCCATGGTCCATCAGGTATCGGCATAGGGCGAAGTACTCCGTAAGGTGCATTACGTGGTGCCTTGCTACGGGCACAAGTATTGCAGTTCCTTACATATCGATCGACATACTTTCGCATTTGTGGCCAATAATACTCCCGACTTAGGAGTTCCAATGTCTTTGCTCTGCCCGGATGTCCTGTGGATGGTTTATCATGGTGTTCTTGTAAGAGCCTTAGCTGAAGGTCATTGTCGTCTGGTACATAGAGCACGCCCCGATAGAGTAGCCGACCATTGTTGTCTTCCGTGCATTCAGCAAGCGAGATTTTGTTCGAGTGGCGTACATCATTCCGAAGCATAGCAAGAATCTCGTTTGGGAAACTATCAACTTGGTAAGCTTTTGAAAACAACTCCTCAACAGTGGACGCTCCTTCAGCGGGTTCATTTGACAAAGAACCCGCAAACAAACTTAGCTTTGAATCTAAATTTTTCCGCTTCAAGACCACTTAGCTCTGATGCGTCAACCGTTCATCCCCTTCTTTAGGTAGGTCACCTGACCTCCTAGTTAATGCATCTGGTTTCGCTCCTTGTTTCCCTGGTCGAAACTGTATAATGAAATCAAATCGTGAAAGAAATTCGGACCAACGGGCTTGTCGACGATTTAACAATTTTGTCGTCATAAAATATTCAAGGTTCCGATGGTCACTGAAAACTTCGATGGGGAACTGTGCTCCTTCCAGATGATGGCGCCATTCTTCGAAACATCGTACGATTGCTAAGAGTTCCTTGTCATAGATTTCGTAGTTACATTCTGCAGGAGAATGTTTCTTGGAAAAGAATGCGACCGTGTGTAGAATTCCTTCATCATCACGCTGGGATAGAATTCCTGCTGAAACATAGTCGGATGCATCAGTCTCTACTACAATCTTCCGATCCGCATCGAAGTGAACTAATATAGGCGCCGTCGTAAACATTTTCTTTAACATCTGAAACGCTTCTTCCCTTTCATCCGTCCATTCGAACTTAATATTCTTTTTCGTCAAAGCGGTGAGCGGGGCAACAATCTTTGAATATCCCAAAATGAAACGTCAATAGAAATTCGCAAATCCCAGAAACACCTGAACATCATGAAGATTCGTCGGTGTAGACCATTCTAGCACATCGACAACTTTCTTGGGATCCATCCTATTTCCATTCGGGGTGAGGATTAAACCAAGATACTTCATTTCCTGAACCATAAATTCACATTTTTCAGGTTTCAGGTGAACATGATTCTCATCAAGTACCTTTAGAACCTTTTGAATCTGATTTTTGTGTTCTGCGAGGGTTTCGGAACAGATGAGAATATCATCTAAATAGGCCGTTACGAACTGATCGAGATAAGGGCGCAGGATATCATTGATCCAATGTTGGAATGTAGCGGGAGCATTGGCCAATCCAAAAGGCATTACTGTATATTCAAAATGTCCATATCGAGTTCGGAATGCCGTTTTCCATTCATCTCCTTCCGTTATCCTGATCTGGTTATATCCCCATCGTAAATCCAACTTGGTATAGTATTTTGCCCTTGATAACTTGGCTAGGGTTTCCTTCAATAACTGTAGCGGATAACGATTTTTAATCGTGATTGCATTGAGACCTCGATAGTCAACACATAACCGAAGAGTTCCATCCGCTTTCTTGACAAACAATATGGGCGCTCCCGCTGGTGATTCACTATGGCGAATGATTCCTTTGGGTAAGTTTTCCTGAAGATAATCCCAGAGCGCCTTCAACTCAGTTTGAGATAGGGCATATATTGGTCCCCATGGTGGTTGCTTGCCTTCCTCCAATACTATTTTCATGTCATGGGAGGGTCGATGTGGTGGAAGAGCTGAAGCATCGTATTCTTTGAACATATGAATATAGCAATGGAATTCCTTCGGTATTAGTTGTACAATGTCGATGATAGATTTTTCAGTTCCGGAAACGATGACGGTATGATGTTCTGGTGGGGGAATCGAGATGCCATGAACAGTGACTGCAGTCCCACTGAGCGAACAATGTTGACTACAGCTCCGAGAGTCAAAAATAAGCAAATTTTGTTTTGGTCGAATAGTAACGTCATGGTGTCGCATCCAAGGTATTCCCATAACAATCGGATAATGTCCTAGCTTCGTTACAAAACATGGCGCAATCTCTCGATGGCCATGAATGTCTAACGAAACATCGACAATATGGGTAATCTTTCCTGACTTGATAGGTCTACCGTCTATAACGTCTACTTGGCGTGGTATTTTGAGACGGGTCATTGTGAGTTTGTTGTGGCGTGCAAAAGATTCGTCGATAAAAGCATATCCTGATGCTCTGGTATCAATGAGAGCGTAGGTGGGTATGAAAGAGTCTTTATTCTGTGAAATAGAACAAGTTACTACAAGTTGATTCCCATCCATTTCCTCCTCTGATACCGAAAACCCAGAAATACACATCGTAGAAAAATCTTTAAATGGTCCCTGTGCTAAGCCACTTAGTGCAGGGACAAATCTTTTGCCGACTCATTGTCACTTCCATCATTCTCCTCCACTCTCAACGCTGCTCCCCTCATAACCGGTCTCCTTGCTTGATTTCCTGTTGCCCTCGCTTGGGGGCAATCCCTAACCATGTGTCCAACCCCTCCACAGTAGAAACATCGGCCCTCAGCTAAGCGGGCATTTCTTTCAGCGGGGGTGGGGCGACGACGTCCTCCAGATAGGTCCATTGGTACATCACCCCCCGGGCGGAACGAGGGATGGGGTTCAGTAACAGGTGCATTGGCAGCTGGGGCGACAGCACGAGGAGCAGGGGCAGGGTTTGCTGGAAGGGGACGAGGGGCCGGAGTAGCAGTAGCAGTCCAAGGCTTTTTACTGCCTCGCTTAGCTTCTGCCGCTCGACGGCGATTGTCCAACCGTTGCAAAAGTGTTGCACAAGCATCTACCGTTGCAGGGGTTTCATGGTGTATCATTGATTCATCGAGTTCCACATTAATACCTTCCATCAAAGCCTCAACCCGAGAGACTTCGTCCATACCCGACTCGGCAGCATATCGTTGAAACTCAGCGAAATAGTCCGCGAATGTTCGGTTTCGTTGCCGGATGTTCCTGAGGTTCCTCCGAGCCGTGCGCATCCGATCGGGATCTCCAAACGCAGTGTCCAAAATTTCATAAAATCGCAACATGGAGGGCAAAGCAATTCCTTCTTCGCCGACATCAGAAACCGGTTGTACGCTTCCAGTCTGCTGAACGCATAGGATAACATTGATTGTAGCGATCGGCATTACCCAATAGCTTAATTCTCATTTGTTGTTTGAATAGGTGGAGTCGTTCTCGATCACGATCCCCTCGGAATACTTCAGGATCTGGGAGTTTCTCCGATCGATGAACAGTGGCTGCGACAGGTGCTACTGGGGGTGCAGGTGGTTCCTCTTCTCCAATGGGCGCTTCATCCAGGGCAACAACCTCGACAGCTGCCTGCTGAGCTCGAGCAGCAGCGAGGTTTTGCTGGAACATTTCTCTTGCTCTCCCAGCCTCCGCTTCCATCTCCTGTAAGTCCGTTGCATATTGGTTAAGACCATTTCGACATTGTTGGAGAAGGGCATAGGCTTCTACCCCGACCGTCTCATCGACCTGTGGATGCGTTTGGAAGAAAGCTTGGAGGGTATCGCTTAGTTGCCGATAATCAATAGGGGCGTGTTCCGACATGATAGACTATGGTATTGTATTGGTTGGCAATAGGTAGACGCAACCTAGTGTAACGGGGGTCTATAGACGAGGGACTATGATGCCAAGGAATACAACCGAGGCGAATCCGTAGACGTAGGAGTATTTGTTGACTATGGACTATGGACGAGTTCGTAGACTATGAACTATGGATGGTCCTACCTGGTATGACAGACCAGTCGAACCATATGACGTAGTAAGGAACCGAAGTAGTATTCAGGAAGTAAGTACAAGATTGATTGATTGATTTTATATTGCTTTGAAGTACAGGACTTATCGCACGCCTAAAACCACACCCCCTCGTACAAAGGAAAAGAGACAAAGGAAAGCGACAAAGGAAAGCGACCCGAAAAGATAGAACAGTAAGGAGATATTTAGTACGCGAGTGAAAGAAAGAAGAGAAAGCATTTTTAGCGAAACGAAAGTGAAAGAAAACCGGCCTCTCAGGCATCTGTCTCCTCCCCGTCATCATCTTTCTCGTACCATTTAAGGAGTTGTGTTTCCTTGGCGAATTCGAAGATCAGGTCTTCTCTAAGGTTGGTGAACATCCAATTTTCCCAAGTCTGCGGTCCGGGGATTTTTTCAATGAGGGGTCGTCTAAGTTGTGCCCATCGGGGGCATTGTTTGGAAGATTGTTCTGCCCGTTAGCGAGGTTAGGTCGGTTTGGAAGGCATTTTATCCAAGCGTGTTCTTTGGCGTCGTATTCGGAAGAGTTGTCTTGCTTTGGAGATTAGCGGTTTGGCGATTTTGTTGTGGGGTTTTAGGTTTCCTGGGTGGTGGTAGTTTTGGGATTGGGCCTTGAGTTCCATTCCTCCAGATTCGCTTCCTGAGTAGGTCGGTTTGTATCCATCTCTCCTTTTTCCCTCCGCTCCCGGAAGCGATGAGGAAGCGATTCGATGTAGGCGATCGCTTGTATGTTGAGTGCTTTCGGTGGTAGTAGGTCAATGAGTTCCTTGTCATTGGGATGGTGACCTTCCATGCATAGGATCTGCGGGACCGTATTTCGGATCTATAGTTGAGGAGGTGTTAGGGGTGGCAAAGGCGGCTTCTTTCAGCAGTCGTTCTATCTTTGTCCATCGTGGGAGGCCAGTGATTATCGTGCAACCGTTATATATTGGTGAAAGGGTCACGGACTCGTGGTCTGCTCCTGTCCACCAGGCTTCTGAGCGAAGGGCGTCGGGAGGAATGCTTGTGTGATTATGTGGTGGATTGTTTTAACTTTTACTCCAGGCAGTCGTGAGAGTATTCGGATTCGGTTGAGTGATCGCAGGCCGTTGGAGAGGGCGCTTTCTATATGTGGGCGGAAGGAAAGGGTTGCGTCGAGCCAGACCCCCACGTATTTCAGGCGGTCCTTTGGTTGGATTATGGTATCCCCTATGGTGACGGTGTTGTTGGGTTGGCGTAGTGTGGATGTTGGTGGTCTGAAGAAAACGAGATCTGATTTCTGGGGTTCGTACTTGACATTTAGGGGTTGGCGTTGGAGACCCTTTCTGTCATTCTTTCGTTGAGGCGTTTGGTGATGAAGGCAGGTGATTTGGATATTTGTCTTAGGCGTCGTCATCGATGTAGGTGGTGTTGATTTCTTTTGCTGATGTGGATGGGTTAAGGATCACCTGCATAAATCATGAATAGGGCCGGGTGACATAGGTGAGCCTTGTGGTAGGCGGAGTTGTATGGTTGGGGGTTCTAGCTGATGGTTGAAAAAGAATTATAGCGTTCTATTGGTGTTGAACTCTCTGCACCATTCCGTGAGGTATTGGGGAACTTTTGTTGTGTCGTGATTTGGTGGAGTAGGGAGTGGTTCTGCGGTTGAAAGCTCGCTTGGATGTCATTTGTGAGGATTGCGGTCTGTCTGGTGATTTTCGGTGATTTTCTTTTGGAGCAGGTTTTGTTGTATCGGCGTCGAGTGCGTAAGTCATCTATCGCTGAAATTGTTGGTCTTCCTCCAAACTGGTCGTCAGATAGGGTTCCAAGGAGGTCCGTCGGTGAAAGCCTCGATCTTCTGATTTTCTCGAGGACTTTTCTTTGAAGCATTGTAGGAGGATATTGGTCGGTGAACTTTGGCTGTTTTGTAGTCCGTCTTGCCTGGTTTTGATATTGGGATGCACTTTGCTGTCTTCCATCTATCCAAGGGTGTCTCCGTGTTTCAGCATGGCTGAGAACATGTCTTGTATAAGTTATTGGGTTCGCTTTGATTATTGCTTTGATGAATGGGTAGGGAATGCCATCGGTCCCTGTATTCTTTGAATTGGCTGGGCAGGAGTTTATTGCTTTGAATAGTTCATCTGAGGTAACTTCTTCGAACATGTCACTAAGGTCACAATAAGGGGGTCTGATTTGCAAAGGGGGGTTGTCGGGGGACGTCCAATTTGTGGGGAAGAGTTCAGCCCTAAGAGCTTCAGACTTCCATAAACGTTCTTCACCTGTATGGTTGGGATTGTGGTTTCCTTCTTCTTCCGGCATTCATGATTCTCCAGATTGTACTTCCTCTCTGGCCGAGAGTTCCTTCTCCCTCTGCTCTGCTTTGGCTTTGCGTACCATGTTGGTCCAGTTCCGGCTACCCTTTCTCAGTGCCTCCCTGTCTTCTTCTTTCCTTGTGTTCCTTGCTCTTCGCTCTAGGGTGTTGAGGTTCGCCTTTGCAGTTTTAAGTTCCGCAGACCACCATCGTTTCGACTTATTGTAACCATTGCTGAGTGGGGTGAGTCGGTCAATCAGCTGGTCAATATATTCCAGGATGAAATCTGCCGATTGTTTAGTATGGCTTTGGTTTTCCCATGCTTCTGGTGGTAGGTGGAGTTGGGAGATGAGTTGGTTAAGTGTTTCCCAGTCCGTTTTATGCCATAGTCTTCTTGGTGTGTGTTGGGGTTTGTAGAGTTGGATATGAATTATGGTTTTCCCATGATCTGACCCTCTCCGTATCTATCCATGTTATTCATGTCGTAGTCGGGACTTTGACTAGGGTGAGGTCGATTATGGTTGGTCTGTTGTTGTTGCGGGGGAAGTGTGTGAATTCCCCGGGTTCGTTTAGTAGGTGCAGTCTCTGTCTGTCCATCCATCTCTTGATTCTGGTCGCGTTCCGTTTGTCCGCTCTGATGGTGTTGGTGTAGTCGTGTGATTTGTGCCCGTACCATAGCTGATGGTGGCAGTTAAAGTCCCCCATGACTAGGCAGTTCTGGATTGTGGTGATGTTCCTTGAGATGTTGGCAAAAGGGCCACTTCTCCCGGGTGAGTAAATGTTGAGGATTTGTGTTTTCTGTTGTTGTATTTCCACCGTTACCGAGACGATGAAGTTATCGTGTACGAAGTGGTGTTTGGGTTTTAGGTTGCTGTGTTTTCTTATGTACGTTCTTGGCATTTAAATTATCTTTGTTGCTTGCTGTAAAGAGATAAAAGAGAGGTGATTCTGGTGGGTGTCCGTCCCTGTTGTTCCATGGTTCCTGTAACAAAAGAAAGAGTATGTTCTCGTCCATTTCCGCTTCCTCCACTACTGACTTTCTTGTTAGCTCGTTTCTTGCACAGTTCGATTCTTTGATATGGCTATGGTTCTCAGTTGTTGGTAGGCGGAGGTTTCCATTTCTTCATTTGGTTCCTCGGCGTCTGGGATGACAATTAGGGGCGTTCTCGGGTTCTGGGATCGGTTGGTTGGAGAGTTTGGCTCTGATCTTGACCTTGGCTCGTTCGGGCATGCCAAGTCGATTGCCTTATGGTGTCGCTTTGCAGTTGAAGCATCTGATTGGTGAATGGGTGCATCTAATGCCTCCGGGGCATTCCTTGCATGGGTCTTCTGTTGTCTTGTAATTTGGCTGAGGCGCAGTGTCCATAGCGGCCTGTTGGGTGGTTGCAGCGCTCTTGCCTATGTCCGTATTCAAGGCAATTGCGGCCTGGGTGTCGGGGTTGGTGGGGAGGTAGGTCTCGAGTCTGCGGGTTCTGTCGAATAGGTTGAAGGAGGCGGAGTCAAGGTTTTCCATTGTGTATTGTCCTGAGTCACGATCACCATAGAGGAGTGTGCCTTTCCGATCTGAGATTCAGGTTTGCTGAGCCATCGAGGATTTATGCTGGTGTATGGTTACTTTCCATAGTTCTTTGTTGATTTCGGATGCTACTGGGTTGTCCAGCTTGGAAGCCTTCGCCTACCGATGTTGGGATGCCGTGTAGGATGAATTTCGACCATCTAGAGTTAACCCGGATGTCGACGTATGGTACCTTTAGTTCCTTGAGTGCGGATTCGATTTCGAGTTTGTATTCCATGACCTTGGTTGCGGGGGTGACGAATTTGGATTCTAGGACGAAGTTGTTTTTCGAGGTTTGTCTGGCCGCGAGGAGGTGACAGTCTGGGTCCTGGATCATGGAGTTGATTTTTTGTCTGATTTCAGTTGGGGTGAAGGGTGATGCTGCGTTGGTTTCGATGACAATTTCTCGGTTGATCTTTGTAAAGTCCGGTTTGAAGAGGGGGTCCTGTTTGGGTTTGGATCTCTTTCTTTGAACTACCTGGAAGTTAGCTGGTCCAGGGCCTTTTGCGATGTCGGCGTATGATTGTTGTTGTTGTTGTTGTTGTTGTTGCTGGGGTGGGGGGTTCCTTGGGTTTGGTTCCGGATTTTTTCCTTTGTTCTTGGGTTGTTCGGGGGGGGCTTGTGCCTGGGGTGCCTGGGCCTGTGTGAGCCAGGGTGGTCTGTGAACCAGGGGTCTTTCGTGGTGCCGGGAAGTCTTTGGGGGGTTTGCTGCTGAAGGCGGTTAAGCTTTTCCAGCATTATGTCCTGTCTGTTCATCATTTCCAGCATTTGGTTTGTGAGGATATGGACGGTGTTCAGGAGTTGTTTGTTTTGTTCAGTCATATCTTCTCTGAGTCTCTCGACGTCATGTTCAACTGTGTGGATGTCGTCGGTGATGCGGTTTGATGCGATGGACATGGCGTTTCTGACCAGCCATGCGGTGTAGTTTAGATCCATGACATTGTGGGTGTCGCAGGGGAGCGATCTGGGGTGGAGGAAGTCAATCCTGGGGATGTATGGCGGTCGTAGTCGGAATCTCATTCCTCCCTCGGGTTCTCGTTGATCTGGGTTTCTTCGATCGTGGTTGTTTGGGTTGGTTGGGTGGGTTGGGTGGATTGGGTTGGGTCGAATCTTGGGGGGGGTGGTGGTCCAGGGGGTGCTGGGGTAGCGAAAAAGGAGGAGAGTGATGATTGCGACATCATATCAGTTCCTGTTCTTCTTGGAGCTGGGGAAACTTCGGATAGGGTTCTCTTTCTCCCGTTAAGGTTTGGGGGTGTTGATGGTCGGTTGGGGTTATTGTCCAGCGTGTATGTAAGGGTGGCTCGACCTGGTATGATGTACCAGGTAAGACCAGTCGTTTGGATGTGGGATGAGGGTGGTGTGTGTGTAGAGAAAATTCTACAACTCAGGGGCGAGGGCGTAAATGCACTCCCTGACGAAGTAGTGGATTCTGAGTACCAGTAGAAGACGCGGTCTATTGGCATACAGGATTTTCTCTCGAAAGTAAAGCGAAAAAGTAAATGATTCTTATCAGCCGATAGGAATAACGGCGTCGGCGGCGAAGCGAGGCCAAGGCGAAATAGATCCTGAATTGATTGATTGATTGATTTTATATTGCTTAAGTACAGGACTTATCGCGACACCTAAGAACCACACCCCTCGCATAAAAGGAAAGAGACAAAGGAAAGCGACAAAGGAAAGCGAAAAAGATAGAACAAGTAAGGAAATATCAAGACGTCAATGAAAGAAGAGAAAGCATCACGAAAACGAAGAAAGCCCGCCTCAGGCATCTGTATCCTCCCCGTCCTCGCCTTTTCGTACTCATTTCAGGAGTTGTGTATTTTTGGCGAATTCGAAGATCAGGTCTTCTCTAAGGTTGGTAAACATCCAGTTTTCCCAGGTCTGCGATCCGGGGATTTTTTCGATAAGGGGTCGTCTGAGTTGTGCCCATCGGGGGCAATCCATGATGATGTGTTTGGAAGATTGTTCCGCTCCGCACTGACAGGGTTCGCGGTCGGTTTGGAAGGCGTTTTTGTCCATCCGTGTTGCTTGACATCGTAGTCGGAAGAGTTGCCTTGCTTTGGAGATTGGCATTTTGGCGAGTTTGTTGTGCAGTTTTAGGTCTCCTAGGTGGTGGTAGTTTGGGATTGGACGCGAATTCCATTCCTCCAGCATTCGTTTTCTAAGTAGGTCGGTCTGTATCCATTTCTCCTTCCTTCCTCCTGGCTCTTGGAAAGGGAGCATGAGGGAGGCGATTGATGTAGGCGGTTGCTTGTATGTTGAGCACTTCGGTGGTAGTAGGTCGGTGAGTTCCTTGTCGATGGGATGGTGATCTTCCATGCATAGGATCACGGTCCCGTGATTTCCGGGATCTATAGTTGAGGAGGTGTTAGGGGTGGCAGGGCAGCTTCTTTCAGCAGTCGTTCTACTTTTGTCCATCGTGGGAGGCCGGTGATTATTCATGCAGCTTCGTTGTATATTGGTGAAAGGGTGCGGACTACGTGGTCTGCTCCTGTCCACCAGGCTTCTGAGTCCCAGAGGAGCGTCGGAAGGAAAGCTTGTGTGATTATGTGGTGGATTGTTCTGACTTTTGCTCCAGGTAGTCGTGAGAGTATTCGGATTCGGTTGCGTGATCGCAGCCGTTGGAAGGCGCTTTCTATATGTGGGCGGAAGGAGAGGGTATGCGTCGAGCCAGACTCCCACATATTTTAGGCGGTCTTTTGGTTGGATTGTGGTGTCCCTATGGTGGCGGTATTGTTGGNTTGGCGTAGAGTGGAAGTTGGTGGTCTGAAGAAAACAAGGTCTGATTTCTGGGGTTCAGATTTGACATTTAGGGGTTGGCATTGGAGACCCTTTCTGTCATTCTTTCATTGAGGCGTTTGGTGATGAAGGCGGGTGATTTGGATATTTGGACTAGGGCATCGTCATCGATATAGGTGGTGTTGATTTCTTTTGCTGATGTGGAAGGGTCGAGGATTACTCCTGCGTAGATCATGAATAGGGTGACGTTGGTGAGCCTTGTGGTAGGCGGAGTTGTACGGTTGAGGATTCTAGCTGATGGTTGAAGAAGAATTGTAATGTCTATTGGTATTAAACTTTTGCACCATTCCGTGAGGTATTGGGGAATTTCTGTTGTGTCATGATCTGATGGAGTAAGGAGTGGTTGACACAGTTGAACGCCTCCTTGGATGTCGCTTTGTGAGATTGCCGGTCTGTCTGTTGTGCCGGTGGTTTTCTTTTGGCAGGTTTTGTATCGGCGCAGGTGCGTAAAAGTGCATCTATCGCTGAGATTGTTGGTCTTCCTCCAAACCGATCATCGGATAGGGTTCCGGCGAGGCTCCATCGAGCAGAGCCTTGAAGCGATTTATTTTTTCCAGGACTTTACTGAAGCATTGTAGGAGTGATATTGGTCGGTAGGCTTTTGCTATTTTATAGTCCGCTTTGCCTTATTTGGGTATCGGGATGCATTTTGCTGTCTTCCATCTGTCCGCCAGATTCGCTTCAACATGGCTGAGAATACATGTCCTGTATGAGTTATGGTTTGCTTGACGACTGCTTTGATGAATGGGTAGGGGATGCCGCCTGTCCCTCGCTGCTGAGTTTTACCGGACAGAGTTTATAGCTTTAAGTAGTTCATCTGAGCGAATCTTCTTCAAACGCTACCAAGATCACAATAAGGGGTCTGATTTGCAGGGGGGTTCTTGACGCCCAATTTGTAAGAGTTCAGCCCTAAGAGCTTGGCATTTCGCAAACGCTTTCTTCACCTCAGATAGTTGGGATTATGGTTTCCTTCTTCTTCCGCATTCAGGATTTTCCAGATTTCCTCCGGCTTCGGAGAGTTCCTTCTCCTCTGTTCTGCTTTTACATGATACTAGGTTGGTCCAGTTCCGCTACCTTTCCTCAAATACTCCTTGTCTTCTTCTTTTCCTTGTGTTCTTGCCCTTCGCTCTAGTGTGTTAAGGTGTCAGCAGATTTAAGTTCTGCAGTCCACCATCGCTTAGACTTTTGTGTCCATCATTGCTGAATGGGTGAATGGTCAATCAGCTGGTCGATGTATTCCGCGATGAAGTCTGCCGATTGTTTGGTGTGGCTTTGGTTTTCCCAAGTTCTGGTGGTAGGTGGAATTGAGACGAGTTGGTTGGAGAGTTTCCTACCTGTTTTGGCGCCATAGTCTTTGACGCTATGGGGTTTGGAGAGTTGGATATGGATTATTTTTCCACGATCTGACCGCTCCATATCTGTCCATATTCCACGCCATATCATAAGACCTTTGACTAGTGTAAGGTCGATTATGGTTGGTCGGTTGTTGTTTGGAAAGTGTGAAAAACCCGGGTTCGTTAAGAGGTGCAGTCTCTGTCTCCATCCATCTCTTGATTCTGGTCGCGTTTAGCTTTGTCCGCTCTGATGGTGTTGGTGTATTCGTGTGATTTGTGCCCATACCGTAGCTGGTGGTGGCAGTTGAAGTCCCCATAACTGGCAGTTCTGGATTGTGGTGATGTTCTCGAGATGTTGGCGAAAAGCGCCACTTCTCCCGGGTGAGTATATGTTGAGGATTTGTGTTTTTGTTGTTGTATTTCCACCGCTATCGGTACAACGGTTATCGCCACGAAGTGTTTTGGTTTTAGATTATTGTGTTTTCTCACGATGCGCAGATTTCGCCTTTGTTTTGCTGTAAAAAGATAAAAGAGAGGTGATTCCGGTGGTGTCCATCTGTTGTTCCATTGCTTCAGAATAAAATAAAAGTATAAGTATCGTCCCATTTCTGCTCCACGACTGACGACGTTTTTTTTTTCAGACAGATGGGCTGGAAGAACGGCTAGAGCTTCTACGTTGTTGTTCCATTATACGGAGGTTTCCATTTCTTCATTTGGTTCTTCGACGTCCTGACGACGATCGGGCGCTGGGATCGGTTGGTTGAAAGTTTGGCTCGATTCATTACTTTCGCTCCGCAGACGCCACGTCCGATTGCTTACAAGGTGTCTTTCAGTTGAAGCACCTGATTGGTGAGTGGACATCTGACGCCCGGAGATTCCTTGCATGCTCATTGTTTTGGTCGGTTGAGTGCGCAGTGTCCGCAGCGGCCTGTTGTTGCATCGTTTTGCCGCCCATATTCTGGCAGTTATGCACTGATCGGGTATGGCGAGGTCTCAAGTCTGCATGATCTGTCAAAGAGGTTAAAGGAGGAGTCCGAGGTTTTCAATCAGATGACCTGAGCCAAGAACGACCATACTAAGAGTGCTTTTCAATCCGGGATTCTTATTTGAAACACCGTGATTTGTACCTGTATTGTTGTTCGTAGTTGCTGGAAATTTCGGATGCGACGAGGTGGCGGTTAAACCTTCCCCATCGATGTCGGAACGCCTAGGATGAATTTAGACCACCCTGAGTTGACCGGACGTCGACGGCAAGATTTCCAGTGCGAGGCGGATTCGATTTCCATTCTCAGTATTCCATGACTTTGGTTGCAGGCGAATTTGGATTCCAGGACGGTTGTTCTCGAGGTTTGTCTACCGCGAAGGTGACAGTCTGGGTCTTGGATTTTGGAGTTAATCTTTTCGATTTTGATTCGGTTGGGGTGAAATGGCTTACGATGATGATTTCTGCTGATTTTGGTAAAGTCTTATTTGAAAAGAGGTCCGGCTTAGGCTTGATCTCTTCCTCACCACCTAAGTTTGGTCCGGCCTTTCATGACATCGGGCGTATGATGTATTCTGTTGCTGTTGGATTGGGTGATCCTTGTCGGTTCCGAGTTTTTCCCTTATTTCTATTGTTCGAGGGGCTTGATGCCTGAGATGCGCTTTGCCAGACGCCTGAGTGCTTGCGTTGTACATATACGGCTGGTTTGTTGTTGTTGGATGGTTGTTTTTCCAGCCATGTCCCGCCTCTTTATCATTTCAACATTCGGCTAGTCGATTTTGACGCGTCCTGGTTTGTTCTGAAGATTTCTTCTCGAACCTCTTGGTTTCGTGTTGGATTGTGTGGACGTCGGTGATGTGGTTCATGACACGACACGTTTTTAACCAAAAGAACATAGTTTAAATTCACGACGTCGTGGGTTTCGTGACAATGCGGGGTGGAGATAATCGATCCTTAACGTAAGGCCGATTGTAGTCCTCAGCCTATGAATTCTCCCCAGGCCCTCATCGATCTGGGTTTCTTCGATGATTGGGCATTTATGGATTGGGTTGGGCCGAAGGTTGGGGTAGCGAAGAAGGAGGAAAGTGATGATTGCGACATCATATCCGCTCCTGTTCTTCTTTACTGGAGACTTTGATAGCTTCTTTCTCCGTTGGGGTTTAAGGCCTATGATTATTATCCAACATGATATTGGAAGTGGCTCGACCAGATGATATACCAAGAAGCACTTCGGGTTTGTGTATGAGGTGAGGTGTTAGATGCAGAGAAAATTCTACAACTCGGCGTACAGAATGCACTCGACGGCAAGAATGGATTCTGACCATCAAGAAGACGCGGTCTATTGGCATACAGGATTTTCTCTAGAGAAGTAAAGCGAAATGTAAATAAATCTTATCAGAAGGAAGGCCGAATAAGCGCCGAAATAAGCGGTCGGCGCGAAGAAAGGGAGTGCTAAGAGAGAAGGAAAGGAAGGAAAACATGAAAAGGCACGAGACAACGCCCCCTTATATATCCAACTGCAGTCCGACGATGACTAATACCACGCGTAATAGAAACCGAAAGAACATGACAGAAACCCCATTACAAATCCAAGTCCGACTGCGCAATACCTTCTCTTCACTATCCAATCTATCACCATAGTCAAGGTGCAATATTGCCGTTACAGTAGATCCTCTTCCTAGCGCTCAGAATGTAGTTACTCTGACAGCTGGTAGCTAACCACACTGCCGGTACTTGCATGTCACTGTGCAACTGGCTTCTAACAATAACTCTCAGCATGGAACCGGGCCCTGTGTGTACTCATACACCAGACAGTTGAAATGGCTCCGTTACATTCTTCATTTTGGTTGTGTTACTCGGCCCCTACATTCTATCTTACATAACCACACGTAACAGGAATTGTTCTGTCACTAGACCGGTTTATCTTTTTCCCATTTCCTAGCTGGCGGAGGGGTTTTTGTTTTATTTTAGCTGTCACGATCATATGCACCTCTTACTGACCACCTGCGTACGCTATTGGTTCGTCTTTCCTTCCTCCATACAAATTCCTAGCTAAGGTGTCAAATATCATTGGCCCACCCCCGTCTCACAACCTCAGTCAATCGTCCAAAATTGGTATCATTTACTGCATTACCAGTCGCAGGCTGGGCGCATTCTTGGCGCGGCGTTCAAAGTAAAATGAAAACAAGGTAACTGGCTCTAATGCGCACTCCAATGTTTTGGTCGCACCGCATCTAGACATGAGTGCTCACTCGTTTTTGTAACATCATATTGTTATAACACACTTCAATACAACTCGCTTAAGAATAATAATTATTTCTACAAGAACATGAGCTGTTAATTCTAGCTTATATGATGGTTGGAATAAAAGTCCTTGCTCTATTGCGAATGAGCTACTGTAATAGAGTATCCTGTCTGGTAGCGCAGGCCAGAGTACTAGCGATGCCGAATATCTCATTACCCACGTGACCTACCACTCTCACCCTTCACAACAATGTAGCGGTCACGTGGGCAATAAATTTCCGGCATCGCTAGTACTAATAGGGTGGACACGTGAAAACAAAGAATAACACCTTGGCGACCACTTTATCACGCTACGCGTCTCCCCATCGTAGACGAGAGCTACATGTATGTACTTTTGACTGCAACCTTGATCCACAACTCCACAAACATGAAGTTTAAAATAGAGTTTGATTCCCGTTCCTTCAGAGTGTTGATGAGTTTTGTCTAATGGGCTTCGCAGTGAGCTCGAAGTTATCTTCCCTTACCCACGAATTTACCCAGGTGATTCTTTCAAATCCCGCAAATTGCTCAAACTTCGCTAATTCTCATAAGAGCAATATGCGTACGTTGTGCGGCCACTACCACCAGCTTGAGTGTAATGCAAGCTCTACTAACACCTTTACGAAGTTATATGACAGATCTGAAAAGTATTGGGCATGGTTATCTAGCTCGTTCATGTTGCTCAAGCTAACCGCGTATCTGACAGGAACTCTTGATGCCGGTGGACATTGTGTTCTTGAGATGCCTTCGGGCACAGGGAAGACTGTGTCGTTACTCTCGCTGATTGTCGCATACCAGCAATCATTTCCGGAACCCCGAAAGCTTATATACTGCTCTCGTACTATGTCTGAGATAGAAAAGGCGCTGGCTGAGCTGAAGGCTTTAATGGCATATAGGGCAAAAGAGCTTGGTCATGTGGAAGATTTCAGAGCGCTTGGTTTGACAAGCAGGAAAAATCTTTGTTTACACCCTACTGTTAAAAGAGAAAAGAGTGGAAATGTTGTCGATGCAAAATGTCGCAGTCTTACAGCAGGATTTGTGAAGGCAAAGAAAGAACGTGGTGAAGAGGTGGAAGTTTGTGTTTATCATGATGTAGGCCCTTTACAGAGACCTAATATTCTTGTCGTGTGCTGACAACTCTTTTCCAGAACTTAGATCTCCTAGAACCACATAATCTAGTGCCACCTGGTGTCTATACGCTTGATGGTCTCCTGAGGTACGGAGAGAAGCATACGCAATGCCCTTACTTCTCTGCTAGAAGAATGGTACATCAGTCTCAAGCACAGCGTCCTGACCCTAATCAATTTGCTTATCTGTGGGATTAGATGCCGTTTTGTAATGTGATAATTTATTCATATCACTATCTGCTAGACCCAAAGATCGCAGAAAGAGTCTCCAAGGAACTCTCGAAAGACTGTATCGTTGTCTTCGATGAGGCTCATAATATTGGTAAGTTAACCTTTTTAGCATGATATATTTGAGGTTTACTAATCTTCTGGCACTAACTAGATAATGTGTGCATCGAATCCTTGAGCATTGACTTGACGGAGGATTCACTTCGAAGGGCTGCTCGTGGAGCGCAAAATCTGGAGAAAAAGATCGGGGAAATGAAATCCAGTGATGCAGCGAAGCTACAGAACGAGTACCAGAAGCTTGTTGAGGGTCTGAGAGATGTCGATGAAGGGAGAGAGGAAGACTCATTTATGGCAAATCCAGTCCTTCCTGATGATTTATTGAAGGAAGCCGTGCCTGGAAATATCCGAAGGGCGGAGCATTTTGTGGCGTTTCTCAAACGCTTTGTTGAATACCTAAAGGTATTTAATATTCTATTAGATTCTGTTATAAGCTTGTCGCTAATCCATTCTAGACAAGGATGAAAGTTACAAATACTATCTCTGAGACTCCTGCCTCCTTTTTGCAGCATCTAAAAGACCTGACTTTCATTGAAAGAAAGCCGCTTAGGTTAGCTTTGAAATCTATAAAATTTGGCGTTGTCTAACATGATTAGGTTTTGTGCTGAGCGATTGACCTCTTTGGTAAGAACGCTTGAACTCGCGAACATTGAAGACTATCATCCACTCCAAGAAGTTGCTACCTTTGCGACTTTGGTGGCCACTTACGAAAAAGGTTTCCTCCTCATCCTAGAGCCCTACGACTTCGATGGTGCGCAAGTCCCAAATCCCGTCCTCCACTTAGCTTGTTTAGATGCTTCAATTGCAATTAAGCCAGTCTTCGACCGCTTTTCCTCCGTCGTCATTACCTCGGGAACAATTTCTCCTCTGGAAATGTACCCAAAAATGCTCCAATTCAACACAGTTGTGCAAGAATCATATGCAATGACCTTGGCTAGAAAGAGCTTTCTACCGATGATCGTAACGAGGGGTAGTGATCAGGTTGCTATCAGTAGTAGATTTGAGATAAGAAACGATCCTAGTGTCGTTAGAAATTATGGAAGTCTATTGATCGAGTTTTCAAAAATAACGCCCGACGGCATGGTGGTTTTCTTTCCGAGTTATCTCTATATGGAAAGTATCATCAGTATGTGGCAGGGAATGGTAGGATTATTCGCAATAATTGATATCAAAGTGCCATTCTAATTTATCCTAGGGAATCTTGGATGAAGTTTGGAAATACAAGTTGATACTTGTCGAGACACCAGATAGCCAAGAAACAAGCCTAGCTCTAGAGACTTACAGAACTGCTTGTTGTAATGGTAGGGGCGCTGTTATGTTGTGTGTTGCTCGAGGAAAGGTTTCAGAGGGCATCGATTTCGATCACCATTATGGGCGCACTGTGCTCTGTATAGGTATACCTTTCATCCCCAGTCGGCCATGTTCCTCGATTCTCATTTAGCATTCCTGCAGGTGTCCCATTTCAGTATACCGAATCGAGGATACTGAAAGCAAGGTTGGAGTTCTTGCGAGAAAACTACCACATCAAGGAAAATGACTTCCTATCCTTTGACGCCATGAGACACGCAGCACAGTGTCTGGGACGTGTGCTTCGTGGTAAGGATGACTATGGGATTATGGTCCTAGCCGACAAGAGATTTGCTCGCAAACGAGGACAGTTGCCTAAATGGATCAACAATGCGATACTTGAATCCGATACGAATTTATCTACCGACATGGCAGTCGCAGTTGCAAAAAAGTTTCTGAGGACGATGGCTCAACCTTTCACCGCCAGGGATCAGGACGGAATATCAACATGGAGTATTGCGGATCTAGAAAACCACAAGAGAAAGCTCTTAGAAGAAGATCCCTCCAGTTCCATGATGGTGGATTGAGAAATTGATTTACACTCGTTCTAAAGTAGACATCACATATATAATACCTACATGTAACCATTGCTATATCTAATAAGCATAACTTATATGCACTGCACACTTAGTGATTTCGTTGGTTCACTTCAGGAAGGTGTACTCACTCACTCAAAACAAGTATGGATAGATCAACTTGGTGTTATTCTGTGTGGCGTTGGTGATGGTATCTAAATGTATTATCAAACACTCTCCCCTGCTATTATACATAAACTGGATTTAAGCATATTTCATAGAGCCCTATCGGTGTCCACTTTTATATTATCCCTCTAAATTGAGATGGAATTCTATCATGTCATTACTCAATATTTCCTATACTCTAACAAGGTCTAAATTAATGATATCTTAGGATAGGTCTGACGAAGTCTTTGTAGAATGGATTGGTCTCATATAGATCGGGGATATTAGAGAGAAAACATATCATGGGGTGCATCGAGACATACAGCCAGAGTATCATAATCATTTGAACGAATACAAGACTCCTGGTTTGGGCACCTGTTGTATTGGGCACCGGGATTGAGAGATCAGAGTTCAGGATAAGTTCAATATTCCCACTGCTGATAATTTTTTCCCTCGTTCAAGTCTAGTACAAGTCGTTTTTCAATCAAAAGGTTCTTATTTTTTGACCGATCCAGCAATATTTATGGCAGTTTCTTCAAAGCGCTCTCTAGCTTTGATCAAGTCCCAACCTTGAACCCATCTGACCATTGACTCAACTTCCCAGTTCCAAGCATCTTTGAGGGTTTCTACAAGACTTGGCCTCTCAATTCGCGGTTCGGGGTGCCTCGGGACTTGAGCAGGTACAAGGAGTGAATCTGAGAGTTTTCGAGAGGAGCGGAGCGATTGTGAGATGTATGTTCGGTGTTGCCGGAAATGCTCGAGACTCAGGTAAGCAATTGAGCTTGTTAAGATAGTACCACCGAGCTAAGTTCGAGATGTCTCTTAGTTAGCCACATGCCTTAAAAATTGAGGAGAGTGTCTATCACTCACGAAACCAAAGATTCTGCCCATTTTGAGTATTCTTGTTGGTGGTGTCTTGTTTAGATGTCCAGGTATTATCCGATGAGATTGACGAAAGGGGATGTGACTAAGTATTCTTCTTAGGCGTGGTATTGATCACTGCCAAACAAAAATCTGGACACCCCACCAGACCCCCGAAACGCAACCAAACGATCAACTTACCCACGTTTAGCTCACCACAGAATCAATTCTACATAGAACGCTGTATCCGTGAATACGGTCGTTTCCATCTTCAAAATGGCCAAATATCCTATGCAGCGTAGACTCGGCCGATCAATGGCGCATCGGACGGCACTATTGCGAAACCTCGTAACTTCTTTATTCGAGCACGAATCAATTTCAACCACTTGGCCTAGAGCGAAAGAGGCCCAAAGGTTGGCCGAGAAGTGCGTGACTTTGGCTAAAAAGGGCACAGAGGCTGCCAAAGTCCAAGCGGGTGGCACCCTCTACGTATGAATGGCCGTTCACATTCAAGTTCACCGTACTAATACAATTGGTCTGTGCAGAACCGAGATATAATTCCGAAGCTATTTGGTCCCATTGCGGAAAGATATAGGGATCGCCCTGGAGGCTATACTCGTGTGCTGCGGATAGAACCTCTCGCGACTGACCAGGCGCCCTCTGCTATCCTCGAGTTGGTCGACGGCCCAAAAGACATGCGATTTGCCATGACAGCGGCCACTATTGCGAGATGTTCTTCGGAGGATAAGGAACTTAATGAGATCACTCTCAAAAATATTAAAAAGGTTACACGGTTTAGAAAGGATGGAGAAAGGGAATTGAGCGAAATGGTGGAAAAGCTGAGCAAACGCAAACAGGGGCTTCTGGAGTAAAAGAAAAATGAAAATTACCATGTTACTCACCGCCTTTTCTTTCGTCGTATATACATATTAAATAACAGTTGTATATTGACGGTTGAAGGTGTTGTATCCCAGACAATGGGGAAATACCATATAAGGATCTAAATACATGTACCGGGGGTTCACCATAAATACCGAGAATATGATAAGATAAACACCCTATTGCACATACAGCAAGATTCTCTTCCTACTTTCCCACTAGGTACACCACCGCATCATGTGAAATCACTCGGTATGAATCAAACGCTTTATGGGGATGAGTACATTTATCCGTGGTTATAGGAATAACCATCGAATATAGGCTTTAATAAAGACGAAGCTCTTATCCAGCGCCGTGATTTCAATTTACTCAGTAGCCGTAAGCTGCCTCTTAGTCTAGATTTTGTATACCACTTTATTTAAAACCTAAAATTGTCATATACCTGTGGAGAAATATAGATTCTGGCCGGCATAGCGAACAATAAACAGTGCATTAATTCAAAACCAAACAAAATAAAAAGAGGAAGATAAAGAGAATTCGATTGGTCTCTCCGAGATCTAGGTATGGTGTACAGATATCTTTTATCGAAAATCCGTCCCAACGCGATGTCTTGTCTAGTTTGACCCCTTCGCAGAAGAAGTCGGACGTTGCTCCCTGCCACCATAACCACCTCTCCCGGGATCATAATCCTCTCGGTAGTAATCACGAACTTGTCCGCCAGTTGGTCCTAAAGATGGAAAGAGCGTTAGAGGTATCCACAAAATCAATAGAAATGCCGTACCTCGACCGTATTGTCTGCCTTCCTTAAAACCAGGATCCAAATCAGTCCTGATTATGCGCTCGTCAAGTTTCGTCCCGCCAATGTACTTCATGGCGTCTAGTGTGTCCTCATGAGTGTAGTACTCGACGAAACAGAACCCACAAGGAGTTTTACTGAATCTATCTAAGCCCATAACCAGTCGCTTGATTTCTCCGCATTTCGAAAAGAGCTCGTGGATTTGTTCTTCGGTGGTGTAAAATGACCTTTTCTTTTGAAAGCTAACTGTCAGCTCCGTTTCTGAAGCGGAAGACCACTTCCGGTAAAATGCAATGAAACTGACAAATTCCCAACATATAATGTTGTAGCACCAGCTAAGGGATCTTCCTTTGGCGAATCTTCGCGGCGTTGCCGTTTATGCTGGGGTCGAGCAGGGGAATGTTAGAACTCGGGCGACCAGATAGGTAAACCAAGAATGAGGAATTGCAGACATACATCGCGCTTTTCAAAATAAGTTGAAGGAGCATCCAGTCGTTGGACAGTTGATATTATATAGGGCGCCATATTCACCGTTTTAGCTTTGGGTTGTCGCGTTGAGCTTTGCTAGGACTCGCGTTTTGAGTGTTAAGCAACAAGATACCGTTACCCTACTTTCAGCTCTCCATTCACGGAGAAACCCGCTAGATTGAAAAAAACTAAACTAAAACTTTACATCACGGTGTTGAAGCGAACTTCCATACAACGGCAATGATGGCAGCCGGAAGGAAAAAAAAGAGGGCAGCCCCCCCTGCGACAAATTCACTACCACTGAAACGTCTCAAAAAATCCCCTACTAACAGTCATTCTGTATCCATTGACAAGTTGGGTTGGCAAAAGGTTTCCATGCCAGATCGCTTGGACGATGTCGAAGGTTTCATGGGAATGGAAGAGGTTGAGGGCGTTGAGATCGTTCGAAAAAGCGACGGGGGTTTTGAGTACAAGGTATATTCTGAGATCTCCAGCTAGGCAGAAATAAAGGTATCTGATTATGGCCTTTTTTTTTATCTAGGTTACAAACGAATCGGAGAAAAATTCTAAGAAAATTGCAGGAATGCCCGCAAACTCAAAGCCTAGCAGGGCCAATGAGGCAGGGGGGAGAACAGAAGAAGAGGAATGGAAAGGAATTGTTGGGGTCGGCGGACATGTGAAAGAAAAAGTAAAGCTCAAGAAGCCGAAGGGGAAAAAGAAGCTTATCAAGGAAATCACAAAGACCGAGGACTCAGTGGGAAATGCGTTTGCAGTATTATCCGATGATGATGAAGATGGTACTGACAATTTGCCCTTGTGTTGTATATCTTTTATTCTAATAAGCTGGCGCAGTATCTTTACCAGCGTGGGACCCGCTAAACCTCTCATTACCCGTTCTTCGGGCTCTATCTCAAATGTCATTTACATCGCCGACCCCCATACAGTCGGCTGCTATACCAGAAATCGTCAATGGCCGCGATTTTATTGGGAAAGCTAGTACTGGATCTGGAAAGACCTTGGCCTTTGGAATCCCAATCATGGAGTATTACTTGAAAAAATACTGTTACGAAATTGACGGAGATGTTGAGAAACCGGAGAGGTTGCCTGCAGCCTTGGTTCTTTCACCCACAAGAGAGTTAGCGTATCAGCTTCATTCTCATCTAACTTCTCTTGCCGCCTTCATTCCTGAAATTAGGATCGTTTCTGTGACCGGAGGCCTGTCTATACAGAAGCAGTTAAGGCAATTAACTGAAAATGGAGGTGCCGATGTGATTGTCGCTACACCAGGCAGGTTATGGGAGGTTATCAGCGAAGGTCAGGGTTGGATTGAGAAGTTGAGAAAAGGCCTGAAATTTTTGGTTGTGGATGAGGCAGATAGATTACTACAGGAGGGCCATTACAAAGAAGTGATTGAGGTTCTTCACTTGCTTGCTCAATGCACTGAAAATCCTGATGAAGGAGAGAGTGAAGAAGATGAGGCAGGCAGTGAGATAGAATCATCGGACGAAAAATCGGTCGAATTTAACAATAAAAGCAAGACCGGGGAGATTGAGAAGGTTGAACGACAGACATTGGTATTCTCTGCGACTTTTCATAAGGGATTACAGCAGAAGCTAGCTGGAAAGAGCTCTAAGAAGCCTATAGGCGGAGATCTGATGGATGAAAAAGAAAGTATGGAGTATCTGCTCAAAAAGCTTCATTTCAGAGAGAAATCGCCTAAGTTTGTGGACGTGAATCCAACCGGTCAACTGGCCGAAAGATTGAGTGAAGGAATCATTGAGTGTGGAGCGATGGAAAAGGTACTTCCGATGCTACGTTTCAACGGTGATATCTCACTGCAAACACTAGTATAGACTTCTAATCTCAACTTTTAGGACCTCTACCTCTATTTCCTACTACTCCGATACCCTTCACGCACATTGGTATTTACAAACTCAATCTCGTCTGTAAAGCGCCTTGCCCCGTTTTTGGCTATGCTTCAGCTCCCGGCCTATCCACTTCATTCCGGGATGATTCAAAAGGCTCGTCTCAGATCACTTGAGCGATTTTCCTCGTCATCCAATCCAAATTCAATTCTAATCGCCACGGATGTGGCTGCTCGAGGTCTTGATATCAAAAATGTGGATATGATAATCCACTATCACCTGCCTCGTACTGCGGACATGTACATTCACCGGTCAGGAAGAACAGCAAGAGGCATCAATGCTAGAGGTGTCAGTGTACTTTTGTGTTCCCCCGACGAAGTTTTGAGTGTGAGAAGACTTGTCGGGAAGGTTCGTGAAAGCGATCCAACTGTCAAGAGTACTGGGCGTTACCTCATGAAGGGATTTAACGTCGATCGCAAGCTCGTAAACCGACTAAAACCACGGATTGATCTTGCAAAAAAAATCGCCGATAGCAGCATTGAGAAGCAGAAGAAGGGCCATGAAGATGAGTGGCTGAAGACGGCAGCCCAGGAATTGGGTGTTGATTATGATAGTGATGAGTTTAGTAAAAACGGCAACGCAAGAAGAGGTCGTCAGGGAAGTAAAATAAAGAAGGACAAGGCAGCTAGTGCAACGAAAGGAGACCTGGCCTCGTGGAAAACCCAACTGAACGAGCTTCTGAAACACAAGGTCAATAGTGGTTTTTCAGAACTTTATCTGACTAGTGGAACTGTAAATTTGGCGCACTCCCTGTTTCAAGCCCAACTTGAGGGTAAATCGCGCGACGGGTTCTTAGGCTTGGAAGAGAGGTCCGCATTAGAAGAGGTCGGCGGTTAGTCCACTATTTCGTTTGGCAGCCGCAATTCAGGCAATATAGTATGTCAAGTAAAGCTTTCACCTTCACATACATGTAATTTTTATCTCACACCAGGCAGAATCTCCAGATGCATTAGACCGATGTATAGTACAGTTGACAATGAATACTACGCGGTATGAGGAACAAAAATTTGGAAGTTCAAGAAAAATAGTAAAAACAGAAGAACCAGTGGTACATAAAACATAAGAAGCCTAAATTAACCCAGGACGCTGAAGAAAGAAAAAAAAGAAAGAAAAGATTTCCATAGGCGGGTATTTGTGTCTTAAAACACACTAATGTAATTGCCAATCCTTTCCTTCTGATTCTGAGCTATACATTCGGCAATCCAGGTAATGTTTCGTATTTCCTGAGGGTTTAGCCTATGTCAGTCTGGTGAAGAAAACATCCGCGTTAAAAGGATTGCAAACCTGTTCTCTCAATTTAACCCATGCAAAGACAACAGTATAGGTGAACTGTTGTGTAAATGCTGACTTCGCAATTTCCATTTCTTTCTGATAAAATAAGTCCTCTAAGCTCTTTTGTTGTCCTCCTGCCATGCCACCTTGGGCACTCATCCCTTGTTCAAAGAAAGCTTTATACTCGCCCACACCTTCAACCGCAGCTCTTACAGAATCTACATCATCTGCCTTGCTTAGCATATAGGTTCCCTCTGGATAAAGCCTTCCGAAGCTTGGATATAACTTCTTTCTGTCCTGCTTACTCAGTTCCGTTCCAAACGAGTTGAGTGTGATATTAATCGCCCTGCGGTCCGCCTCAAAGCTCAACATTTCACTCATAAGCTCACTAGTGGGGGTTCCCGCGAGTCCTGGCTCACTTATACAGAATTGATGAAAATCCTCCAGGTAGCTTTTGTAGAGGGTATTTCTGATGATTTCAATATTGAGTTCGTCAAGGTCTGCGCTGGAGAGCGTATTTTTAAAGTATGGCGCCAGTGGTGTTTCGACCAGAACTGAGTTGTATAGCTCCTCGACATTGGTTGCGACGCAAAGCACTGGCATGGTCTCGAAGACGCCAAGTGGATGGCAACGCTCGAGAAGTTCTCTCGTGTCCCGCTCGTGTAATGTGCCGGTAATCAAAAGGGCAACGTTATCAATCATGTACCCGTATGTCAAGTAATCCATAAACTTTGCTAAGGAGCCGACCGCTTGAGCCCGAATGTACCGGAACTCAGCGATCAACTTTTCGGTTGCTTTCGAGGCAATAACGGAGGTGGAAAGCGGTGATGGTACATTGGCAAGATAGTCACCATAAGCAGGTGCGAGCTGTAGCTTCAAATCTATCAAGAGTATATTAGCGGCGTGTAAAGTGATATTTAAGATAGGGAAGCTTGCCATCGAGCGTCTCGCATTGGGTTAGATTGGCGTAGTTCTGGCTAGTAAGTAGACCATTACGGTACCCGCGAACGAGGCCCTCGATATAGCCGTTGTTGACATTGAAGAAAAGGCCCTCCATTATGATTGAAGAAATTATAGGACCTTCTCGTTGGATAATTGGGATGTTTGACTGATAGTTTGAACGGGTTGGTTGGCTCACGTCGCCAGGTAGTTCGCTCTCGGACAGGTACAGTGTTAGAGGAAATGTTACCCGGCCTCAAGAGCTCCGCTACATATAATCTGGTTTGGAAGGTTGTTAATTATTTATTAATATGAGAGAGTATGGTTCCAGGTGAATAAATTGTCAAGAACCCTGATTTCGGCAGGCGACAACATTTCATATAGTAAGCAAAATAGTTTTTCGGCCACTCAGAAACAATAGTAGTCAGACTAGCCAGAAACAGGCTGGAGCCATAGCTAGAAACGATTTTATTGGTTGCCGACAAGAAGTATTCCCAGCTCCAAAGAGCTCCAGCGTTTGAACCCAGGGCTCTTTTGTCGGACTCCTGACCCTGTATTAGCCAAGAAAATATCTTGGCTTTCGTTTGATCTGGCTCTGGTTCTAGCCCAGTCTGACTACATACCATTAAATAATATATGTTTGAGCGCTTCTTTTGGAGAGGGTTAAACCTTTAGTAAATCGAGGCACTAAAATCCCCAACTCAACCCAACTCAACTACCCTTATTACCACTAATTTTAGACCTTAACTTGTAAACCTACAGTACTGTATTTACTCGCTATTTTTAGAGATTAGCGCGTGAGAGTTGCTATGAGGATAATATGGTAAGTTTATTGTGACCGGAATAGTACTTGTATAGAGTGATGTATATGGCTCTAGGTGCATACATACATGATGTACATGCATGTCAAATATTGTGATATTCTACTCATCTAGAGAGTGGGTGAATTGGAGTGTTCAGGAACACACCGGAATATTGGAATAGAGTACATGTGTATATACCTAATATATAAAAGGCCAGAACGAAAAGAAGTTTCGCAAATGGCGGGCGATGATTGGCCCTGCACCCAGGCTCCCTACATAGAACGTTAAGGGTGTGCTAGAATATACTTCAATGAAATGATTGTTCTGTTTACTCCGCCCAGAAAAGTACTTCCCAAGACAAAAGGGTTCCAGGCCAGAGTAGTATGGAAAAGAGAAATGTAAGGCTTTATTTCATTCACCAACCTGGTTTGAATTGATAGTATAAATTGAGATGGGCATTATGAAATGATTCCGGTTGGTAACAAACGGGAAAACCTCTGGTTTGTAAATAATATTGTCTCAATGGGATAAGCTTGTGGCATCTTTTTAGACGACACTTGTGAACCTTATCGTCCTCAACGATGTGACTTAGTGTTTTCCCTTAATTCATTAAATATTCTATATATACGAATCCTTTGTCTGTACTGCAGTCTCTATGTTATAACGAAGCTACATATTCCAAGATTCCCTGTTCGATAGCAGATTATTCAGTGTACATACCGCAGTAATTCGTCTCAGCGGACGGTTATACAGAGGTCAAAGTTTCCTATTACAGCGCGTATGAGGGAAGATTGGGGGTGGGGGTTTAAGACAAACAACCAGATCAAGGAATTTCAACATCAATGTGAATGTCTGCTGAGGCGAATTACTGTAGTAGTCTCTTATAGTAGCTATACATCTGTCTTACCATATACATGTACATGTAGTTAGTATAAACGCATGCAGTTTCTTTTCATTTCTTTTCACCAAGTAGTGTATGAAAATATGGATACAAATTCGCTCTTTCCTAAAACTCTCGAGTCTAACTACATGTACTTCTTATTAAAATCCAGAACAGGTCGCTCGTATAGAATCATCAATCAATAGTACATACTATACCAAAGCCTCCCCTCACATCGCAACTAATATAAATAAAACCAGGACTTCAGATTACAAGGAATAAGACGCAAACGTTTCATCAGAAGTCCAATAGCAATACAGTTAAAAGACACCAAACATCTTCTTCTTCTTCTTCTTATCTTCCTCGTAATAACGCCCAGGTTGGTGATGATGAACTTTTAACCCTCCCATTTCTTTCACAGGCGGTGCTGGACTAGGTGCTTTCTTTGGAGGAGCCTGCTGAGGCCTTTGTTGTATTGGAGCAACCGGCTTTGGAACCGGATCAGGCTCTAAAAGGTGTTTGGGGACTTCCTTCTCTGGTCTATCAGCTGGAAGATCAAGAAGCCTTCTACTTTCCCTTGCGTTTCGGAGTTGGCTAAGCCACAAGTTGGGGGTGAGGAGATGTGTCGACCCCAAGAACACATCGCGAGCAGATGCTTTGGAAACCTCATAGCACGCACGGGACTCAGAATACGTTGCACCCCCAGCCATGAAGACTATTACACGCTGCCTTGGTTCTACCACAGACATTCGAGATTTGGCCCATGTGGGCTTTGCCGATCGAAGGGATGCCTGAGAAACGTTTTCCTGTCCACCCATAGGGCCGCCAGAGACCAGTTCAGGCTTCGTATAAGGAAATATGGCGGGGTCCAAAGCGCCCTTAGTATGATGATCAAGCATTATTTTCAGGGCTGTTACAAATCGAGAGAAATCGGAACCATCCTCATCATCATCCATTGTTTTGGAAATAGGCCTCTTCGGCTTTTGTGCGGAATTTCGGCTCTGGGAATTGTCTTTCAAATCTCGGGTCACGCGAGCGCCAAAAAGATCAAGATTACGGAGAACACGTTCATCCTGCCGCTGAAGCTGGGAGTGTCGCATGAGTTTCTCGATATCTCCCGCCAACAGACCATCTTTCCACAGAAGGTAGAGAGTAATGAGCCGGAGCCGATCAGGTGCACTACAAAGCATCAGAAATAGGGTCTTCAAATTCTTTAGTAGATAACTCACGCCAAAGCAGGATCATCCAGTAACCTAATTAAGGACTCAGTTGGATTTTTCGTGGGTCGATTATTCTCATCCATCCCAGTTGCCAATGACTACGAAGCCAATTAACGAAAAACGACACAAAGAGCAAATAATATTTGTCCTTACCTGTTCTAACAGTGCAACATCAGGCAAATTCTTTTTCTCGAATATTCCCATGCATTCTTGAGCCATCGTCAGGTGGAGAGAATACATATCCTTTTGCCCCTGATATTGAGGCAAGCTTGCCATCATATCTCTTATTGCGTACAAACTTGTTGAGGAACCACTACATAACATTTCTTAGTATTACCTTAACCAAAAGATGATTTAGGACACTAACCTATCGACAAAGTTTTTGTTGTCCCCGAGAAATTTCTGAAAGTCGGCCATCAATCTCTCAATGGTATCCTTCATATGTTTGTGTCTATTCGCAACCCAAACTTGATCTTCGTCCCCAATCTCCATTTCTTTCTCCTCCTCCTCCCCATTAGAAGTTGCTAATTTGACGTTGTATGTGACTTTGTCGCCTTCCTTTATCGGTAACAGATCATGGGCCATAGCTTGGTATGTAAACTCATGCAAGGCAGGGGCGAAAAGGTCCATTGCTCTATCCACGATAAAAAGTACACCACGTGGCCTATTTGACGGGGGTGGGAATTCTCGATGATTTTGTGCGTACAAATCCAACTCAGATTGCACATTCTTTGCAAGAACCTCTGATAAGACCCGAGCTTCGTGTAGTAAATTTGGGGCACGAAAGTACCGAATTGTTGGATACTCGCCTAGGCTTACGCAAACACATACTATTTTTTTAGCCAATTCCTCCAAGTGGACCCTAACCAGACCCCGACACTCTGGGTTGTACAAAGTGAAGAAGGAGGAGGGGTCACGGAATGTAAAAAGATGCGATTCACGAGGGAAGTAGTCAACAGACAGAACCTTCTCTCCTGCGATAAACCCACGCGCAGGAGAGTTCAGGATCATTTGACGTAGACCATCCGGGAGATCTATTCTCACCCAGTAAGTTGTGGTCCCGCCATTTCCCAAGGGGGAGCAGAACTAACCCGATGTCCACAGCAAATGTGCACAAGTATATCTTGGTTTTGGACGGGCGTAGTCTGAAATCAGACATTCTACAACATGCTTTTCGGGCGTGAGAATATAAACACATTCCATCTGTTGTGGTGGGCGCTTGTTCTCGATGAGTGACACATCTAGTGGAAAATAAGTTCCTCAGCACCGGTTCAAAGACTAAGGTATACAGCGGTTAGCATACCTGATATACTTTCATCCAATATATGGTGTATTTGCATGACATTTGTTATCAGCTTGTGGCTTGTCTCGTCGGTGACAACACATCTCCACTAATAGGAAAACATGTCAGCCCCGTGACTTATTGTAGGAAGGCGCTTGGGGTATAAACCGTGCCCTTGGGCTCTATAGCCTTGATAGCTTCTAGGATCGCTGTAGAGAAACAGTGTGAGTAGGGTAGACGAAATTGAGGTCACTATGGAGCTCACCTTGTTTTTGGAGTTCGATCAGGTTGACCATGGCGGGCAACAGGAGCAACAAGTGTGATATGAGTTGGTTCCGGTGTGAACGTAGGAGCTAGATAGGAGTTTAATTTCAAAAATAAGATAGGGAGGTTAGGTAGGGTCTTGTATTTAGGAAAGATCTCTAGGAGTCAATTGTATGGGTTCCAGTATGTGGGGTGTTGAGCTCAGGGTGTTGATGGTAAGAGGATGCAACGCCCAGAGAAACCTAACCCTATCAGCTGCCACAGTCGCCAAGCACCAACAAAGCTACAATAGAGAGTACCGTGGTACATCTTGAGACGCAAAATGTATGAGGTACTGGGTGTTTAGAGTACTCTCTCTACCTCATGCCAAATTTCCTTCCGAGCGCCGAAACGTGTAAAGCGAATGGCCACTAACCATCATGTAACTGGTACATACAGTAGCCTAGGCCTTAGTGGCTGGAGTACCTAATGTACTCGGGTGTAGAGTAGAGTACTACTATTATACGTATGTTCTTCATACTTGCACCTCACAAAAAACAAAGCAAAAACAAAAACAAAAAATAAAAAAAATACCGACCTGGTCAGAATATCGAACGCGATCCCATCCTTTCCATTATCCTGTTCTTTCCTCCTCTATCCCCTCATCTTCAACGCACACGTAGTTGGACCTCAGCAGATGGGAATCCTTTTTCAATTACAATGGACTCAAATCCCTCAACCCACAAACTTTCGGAGTATGAAGGAATAGCTGCGCAATTTGCCGCTGCAAAGAAAGCACAGGCTGAGCAACTTGCTACATCTCGTTCCAGGGACTCCATGGTTCGAAAACGGAATCTTCAACAAAAGAGCGCCTTCAAATACTCACATGGCCTGCTTGTGTCATTGCTGCTCTTCTTCGTTTATCTCCACGGCGTTGGAATCTTTTTATTCACCAAAGGATTCTTATTGACCCGTCTGATGCTTGGGCAGCAGTCATCTTGTGAAATATCACCTCTACAAGAATATGCTCGACACGGGTTACTATGGGCTGGAAATGCCGATGGCGCAGGTTGTTGGCATCCTAAGACTTTTGATAAAGCCATCATCATCGTGATTGACGCTCTGCGCTACGATTTCACAATACCCTTCGAACCAAAAGACAATTCCACCCCGGCTTTTCTCTTCCATAATGCTCTCACGACACCCTACACAGTTGCTTCCCAGACTCCAAAAAATGCCGTCTTATTACCTTTTATTGCCGATCCTCCCACCACCACTCTCCAGCGATTGAAAGGGCTCACCACTGGAACACTGCCCACTTTTATTGATGCAGGCAGTAATTTCGCCGGTACCTCTATCGAAGAAGATAACCTGATCTCTCAAATGAAATCACTTGGTAAAAGAATGGCATTTATGGGGGATGACACCTGGATAGCTCTTTTCCCTGGAATGTTTGAGCCAGAAATGGAGCATCCTTATGAATCACTTAACGTTTGGGACCTGCATACGGTGGACAACGGGGTTACTGAACATATCTTCCCTTTACTTCACCCAGCAAACCAAACAAAGTGGGATATCGCTATTGGTCACTACCTTGGTGTTGACCACGCTGGTCACCGCTATGGACCTGATCATCCCGCAATGGCAGAGAAGCTGAAACAGATGGACAGCATTGTTCAAAGGCTCATGGAAAGTATTGATGATAAGACCTTATTAGTTGTAATGGGTGATCATGGCATGGATCCAAAAGGTGATCATGGGGGTGAGTCTCAGGGAGAGGTTGAGGCTGCATTGTGGCTATATTCAAAAAAGCCAATTTGGGGGGAATTTCCAAAAGAGCTCCCACCTAATGGCGGTGGCCGTGGAGCAGGGAGTGATGGGGTAAGGTCTGTTGCCCAAATAGATCTTGTTCCAACCTTGTCTCTGCTTCTGGGGCTACCTATACCATTCAACAATTTGGGCGCACCAATTGTTGAGGCCTTCATTGGCAACGGTGATGTTCAAGGCTTGAAAAATTTGGCTCAGGTTTCACGTTTGACTGCGGCGCAAATCAAAAGATACCAGAAGGAGTATACAGTGGAAGGTGGCGACGTGGAAACAGATGATTCAATCCTGGCTCGGTGGAATTCAGGGCAGGAGAAATGGGAGGCGTCTCAAACAAAGTCGGAGAAAACTACTCGATTGGAATGGATCTCAGTTTTTGCGGATTTCTCTTCCTATCAAGAACAAACTTTGAAGGCTTGTCGTGATGTCTGGGCTAGTTTTGACCTAATCAGTATGGCAGCTGGTATTATCGTTTTGGTCGGAAGTGTTGTTACCCTTGCTGTGTATGCCAGAGGCTTCTCAGGGGATCCAACTGAGCTTACAGACATTATAATCACACGAATGCTCAAAGGTCTTAGTGTAGGTGCTGTTAGCTCGGTTGTTGCTGGGTTTTTGCTTGAGGAGCAGACTCTGGGCTTGTCGAGAATCAGAATGATGCTATTCAGCACCAGTATTGGAGTTATATTTGGATTCTTTTCAGCCACGATACACGCCCACAAAAGATTAAAAAATGTTTTGCCGACCTCAGGCTGGGGGATACTATCGGTCATCTTCACAGTCACTCATTCCCTTATATTTGCCTCCAATTCCTTCACGATTTGGGAAGATCACATTCTCATCTACTTCCTGTGTACCTTTGCCATTGGCGGTCTTATCACATCACAAAGGAGGGAGGATCTCGCTCAACGAATGCTGGGGAGCTATCACTCCGTGGTATTTTTCATTCTCACAAGGATCGCGGCCTTTTCCAAGCTTTGTAGAGAAGAGCAAATGCCACACTGCGAGTCAACTTTCTATGCTTCAGCAACATCTTCCGTTTCGGCTCCCTGGAGCCTGGCGCTTTTGTTTGCTATGGCTGTGATTCTTCCTTCCATCGTAAAATCTTTTTACAGCGGCTCTAACTCCTATCACGGGCCCGCTTCGATTACTATTGGATGGGCCTTCCGGGCAGGACTTTTTCTAAACGCCTTCTACTGGCTAATCGACTCCGCGGATAACGGTCGATGGCTGGAGTTTCCGGAGGCATTGTTCAAATCTTCAAAAATAACGATCGCTCAGATTGTGTTGCTTATGGGGTTTATCGCTGGAAGTGTTGGATATGCTTGGGCGACTCTTTGCCTTAGTGTTGAAATTGAAGATAAGAAATCTGAGACGATCACTGACGCTCACGGAAAAATCACGTCCGAGAGTGGTAAAAGTGTCCTTCTTCTCGGATACGCCAACATTCATGGATCCCGATATCTTCTCCTCGTGGTTCCTTGGTCTCTGTCTCTGATACTTCTCCAGAAACCTATGGGTGGGGCGTCGATGGGGATTCTTCTCTGGCAAATCCTCAGCCTATTGGAAATTATCGACTGTAACGACCTTTCAGACTCCGCTATCGGACCTATCGTTTTGGGTCTTTTGGGCAATTCACACTTCTTCTCTACTGGGCACCAAGCAACGTTGTCCTCTATTCAATGGGACTCCGCTTTTATTCCTTTTACATCCACCAGGTACCCTTGGGCTCCTCTTCTCGTTATCGGCAATACCATTGGGCCGCAAGTGCTCACAGCGCTAGCTGTTCCTCTTATAGCACTATGGAAGGCGTCACCGAAGAAAGCCGGGCTGTTGGGCAGTGTGGGTGTTTCTGGAGCAACGCATATGCTCTACCATGCAGTCATAACTTTAAGTTCTGTTGTGTGTGCCGGACATTTGAGGAGGCACCTCATGCTATATCGTATCTTTAGCCCAAGGTTTATGCTGGGGGCCCTTGTACTACTCGGTGTTGATATCATAGTTTCGTTGGTTGCTGTTGGCGGCGTTCGATGGAACACTTTGGCTATCGCAGATATATTTGGTATTTAAAAGTTTCGTTAGATTTACTTCAGTGTAAATAATATTCCATTCTCTTCTTTATACATCGTCCCGTTTATCTAGAGATGTTACGTACTGTAATGGATTTTTTCTCTCTTTTTTGTTTCTTTTTTCCCTCCAATTTGTGGATATGTGAATATTTAGTTACCTGTAAATTCCCTATTGTGTTGCGCCGTGGGTGTTATCATTGACTTTTATGCCTTTTAGGATTGGTAGATAACCTGTAGATCTTTGGTTCCTGCATACCTGCATAAGTGGCTTTGTTGATCTGAATTATGAACAAGCACTCTCATAGACAGACCCATGGAGCCTCAAGCCTTGGCAAACGCGGGGCAACATCGAGAGTTAAACCATCTTACAAAGCATATAAGAGTGAATACAGTCGTAGAAATTTACGTGTGTAGTAATTTCTATAGTATGCGATCTCGTGTTCATATCGAGATTAACAGAGCCAATCTCGTATACTATAAGTGTATTTAATTATTTTAAGCCGACACATTTTTTCCACAACCCCTCCAAGTTTCTTGCAGTTCTGAGTCAACCTTAACAACTTTACACTGCAACACAACCCCCTCTGCACATTTCTTTCTAACAAAATCATGTCTACTTTCGGGTCCCAATTTCGTGTTACCACGTTTGTCCTCATATTTTCATGAACCTTTGATTGTTATGCTGATCGCTCTCTAGCTACGGCGAATCTCATTGTCGCTCTGTTGGTTGTATTGTCGATGGTTGTCCTCCAGGAATGGCCTTGACGGAGGCCGATATCCAACCTCAAATGACCCGACGTCGTCCTGGACAGTCTGCACTGGCAACTCCCCGCAATGAAAAAGACGCTGTCAAGATTCAGTCCGGCACTGAATTCGGATACACTCTTGGAACACCAATTGGTCTCATGGTCCAGAACGAGGATCAAAGGCCACATGATTACTCCGACATGGACTTGTATCCAAGACCAAGTCACGCGGATTACACCTACTTGGCTAAGTATGGAGTAAAGGCGAGCTCAGGTGGTGGAAGAAGTAGTGCAAGAGAGACAATTGGTATGTGCATCGTTGCCTACAGAACTTCCAAACCTATCCAATATATTGTGGTGAGGTTTTCGAGAACGAGGGCTGAGAGCACTTCAATATGACTCATCGCTCTCAGTCATGAAGATCTTACAATCCCTCAGTTTTGATATTTCTCACCTTCTTATTACCGTTAACAAAACTGTTGCATCTAATATTTGGTATTAGGTCGTGTGGCTGCTGGTGCAATTGCCGAAAAATACCTTTCATTGGCCTATGGCGTCGAGATTGTCTCGTTTGTGTCCAGCGTTGGTCCTATTCACCTTCCAGGATCCGTAGATTCAACACCCGAGTACATGTCTCTTCTTTCTACCGTCACCCGAGAAAAGGTCGATGCCTTTCTCCCAGTTCGTTGTCCAGAGGGAGAATCGAATAGCAAGATGGCACAGTTGATTGCTGAGTACCGTGACAAAAAAGACTCAATTGGAGGAACAGTCACTTGCGTTATCAAGAACGTTCCCATTGGTCTTGGAGAACCATGCTTTGATAAGCTTGAAGCTAAACTCGCCCACGCAATGCTTTCCATACCAGCAACGAAAGGATTTGAGATTGGTTCAGGATTCCGTGGGACTGAAGTTCCTGGTTCAAAGCACAATGACGCTTTCATCCGTTCAGAGAACGGAAAGCTCTCTACCGTCACCAACAACTCTGGCGGTATTCAAGGGGGTATTACTAATGGTGAAAACATTTATTTCAAAGTTGCTTTCAAGTCTCCGGCTACCATCGGTCATGCTCAGGAAACGAGTAAGTATGATGGTGAGGCCGGAATCTTAGAAGCAAAGGGTAGACACGACCCTTGTGTTGTTCCCAGAGCGGTTCCTATTGTAGAGGCTATGGCGGCACTTGTAATCATGGATGCAGTCATGATTCAGCAGGTGAGGATCCCCTGTTTTATACCTAGGTTAGACATTAGCATTCACAGTTGTACAGGCTCGTGAGACGTCCCGCTCCCTACTTCCACCTCTTCCTCAAAACCTCGGAATCAAAACACCCACAGCCCTTGATGGGAGAGAAAAGAACGTGGATTCTACGAAGGCCCCAAAGGCTGAACAGGATAAGCTAGTTATTGATTTGGAGGGACGAAAGATTGTTGGGGGTTCCGAAGGAAAGGTCTTTGGTGACGAATAAGTGGGAAGGAATCTTAGCCCAATGCAATCCAAGACTTGGTGAGGTCTCCAAAGGTGATGCTATCAATTAAAATTGGGTTCACGGTAAAAGTCTAAAATGTGTTAGTACTATTTTTTGCCGGTGCGAAGCTCGTAGAGGCATGTAACAATGGGTTTTGATGGTTCCAAAACGAAGTATATACGTGTAGTCAGATTGGATTCTGTGATCAGTTAGTTGCTAAGGTTCACCATTTACATGAATGCAGCTACTGAATCAAGAAATTATTTTAAATACATATTTATCATAATCGAGAAGGATCGGCACACCACGAGATGTAACCTACATGTGTCACCGTTCAATAAGGCTGACTTGTCTGTAGCGAGGCGGCCAAGCTGGTAGGAAACATGCATGTACGTGCCTACTACCCGCCATGATCAAATCCACCACATGAGCCATGCATTTTAAGGCCAAACCACACACCTAAGATATGTGTATATATACTTGACTGTACTAGTACCGTATTATCCTGTTTGGCCCCGAAAGCAACCGCAACGCCACGAAACCGCGTTTTCTAAATCAGAAACCAAAAAGATGTATCAACATACGTACCTGTAGACAGGGGCTTTGCTTTACTGTAATGTTTACATACCAACATAAACATGTACATATAAAGGGTACATTATACCCATTTCTAGAAACATGTACCTAATTTACAACGCTGCATTTCTCAAAAATCTCAATACCTCTGGAGTGCGCGTGCCATATTGTAGAGCAAACCTGTTGCCAAATTAATTTAGGATTTATGCTTAGCGTACTAGTAAATCATCTTCATATGATACGCATATATGATATTATTTTAGAATACGTGATTGCCGATTATCTTAAGCGGTTCATATAAGCACATCCCTATTGGAGCACGTACGTATTGCAGCAAGTGAATACCCTACATTCCCTTCTTTGGTTTTAAGCATGTGTAATATATCCGGACGATGTATAAGGGCTTCCGCCTCCATTCCAAAAAAACAGCCGCAATTGCTTTAGCTTCATGAATTATCACTCGGTCCGATTATGTAAGGGCTTATAATTAGTCTAGTATGTACTAGTACTTGTAATCACACTTATTTCATCTAACGGTTATACTAGTAAATGTACATATCCAACCGCTCGGGTGTGTGGGAGTATGCCAAATAACATTTCTCGGGAATTAACTCAAGTTACAGCGAAAGCTTGCTATAACGGTACGCTCGGGACCGGAATTTGTACCGTTATAGAGAGATCACCCTTATATAGGGGGTGCCGGTGCTGAAAGCCGGGCAAAAAGGACTGAGAGGTGCTACAGTTATAGGGAGATTACCCTTATATAAGGTACCGTTATAGCAAGCTTCCGTTGTAACAGCCCATTCTACAAAACTTTAATATAAACATGGCGATGTTTCAACCTGGGCGCAAGGTCGTAACCGGATATGTGATGTGATCTAGTATAAGCTAGGGAGTTAATTATAGGTGTGTATTTGGTAAGTCAAGCTGCTTCTAGTGGTACCAGTTCAAATATGACAGACAGCAGATTCAGGATATTGAAATTTTGTGGTTCCTACTATAGAACGCTATCACTAGAAACCATATTAGATATCTTCTCAATATCACCATATCCAGATAAACATCATGATGGTCTACTCTTGATGTATATCTATATGACTTCAGTCATGTTTACAGGAGATGAAACTTTCCGAGTATGTAGTTAGTAGTCCGGATATAATGGTAGCTCCTCAGACGGGGCACAGCAAGCTACTCGTAGATTCAAACTTTGTTAAGCTACATGTATGTATCCATGAATTTATTCACTGTGTTTCAACCCTATTCATGGTCCTCTTTGCTTGGTATACTTGGTTACTTGCTTATTCCGGATTCTGAATCTCGATACAAAGATAGAAATAAAGAGGGGGGCCGGGGGTAATCTCTTTTGAGATTAGAAACTTGAAATCAAAGTTAGTACTTATTATCCTCGGGCCGGCCCCGATTCTTAACTGAACCTTCCAGGCCTAGGCCTTGCGAGAACGCATGCATGTCAGCTCGGAAGGTGGCGGGTGTAACATTGAACTTAATGATTCGAGATGTTTATGATTCGCCTCCCCATGATTACATGTACATGGAACGTGTAGTTCTCAATAGAGCGTATTTGACAACTGTCGATTTCGACAATTGACAGTTCGGCTTTGACAGTTGCGGGTTTCAAAATTGACATTATACTTCACGAACTCTCAAGTTTATATTAAATTATTTATTTAGTAGATCTCGACCATTATCAGTGGTGACGAGATCGAGACATAAGGCCTTTTGCGCATTGATAGAGTCCAGCTCCAAGTTCCGGTACCCTGTGCCGATACCCTCATTAATCAAAATTGACGATTCAGCAAACCGCTATTGCAGCCGGCGAACTGTCAATTGTCGGAATCGACAGTTGTCAAATACGCTCTAATCACGAACACTTTTACAGAGTGGCTGTACATGTAATTACAGATGTATGTATTTGGATTTATGCCCTGAACGAAGTGAAGGCCTTATGGGGGTAAGCGTATATACTCACAACCCTAATCCAAAATATCATATTAATATATTTAGATGTATGTATAAATGTCATTTACTTGGCTACACCGCCTTACTTACTAGTATACTGCGGATATCCGGCCAAGTTATCTATATGTATTCTCTCACCGCCCTGATCTAGAGTACCTACATGCACATGTATTAATATACAGCGAGAGGTAGAATTATTATAGAAATAGGGGTCCGAAGATAGGGTTCACGTAGCTAATTGAGTCAATAGGACTCCTCCCATACATATACCTAATTATAATACATAGTACATGTATGTAGTTTGGTTACGATTATATGTAAATACATGTAGGTACTTTTACAATAATCTCACCATTCGCTGTAGCAATACATGTAATTAAGGCACTGATCATCATGCCTGTATACATATACATGTACGTGTCAGTTAATATCTACGCCCACAGTAAAATTTCACCCGATCATTTGTCAGCGCCTCAACTTAAATTTGTTTCATTCACTGTTTTACTAACATATCCTGGGGCAGTGAAATCGAGTATTTTAAATGTCTCTACACAATTTTTATACCTCTGTATAAATATCTCTGTCAACCCTCTATGGATTCGGCATTGTCTCGAACCAGACCCAAATTCGCAACGGCAAGTTTATTAATTATTCAGGCATGTGACCCGGCACACCTAACGTCTGGTTCGAGACAAGATTCGGCACAGCAAAGGCTCGAAGAAGATCAACTGAGATATGTCCCTCCCAAAGAATGCAACTATCGCAGCAAAGCCCTTTAAGATCTCCATACCGGACTCGCAGTTAGATGATTCATGGGCGCTGTTACGTCTTTCGAAACTTCCACCCGCAACGTATGAGGGTACTAAAGAAGAATATGGAGTAACTAGCAAATGGATGTCTGAAACGAAAACTTACTGGGAAAACGATTTTAACTGGTTTGCAGCCCCTCCTAACTCAGATATTTGGGCGAACTAAATAAAATACGTGGTGTTTTTATGTTCTTATAGGAGAGAGCATGAATCCGAAATTAATAAACTTCCACAATATATCGCACCGGTCAAATCAAAGGATGGAAAAGCAAACACACTTCATCGGTATTTTCTCTACATATGAGAACGCAACTCCTCTCGTCTTATTACACGGGTGGCCTGGTTAGTTGATAATCCCTGACTTCATTACCGCAATGCACGGTTACTAGCGAACACCAATTGAACCGTGGGTTCATTCGTTGAATTTCTCGACTTGATTCCGATCCTCGCAGCATCCACCTCCCCTCACTTCCATATAATTATACCTTCATTGCCCAGCTATGCATTCTCCTCCGCACCACCATTGGAAAGTGACTTTACCCTCCAGGATTGCGCGTACCTTGTCAATGAATTAATGTTAGGGCTTGGGTTAAAACAATATGTCGCACAAGGAGGGGATATTGGAAGTTTTATCGCAGAAGCATTGGCAGTTGGGTACCCAGAGTGTCTAGGCAAGCACATTTCAGCCCATTCTTGCCATGAACCTTCTAATAGGAATGATTGATAGGCTGTCATGGTATGCTAGCTCGGGATTAACTGTCATCCAAGATATGTAGGTTATCTAACAAGAACTATAGTAAACATGCTCCAAATTTTCAGCCCTCCACCTAGTCATCTTATTTCCACCCTTTCCCAAAAAGAGAAAGCAGGAGTCCACCGTGGCCAAAGATTCAACACAACCGGTAATGCATACGCGCTCGAACATGCTACGCGCCCCAGCACCATCGGGCATGTCCTTTCTAGCAGCCCCCTTGCGCTCCTTGCTTGGATTGGTGAAAAACTTCGAGACTGGACTGATGAAAGCCCGCCAATTGAGAAGATATTAGAGATCATAACACTGTGGTGGTTTACAGAGACAATGCCTAGAAGTATTTATGCGTACCGTCAGATCTTTATTGAGGAAACAAGAAATATGGACGGCACTGCGTTAACAAACACCAAGTTTGGATATTCAAATTTCCCGATGGAACTTATGCCGGTTCCAAAAGTATGAGTAGAGACCCTAGGGGAAATGGTGTTTTTTAGGGATCATGACAGGGGAGGTCATTTTGCGGCTATGGAGGTTCCGGAACTGTTAGCAAATGATGTGAAAGAGTTTGTTAAAATTCTTTTTAATAGGAACTAATGACAAAATTCGGAATAATGAACTGTACCTAGATCTAGATCTTTAGGTCTAAACTGTACGTAGCCCTTACTTTATATTTTATCGAGTGAGATTCTATGAACCCAATAGTGATATATGTAGCTTCGACAAAAAAGAAAAGAGAAAAAAAAGAATCGTGTATTATGTAGGAATAACGCCTAGGGTGCCATTGATACTCCGCATTTTAGAATTGTATGTTGCTGAAGCATCTGTCATACCTCTTTAGAGCCATGCTCTCACGTACGTCTGCTAGATTAGCCGGCTTGGTAGGACAACTACATGTAGATATACATACATACAGGGAAATATCTAATGAAAAGCTACGTTCGTACGGGTGACTCAATAGATTACGCCTAATCAATCTCCCCCCCCCAAAAAAAAGTAGATATATGCTGTAGAAATATTGCGAGTTACCAAGTACCTACAGCCGATACAAGTGCGCTGAGATAAAGATTTAAAAATTCAAAAACGAATAAAATAAATCCAACCAATCAACGGGAAAGAAAAAAGCAACAAAAAGCATAGACACTAGAAAAGAAAATGATAAGAGCCGTTTGAACACCCAAAGCGTACCGAACCAAATCAGCAACCATAACACTGATTTTCTTGGTGCCTTTCTCCAGTTCCCCTTAAATTCACATCTTACAAGCCAAAAGATTGACCTTAATGAGCCGGAGCCTCGTCGTTGTTCCACGAGAGGTAAGTATGATCACCAAGTTTCCTAGTGAGATATCAGAATCGTCTTTCCTTATGTTGTTTAATTACGGGGGAAATACCTTGGCTTATATAGATGTCTCGCCGTAAATACCGCACCTAACACCACGCAAATCCCAGCTACGACCACATACGCAATCCCTAAAAATGGATTCTTCCCGCCCATGACGGTCCTTGTGGAGATGACGATACTCTTTGTTCCCGCGTATTCACTGACCGGGAAATTATACTCGATATCCACCTGATACCTGCCCGCGCCCATAACATCCTTGTCATTCCTCAGCGCCAACTTTGAAAATGTCGGTAGACCGGCTGTACGCATCCACACATGGAACTCTTCCCAGTTGGTTAGATCAGGAAGTTCTTCGTATTTCTCGCCGTATTTCTTTACCCAGTTGGGAGGGGGGACGACATCGTTGACGGTGTACTTGGTTTTACCATAGCGCTTTCTGTCGGAGCTCCAGGCAATGCCTTTATTCGTCATGTTATATGGCCTGGGTTCGCTGAATTGCGAATTGAGGAGTGCAGGTGATTTGAAGGTATCGTTAAACATGCTGTTTGCGATGAGGCCACAGGGATAGTATGGCTTCTTATCCTTGTTTACGATGAGAGGAGAGCAGTCATCGGAGCTAACTAGATCATTCCTTGTCCTAGCATCGCCTTTAAGCTGCTGCTCGTCGAGACTCTGCACGTAGCGCCTATGATTCTGGTAGAAGTTTGTGAGGCGGTAGTAGAACAGTACCGGGGGGTTAAAATCGCTGGGAAGTGTAAATTGGATCATGCAGGTTGTCCCGTTTTGCATAGACCATTTAGGGACACCGGCTTCTGGGAGTGGTTTATTGAATGAGACTGAGTAGTGGCTCGAGGGGATGACCTCAAACTCCGAGCTAGCACTTGTGCATTTTGTATAATCGATAACTATCTCTTGAACTTGGGCAGAGGCCCAGAGAAGGAGGCCACCGAGGGGACCAAAGACGATACCGAGGGCAAAAAAGAGCGGGAGAACTGTTTTTGGTGTGAGAATTGGTCTAAAGATTTAGTTAGTAAATGTGTTAACTCGGCCATGTGTAATACAAGTCGTTTAAAATGCGGAGTAATACATACTGCCAGGCCTTTAATCGCTGCTGTCTAAAGGCAGTATCTGCGAAATGTCAATAAATTTTGCAGAGGGAAGCTAGAATCGGGAAACAAACTTCCAGGTCTTCTGCTCTTCTCCTTCTTACCGCCTGACGGGCGGTCTTCGTCTCCAGAGCTAGGCATAGTAAAATGGTGTCAAGACAATACTAGTTGTGAATTTTGGTTGGTCGGAATATGTGTGTAGCTAATATTGATCGGGTGGTGAGGGGTGTATCTTCTGCCTGAGAAAAGTTGTCGCGATGTTGCACGGGGGGAGATGATGGGACGTTGCAGCAGGTGTTGCTAACTTAAGGTCTAGGATGTTACCTAGAGTTTACAGGCCGGAAGAGGCTATACGCTACGGACAGATGAATAAGTTTAGAACAGACAGGGGCGCGGTGGGTGTACTGCACACTGCGCTGACCGTAAATGGGATTACGCTGGTGGTTGAAAAGAATAGTTGTAGAAGGACAAGCGCCACCCGGTGAAGAAGTCAACATTATCACTCGGCTTCCGGAGCCGTTTGTTATATGGAACTACATGTACCTGATGCATCGTAATGTGTGCAAACTAATATTATTCAACGTAGTGCGATATGATGTTTTCTTTATCGATACCTCGCGGCCTTTTTCCCCCGCATATGTAGATACTGCTTTTATCCTCTAGTCTAGAGTAGAGCTCTGGTTCGGTTCGGATACGGGAAGGGAGCTTCCAGAATAATTCCACATGTCACGTGACTCTTTCAACCTCATCACAAAGCCTGTCGACGGCCTTTCTGATAGATATAGGATAACTATATACATGTAAATACATGATTCACGTATCTCTGCAGCTGTTCAAACATACATGTATGTACATGTAGGTATGTACTTCGGTGTCAAGGGTAAGTGAGTAGAGCGTGGCGGTGTGGCTAAACCTGTAGATTTCCTGTTTTGCTCGGAATATGAACCGCCACGTTCCCTTGACACCGAACTACCGGGTGTTGAGGGTAAGTGATCAGAATCTGATAAGTGAATGCTGCGGTGAATACGTGTATTTGTCTTATCAGATTCTGATCACTTTTCGCTACGCCCTAGTACCTACATGTAAGTTTAAGTAGCACTGCGCGCTAGCGGTACTGTGACGGTGTAACGTGATTTGTCGACAGGGTAATCGGGAAAGCTCACAAGACTTCGTGAATCAGCGTGCAACTTTAGTTGCAATCGGTAGATACGCCTTTCCCATCACTTGATTCAACTCACAATTCTTACTACACCCTTCAACCATCATACAATGGCTTCCCAAGGCCCTCCTCCAGCTTCCGGGGGTGGTACTGCTGCTGCCGGCTCCCCCCAGGCACTCAACCAGATTGTTATCGAATACCTTTCGAAAAAAGGTTACTCAAAAACAGAGGCCATGTTGCGGGTTGAGTCTGCCCACACAGATCACGAAGGAAGGCCAATTCTGAGCAGCTTGGACGACCAACCTGAACTGAAATACGAAAAGAGCTACTGTGGGTTTATACTCTAGTGGTGGCAGAGATAAGCCTGCTGATTCGCGCGCATATTGTAGCACATTTGAAACATTGGATCGATAATTCTTTAGATCTCTATAAGCCCGAGTTGCGTCGCCTTCTCTACCCAGTATTTGTACACTCTTTTCTGGAGCTTGTCAAAAGTGGCTATGTGGTTCCCTCGCAGACGTTCTACAAGGAGCATGCCCACGAACATGAGAGCACTCACGGTCACGACCTCAAGAACCTCAAAGCGCTCAGTCTTCCACAGCATATCGAGGATGACCAACTCGCAAAGCTTTACCGCGAGAACAAGTACCGCGTTATCCTCTCGAAGACTACGTTTACTCTCCTAATGCACTTCCTTGAAGAAACAAAAGACGCCGGCGGCAGCGTGATCCTGATATTTATCAATCAGCGCATTGATATTAAGACAATTTCCGGTCGACCGACCATGTTTTCTACCGCGGGTGATGACGAGGGCATGCTCGGTGAAGAAGAGGGCATTCAAGGGCACACCTCTGGCCATCTCAACCGCGGGGGTGTTCTCCCAAACATAAAACTCGGTCATCTACCCATGGATAAGGAGCTCATGTCTGATGTTGAGGAGGAGCTTCGTGAAGAGGACACCCGAATGAAAGACAATACTAGAAATGAGGAATTAGGTGTCTCTACCGGAGGTACCCTTATTGAGGAATTCCAAAAAATTAAACGAGAAGAATCCGAGGATTCGCCAATGCGCGATACTATCCCACTCCCTCCGTATACGGGAGTCGATGTTGAGCGCGAAGTGCGCCTGGTGAAGGAGTCTCGTGACAAGGTTCGCCTCGCCGGCGTGCCCGCTCCTGCATTACCCAGTGTCTGCATGTATACTTTTCACAACACCCACGATGGTCTTAATTGCGTCGATTTTTCCGAGGATTCCACTCTGGCAGCCGGTGGGTTTGCCGAGTCTTATGTCCGTATCTTCTCTCTAAAAGGCGCCGCATTGCCGTCTATTATTCCTGCAGAAAATCTTCCCTCTATCCCCAAAACCAGACGTCTGATCGGCCACTCTGGCCCTGTGTATGGCGTTTCGTTCTCGCCAGACAACAAGTACCTCCTTTCCTGTAGTGAGGACAAAAGTGCACGCTTGTGGTCTCTCGATACTTTCACTGGACTTGTTGTCTATAAAGGTCATGATAATCCAATCTGGGACATCAAATTTGGCCCCTTTGGTCACTATTTTGCAACCGCCTCCCACGATCACACTGCAAGACTCTGGAGCTGCGACCATATCTACCCCCTTAGAATCTTTGCCGGCCATCTGAATGATGTGGACACTGTTGAGTTCCATCCCAACAGCGCCTACGTCTTCACAGGCTCTTCCGATAAAACCATACGCATGTGGGATATTCAAACTGGAAATTCAGTACGCCTATTTACTGGACACACGGCGCCCGTTACTGCGCTTGCTGTCTCTCCAGATGGAAAGTGGCTTGCCTCTGCGGGTGAGGATTCCGTGATCAATATGTGGGACCTTGCATCTGGGAAGCGACTTAAGACCATGCGTGGTCACGGGAAGACTAGTATCTACTCCTTGAGCTTTTCTGTCGAAGGCAACGTATTGGTCTCTGGAGGCGCAGATATGACTGTGCGTACCTGGGATGTTGCCTATGGCACTGGAGCGCCAACTGCGGACGCGCCAGAGGGAACTGGTGGGGTGAGTGTAGGCGATGGAACGACCAAAGTGGACGGCGTTACGAATGGAGCTGGCAAGATAAGGAAGGGTGGGAAAGATGTGGTTGCTACGTAAGTGCTTTTTTTCCCTTGCGATAAATCATATACTAACGGACTGCAGCCCTGATCATCTGTCTGTCTTTTACACAAAGAAGGCACCAGTGTACAAAGTCCAGTTTACAAGGAAGAATATGGTTCTCGCTGCTTCGGGGTTCTTACCATGATTAATATAACTACATATAGCTTTTTCTTGATGTTGGATCACCTCGCCATCATTTCAACATCACCTCAATACATTGGTTAAGGACTGGAGTTTATGCAAAAAGTGTATTTTACTTTTCTACCGGATATGGTGTTTTTAACTATTTTTTCTCGGGATTTGTTTTTGGTTGATTGGCTAGCTGCTCTGTTTATTTCCTTTCCGTTCCAGTTGGGCCTGGGTGTGAGGGTGTGACTATTTCTTGTTATGTAAATAATACCGGTGGATATGGTGGTGTATGATTATCTTTTTTTTTTTACATCTATAATACAGTCTCTATACCATTGCCCTGGTACTGGTAAATCTGGTATTTACGTGGTTGTCAGTTGTTTAATTTTCCTCTCATGAAGATCCGGGGGTTTCCGGCTCTTCAGGCTTTTTCCGAGCTACAAGAATTTCATCTATTATACCCATCTCCTTTGCTTCTTCGGCACCCATAAACAGGTCTCGCTCCATGATTTTCTCTGTGCAAACTGTAAGTATAACTCTTCAAATTGGGATGGTCAGGATAACGGTCAAGATACATACCAATCTCCTCAAGCGTATGCGGCTTCGTTAGATGCTTTTGGTAGATCATATTCAGCCTCTCTCTGACTCTCAGGATCTCCTTTGCATGTATCGCAATATCTGTTGCCTGCCCCGCATACCCGCCACTCGGCTGGTGCACCATAACGCTCGAATGTGGTAAGCAATACCTCCTCCCCTTTGCTCCTCCCGCCAACAACAAACTTCCCATGCTGGCTGCCTGCCCAATGCATATTGTACTGACGGGAGCCTGGATATAGTTCATTGTGTCATAAATTGCCAGCCCAGCGGTAACGGAGCCACCCGGGGAGTTGATGTAAAGGTTTATAGGCTTTGTTGGGTTCTCAGCTTCGAGAAAAAGAAGCTGGGCTACGATAACGGAGGAGAGTCCATCGTGTACAGGACCGTTGAGCGTTATGATGCGCTCTTTGAGGAGGCGTGAAAATATATCATCTAGGCACGCAGGGTTAATCCGGTAGCCATATAATAAAGGGAAAGAGGGTTGTACAAACAGGAATGCCATCCTCCACCGACGGATTCGTGGACAAAGGGTGTCGGTGTGTAGTAGTCCGCCAATCCCGGCGAAGTAGATAATGCTCGTCGAGCGCTGGCAGTGGTCGTGGGACGGAGCAATTGGGAACTTTGGCGGTGCAGTAAAGACGATAGTATTGACGACGACATAAGGGCAGGTATGTGGGTATCTACTTGGGCAAGCTGATGCTTTTGAGTATTCGGAGGTCGTGAACGAGAATATGGTTTAGCTGTTGGTTGTGAGCCGCAAGAGAGTTAAGTTTGGGCAATGACTAAGCAGATCACGTGCATTCATAATTTTATCCCATGGCCTGGTGAGACATGCAGATTCGGGACCCTCCAAACTAGGCAGGTTTAGACTGTGGCCCAGTGCCTTTGCCTCCGTGGCGGCGATAGTCAACATATCATTTCCATCATAAAGAACTAGAGACCACTTGACGGCATTTACTGTTCGTACTTTACCTGCAACATCAAATAGTTCAGTTAAAGTTGTTTATTTAAATTCTGAAGATTAAATGGCTTATACGAACATTCCTTGAGAAATTGGATTTGTTCATAGTCTATCACTCTGATCCCCAAATTTAACAAATTGGGATATTGACTGATTTGACTTAAAATACAAGAATTGTGTGCAACATGTACATACATGTATGTATGTCAACAACAGGTCGGGATATGGTTTAAGAGCCTAGAAGAATTCATATAGCGATCAATGTAGTGTTAATATTTTATGTACGTACTGCATGTATACTTCAAGCACTCCAGGTCCATTCACCTTTCTTCACCTTTCCAGTGCCTATGACCAACGCAAGAGGCTTTCCTTGGGTCAAATTGAACAGACTCGAGAGGGCCGTATTGACGCTGTTTGTCTTGAGGTCTTCCGCCGACTTTGCCTGCATTACTGCATTTAGCCCATGGCATGGAGCTGCACCGAACGTCTAACCTCTAGTTAGTTCAAAATAGACGGTATGTATACGTGTGTCTATTGTTAACTAATTTTAGTCCAAAGACTCTGGCTGCTTAATCGGTTGACCGGCTTCATTTGAGTTATGAATTAAACTCATATAACAAGTAAATATATATGTAGGTTTATGTAAAGAAAGCTTAAGTTACCGGGACCCCAACTGACACCTTTGCCGCAAATCTGGTCTGATAACACTATGCTTTCTTTTTTCTCTCATATTTCATTGTATTGCCACCGGAAGGGTGTATTGAACCCTCGAAGGCATCGCAAACCCAAGCACAGCCGTGAATGGTAGTTGAGAACTTTCGCATAATCTCAGTATCAGGCATGTACATGCCAAGTCCGAGTGACACTTCCTGATCCTAGTGACCAATTACATAATCCACCCTGAACAACACCCCAAAACTCTCCACAACACACGCGCGCGCAGATATCCCGCCATGGACTTTGAAGATGACACCAAGCGGAGCTTCTATGGGCACTTTCTTGAGATGCAGACAGGTACATTCATAAGTCAATATATCCGCTAGAATATAACCCACGCTAATCCGGGCGCGTAGCTCTCGAGGCTCAAATCGAGAATCTCCCAGGCGTAGACGCCTCCGTGCGACCAGAAGCTATCGACGCATGCCTAGCGTCCATTGCGCAGCTCTCAGGCGTCATAAAGGACGCGAGTTCCTACCTGCCTGCTTATGACCAGCGGTCGTACTCTGAGGTATGCGAAGGCCTTTCTGCCTTTCTACCTAGACAGGTATTCACAGTTGGTTGTTGTAGACGATCCGCAACCTCTCTGAGAAGCTCGCGGAGATGCGACGGTCCCTAGCACCGAAACAGAAGTTCTCGTTCAAGAACCGCAAGAAGGACACCAGCGCGGGCATCGGAGGCGCTGTCAAGTTCTCCTCAACACACAGCACAGAGAAGCCCGCAGCGGTCTCGGCTGTCCCCGAAACCAACAACCTCGTCATATCCCAGCAATCCGGGCAAAATCTACGCCCCGACCCACCAGCAGCGGCAAGCCCCTTCTCATCACTGCTATTGTCGGACATCGAGGGATGTGTGGTTTTGTTCCCAGCAGGACAGACATTCTTCAAGAGCGCATCTGTGAAGGGCATTAGCAGATCATTGTTGTTCCTCGGGGGCGCGGTGAATGGGCCGTTGCATGTTACGGGATTGAGGGATGTAACCGTTGTGGTGGCATGTAGACAGCTGCGGATGCATGAGGCGGTGAATGTGGACTTATATCTTCTGTGCACGTCAAGGCCGATTATCGAGGACTGCAGTGGGGTTAGATTTGCGCCACTGGGGAAGGAGGGCTTGGGGGAGGCGTGGGAGGGTGTTCAAGGAAATATGTGGGACCAGGTCGACGACTTTAAGTGGTTGAAGAGTGAGCATAGTCCGAATTGGGCGGTATTGCCGGAGAGCGAGAGGGTGAGTGCGGAAAGATGGAAAAGGGTTAGGGAAATGGGGCTAGACGAGGGGTTGAAGGCTTTTGTTAACAAGAGCACTACATGTACATCTTCGTAGGGTCCTGTGGGATAGGGTTACGTCTAATACTAATATTATTATATTCTTAGAACTACTCTACATTAGGTATTACTTGCAGATTTTTGATGCAAACGGATTCCATTCCTCCGAGATGTGATTGGTCAATGATATACATATTGATATGTAGTATCGCGATGACCTGACAGGCTTCAGTCATCCACCGAACGAACCAACGTCCAGCCTGGCGCCGCCGCATGCATGACGATGATGGACATTGTGCCGCGCTGCATGCATCCCCGCTAAGCGAGCGGTGTTGTGCGTGTGTAACCATGAAAATTCACAACCTTGGCAAAAAAAAAACTGCCCACACAGTGCACACTCTAAAGTAGACTTGCTTGTGCTTAGTGCGGCGAATAATTTCTTTCCGCTGTATGGAGGTGCTAGCACTGGCCCGGACATACTCTACTTTACATATCTTCTGCTCTGCCTGATCTCACCTAACCGACTCGCCCCCGCTCTCCCCTTTACTGAATTGTGATGCTGAGGAGCAGAAATCGCAGGCAGCTCAATCGCGAGTAGATACTAACTCAAATAATATGCTCTCTCTTGTCCGCTCACTGCCGCCAAAACATGGCGGCCGATATTGCTATTTGTCCCAACCCCGCCACCGGTTTGCTACGAACAATATCGGGAATCTTCACCACCGCCGCAATGCCCGAATGTCCACGCTCTATTCTCTGCCCGCGGGAATAAGAGGATATGCGACTAGTACTGAAATTGAGAAGGGTGAAGAGAAGGAGAAGGAGAAGGAGGGGGATGGGGAGGGCGTGAATGAAGGTATGGTTTAATTACATATGCAAAAGCTGCAAAATAATGAATATAAAACACTTATACCTCCGCTTAATAGAACGGCCTCGCATCAATGCTCTCGGCGTGCAACAACTCTCTCACAAAGTCCATTCTAAAGTTTTCTTCCGTGAGCCCACCCCGCCGCCGGCTGAAATCGTTGAACTTTCCATCTCCCACTTGAAGCGGCATGGCCTCTATGGAAAAAACCCCGACCAAAACCCGCCCATCTCCTTCGACGTGCCGCCGTTGCGTGGCACAACAAAAACGCTCGATGAGCATTTCTACCAGCTTGGATTGATCTCTTCAGATCCCTACTTGAAATGCGCAAAGAAGTTTGCCGACATTAACCTTCCGCCGCCGCCACCGCCAGGAACGAAGTGGAAGCCGCAGAGCGGGTGGACCAAGTATGGACTTGACGGGACCGTAACGCGGGTCGAGCACCCAACAGATGAAATGCTAGTGTTTGATGTCGAAGTGCTGTACAAGCATTCGCCATTCGCAGTAATAGCGTGTGCAGCGGGGGAAACGGGGTGGTATGCGTGGGTGTCACCCTGGATCCTAGGGAAATCAAACACGGATCGGCATCTAGTCCCGCTAGGACCACCGGATACCGCGCGTGTTATCGTCGGTCATAATGTAGGCTATGACCGCGCGAGGGTCAAGGAGGAGTACAGTCTGAAGAAGACTAAATTTGCATTTTTAGATACAATGTCACTACATGTAGCGACAAACGGGATGTGCTCGAGACAGCGCCCAACGTGGCTAAAATATCAGAAGTTACAAAAGCAGAAGTTGAAGGATGGGACGCTGAACATGGATGCCATGTCGCAGGATATGCTGGATATGCTGGAAGAGGGAGAGGAGGCGTGGATTGCGCGGAGCTCTATCAACTCCCTACAAGAGGTAGCGCTCTTCCACTGCGATATCAAAGTCGACAAAGAAGTGCGCGACCAGTTCGGAATCCTCAACAAAGAGGGGGTCTTGGAGCAGCTCAATACCTTACTCGACTACTGCGCGGCAGACGTGGCGACAACCCACAAAGTTTACAAGAAGGTGCTCCCCAATTTTCTCGAGGTCTGCCCGCATCCCGTGAGTTTCGCAGCGCTGCGGCACCTCTCCTCAGTAGCCCTCCCTGTCGACAAGACCTGGGAGGACTACATAAAGCGTGCAGAAGATACCTACATAGAAACCTCAGAGGCCATCAAAAACCGCTTAATAGACCTCGCAAGCGACGCTCTGGCGCATAAAGACAACCCGAAAGAGTTCATGGCGGATCCGTGGCTACAACAACTAGATTGGACTATTCCGAAGACTAGGACGGTCAAGGTCAAAGGGGAGGTCAGCGAGCGACCAGCAAAGAACCAGAAAATGCCCGGTGAACCCAAGTGGTATAAGGATTTATTTCCAACCGGCAAGTCGAGAGATATAAAGATTAGCGTCAGATCAAGGATTGCGCCGCTGCTACTGAAACTCGCGTGGGATAAGAAGCCGCTGGTATGGTCGGATGTGTATGGGTGGGTGGTGAAGGTGCCAGTTAGTGAGAAGGCTAATTACGAGGACAAGCCCCTGGTCAGATGCGATATGGCTGAAGAGACAAATGAGCTCCTAAATAATGATCTGGAAAATGTTTACTACAAGCTCCCGCATAAGGATGGACCGACGGCAAGATGTGTGTCTCCGCTGGCGAAGAGTTATCTGAAATACTTTGAGGATGGAATGCTTTCCTCCCCGAACCCTCTTGCGAAGGAAGCATTGAAGATGAACGCTGAGTGTTCGTATTGGATCTCGGCGCGTGAGAGAATCAAGGGCCAAATGGTGATCTACGAGAGTGACGTAGAGGAAGGCTACCTGAGGGGTGTTACAGAAGCTGCGCAGGAGAAATCCAAGAAGGAGGAGAATCACAATAACCCAGAGGAGATATCTAAAAAGGAGAAGGATCACAATGATCCAGAGGAGGTGTCTATGAAGGAGGAGGATCACAACAACCCAGAGGTGGGGATAATTCTGCCGCAACTTATACCTATGGGAACGGTTACGAGGAGAGCAGTAGAGAGAACCTGGTTGACGGCCAGTAATGCAAAGATAAATCGTTTAGGCTCGGAGCTTAAGGCAATGATCAAGGCACCTCCAGGGTACGTCTTTGTAGGCTCGGATGTAGATTCACAGGAGCTCTGGATTGCAAGTTTGGTGGGAGATGCGCAGTTTAAATTGCATGGCGGAAACGCTATTGGGTTCATGACACTCGAGGGTACAAAGGCTGCTGGGACGGATTTACACTCAAAGACAGCAAGCATCCTGGGAATCTCTAGAAACCACGCAAAAATCTTCAATTATGGAAGAATCTACGGCGCTGGTGTCAAGTTTGCCTCAACTCTCTTAAAACAATTCAACCCCACCCTACCCGACACCGAGGCCGACCAAACGTCGCAAAAACTCTATAAAGAGACCAAAGGTACTAAAGCAAAACATACCCTCTTTCGCGACCGTCCCTTCTGGCGGGGCGGAACCGAGAGTTTCGTCTTCAACAAATTGGAAGAGTTTGCAAACCAGGATTTACCTAGAACCCCTGTTCTGGGAGCAGGTATTACGGAGGCTTTGAGAAGAGAGTATTTGACTTCAAATGGGTTCATGCCGTCGAGGATTAACTGGGCGATTCAGTCTTCGGGTGTGGATTATTTGCATCTATTAGTCATCGCGATGGAACACCTTATTGATAGTTTCATGCTGGAGGCAAGGCTAGCAATTACAGTACATGATGAGATTCGGTATCTAGTAAAAGATGAGGATAAGTATCATGTTGCGATGGCACTTCAGATCGCAAATCTCTGGACTAGGGCAATGTTTTCGCAGCAAATGGGCATCGAAGATCTTCCGCAGGTGCGTTTGCATCATATCGAATTCATTGACAGTGGTGAGAGTTGACTAACAAACTCATAGTCTTGCGCATACTTCTCCGCCGTCGACATCGACACGGTCCTACGTAAAGAAGTAGACATGGAGTGCATCACACCCTCACATCCGAATCGTATTCCCCCAGGAGAGTCCATTAACATGGCCCAACTCATCGATATTCTCGAGAAGAAGGGGGGCCTATTCTCCGGGAATCCACTCCCACAGGAACATCAGGAGAGATTAAAGGCGCTAGAAGTTGCAGAGACGCTAAAAGCTGAAGAGGCGCTAAAAGATGCGAAGTACACCCCGCGTATCCCCATAATGGAGCAGCTCCAGGGGGGAACCAATATACCCTTCCTCCGAGCACAAAACGCCGATGACGAAGAGTTCCTGAAGCTTGTTCGTGAGCTTAAAAGGAAACATATGTTTCCGAAATATCAGGAGGCGAAACCTTCCCCCGTGGAGGATATGATCCGGAATGCACCACCCGTGGTTGCAAAGACATACGAAGAGACGCACGAAGCGGTCTCCTCGAGCCTTGAGGGCATTAAGTGGGAGCTGCTCTCAACAAATAGTTACCCCCGCTCCAAGAAGCCGCTTGCAATGTCGCTGGAATTTAAGCTAGAGCTTCAAGAGGCCAGAAAGCAGCTGGCCCAACCAAGGAAGTCGAATCCGGTCAATTCCGGCACCAGTAAGCTATTCTCAGTTGCCAAAAATAACCGATCACTGGCACCCATAGCAACCAAAGTTGTCGTGCGAAGAAACCTCACATCGAAACCTTTGAGGTCAGGAGGATAAGTCCATTCTTTTCAAGCATCTAATTCCGTTTCGGAGACTTAAAGTTATTCAATTGCTCTCCTAGTTGTTGAGTTATTCTGACCTGAAGTGGATTTCGACGTTGTCGTGAGGTGATTGGTTATTTTTGGCAACCACAATACATACCAATCCAAAACCACTTATACGGAGGTTTAAGAGTACATTTAAGGATATATAGATGTAGATATATTTTTTTTCCCTTCTCTTTTTATCTTTCGTTTGTTGAGGGTTGGCATCTTGTAGGGCGTTTATTATGTTTTATCTTCTTCTTTTTTTGGTGTTTTATGGGATATTCTAGACGGGCGGTGGCGGATGATGGCGGTATTGTGTATCTTTCATTGGGCTATTTTGTTTGGGGTTGGTTCTCCGGGAGCGAGCGCCAGTTACTTCAGGAATCAAAAGTTTCTTATTACAATTACCCTGTTTGTTTATGTCATGTAATATCACTCGGTAGGTTTCTCCAACCCATATACTTGGCGATAGTATTGTTTGGATGTCCTCTAAGAATCGGAGCAAGCCATCCCGGAACCAAAGTTCAGACCAAAAACAGGAAAACTATATATATAATTGTAAGCGTGGGGTTGAATAACCGAGTGGCAATATAGCATTTTCTATGTGAACAATCATTTCCTGCCAAGACTTCAAAGCTCACTCACTCTAAGTCATGCATATGTATACATACATAGCTCCTTAAGTGCTGTCGCGCAGGCATGGAATTTTGCGTTTGTGCTACTCATAAGTATATCCACCTGTGCCCCTGTAGAGAATTCAAGCTGGTGGTGGAGGTCTCTGGTAGGCTAGGTGCCATTGGCAGGGAGTCATTGTAAGCACCCAGGCAAGGTGCCAAGCCGAGTGATAGCCTATGACTGCATACATCAGTCACTGGAAGTCTAGCAAAAGACAAACATAGGTTGTTGGCCTTCGGATTTACTGCTTCTAACCAAAGCCCATCAACAGTATGGGCTTCAAGTATATAGCTAGACATATATGCTACATAACTTATATTCCGGCGGCGACATTTACTAGAGAAAAGAGAATAAATAGGCTGGTGATATATATACATTTTATTACACCCTGCCCTATTTCCCCACGGTGTCCCTCGCAACAATCGCCTTCAGTCCCGCACACGCCACACCCACGCCCCAGCGCACCGTCGCCGTCTCCGCCTCCTCCCCCGCCACATCCGTGCCCTTGACATACTTGCGCAGAAAGTACAGCACGCTCCTCGCCAGGTCCACGTTCTCCGCAATCCGCATAAACACATCCATCACGGCCTTCTCGTCCCTGCCACCCTGCTCCACCGCATTCCGCTGCGAGTGCAGCACAACACTGATAAACAGCAGCTCCAGGAAAATCTTTGTCCGGCTCTGCAAATACGCCATGTTGAGCGTCTTGAGCACATCCAGCCCCAGCGCGCCCTCCGCAATCAGACTGCCATACATACGCGCCCAGTTCACCGTCTTGCGCATCTTGAGCCCCTCGTCCTCCTCGCCGTCGTCGTCGTCGAACGCATCGCCCGCCCCCGCCCGCCCGCCGTCGTCCTCGCCCATGCGCCGGAAAATGTCCCAGAGGCAGAACGTGAACGTCATCTTGAGCGCGCGCTGGCCGCAGAGCTTCCGCGCGATGAGCGTGTAGTAGGGGTTGTAGGAGGCCTCGCTGCCGCAGCAGTGCACGAGCACGCGCGGGATCTCGGGCTCCTGCTTGCGCTTGAGCCGCAGCTTGAGGAGGCGGTTGTGCGCGTCGGTGTAGTCTTCGGCCGACATGATGGTCACGAAGATGGAGCGCCGGACGTCGGTGTTCATGCGCTGCTGGCGGGCGAGCTCGACGAGGTCGGTGATGGTCCCGAAGTCGCTGTCAGACTTTTTGGTCTTCTTTGTAGACTTTGTGGAGGAGGAGGTGGTGGTGGTGGTGGTTTCAGCGGGTGCGGGCTCGGCCGAGGCTTGGTTGCCGACCCAGGAGGCGCCGACGAGCCACCATTTGCCTTTGGTTTCGGTGTTGCGGATGTCGTCGAGGGAGGCGCGGAGAGGCTCGTTGGCGCGGAGTTGCCGGGTGTTGAGAGAGCCGAGGAGTTTGCGCATGCGCGAGGTGGATTGTGATGTTATAGCAGAGGTGGCAGTGGCGGATTTGAGGCGGTTGTTCTTCAGGTTGGTGAGCGCTTCAATCATGAACTTTGTGCGGACGCTCATGTTGGCTACGCCGATTTTGTTGATTGCGGGCTGCATCATGGCGACGAGGTCCTTCAGCGCCGTGGGGTCGTCCTGCCGCAGCTGTGTACCGGAGTCTGGTAATATCAATGTAGTTGTTAGTCCGTATTCTTCTTACAAGAGGTCATTGATAGTGGGGAAAACCTACTGCGCACAATCTTTAGTAGTAACTCTGTATTGAGCTCCGTAATCTCCCCCAAAAAGATCCTGATAAAGTCAAACACCAGGCCGCAGCCCACGACCTGGAAGTTATAGAGCTCGGCCAAAAAGCTCATCAAATTGGTGCACTCCTTGGTTCCTGACGCTGGATTCTCAATGCCGTTCGTCTTCTGGTAATGCACATCGAAATTCTCGACGATCCGCTGTACAATGTGCGCGCCAAAGTCGGTGCCTATGAGCTTATACAGGCCGGCAACTAGCCCGGCGTGCAGGATCATGAACGTGTCCATGAGCGAGGACGGGTCGCAGACAATGGTGATGAAAAGGTCGGAGAGCGTCGCTGTGACATGGCCACGCGGATTACTACGGTACAGGGCTTCGATCTCGCCGAGGATGGAGAGGAGGTTGGCTTCGGAGAGACGGTTTATAAGACCCTTGCAGGTGCGTTGTAGGCGCTGAAGGAGCTCGCTGTCTGTTGTGGGGGCGCCGCGGAGAGAGGGGGGGATGTATTTGCTGGTGCTGGCGGCGAATTTGGGGGCTTTGGTGGTGGAGGTAGTGGCGGTGGGTGGGTCTGTTGGTTTTTCTGAGGAGGGCTCGTCGTCTTTTATACCCGTGAACTCTTCTTCTTCTTCTTCTTCTTCTTCTTCTTCTTCCTCTTCTTCCTCCTCTTCGGCTTCGTCGTCTTCGGGAATGTCGTCTTCGTCTTCACTTAGATCCTCGTCATCACCGTCGAGGTCCATGCCGTCGAGTATATCGTCCAGCCCGTCCTCCTCATCCTCATCCTCCTCGTCACTCTCCTCGTCACTAATATCCATATCCTCCGGCTCCGGTTCCGGTTTCGCCTTTGCCGTCTTCCTCCTCTTCGCCCCACCCTCCCTCTCGGCCAGAAAGTCCTCGTCCAACCCTTCCATCAAGAAGTCCAGCCCATCCTCCTGAAACGACGCTGGCAGCTTCTTACTCTTGATCTTGAGCTTCTTCTCCAGCGCACTGATCTCCGCGTCGTCCTCGGCCAGCTTGTCTTTCACCGCCCTCCTTATGTGCGGCCTGCTACTAGTCTCATCCTTCTCCTCCGCCGCCGCCCGTGTTTCTGGCTGCTTCGTCTTCTTGAGGATTGACTTTGGTTTCGCCTCCTCCTCCTCCTCCTCCTCCTCCGCCTTCTTCTTCTTGGGCTTCTCTTGCTTCTGCGGCTTCGCTACCGGCGATGCTTCTTCATCGTCGCTGTCGTCGTCAGCACCGCCGGCTTGCGAGTGGATTGGTTGCGGTGGCCCGTGTTTCGCAAAGTGTATGCGCTGCTTCTTCTTGATGTCGCGCTCCTGCCTCCGGCGCTCTTTGCGGTCTGGGAGGCGCTTGTTCTTGCCGCCCTTGCGCCGCGAGGAGGTGGGATTGTCTATATATATTCACTAGAGGTCAGCGACACAGCATTGAGGTTGGTGCAGTGGGGGGGAAGAATGTTTGTACCAAGGCCGAGTTCTTGTAGTAGCTCCCGGGGGAGTCTTGTCGTGCTTGTTTTGACTGGACGCGGCATTTTTATGGGGGGGCGCGGGATGCGGGGGCAGCGGAATTGGCTGTTTGGCGGGATCTGTCTGCAGAGGGCGAGTTTGTGGGAACTTGAAAGCTGCGAGAAAATTCGGGGGTTAGGGTTGGGAGGCTCTGCGGTGGGGCTAATGCGGGTACGAAACGGGTGTAGCGTGCCAGGGGGACGTTTAGTACTGAGAGCATGTAAACCTAACCCTACACCAGCTGGCTCAAGTAAGGAAATGAGCTGGGAGCCACCATCACGCCTGGCGCAAGAGTCGTCGGGGCTGGCACTTAAGTTCTTGAGTGTGTCGAATACCGCCGGGTCGTGTGTTCGACACCCACCTTGGGGGGAGGTAAGATTGATCACCTTATCTCTTGCTGCCGTGGGGAATTTGTTTTTTTTATGTACACAGTGATCCCATTTTCATCCTGCTGCTATTTCTTTCTTCCTTCCTTTCTATTTTTTCTTTCTCTCTCCCTCTTTTACATACTACAATCAAGAGCATCCCCAGGCCACGCTTACATGTAGTTTAGGACCCTCGAGGTCATCGATGATTCACCAGCAGTTTCTTTCTCCGGGAAGAAACTGAAAAATCTAGAGTGAAACCAATCAGAAGGTTCTTTTGGTTTCTCCGGAGGAGGAGCAAGTGCTGAGTTATAAGCGGGGGTTGGAGATCGAGGCCAACTTTGCCCACTCTCTCGTGGAGCGACCGGAGGATAGGAGAGAAGAGGCGTACGTGAGGTTTCTCCGCACACAGACAAATAGACGGACAGTACTGTGTCACATTACCGTGACCGAAACTACATTATTGCAGCTGTCTCATAGCATAAAATACCGGTTGTCATTAGGATGCTGGCATATCTAGGAGGGAAGGGAGGGTAGCCCTCTCCTCCTCCTCCTCTTCTTCCATCAAGAAGTGAAAGAGTCACCTATTACCAGCTTGAATAGCATTTTCCTACACGGTTTAGCCACGCCGGCGAGATCACAACTCCTATCGAGGAGTGTAGTGCTCGACTACGGACGATGTTGATTGAAGATTGTGGTGACAGCTTGGGGGGGTGCCCAGGGCTAGGGTTGGATCCCGAGTGAGAGATCATGACTTTAGCCCCAAGTTGCGCTTGAGTTTATATTGACTCGGTGCATGTACATACATGTAGTTCCCACCATGTCCTTCACATTCATTTAATTTAAAACTGAATCCATCCATTTGCAAACAAGAAAAAAAAAAAATTACTTTTTTTGGCCCCCCCACAACCGAAATTTACAAAGTTAAAGGAAAAACGCAACGGCGAGTGATAATACATGATCTGTCTACTAATAGCCAGGCTCACTATGGCTTGATCTCAAACAGTCTTACATTTCCTGCCTCGTTCCCGATGGCCACCATGCCCGTCTCCTTGCCAGCAAAGGCTACGGCCGTGACTTTGCCCAGCGGCGTCTTGCTGGTGGGCCAGTTCTTGTATACCGTGCAGCTGGGCAGATGGACTGCAGGCACACACGTGTTAGCATTATTCCAAAGAGATGTAAAGAGAATAAGAAGAAGAAGAAGAAGAAGAAGAAGAATAAAAGACTCACTCATCCTCAGCGCATCCTTCTTGCCCCGACTCGCCATGCACAGCACCTGCGCATCCGGCGAGAACTCCAGCACGCTGATCGCCGTCACCAGCTGCTCCATAGCCCTCATCGGTTTTGGCTCTTCCGGTGTCCCCACCGCGCCCACCGCATTCCCGCCAAACGAGAGTTTGCGGTCATAGATGTTGACAATGCCACTCTGGGACCCCACCGCCACCCACCTGCTGCCGCCGTTCGCCACCACCGTCGTTGCAAACCCTCCCTCGTCTCTCCACCGGGCCGTGAATGCGCGCGCCGTAACATCATACTCCCACAGCTCGCCGCCCTTGTTTGCGATCGTCAGCCCGGACCCGTCGTGGTACCATGATACATCCTGGACCCGCCCCTCGACGGCGGCCAGCGCGACCCACTGCAGCGTCTTGGCGTCGAGGATGTTGACGCGCCCCTTTGAGCCGAGGATGGCCATGAAGCGGCCGTCGGGGGAGAGCTTGAACCTCTCCATGCTCTTCTGCTCCTCCTGGTGCCCGTACACGCGGGTCACCTTCTCGACGGCGCCCGACTCGAGGTCCCACACATGGAAGTATCTTCTGCGGCCACTGGCAAAGACACGCTTCCCATCTGGGTGGAACCAGGCGCTGTTGATCGGGGTGCGGCGGATATGCAGCGACGTCGCCGGAGGGTTGACCTTGCCGTCGATATGGTGAAGGCGCAGCGTCGAGTCGAAGCCGGACGAGAGGACTAGCGGGTGCGAGGGGTGGAAGTGCAGCGCATTGATGCCGGACTGGGAGCCACCGCTGTGGTTCGCGTCGGTGAGGCGTGCAATGTTGAGGACCTCGGGCTTGAGCTTTCCGCTGGTTGTTGGCCTTGTCCAGTTGTGCGTGCTCTGGAGGAAGTCTGAGAGCGGTGGCGCAGTGAGGGCCGTGCTGTCGTCGTCAATGTCCATGTCGGAGCCCGAGGAGCTGCTGGACGAGTCGCGGCGGCGGCGGCGCTTGTGCTCGGGGGGGGGAGGCCTGGCCCAGTCGGGGACGGGGTAGACTCGCTCGAACCTGTATGCTGGTTAGATTTACTCCTGTAGGTTTTTTTTTTTTGGGGGGGGGGAGGAATGATCTTCTTACTGGCGCCGTAGTCGCCGTGAGTATTCGTGCCCGTTAACGAAATCGTCCACCTCTGTTTCCCGCAGCTTTCGGCGCTGGTTAACAGACGCAAGTGAGATTGTCAGGCGCTCATCGTCACTATCGACCCAAGCCGCCGCAGCCTCCCCGCCCTCCACATGCACAGCCTCCGCCGTCTCCGCGCCCTCCCCGTCCTCGCCACAAAGTGCAATCGTCCCCGCCCCAGGTCCCAAGCCCGCATCCGTGAAAAACAACTATAGACACACACACCCCATCAGCCAATTGCCTCAAAACACACACACCCCAAACAGCAGAAAAGAAAGAAAGAAGAAAAAACGAACCTCATCATCCGCCAACGCCGCCAGGTCCTCCCCAGGCCCGCCCACACCCTCTTCTGCCCCTCCCTCTACCACATTGTCGCCCTCCTCGTCGTCGGAAGAATAGTACTTCTCAAGCGCGCCCGCATTCTCGCGCAGGCTCTGCTGGAAGCCCGATAGATCGCCGAAAACGAGCTTTTCGAGCTCGAGCTCGGCGTCGTCCTTTGGCAGCGGTGTGCGGTCTTCTTTCGGGGGGCGCTCTCGCACGGCGGTAGTGGTGGGCTTGCGGGATTTTTTGGCCATTTTTTTTGTAGGAATTGAGGAATTTGGTGGGTTTGTTTGGATAGGAATTGATTTTTGGGGGGAGGGGGGGGGGGGTTTGTGAGTGTTGGTGCTCGGTGCTGGGTTTGGTGGGTCGAAAAGAAAGTTTTGGTGGGTGCGAAATTTTGAGCCTCGCACGGCGCTAGGCTGCTTTGGGAGTTTGGGATCATGGGAGAGCACTCGGTGGGCGTCATGGGTCGTCACTCGGTGGTGTTTACTGCGCAATCGTGATGGGCTGGTAAAACAGTAGAATTCTCACTGTATCTTACCCACGCCCATCTATAGTCCTAACAACCCACACCAAACCCCCATCCATCCACACAACAACAAAAAAAAACACATCTATTAAAAAAAAACCCCCCCAAACTTTTAATAAATTATATACAGCTCTAATTACATCTACCTCTTCTTTGTTCTCTTATACTCATTCGCCGCCGCGCCCTCCTCCGTCTGTATCATGGCCGTAAGCTTCGCCATCTTGGCATGGTACTCCTTGCTCTTCTTCTTGTCCTCCTTGAGCTTCTCGCGCGCCACAAAGCTGCTGTCCTTGCGCAGCTCGCGCAGCGCACCCTTGCGCTCGCGCTTGTGCTCGGCCTTGAGCTTGGCCAGCTGCAGGCGCTCCTTGTCTGGGTCGTAGGAGCGCTTGTCGGCGCTGTAGGACTCTTCGAACTTGGGGATAAAGGTCTTGATGGGCAGGGGCCGGTGGTGGTGGAGCTCGAGGGGGCGGCGGGTGTGTGTGGCGTGCGTGAGGGCGGTTGTGAGGGTCTTTTGGGTGGATTTAACCTTGGTCTGAGCGCAGAAGATTGGTTTAGTTTAGTTTCTATACAAGTCTTGAAAGGGATAAGGCAGGGGGAATGAACCTTGACATCCCGACTCAACCTCCCGCCACACTCCTTGCCCCCCAACCATGCCACAACCTCCGCTGCAGGCCCAAACACCTCCCCAAACGCCTTCTTCCCCGCCCACAGCGCCGCAAAGCCCTCCGTCAGCGACAGAAACGTGCACGCCAACACACACCTTGTATCCTCCCTCTCCTCCCCGAATATATCCGCAAACGCCATCTTCCGCGTACCACCACCAACATGCGCCTTTGTAATCCGCAGCTCCGCAGTCTCGTGGTACAGAAAGTTCCCCGGCACGGGCACTTGGAGCATGGGCGCAAGGAGCGAGAGACCCTGCAGCACAAAGCTGATGGCCTCGGGCACGAAGCGCCGCGAGAGCTTCTGGTACTGCAGGCAGAGGGTGGCAAGGTATGCGCCTGTTGCCAGGCGCTGCAGTGTCGTGGGCGGTGTCTGTGACAGCCAGCGGGCGAGCACGATTGTGGCCGGGGTCACGACCTGGTGAAAGTGGTCGGACGTGGGGTATATCGTTGCCACGGCCGTCAGGAGGATGAGGTCCGCGGGTGTGAGGTCCTCGCGGTCGTGGGCTGCTTTCAGGTGTGCGCGGAAGGCCTCGGCGACGGGGATGGGGTGGGACTTTGACAGCGCGTGGAGGTGGCGGATGAGAGTTTCGAGGGCGGGGAATGGGGGGGTGGCGGGGGTGAGGTTTGAGAGGTGCAGGATGTGCTCGAGGAGCACGGGGGCGAAGACGGCGAGTTTGGATTTGTTGTCGGCGTGGAGCTTGGGGTGGTGGAGGATGCGGATGCGCTGGATGATGGTGGGGTGGTCGCTGGGAGAGACGGTGCCGGTGATGGAGAGGAGTTCGGCGTGGGTCTGCGGGCACGGGTAGGTGTAGGCGAGCTTGGAGGACTCGGCGGAGGGTGCGGTGAGGTCGAGCATGGGGGCCCCGCCGCCGGTGGTTGTGGCGGTGCTCTTTGCGCGCGGCATCAGGTCGGCGAGAAAGTCGTCCTCCTCCTCGTCGTCCTCCTTGTCGGAGCCCGCAGCGACCTCGGCGTCAGAGTCGTAGTCGTCAGAGAACTCTGCGCCACTGCCATCGACATTCCCGTCCTCGTCAACGTCGACATAGCCGTCCTCAGAGACCTCGTAGTCGCCGTCAAGCAGCTCGTCGGGGTTCTCTTGCGTCTTGTCGGGGACGGCGGCGGCGGCGTCGGGGATACCGCGGCCGAGGCCGTACTCTGTGGCGTCGCCAAACTCAAAGTCGTCGTCGCCGTCGCCGCCGGCCCCGGCCTCGGCCTCGGCCTCTTTGGCGGCGGTGCGTTCGTCCTCGCTGTCTTCCTCGCCGCGCATCCGGCGCTGGCGGGCCTCCTCAAGCTTGCGCAGGCGCTCGCTCTCCTCGAGGGCCTTTTCCTCGGCCGTCTTTGTGCGCTCGGCGGGCTGCGAGCGCTTGTCGTAGACCATCTCCCTGACGCGCGCGTCGTACTCGGCATCCTCTTTGCCCTCCATCTGCGCCAGCCTGCCCGGGTTGATCTTGCCGTCGTCTTCAGCCTTCTTCTTCTCTGGCCGGGGCTCATCGCGGCCGGGGATGGGCTCCATGTTGGCGCCTGTCCCCGGGGCGTCGCCTCTAATCACCGGCTGCCGTCCGAGGAGAGCCCAGATGTCTGACATTTGCGCATCGAGCTTCTCGCGCTCGTCCTCGTCGTCCTCTTTCGCCTTCTGGCGCTCGTATTTGTGCAGCTTCGACTTTGCAATGACCTCCTTCATGACCTCCGCCTTTGACTTTTTCCGTTCGGGCTTCTTCTCGCCGTCGCTGTCCTCGTCATCGCCGCTGCCAGTGTCGTTGGGGCCCGCGTCGGGGTCGAGACGCCGCTTCTTGCTGAGCCGCCGCTCCAGCATGTCGTCGTCGGATGCCAGCATCTCGTTGCCGTCGTCGAAATCGTCGGCGCCGAGGCTCTTTCCAAAGTGCGTCAGCTGGTCCTCGTCGCCGTCGTCGAGGTTGAAGATGTCGCCGCCCCGCGCGCGCTTCTGTTTCTCCTTGGTGAAGCGCTCGAGCATCTTTTCTTCGGGCGTCATGGTGGGGTCGTTTTCGCCGAAGCGGCGGTCGACGATGCCGCCGGCTTTGTGCTTGCGCTGCATTTCGACGAGGAGCGTGCGTTTTCTCTGTAGTAGTAGCGCCATTGCACCAATTAGCCATCTTTAATCTTCATTCAATCCACATTCAATCCACAATCCCAATCCCAATCCCCAATTCTAACCCCAATTCCCAATTCCCAATTCCCAATCCCCAATTCCCGATTCTAATTCCCCAGAAACAGAAAGCCAGGGACCACATACATTCTCCTCGCCAATCTGCTTACTCAGCCCCGGCCGTCCCTTCGCACCCTTAATCTGGCCGCGGCCACTGATGCTGTGCTTTTCTCTCGTCGTCTTGATCTCGAACGGGTTGAACTCCTCGCGGATGCTCTGCAGCGCCACATTGCGGTCCAGGCGCTTTGTGGAGGAGCCTGCAGCAGCGGCTTGCTGCTTGGCGCGGACTGACGGCTTTTTCGATTTTTGGGGGCCTGTGATCCCCGCGGTGCGGAGAGACGCTTTGAGGCGCTTGAGCTGTGATTCGCCCATGGTGGATGTGGTGGTGGTGGGGGGATGAGAGGTGGGGGGGGGGAGTTGGTGAGAGCTGAGTTGAGGATTTTTGAAATATTGAAATTTTGGAGTGGCAGGGATGCGGTGTGCCAAGAGGTGCAGGTAGGGTAAGTCGCGTGCTGTTGCTGTGCGTTGTGGCGCATGGAACAAGCTAGGCAAGCCACACTGTAGTGATACTAGAAGTGAGTTTTAGCTGCGCGAGTTGGCGAAATTACGTAGAAATCCCTCATATAGTGATATATACTGTGGTATTCCAGTACTTTGGACCTTTTACTAGTGGACATTTGCAGTTGGCTTCTGCAATTTTTATGGTGGGCCACCAATCGCTGCATGGGAGCGCACGAAGAGATTGGTATCTCTCTCGTCAGGTTTACGTTCGTTGTTGTTTCTGTTCTGCGCGGGATGCAGCACGGTGAGTGATTTCCTGTGATGCAGCAGAGGCGCTAAGATAGCAATCCTTTTTTTTTTTTTTATCAACGACCGCAACCCCACACCAAGATATATCTCTGCGAACAACCACAACCACAACCACAACCTCAACCTCACCTTCAACCCCACAACCCACAGCATATCTCAAACAATTCACAGCTCAGATCAGTTCTAGCAAGAAAAGAAATACAGCCCAGAGAGACTCTCGCTCTCACCCTCTCACACACTCACCCCCCCCCCCCCCCCAACATGGTCTCCGCGGTGCATTCCCACCGCCCCACCATCAAGGCAAACAACAAATCATTCAAATCGCGCCATGCCACCAAGTCGTCTATCCGAGCCAAGAACAAAGGTACCTCTCCCTCTCCCCTCCCCCAAAATAAAAAATAAAAGAAAAAATAAATAAATAAAAAAATAAAGCTCTAACACAAACCCCCAGGCAAAATCGAAGACCCCGACCCCTCAGCCCGCAAGTCGCCGCACCAGCAGTTGATGTCCAAACTCGACCGACGCAACAAGGCCCGCCAGCTGCAGCAGAACAAGCACAAGGACCTCGTCAAGGAGACACGCATCTTCGACGGCCGCAAGGGCGCGCCGCGCATTGTGGCCGTGGTCCCGCTGTGTGAGGATGGTGATGCGAGGGCGGCGGTAAAGCAGTTGCTGGGGAGCTTGGAGCTGGAGGGGAATGTGCCGGAGGTGGGCAGTCTGGTTACTAGGTATGCTTATATATTACACTACTATCTCTATCTCTAGCTACTACTGCGGTATCTATATAGGTTTCTATTCATCTCATGCTTACTTACTGCCCACAGCGTCGAGCGCTTCAAGCAAAAGCTGCAATGGCTCACCCCGCCCCGCGACCTCCTCTCCACACTCGACGCCTGCAAGCTCGCCGACTTTGTCGTCCTCGTCCTCTCCGCGCAGCAAGAAGTAGACCCCCACGGCGAGCTCCTCATCCGCAGCATCGAAGCCCAAGGCATCTCCAACACCACGGTCGTCGTCCAACACCTCGAAACAATCGACCCCCCCAAGCGCCGGCCCGACGTCAAAAAGTCCCTGCACAGCTACATCAGCCACTTCTTCCCCGCCATCGCAAAGGTCAACTCCCTCGAGTCCCCGCAGGAGGCTTCCAACGTCATCCGAACCCTCTGCACCCAGCACCCCAAGGGCGTCCACTGGCGTGACGCCCGCCCCTACATCCTCGCTGACGAGGTCCGCTGGACCGATGCCGACGGCCTCGTTGTCGCCGGCGTCGTGCGCGGGAAGGGTCTCAACGCAGACCGTCTCGTCCACATCCAGGGCTACGGTGACTTCCAGATTGACCGCATCTGTGAGTACCCCACTGCCGCGCCCGCCGCCGCCTCCGGCGATTCAATGGCTCTCGACAACACAGAGCCCGCCTCCGCCGCCGTGCTGGCGACCCCAACCACCGAGCAGGACACACTCGAGGACCTTGCCCCGGAGGCCGAGATGCAAGACATCTCTGACGCGGTCTCGGAGGCCCCCACAAACATGACGGACCGCCGTGGTGTCCTCCTCGACGACCACCACTACTTTGACGACGACATCGACACTATCAACGTGCCCTACGAAGCCCCCCGCCGCCTCCCCAAGGGCACATCCTCCTACCAAGCCGCCTGGATCCTCGACGAGGACAGCGAAGCCTCGGACCTCGAAGACGAGGAGGACGTCGCCATGGTCGACGACGCCGTCGACCCCGCTGCCCCACGCCCCGAGGACGGCGTCGAGGGCCTCGCCGGACCAGCAATGACAGAGGCGATGACGGAATACGGCGATGACAAGAGCGAGATGTTTGTCGACCGCGCACCCGAGCAGGAACTCGCCGAGATCGAGGCCTTCCGCCGCAACCGCGGCAACGCACTCGACGAGGACCGCGAGTTCCCCGACGAGATCGAGCTGCACCCTAACGTGGCTGCACGCGAGCGTCTCGCGCGGTACAGAGGACTCAAGTCGCTGCGCTCCAGCAAGTGGGAGACGGAGGAGGACCGGCCATTCCAGCCAGAGAACTGGGAGCGCCTGGCGAGGATCGGGAACTACAGGGCTGTCAAGAACAAGGTTGTCAGCGAGGCACTGGTGGGCGGCGTGGCGCCGGGGACGCGGGTGTGCGTGTATCTGAGGAATGCCCCGGCGGATATTGAGAAGGACTGGGCGAGAGGGGGTGGTAAGGTGCTGGCGCTGTATGGGCTGCTGAGGCACGAGCACAAGCAGGCGGTTGTCAACCTCTCGCTCACGCCGAGCAGCGAGTATGCCGACGCCGTGAACGACGGGCAGACACCCATCAAGGCGAAGGACGAGCTGGTCGTGCAGGTGGGCCCGCGGCGGCTGGTTATTAAGCCGCTGTTCTCGCAGGCCGGCGGCACGGGCAAGAACGGTGTTGCAAAGTTTGAGCGCTACCTTATGCCTGGGCGTACGACCATTGCGACGGTTGTAGCGCCCGTGTGCTGGGGTGGGGTGCCGGCTGTGTTTTGGCGGCGGCAGGAGGGGGGTGGGATGGAGCTGGTGGGGCAGGGGAGCTTTGTTAATGTGGATCAGCAGAGAGTTGTCGCGAAGAGGGTGGTGCTCACTGGGCATCCGTTCAAGATACATAGGAAGCTGGTGACGGTCAGGTATATGTTCTTTAATGCGGAGGATGTGGCGTGGTTTAAGGCGATACCGCTGTTTACGAAGAGGGGGAGAAGGTATGTTGCTCTATTCCTGATACTACTCTTAGGTTTGAGGGAGATTTATTGACGGTGTTTGTGTTTGTAGTGGGTTCATGAAGGAGTCTTTGGGCACGCACGGGTACTTTAAGGCGACGTTCGACGGGAAGATTAATCCCCAGGATGCAGTCGCTATCAGTGAGTTCCTCTCCATCACTTTCATTTCACTGTTACATATTCTAACATCGTGGCAGGTTTGTACAAGCGTGTCTTCCCCCGCGGTTCAGAGGAGTTCCGTGGGTAGAATTATTTGTTTTGTATAGTTTTATGGGAATTACGGAGAAGGGAGAAAAAAAATCATTACACAGAAAATAAAATGAAAGGAAGATTATACCCTGGAGTATATTTATGATTTGCTGGGACGGGACAGAGGGGGGAAAGGAAGGGACCTTCGCTACGGGCCTTGTAAATAGAAACTAAAAAAGTTTGGCGTTTGTTGTTTGGATTTTAAATATACCGATTGTTTTCTTTGCAGGTTTTTTTTTTACTTTTGCTTATGGTGATCATGCCGAGATTTATGGTTTTACTTTACTCATCGTAATCGTATTGAGATTTATGGTCTTAAGTTGTGATTTAGGAATTTATGTTGTGAGATTGATAGGCGGGTAAAAGGTAATGATCCACCAGGCGGAAAACCAAACAACCCAGTTCCCTGTCTGTCGTCATGCATCGTCGTCATGGGCAGATCCCAAATTTTTTTTTTTTTTTTTTCCTTTCAACAAAAGTTTCCAGACGGTCCTTCAAGAAATAATCGGAAGAACTCGCCTCGGCGTGCAATCTCCTGCTGCAAGTAAGATTGGGGCCATGGGGGGCTACAGGAAAAAAACGTAATTGCCTTTGAAAACGTTGAAAACGAATCTAACACTTAGAGGTATAAACTTCCCCCAGAGGTTCCTCTAAGAGCAGGTGGTGGGCAAGAGGCGTTGGATGTCACTTAGGAGTAAGATGCACTCCGGTGGGTGTGTTTTCGGTCTAACACTTAGAGGTAGGTGGTGACGGGACGGTTGCTGCCCCTCGGGTTGGTTTATCACTTAGGAGTAATAACTGCATGCCGACAACCACCCCCTCCACGCCCCGATGGTGTCGGTCGGTCCGGTCACGAGTAACGGCTGATGCTCTCAGTGACTGCCTGGCCCCACTTTCTTTTTTTAAAACCTGCTTTTTTTTTTAAATTAATATCGGGAGAATGTCGTCCTCGTGATCTGTGTTTCACCGGGTTGGAAAGCTGTTGTAAGATCGGCCCGTTGCAGCTGGAGCTTGGAGACATGATGGATGCATCATTCCTGGATGTGCCTTTTGAATCAGTAGCTGTCATCCCCAGCTGCCGTGTGTCTCATTGAGTTGAGCTGAGGGTTCATTGAGAGGTCAAAACTACATGTACCTACGCGATATGTGTTTGGGGGGGGGGCACTACAGAAGCGGCGAGGCGCGTAACGGACCCCGCACGGCAGCCCGCAGGGGGAAGTCCACCCTTGCCATGGGGCGGGCCCTGCAGGATCTCAGTGCAAGTAATTGCGTTTATCGTGATTGGGCGATTGTGACACCCCTTCACCGAGCAGGGGGGTCGCTTTTGGGTTATCGGGGTTATCTATCTGCTGCGGGTACATACATATGTAACTACATACATGTACCACAACTTCCAACGGGCCGTGGTGGAGGAGGTGTAACGTAGATATCAGGCCCCGTAACCTACGTGCAGCCAATGAGAGAAAGCCGCTTTCAACCGGGACTGTTGGATACTTCGCCAGAGCTTCCCCGACTGAAAGCTTTCTTTCTGTGCCCGTCTGCCTGGTTCTGATTCTCCCCTCCCCCATCCCCCCGCGCATCCCCCTTCCCCGGCCGTCATAGGTGGTTTAAATATTGTCACGAGACCTTACGTAACTTTGGATCTGTAGAGGTGTATATAACCCACCATCTCGCCTCTTGTGCGCATCAATTAGCTACAAGCTTGCCACCATCTTTCTAAGTTCCATTGCTTGTTGAAACAAATCTATCCCACAAAGGACCTACACCAGAAACAATTCCAAGACCTATTACACAATTGCTCAGGTACTTGAAAGAGGAGAGCACGCGGCACTGTTCTATCTTACTGAAGCTAACTTATGGGTAGAGATCAGTCAAGATGTCACCTTCAGTTACCACGGATGCTACTGTCAAAGGGAACGGAAAGGCCCCCAGTGTGCACGTCGAAAGCACCAGTCAGGCTATTGAGTACGAACATGAGTTTGCTGCTCACAACTACCACCCATTGCCCATTGTGATGGCAAAGGGCGAGGGAGTTCGTGTTTGGGATCCGGAGGTTAGTCCGTCACGTTTAAGGCCTAAAATATACTCGCCGGTTTTTAAATAGTAGCACCCAGGCCCACGGACCTGGGAATGCTCAAAGATCCGACAGGTTGGTTTAGGGAAGGACAGTGATGACTGACGCCATTGGCTTTGTGCATTTAGGGCAAAGAGTACCTTGATTTCCTGAGTGCTTACTCCGCGGTCAACCAAGGCCATTGTCACCCTAAGATCGTCAACGCGCTAGTACAGCAAGCTCAGAGGTTAACCTTGTCATCGAGAGCATTCTACAACGATGTGTTCCCCGTTTTTGCCAAGTTCGTTACTGAGGTATGATCTTAGAACCCCCTATTAGGCTTTTTAATTATTCCTAGTTCTTTGTATTAAAAGGTGGCGTCTTTTATAGTACTTCGGTTACGAGATGGTGCTCCCAATGAACACCGGTGCCGAAGCGGTTGAGACCGGTATCAAGCTTGCTCGTAAATGGGGTTACAAGGTAAAGGGTATTCCAGAGAACAAGGCTCTCGTCTTTGCCGCCTCCGAGAACTTCCACGGCCGTACATTTGCTGCTATTTCTTTGTCCAACGACCCTGAATCCAGAGACAACTACGGACCATACTTGCCCAATATTGGGTCTAGGTGTCCTTCAACTGGCAAGCAAATCCGATACAACAATATCAAGGACTTGGAGGAGGCGTTTGAAGCCCACGGAAAGGAGACTGCTGCGTTTTTGGTAGAGCCTATTCAGGGAGAAGCTGGTATCGTAGTGCCAGATGATGATTATCTGAGCAAGGTTCATGAGCTGTGCAAGAAGCACAATGTGCTTCTTATCTGTGACGAGATTCAAACCGGTATTGCGAGAACTGGCAAGCTTCTATGCTGTGAGCACTCCAAGATCCGTCCCGATATCGTTCTTCTTGGAAAGGCCATTTCTGGTGGCATGTACCCGGTCTCGGCTGTTCTTGCGGACAAGCACATCATGCTCACAGTTGAGCCTGGTACCCACGGCTCGACATACGGCGGTAACCCTCTTGGATGCGCTGTAGCCATTGCAGCTCTTGAAGTGGTACGTGACGAGAAGTTGACCGAGAACGCCGAGGTTCTTGGAAAGAAATTCCGTGAAGGACTTCGCGCGATTAAGAACCCTGCTATCAAATTGGTTCGTGGTAAGGGTTTGTTGAACGCAGTCATCATTGATGAGTCAAAGACATCTGGGCATTCTGCTTGGGAGCTTTGTCTTCTTCTGAAGGAGAAGGGACTTTTGGTGAGTAGAGCCCGAGATATTACCATTTGAGAGCAAGATAACTAACAATAATACGTAAAGGCCAAACCCACCCACCAAAACATCATCAGACTCGCGCCACCGCTTGTCATAAACGAAGAGCAGATCGATAGGGCACTCAAGATCTTTGAGGAGGCCTTGAATGAACTGGTTGGTGTTTCGCCATTTCTCGTCCGAGGATCTCTATCGCTGACGAATAACCAATAAACAGCCAACCTGGAAAGAAGATGGAATCTCCAATGAAGAGAAGTCCTACAAGAATGTCCTCGACGACTAAATTTCTGGTTTCGATTTTTGGCATCTCGTTTACTTTGTTTTGTAGGTTGGATATATAGCTAGGGGTTCAACATGGTGTTGTGTTTTCTTGGTCCAGTGCGCCTCAAGTACAGTGGGTAATTTCCAGTTAGATTTTTTTATTTCTGGTCATAAACACCGGCTGGTTCCAGGTCCTGGGGTTTTGTTACAACGGTTTCTGGGTTTTTTCTTCAGGTGTCTGGGTTTTCATCACCAACTCTTTTACTTACTCTGCATAAGCATTTGTAAAGGTGTATTTGTATTCTCCTAGTTAAGGGTTTTATTTATTGGTTGTTTTTGTCAATTGTAAATATATTATTCTCTAACGAGTTATGGATCTTGTTTTTTGGTTATGGAAACATGTACTCTCCCAAGTGGTTGTTATTTCAAGCCCAACGATGAAGTCATCACGTCTCCTCTCTCTAGGTACATATAGGTTAGGAGTGTGACTTGGGCACCAAAATTAGCTACCTTTTGTCATCACAAACCCACATTGGAATTTTAAAAAGGATATCTGAACAGAGCTTTCCCACAGTCGCCGACAGACCTACAAAACTCAATCATCGCATCCACCTAGCACAAGAAATCTCACATAACTCATCACCAATCATGCTTTTCGACGTAAGTCATTTCCTTCACCACTACCTCGACATTCTCATGTAGCTGACCCACGCAGTTACTCTGCTTCACCATCATGGCCGCTGCAGACATCAGCGCTGCTGTCGGCATAGTTCTGTGCTTAAATGAATTCTTCAGCGACAACCGCTCCCGCAATGGTTTCGAAGATATGCAGCCACGAAACCGTGATTTTTGGTAGTCTGGTTTCGGGGGGGTGCCAATGATCGCTTTATCGCGTTTATTTTGGGCACATACCCCTGCTCTACATCTGCCCCACCCCCCCTTCCTTCACCAGCCGATTTTTCGGTTACATTTATCTCCCTTTAATGTTATTTTCTTCCTTTTTTCTATGCTAGACGGACGCATATAGATTGGTGGGTGTTTGTTTCACGACTCATAAACGAAACGAAGTATATTTTTGTAGTTAAAAATGGCTGTACGGAGAAATTGTTTATCCCCCAATAATCGCAGCTTTCACAGATTTCAGTGGCAAAATACTTCAATAGACGATATCACTGTCCGATAAGCGTCGGTCCATCTTGTATGGGTATTGACAAAGTCCTCTACTGGTAGTGGTTTTTTTTTTGTTCTACGTAGACATCAATCAAAACGTAACTTTAAATTACCCCCCAGCCACCACTCTACAAGTTAGTCAAGTAATCCTCAATCTCCTGGGGACTTAGTTTCCTGAACCGAGGTCCTTTGGCACCCTCAACACCTTCGAACCCCAGAAGGTGGTCGGCTGGAGGACCGACAATACCGATTTCTACGGTGTCTCCGGACATCTCACCCTCAATCTACAAACAGTGAGTTAGAATCGCTGTAAAAAGCTTGGGTGTTACGATAGATCGCGGTAAGATATCGTGGACTTACGGTCTCTTTCAATGTCAGGAGAGCAATGTGGATTGCGTCTTCGAGCTCTAGTCCATCAGCGTAACGCTTCTCGAGGAAGGTCTTTGCAGATGTTGCGCTCTTTCCGATGGCAGTCGCTTTCCATGGGAAGTATGAGCCAGAGGGATCGACCTATGTATGAATCCCTCATCAGCCTCCAAACCCTCGTCTATTCTAGTCAAATCCCCCCCCCCCCCCAAAGCGCCGTGGCTCACCTGATATAGCGCTGGTCCACCCTGCCCTGTACCGGCCGGCTTGTCATCCCATCCGGCAACAAGCAAACTGACACCAAAGGGCCTGACACCACCACTCTGAGTGGCCTCCTGCATCACCTTCGCAACGTCCTGCACCAATATCCTGGTAGGAGGGTATTCATTGTAGATTCGCTTGTAATCTGTGTGCGAGACCTTCCTTGCCTTGTCGGTCAAGACCCGGTAGTCGGGGCCCATTCCGGAGTAGATCATACCGATGTTAGGAGTTATGCGAGATATCTTCTCGAGTGACGACGAGTTCATGAGCGGGGTCGATGACTTCTTCTCGGTGGCTAGAACAACACCATTGGTTGCTGGGGTACGTGTTAGAGGTTTTCCATAAGTTTCGTGCTGAGAGAATGGATAATAACCTTTGATCCCTAGAGCAGTGACACCTTGGTTTACGGCGTTGAGAGCATATTCTACCAGCATGCCACAGAATCAGCCGCCCGTTTCATCTCATCTATCCATTTCCATCCACCAGCATCCAAAACTCCGCCCCGATATCCTTGATGTCTATCTCCATGATCCCGGAAGCTTCGCAAAAAGTAACATACCGATTTGAACAAGTTTCCCACTAGATAAACACTTGGGGTTAGCTAAGCATTTAAACTCCCGGGGAAGGTGGGGCAATAGTACTTTGGAGAGAAGGTTGTGAGAGAGAATGAATATCTGTCGGCCATTGTGAGAGCAGGATGGAGATATCAAATGGCAAGGGCAGAAACGATGGAAGGCGGGGGGATATATTTGGAGATGGAGCGGATTACGGAGTGGTGGTATTAGTGGGGGAGCTTGAAGCTGCGGCTCGACTTCGCGCTGATGAGTTACCCGGCTAGCATCATGAAATATCACTGACGAACGATATTCCTTGGCGGTTGCTCAAACTCATTTATGTGTATTTGATGTGCACTGAGGTCATGAAACTACAAAAGGCTGTATATAACCGTAGCTTTGAGCTTTTCAAAGTTTTGGGAAGATTATTTCGACTCGCCACATTGTTCTTTATGTCCTTGATTACGGATGAGCTCTGATTATATGATAGTAGCTAGAGTACATGTATGTGCGCGCGTACATAGGTGGATGGCTAAAAACCTATACCCTCAAGTCCTATTTGATATCTTGAGAACACATAACTATATTAATCAATGTGGCGGTACCGTGCCAGCTCCTAGTCGCTTTTAGTGTTGGGCACGAGCCGAGCTAGCTCGAGCATTGGGCTCGAGCTTTAAACTCGAACACTCTCCTTTTTATGAGCTCAAGCCAACTCGAGCTAATATTGGAAAGGTTCGAGCTTTTTGGACTATAAATAATGGATTGATGATCGCAAATCTGGATAATATATATATCGAAGATAGATTTTCTCAATTCGTCCCTAGAATTAAATATAAAAAAAGTATAACATCTTAAGATGACATGTATTTTCAGTAATATTAATCAGAGCTCGAGCCTCAAGTAAGTCATTCCTTTTTTGCTACTAGTAGAGCTATTATATCACCCGCCAGGCAGACCTTCACTTATGACAACAGCAGGGAGACCTTGGTTTCGAATCCCGAATGGAGCCGATTCAATATTTTTCTTCTTTCTTATAGATCATCTCAAGTTGTCCCTAGAAATGAAAAAAAGTATATAGAGATGACTATTTCTAACTATCCTAATGAGAGGTCGAGCCTAGCTAGGCTCGAGCCATGCTCCCGAGCTCGAACACCCCGAGCCTTCCTTTCCAAAATCCGAGCCAGCTCGAGCTCTATGTCAGGCTCGTGCCCAACACTAGTCGCTTTCCGGGAAACACCCAACAGGCTACAGGTCTTTTTTACCGCTTATTCTTTTTAAATAAAATCTAACAGTTATATTGGTCATCGGCATATAGAGTAAAATATATGTCATGACATATCGGAATTTCATTAGGCTTGTCTATTGAGTATCACAAAGGATCACTCGGAGTTGTCGTAAAAGCGGCGCTTCGCCTAGCAAACAACCCAATACCCTTGTAACAATTGTAACAAACTTCAAATTATAATATAGCTGAACCCTCTCATAATAATATTACCAATGACCTAGCTCTAGAAGCAAAGGAAAAAAACCAAAGCCGGGTAACTCGGAACATAGCACAGACCTGATAAGGCCTTCCCTGAAAACCTCCGAGAAAAGCGCCATTCAACTCCAAATGCTCCGTTCATCTGCCTCAAAATCGCTCTTGCGATCAGTACCCTGGCTTGGGAAATCGCCTTCAACACCTCGAGGTGTTTTCAAAAGATCTTTTGCCTCAACAGTTTCATCTCCCGAGAGTCGAGTATGTAATGCTACTGCCCCACCTGGCATGTAGGCAGCGCACTAATGGCGTTGCATCTTAGGACCCCGCAGAGCTCGACGAGATCACAACGCTACCAAATGGACTCCGAATAGCCACTGAAGCCCTTCCCGGTCATTTTTCGGGATTGGGTGTCTATATCGATGCAGGATCACGCTACGAAACAGACCGCCTAAGGGGTGTAAGCCACATCATTGACCGGCTTGCCTTCAAGGGTACAACCAAAAGGTCTTCCGACAAGATGCTTGAGATACTCGATTCGCTCGGCGGTCATGTTCAATGCGCCTCTGCTCGTGAATCTCTCATGTACCAGTCTGCAGTCTTCAATAAGGATGTCTCAAGCATGGTTGGAATTCTTGCTGAAACAATTCGGGACCCGTTAATTGGCGACGCGGAGGTGTCGCAGCAATTGGAGACGGCCCAGTATGAAATCGGAGAGATATGGTCGAGGCCTGAGATGATATTGCCGGAGCTTATGCATATTGCGGCATATAAAAATAACACTTTAGGGAACCCGCTGCTATGTCCGGAAGATCAATTGACAAAGATTGACAGAAATGTTATTCAGGAATACAGAAGTATCTTTTATCGTCCGGAGAGGATAGTGCTCGCCTTTGCAGGCGTGGACCACAAAACAGCTGTATCACTCGGAGAGAAGTACTTTGGCGATATGAAAGCCGAATCAATATCTACCAAGCCCCTCTCACCGCCATCAGCCACCTCCAGCATTCTCTCAAAAATCCCACTTGTAAAGAATCTCTCCACCAGCGCATCAAACTCCGCAGAAGCCTTGTCTTCATCAAGCATTCCGCCACCCGGGACTGCCCCATCACACTACACTGGTGGTATTGTCTCTCTGCCCCCATTCGACGGACCCACCCATCTTCCCACATTTACCCACGTCCATATCGCCTTCGAAGGACTTGGGATAGCAGACCCAGACATCTACGCCCTCGCCACACTTCAAACCTTGCTCGGTGGTGGCGGCTCCTTCTCTGCCGGCGGCCCCGGGAAGGGCATGTACTCACGTCTTTTTACCAATGTTCTCAACCAGCATGGATGGATTGAGTCCTGTGTTGCCTTCAACCATGGTTACAGCGACTCTGGTCTTTTTGGTATCGCAGCATCATGTCGTCCCGGCGCCGGGCACGCCCTCGTTGACGTTATTCTAAGAGAGTTTGCGTCAACGTTCACAACCTCTGGGTTTTCGGGGCTAAAGAAGGCTGAGGTAGATCGCGCAAAGAAGCAGCTAAAGAGCTCGCTGCTCATGAACCTGGAGAGTCGGATGGTAGAACTTGAGGACCTGGGACGACAGGTACAGGTCCATGGGAAGAAGGTCGGCGTATTAGAGATGTGTAGGAAGATTGAGGCTTTGGAGGTCGCAGACTTGAGGAGGGTAGCGGAAAGGGTGCTTTCGGGCAAAGTCAATAATAAGGGAAATGGTACAGGGAAGCCAACAATTGTGGTGCAGGCCTCGGCGGATGAGATTAGCAAGATTGGGGATTTGGGGGCGACGGTCAAGAGGTACAAGCTTGGAAGGTAGTGGCGCTCAGGAGAGCTATAGACCGGGAAAAAAAAATATGAGCAGTGGCTGTAACACTCCCGTGGGGTCTTGGGTGTTCTTTCTATTTTTTTTTTTTTGTGCCTAAAATATTCAAATGTTGAATGTAAGGATCTCCCACTGTACAATAGCAATTAAATTATGGAATATATTCGTTCCTCTTCCGTCGTACTTAACGTGCATGTCCCACTTGTTCTATTAATATTTCGCTGCATTGATGAGCTTTCATGTGCTATATCAACCAAGCCAAGCTTAGAGAAAACTGTGGCCATGTTTTTTTTCTTTCTTTTCTTTCTTTTTTTATCTGTGAGTTGAGGAATTTTGATAGAAGTTCTATGTGTGCTGCCAAACGGCTCATATATATTGCTAAACAAGGCATGAAATCCTATCCTCCCTGTCAAAAATATGAAGTTTAGACCCTACATAATGCATAATCCATGGAGAGTACTCTACTCTAGATTGGAGCCGAGCATAAGTACGTGTATGCAGGTACAGGTACGTACTGCATCGTTGCTTGGAAGCCAACAAAAGGACCAAGATTAGTACCTACAGCGTGTAATCGTATGCACATGTACTCAAAATTGATCCCTTTGAACCACAGGAAAGAAATAAATTGCGCGGAGTGTCGGTTGCGGGAATACTGTCATGAGGGGGTCACCGGAGGGGGGGGGCGGGGGCATTGCGGATTAAAGGCTTTCATGTCTGCCATGCCCCCTTTTCTGCATTTAGGATCTAGACAGCACTGTGCGTATTGGAGAAATAAGTACTTTACATATCATACCAACATGTACCTTTGGAGGGGAGGGCCCGAGGAGAGGCATCACATGGCTTCGGTATGCCGGGACCTGATACATACAGTCGCCCTCCGATGTAACGAATGCCACTATACCGAATACTTGCTGTACCGAACCACTTAGGCTAGCTTCTTTTTTGCTTTAGCAAAGAATTTAGTCTGCTATACCGAATAATACCGAATAATCTGCTGTACCGAACGAAAAATGACCCAATATGCACGTTCGTTATAGCGGAGGGCGACTGTAGTCTCGTACCCAGCCCGTTACTTGCAGCAAGCTGCTCAAAGTAGACGGGTTGGGGACGAGCCTATGTACGATCGAACCCGAATGCTTTCTCCTCTGGTCTAATGTGTTTAATGGAACGTGGGAGCATTTGTACGCTACAGTCGAGGCTAGTTTCTTCCTTCATTGTTCTCTTTCTCTGGAGATTCTTCTCCGCATCCCACTTATAGGAGGTGTAGGTAGATACATGTATGTTCTTTTGATTTCTTGGAAAAGGCATGTATGTACCTATGAATCATGATAGCTACTGTGATCGGCAGACATTAGAGTCTAGCAGAGGTGACCAGTTTGAGAAGGCAAGACAGGCAGGCGGCTAGCTTACTCTAGCAAGAGATCACAGCTTCACAAACCTTCTTGACTTTTTTTTCTCCTTTTTTTTTTCTTTTTTCTTTTCTTGAGTAAAGTCGAGTTAGGAAATTCCATATTTCAAATTTGCTCAAACCACGGGCCTAAAGTTCAGTGTTATTCGCAATCGCGATGAGTGCCAGATTACCGAACAAGTATGTACATGTGGCCAATAACAGGCCACTTCCCCTGGCATGAGATTGTGGAACGCCTCCGGGGAAGTCCGCAACGCATGCACAACCTATCATCTTAAAGTACAAAGTACTTTCCCCGCAACCATTATTTGAGGTCCTGCAGCCCACTTGACATTTTCTTGGTTTAGGCCTTTTCGTAGGTTATTATGTGAATTACGTTGTAGACATAACTAGAGTAGTATAATATGGCTAGAGTAGCTATCTCATTACCGGGGTTTTGGGCCAAATCTCTGGGCATCGGACCAAATCTATGTCTAGCTGTTGTTTTTATTTTTCCAAACCGTGGTAACCACAAGAGTTTGTACCATACGGCCGGTACTATGGTGGCGGACACGACAACGGGGTCGGTCCTGGCAGAAGTAACAAAGTTTCAGGCGCTGATCAGTCCCTTTTAGGGAAGTGGTTAAGCCTAATAAGGACAGATCGAGTGCTGACTCGTGAGGATTTCAATTCGGCCTTAACAAATTTGTATGGTAACAAACTTTTGTCCTGCCTAACAAAATTGAAATCCTTTTTTCTCAACAACAACACAACCTAATTTAATTTTCAGACCGTACTTTGATTCTCCTACTGATTCTCTAAAGAAGTAGAGTGGTTGAATTCAAAAATCATTGATTTGTGGTGAAGAGATAGATTTGGCGTTCTTCTGCTTTTATCGACCCCGTTGTCGTGTCCGCCACCATATAGAGTATTTATCTGGAAGCATCATGAAAATGGATCTGAACCGCCGATCCAGAGCATCTGCCGGTGAATGCGGTGTTACATAACATTGTGGCTTTCCTCCAAGCCGGAGAAATATGTATCAGGCGGAGGCTGGGACGGTAGTGTTTCATGCGACAGCCGTTCCCTTTCGATTGGCTACTGTTTACCATGAGTCGTTTAAGAGTGCCTTCTTTAGGTCGTGAAGTTGCGATTGCTAGCATACGTACTGCATACAATCGTTTTTTTACAATCATAAAAGAAAGCTGACTAGGGATTTGGAGTTGGAGGGCACAAGTGAAACTAGACAGAGGATAAAAGTAAACTGAAACCTCTTGGTTGATATGAGCTTGGCATCGATGTGACGGTCAGCGATGACGGCGCCTTGGGTTCTTGTAGCACACAAAGATGAGCGCTCTCATGTGAAGCTTGTCTCGGTATTTCTTATAATTGTGAAACTGAGCTGCAAAAAAAAAAAGATGAGAACAGACCCCTTTCCTTGAAGATAAACATGATATTTCGGTTTTGTGCCCTATTTTCACAACAGCTCTTGAGCTCTAGGGCTCACAAGAACGTTAGATCTATAGACTTGAGGGGAAATAAACTGCATGTATACTAATACTTGTGTCGGCCGGGCTAGCCATAAGGTACCAACAGCTGTGGAGCATGATACATCTACCTAAGTTACCACCGGTGGCACAGAACGTTAATTATTAAATGTTCTCTAATAAATTACTTGATCGTGACTCGGATAGCCACTACCCGGATCTCATTTTCCCCTTATCTAGAGCATCTCTAGTTGATCTTAAGCTTATAAAAGAATTCTGACGGGGATGAGAAATGATCTATGGTGCTGGATCATTCCATAATTATATAAATCGATTTCCATATCATCAGATATCACTCGATTGAGATTTAATCTCATTAGAGCGTATTTGACAACTGTCGATTTCGACAATTGACAGTTCGGCTTTGACAGTTGCGGGTTGCAAAATTGACATTATACTTCACGAACTCTCAAGTTTATATTAAATTATTTAGTAGATCTCGACCATTATCAGTGGTGATGAGATCGAGACATAAGGCCTTTTGCGCATTGATAGAGTCCGGCTCCAAGCTCCGGTACCCTGTGCCGATACCCTCATCAATCAAAATTGACGGTTCGGCAAACCGCTATTTCAGCCGGCGAACTGTCAATTGTCGGAATCGACAGTTGTCAAATACGCTCTATTCAAATGCTTTTTGCTGGTACTTCTGCTACTTTTAACATCCGTCTTGCAACGAGCATCTATGTCAGTATTTCAGTGGCATATTAAAGGTTGTCCCTAAATCGTCGGTTGGTGCATCACGGGAGAAAAAATTACATAACAAAAATGGCCTGGGTATCTCGTTGTAAAGGCGCGCCTCGAGACTCTGCGGTCACTGCGGTGAAGTCGCCACATACAAGTCCCGATTCTACATTACTAAACATGCTGGGGTACACAACTAGCACCTCAGCATCTCTGCTTTGAGGACGAACTCACCTCAGCACCATGCTCTACATAAAGAATCCATCTCAAACACCAATAGATGAGCGTGGAGTCCGGAAAAAGCTCCTGGAAAGTCCTGGAAAGACTGATTCCCTCCCATGAAAGACACAACAAACCGTGTGCTGTGGTTCGCACATAAGGTGCCTTGCCCAATAACTTGGTGGTTTATACCTGTCTATCATGTCTTGAAGTCGCAGCTCAATCCAATTACACAGGCTTCGATGGCTTGTTGGGTGGTATATGCGCGCAGTTTACTGATTCCTTATCGATCTTAGAAAATTTATAGGTACTGGTAGCCGATAGTGAAAGGTAGATCTCAGCGACGTCCCTAGATGTACATACTTATAACAGACCGCCCCGTAGGTTTCCCCAACTTTCAAATTGGATCCTTGCGTGACGGTGACAGTGGCACCCGTACCGAACTACGCAGCTCCAAGCCTGATGGCCACTCTACATGTAGACTGCCTCGATTTTAGACCCCTGCATCCTGAGTAACTAGATCAGTGGAGTAGAAGTGCCAAAGCGGGCGATCCGAGCGTCCGCTCCATACGCGCATAATACTGCAGACGCTACGACGCACCCTTATCCTCTGAGAGGAACTGGCTGAATAGCTCTCCGCAATAGGCCGAAATTAGTGCCACAGGCGTATCTGCTCTCACAAGTTGAAACCGAGCGATACTTAACTCGAGTAGGATATAGCCTGGTGCGCAACGTTTAATGGAGCATAAGATTCAAGAAGTCCCCTACAAAGGAAAAGGGAAAGAAAACACGCTGAATTGATATATTCTGGGCACAATCCCTCGTCACCGTGTCTTCGCCGTTTGGCACCACTGAAATTTTAATGACGGATACGGAGGCTGCTGCTGCTGCTGCTGCTGAGAATGAGGCACTCACTGATCTAGAGCACGAACTCACGCTTATTGCTTGGGGCATTCTCATTGGATTTGGATACTTGACCGGATGGAAAGCATACAGACAAACGTCAAAAATATGTCGAGAGAAGAGGTATAGGTCACCTTATTTTTGGTGGGTTTGGATGGACTATGTTTCGATAATGCTGTTTGGGGTACTTGCTTGGATCCTTAACCAGAATCATATTAAACCTCAGTTAGTCTCTCCTGTTTTCTTTCTTTCCTTTATTTTCTACTTTTGTTGATTAGTATTCATTTACGAGATGGAGGCACGTGGACTGTCTAGATGCTGACTGGGGGGTGTGTCCATAGACTTTGGCTCTATATCCCACTTGGTAAGTTGGTCAAGCATATTGGGTGATTTCATCTGAGGGCATTTCTATTGAGAACTTGAACCTAACGGAGTTTCTCCGCTTCCAAAGTTGCCTTATGGGCCATTCAGGTATTTAGCTTCTATCTCGTAGACGCGGGATGAATTAATGTTAATAGTACGTTACTATTCGTTAGGCACAAGCGTTATTACAGATAAACATCAATCGAATCGAGCTTATAGCTGTTGACAAAGCTTTCAACAATAGAGTGCGGATAGGGTGCTTAGCCATAGTTTCTGTCTTCATAGTAGGGACATTTAGTGTCTGGATTCCAGGCCGACTTGGGACCTCAGCGAAGTAGGTATTCGGATCAATATCAAGCTTATGCCGTACATGTTTCGTTTTCACGAATGTCTATGGCTATGCTACCTCGCTTTCTTTATCCGCATTTGTTTTTATTTTCTTCAGAAGTTAGTACTAAGAAACAGATGAAGAATCACACAGATTTCGAAGGTTTATATCGAGGTTCAAGGAACTCTGATAATTCTGCTCGACATCGCTCTGAATTCATACTTCATTCAAACCGTAAAGGCAACACTTATCGATCCCGGGCTCGACAAGTATAAGCCTCTAGTCAGCCACAACCTCATGCTTGTGTATTCTGCGATAACAGTTGAAGTAAGTTTGCCCGTTCCTATAATTACCTACAGCTACCATTGCTAACTAATCTCTAGGTCGTCGCGCTGGGCCTAATGTGGCTCCCTGCGAGTCCCTTCGTGTAAGTTTACCCAGATACCAACTTAAGCACGCCCACCAGCGCGCCTCAAACTAATAAAAATATGCATTGGCACACAGCTGGCTCCAATACGGCACAATCGCCTGGATGGGCAAGCTCAACGTTGAGCTTAGCATGGCGGACCTCATCATGAAACTTGCATACCACACGCCTGAACCATCGTCGCTAGAACTACGACCAATCTCTCGCGCCGGGTCCGAGCAGATATCAAATATGTCATTTGTGGATTCACTTGCTCCGATTATTACTACTACAACGCTTGTCCCGGAAACTAACACTCCTCACGGTATTGTAGCAGGACCTAGTACCGCCGACGCGCAATCAATCCAACCCAAATGGCTCGTGACGAAGACGACGGAGATTGTTGTCGAGATTGAGGAGATTGGTAGTGGCACGGAGCTACCAATGGAGCATGATCGAGAGGAACGCAGGTGGGAGAGGGTGGGGTATCATGGGCGGATATCGTACAAAGTCGAAATTAGCGCTGGAAAGTAATAATGTGTCTTTGTGGGGAGAGGTAATGGCGTTGGAGTTAGTTTTGTTTCGCTCTTTTTTTTGTTTCAGTACATATACGATTAGTTATGCAGTGAGGGCCAATGATTTTTTATGTGGAAAATTAAATTTTATTATTGGGACTGGGTCTTGCTGCAGGGGAGCTGAGGAGGGTGGGTCGGAGACTTGCATACATGTAAAGGCCTATACTATCATTTATTGGGTGTCTCTCAACATCTTATAGCGGACAGTACGGATCTTAATTATTTATTCTCGACGGCTCGTTGATTATGTTTGGCTTGAAGACTCTTATTCTAGCACTTCTGCATGTAGGGACACATGGTAGTTGCATGATGTGAAAACCACGCGAGTCTAGTTCGCACATTACTGCGCGTCCTGTTCATGACCAGGGGGAGGAGGTGTATCTCCCCCATGTTTCAACCTTTGGCCCAGCGTTCTTCCCCTGATTAACTCCATGCGTGAAATGGCGTTTTAAGGTTTTACTTTAAGGTTTGATAGCTACTGACTGTTTCACCGACAGCTGCAGAGTAATCCATCTGTCATCCACGAGACTACCTATATGTAGGGTATGTACGTAACACCACGCGCGAATTGTGCTTCTACGTTCGCACATCCGAACTGTGAAACAGCCCCACTTTGTCCTCAGGCAGGGTAGCGATCTCAATGGACGACATACAAGAGGGATAAGGGGAGGGGGGGTAGAGATAGATGACATCGATTGTGTTCGAAGGATTGGGTTACAACCCAGGAACTCAGTCTAGGAGTGTATGTAGATACATGTAGTAGGCTGGGGGGGCTAAGTGCGGTTTTTACCTATTGTTTTCTGGAGATCGGCCTTCAACATGATAGAGAACACCCTAGTTCTGCCAGACGGAGGAATCTACTAAACAGGATGGTGTGCGTGATCATCCGCTCAAATCCATACAGTTCTGTCTGCACGATGCTGGGAGCATCCCCTGTATCCCCGCAAGAAATAATTATAATTATATGCGCAATGAACGCAGAAGAGGAACAGCATACGTATGTACCTCTCGCTTTTCCTGCCGATGTTCCTTGCGCACATACGGAAGTGGGCTGAATACGAGCGAGACTGGGAAGGAACACTCGGCTTGAGACATACATGTTTTTCGTCGGGTAGAAAGTCGGTTTCCCAAGCTCGTATCGTGATGCCAAATTAACGGCATGTGCGGGGAGATGGGCCCGGCGCTTTTGATTGGTGGAAGGTGAACCTGCTTGTCGCTGGCTTCTTGGAGTAAGTGTGGCTCATGGTGGGAGCATTTACTGTGCAGAGGTTTCGAGAGGGTTGTTCTGGCATGATGTAGAGATGTGGTGCATAATCGTAGAAGAAACCGTTCCGGGGGTTCGGTTCATGAGGCAGCACTCGCTAAATTAGTCACACTGGATCACTCGATGTCGTGATGCAACGCAAAGAGAACTAAGGTGAGTATCCGCCATATGTGGAAACACCGAAACACCCACCATTTCCTTATTATCAAACGAAAACCCTACGAGATATTCGAACCACTTTCCAAGGGTGCTAGAGATTTCAATTGTGGGATTGTTATACAATCTTTACCCATAAAAAAAAAAAGAAAGAAAGAAAAAAAATCCGGTATGGGTATATTAAGACCAACCAAAAGAAAACAGAAGAATAGTTAAAAACAAGCGTACTTAATTGGTATTCAAATTCAAGTTCTTCCCATAGTTAATACGATTGTCTGAAGGATAGTTTTTCAGGCCCTACCAGACTGTTTCCAGCTAGTCAAAGGTTAATCATCAGTACCCTAACTTTGTAAGCCTAAAATCGGCCATAAATACACGTAAATACCAGATGTAGAATGAGCACTCAGCATGTTACCTGGGCGTCATGCAAATTTCTTTCCCAATAGGGCTACTACCACAAGTACATGTGGTCACAGAAGGGCGCGGCGTAAGTGCCGAATACAGACGAAGGGATATGTGCTGGGTTTCTAGTAGGCTAGCTCTTCTGTAGCTAGTGTACAGTGTATGATGAGCTAACGTAATATCTTTAGGTGAGCGATGTTTGCCTCATGCCGTACACATAATCTATGGTAGAGAACACTGCAATGCCACGAGTTTTTTCTATCTCGATACCATCGCCTCCAATCAAACACCACGCCCAGCCATGATTTCAAAACGTCATGGAATATAATCCTTAAGGTACCACCGCAATAATTGCTTCTGAATCAACCTCAGCAATAGCTGAACAACAAAGTCGGGGCCACGGACTTGAGCTGGGCCAGAATTTTCCCGCTGTCAACGACTTCAAAACGGCCCTAGACTGGTCTATACAAAAGAGGTTCCCCTTCAAGGTGCAGAAAAGGAGTCAATCTCGAAAAAAACCACCATTACACCAGTAAAAGGGTGAGCATAGAGGGGTCGGAGCCAATAAGTTGAGCTTCAAAGCACTAGCCACTATCTCATGCAAGCCATACCATTGCTATATCAGTCAGCTACGTACTTACATACAGGCCAACCGCAATCACCACCTTTGAGGTTCTTCCCCTTGCTTTATTTCGCACCAGGGTAGTTTGGTAGCATCATACGCCCTGAATTAGCTGTATACATGCCTCAATCTGATATTCTTTTTTTTTTGTTTAATTCATTAATTGACTCGATCTGATATCATTGGATGGACCAGGAGAAACTGTGTCTATTGGTATCATTCTGTTAACCAATACTTAAATATCAGTGAGCGCAATAAATTTACAGACTCTTAATTGGGCCGGTGCTCACGTGGGTGCATGTAGTTCGGACCCCAGAATCGGCACTGTTAGAACACTAGTGTGATCATAATGTATCACTCGCTATAACGCTAATTACACATCCAAATCGACTAAGCCATATTCATCCGGGTGGGTGCGTGGAAGAAATCAAACATTTCATTGATAGACTAGCGTTACACTCATCCAATAGTTACAGCTTAACAGCTCAACCCATCACTCATCATCATCCTTGTGACGGGATCTTCTCCATCACATACCCCTTACGCCTCAAGAAAAAAGAATGATCACAAGAGGAACCGTTCCCTTTTGGTCACATAAGTGAAATTATCTACGTCTCAGGAAAAACCAACAAGGGATACATAAATGTCATCAAACAACGCAAAACAAAATCCAATAAGCCAAGTATTTTTCAACCTCATGCAACGCTTCCAACAATCAACGCAGCAACACCTTCTTCTTCTGCTCTTACTGTTATCTTAAGTGCAACTCCAGTCTTGCTGCTATATGCCATCTTGACCTCGGCAACTACCCGACCACCAGATATAGTCTTGCCAAAAAGTTTCAGGTTGTGTGTGGATGTACTGACAGCAACATCGCTACCCTCAAGCGCTTGCAAAGAAAGGGTTTGCGATAATAGCTCACATGCTTCTATTCATTTTGTTAGTAAAAGAAATCAATAGTGAAATTATTAAGGGCACATCTCATACCTTGAATTCCTTTGACTCCAGTTCCCAGCGAAAAGGTCTCGGTAACTTCTTCACCTGCTGCGCCAACTTGTTCCCATACATTCCCAAAGCTTCCCGCGAAGTTTGGTACCACATAATCACCACCGGTCAACTCCAAGTCCTCAACCTGGTACTCATCTTCAAATCCTTGGTCCTCTGGTTCGCCAGTACTGGGATCGATCTCCTTGCTAGTGAATTTGAGAACGTTGGTGAAGGTGGCGGTGGCATAATTGCTCTCTTCGCCAATGCGCTTGAAGGCTACATATATAGTTCCTTGCTCGTCATTGCCCAATTTTGGTGCTGGAATAATAAAGTCTTCCAACAAACTGACACCTCCTTCACCATCTTCTGGGTCCGAGGGAGTAGTAATCATCGATACGTCTTCTAAAACAGTGTCTGTAAGAGTATTCTTGACGTTGAATTGAAGAACGATATGTTCTTTGAAGATATGCTTGACCGCAACAACAACATATTCTGTTTCGGACTCAGTGAGCTCGACTTCTCGACTAGATTTCAAAACAGGGCCATAAGGTTTCAATTCCGGAACCGCAGCCAGTTGTTGTATATACTTTGCAGATGCAGCCGCGGCAGATGTGACAGCCTCTGCTGCAGTGGATGGGCCAGCCGATGGACGGGGCGCACCAGAAGTGGGTGCTTTGAGGGTTGGCATTGTCGTGGAACGCAGTTTGAAAGAGCGATCCTCAGCATCGGCCTCAGCACGTGTAACAATGGGAATGGAGGAGAGGTCAAATGGTTGCGAGAAGGTTGATGCGTCTCCGGTGACATACATGACTAGCTGGTGTTCGAATATCGGTAGAGAAAAGGAGGATTCGTTCTTAATAAACCTCCCAGCCACCTCTTCGCCATCCTCCTGCTGAATTAACCTCAAATTGAGGGCTGCCCTGTCTCTGACTTCATCATCGGGATCATCCAAGCATCTGGTCAACAATACAACCACACTCTTCTTCACCTCTGGATCAACTTTCTCCCCCTCTTTACTCGCGACACCAAACTTTGCCAATGCAGTAACCGCTGCAGCACGAACTACTGCATTCTCGAGAACGACACGGTTATAGATATACCGAATATACTTGGTTGGCTGTGTAGTTTTCGGTCCTTCTGTACCAAGCAGGTGCAAAATGCGAACAGCGAGCTTGGTAAACTCACAATCCTCGATAAACTCGCAGAGATGTGCGAGTGCTAAATGGTGTGAGAAGAGTATTTTTGCTGTCAAAAAAATAGAGCTTACCTTCTTCTCGACTTTCAGGCACAAACTTGATTAAATCAAACATGCTTTCTACTACAGTCTTCTTAAATTCGTAGCCACCCTCATCTCTCAGAACCCCGCTCAAAAACGTCAACATCGCTGCTTGCTTGCTAGGGAACTTCAAACACAATGTACGAATCGCCTCCACGATAGTAATCTTGAATTCATCTGTAATGTCGGCCATGAGTCCGCTAATTTTGCCGATAAGTCTATCCACCGAAGTTTCATTTCCGGTTTTGAGCAGAGTGGTGATAGCAAAGGTCGCAATTGAACGATTGGAATTATTGAGCAATGTCTCAATATCCATGTTACAAACGTTGACCGCAGAGGGGCGGATGGACGCGAAGTTATGGAGGATCCGAATAGCAGTGAATTTAGCAACAGCCCGAGGAGATGTGAGATATAGTTGAAGAACTAATCAATCCTATTATTACTAATGCACCTGGCCTTCGGGGAAGAGTACTTACCATTGATAGCTGGAGCGACCTCAGCATCTGTTACATCTCGCAACTCGCATATCGCTTTAGCGGCCTCGAAATTTACCATCTCGGCCTTATGCCTTAGCCATCCTTCCAACAGAGCGTACATTGGCTTTCTCAAACTTGGGTCTTCGTCGGCAATCTTGGCAGCAAGCCGCACCAACATGATAACAGCAGCTGGGTTCTTAACGGTTCCATTCGCGAATTGTTGTACCATTTTCACAAGCGCCATTCGATCGTGAGAGCGCATTTGATACAGAAGACCGATAGCATGGTATTGGGTCATACCGGAACCTTGAGGCACAGAAGCTGCAGATGAACCGAATCCTAAGCTGAACCCCCCTGACTTGGATCCAGAAAGCGCAGCTTCTTGGGTTTCGTTTGCCCATCTGCGTACAACATCGCGAGCAGTGGGGAGTAGGTGATAAGCCGATACAAGCGCTGCAGATGAGACCGAGGGATTTTTATCGACAATTGCAGTCTTAAGGAGACGCTCTATCGCTTGAACCGTTGTGCCCTGTGCCACGACCATGTCAGTCTAGAGTTAAGAATAGCTATACGTGGAATCATGCGAAGATCGAAGGTGATAAGGCATCATATCCACCGGATTCTAATATTTGCCAATTGATCCCCAGAACCGCCCTAAATCCAATCCCAAGCTATTCCGAGACTGAGATAGTTTCTCCGACTCACATCAATGATCCTACACAATGCTCTTATAGCATTCGCCCTGTAAACCTCTTGTTCCCCTGCGCCCCTCCCACCACCGGCAACATCTTTCATAACTGAAGATGTAACCATGATGACATCCTCGGCGGTGTCCGCTAGCTCCTTGATAACTAAGTAAACCATCTGCCTAAGCGAAGCATCGCGATGTTGGAATAGCTTGGTTATTCCAAAAAAGAGAGAAGTTGCTTCGGATGTAGGGAAACGTTCGCCAGTATGAAGTAGATAAGTAATTTTTGTCAATAAGATGCGACATTTGCGGGGTGATATGGGTGATGTGTTGAAAAGCCGTGCTTTTGAGAGCATCAGATGTCAGCTACTAGCCTAGCATAGTTGTAAAGTTAAAAGAGTTAATTGTGGAAGCTTACCTTCCTGGAATACAGAAGTACGGTCAACTTTGAAGATTGCTTGGTCTGCATCTTCATCTTTTTTTGAGTAGCTCATGGTGAAAGGGTGGATAGCGGGGATAGCGGGGAGGTTGCGGTCAGATGTGGGGAGTGGAACACAGCTGTCTCCTTTTCGTGCAAAGAGGCTCCTCCGTTGAAAGTTGTCCAGTTGACGCAGTTAACTCGAGCATTAAATTACCCGGCCGGCCGTTACCCAACCCTGACTGGAGTGCATACTCCTACTCTTGGAAGCTCCATGTTTTGAAAACCTTTCTTGAGATCTCCGGTAATTGATCACATTTAAGTTAGATTCCCTCAATTACCAAATCTACTTCATATCAAGGCTTTATACCAAAAATTGCGATGCCATGGTCAAGCCAATTAGGACCATCGAGTGAGCTGTAGTGATTGAAGCCTAAGTACATTTGGTTGGCCTCATTCCAACAGATTTATTCTTCACTTTGACCTATCTACTTTTATTACTAAAATTTCTAGGGAGATGTAATTTGTGTTAAAGATACACAACTATATGTATATTGTTGCACAAATACCTATCACAATGCTACCCCCATCTCCGCCCAATCTCAAGCGTCCAAAATTATGATCGCAGGAACACACGACCAGGTTCCATACCAAACCCCCCCGCCAGAAGCACACAGGACAGAGGCGAATAAGAGTTGCGACATGCTTTACTATTAGCTCAATTGAAGGCCATGTACACAATCACATCGAATTCAATAACACATATATAAATATACTCACTCGTATTCTCTTCGCTCATGAATCCCATTTTACTGTCATAGGGTTCCTGCTCAAAAGGATTGGTTCGCCCTTAGATGAAGATAATCCCATATCCTATGCTCCACAACGTCGTCTTGGCACTGTAGAGCCTACCCACGCGTGGGACATAGTACCACTACACTGGAGGTAAATCCCGTAGGTTCAAACTACATGTACCTGTACATAATATCATGCCGGTGTTCCCGATGGCTCAGATAGCTTAACCAAATTGTAATTCCAGGAATAATGGATGGCATAATTAGAATTCTATCGAAAAATAAACAAAAAAAGCGTCGAAACCCAAACCAAACTGTGACCATTACGCCTGTGAGCTCCTCTACCAAGCAGTGATATCATCCACCTCTCCAACCGTCCCAGCTTTCACTTCACCAATTCCATCTGTCTCCTCGGCAGCTTCTACATTTATCGGCGGTCTATCCATAAATTCCGGTAATGTCTCTTTTAAGAAACCCAGTATATGTCTATTAACCTCCTCGAACTGTAGCAAAAATGCATCGTGGCCCTCAGGGCTATCGATTGTTGCCAATCGTGCATTCGGTATGAACTTTGCTAGTTCTTGTTGTTCGGCGTATGTAAACAGTCCATCACTCTCTATGCCAATCACAAGAGCTGGTTGCTCAATGAGACGCAATGCAGCTCGGACATCACCATCATCAACACGGCCACGAGAAATATCATGTGTATCGAGCTTCCGAGTGATGGCAATGTAACAGTTTGCGTCGAAGCGCTTTACAAACTTGTCTCCTTGATACCGCAGGTAGCTTTGCGCGGAAAAGTATGTTGGACATTTTTTCCTCCCGTTCGATATTGGAGATCGGGGAGTAGGGACTGGAGGCAACCCGGGCGGAAGGCCCGAGGAAACACCTTCTTCATCCGCCTTCGTATCTAGTTGAGTGCCAGCCCCAGTGTGTCCTAGATTGTCCAGTGCAGGAATTGAGGAAATTGAGCTACTACGAGATGGTAATCGCCTCGCATTTTTGAAGCCTTCGTTGTGGATTGCCCAGTGCCCCTCACCGGGGGTGCTGGGGGTTTGGTTCCCTGGAGAGTTTGGTTGCGGGTTACGAGATGGATCGGGTGTATTGCGGCCGAAGCGGGATTCGAATGAGTTGCGACTAAAAACAAGTCAATATACCATGAGCTATTGAACCTTAAGGGCTACGAACGTTCGATATGTCAACAGCGCACTCATTCTTGCAGCTCCCAATCCCGTAACAGGGGGATCTTCAAATGGGTAATAGCCATCCTCTATCGCTTTTGGTTAATGATACTTTCAACAATTACCTTGTGGGGTAGAAGTTTACTTACCATACTTTGGATCTGAATAAATACTCTGCCTTTGTGCTTCTCCCCACGAGATACACCAAGCCGAGTGACGAGAACTTGTAGCAATCGGCACTATGGATTTAACATAGTCTTTTCCAAAGTACGCCCACTCAAGTACAAGCATTCCTCCCATAGAACCACCAATTACCACAGCAATCTCCTTAACTCCCAAGTAATCCAATATGAGCTTATGAATGCTAATGTGTTACTCCGGTTAGCTCCAGATCCTATCAATCCAAACTGGGAAGGCTACCGACTTGACATCATCCCGCACCGTCGTCAGTGGGAACTCGGGGCCATAAATCCTCCCAGTCTCTGGATCCGTTGTACATGGTGAAGCGCTACCATACGGACTTCCAAGACTGTTACAGCATACAACGAAGAACCTACCCGTATCGAATGCCCTCCCAGGTCCAATTAGAGGACCCCACCAATCCCAGACATCGGCGCTGCCTGTTAGTGCATGGCAAATCACCATGACATTATTGCGGGCCTCGTTCAGACAACCAGACGTCTTGTAGGCTACAGGAACATTTGTAAGAGTCACGCCGGACTCTAGGGTGAAGCTTGGGATCAGAGCGATCTTCTGTCCGGAAATCAGCTTTGAGAATGGATTCTCAGGCTGTGATTTGTGGTGCTCTAAGGGCAGCGACGAAAGAGTCATTCTGTCAGCTGGGATTGGTGGTGTGGGAGGTGTTGCAATATGGTTTTCTTTGAGGAAAAAACTTGTAAGAAAAGACATAAGCACATACCGTACTTCCGTACCTCGGCAAGCGCATTTTCAAGCACAGCAGGGAGTTCTGGTACGGATACAGGCATCTTGTTCGCTTGTGCTGGTTTGATTTCTAGATCGCTCTAAGCTCTGCGCTTTTATTTCTACGGAAATATGGGACTCTTATATCTTAGTGGGGCAGAGATGACAATTCTGTTATTCAAAATTTTACACAAGCATTGCCAAGACCAATGCTAGTCGGTCACGCCTTATCGCGTTATCATCAGCAGAGCTTATTGATTTCTCAGCTAATAAACGTTAGAATTGCGTGCTTGAGGGGCCTAAAGATACAATATTGTAGTGAGACTTCTTACTATTCTAACGGTTGTAATGATTGGAATGATTGGAATGAAACGAGTCAAAAACTGACATGTCATCTTCTAGCTTCCAGACTCATGTGTGCGCATATGAGTATTTTCAGTCCTTAGGAATATATCAACGTCCGATCCTCGAAAATGATCGTTTCATTGCTTTTGTTACTGGGGATTAATCCATGAAACCAGTAACTTCACAGATTGTGGAAAAGTTCGCCCCACCTATCGGGTTCCAGCAGTTTATCCCACGGTCTTGATAGATATCGTCATACCTTCAAAAGTGTTAATAGATAAGCTGAGTGACCAGTCTAAAAGTACGCCACCTGGAATACTTTTGCTCAAAAAGAAAACAGAGGGTAGGTGGCCATTCCCCAAAAGACTTATGTACCTATTTCCCTTATATAATTGAGCTGTACATGTCAAGGACTGCTGACCTTTTCTTGGGGGCCAAAAGCCACAGCAATTGCGGACGCATTGGTGAGAGATTGGTTCAGATCCAATGATTGAAGGAATTTAGTAGAAAAAGCCACAATTTTTGCTGTCAGCATTTCGGTAATATGACAGCTTAATTAAGGGATAGGTACTACTCTGTAATTAGCGATATGTATATGTGGCGGTAGCTTGAATGACTGTCATATATAGAAAGTATTAGAGTCATGAATACAAGTATACATGAGCTCGTTCCCACTAATAAGCCATTTAACCCTTTACGCCTTACAGTATTTGTTTTGGTAGTTTTGAGTTGATATGGCTTGGTAGTGTTTAATGGTAATGATATGTTTACCTCTCTGACTGGCCAGGTACATAGCCACCCCGAATTATAACCCAACTATTCACTTACTGAATAAGTCCGACCCATGAACATAAAAAAGTCTACATAACAAGCTTAAGCTGAACTCATTATCAAGATAAGTAAATATTGTCTCGATATCAAAGGTGTTCGAAATCGCGAAGATTTCTATATGGTGCCCGTAAATACATACCGATACTCCATCTACATCTACTAAAACTGTGCTCTTTTAAGTAATTATCTTTATACTCATACCTATAGTATATAATGTACACTTTATTGCTAGAAAGGGCCGGGGTGAGTATGTACTTCACTATATAGCTAGGGCGCTGCCGACAATCAACTACATGTACTACCCAAGTGAGGGGAAATATCCGATTATAAGTATACACGCTGTACTATTCCAGCAATTTTTTTTATATCGATATCTACTTATATCTAGATCTACATAGCTTTGAGTTCTTTCGGGATATGAATATTTAGGCACTATTATATAAGACTAGTTCCCGGTATACACCCGCCACACGGCCATGAATTTATGCAGCCACTGGGTCTTAGCAGAATTACCATGGTTTTAATTGGTCGCACATCGAGTCCGGGGTTAATAATTACAAGATCTCACATTTTCTGCCCTAATCGGCCCATCTGCAGTGCAAATATTACATATAAATGATCGTGCTGACTCAACTACATACATGTATCTCAGGGTTGATATACCGCCATAACTCGAAAAATTTGCTAGATCAAAATTACTTGTATGGGAAATTTCTAAAGCAGATCGATGCCATTCAACCAATCACCCAAGCGGTAATCCCTGGACGGAGATAGCCAATTTTTCGAGTTTTGGCGGTACCTACATGTGCTTGAAGTGCAACTTAGGCACTTGAAACATATATGTAGGACTATATGCAAACGAACTACCCATATTTGAAGACAAGCTTTGTACACTATATAAAACCCGAGACCCGAAAACCAAATATTAGTTTAAAAATAGAAAAAGAGACAATCGGTGCTGCAGGGTCATACTTGTATCATGTGCTCGTACAGAAATTGAAAGGTAATAGTGCAGTACATAATCAGTCCAGTATCAGACTTGCTGGGGCATGGGTTAGAGATTTGATAACGAAGCTTCGCCGGTGGTTTATGAAGCTAGCTTTTCAAACATTTTAACGAACCAATGACAGTGCACATGTCGACGCTATGAGTCACGACTAAAGGAGACTGTGGTTATTGCATACATATGCCTACTAATATACCTGTTTGATCTGGGCGCGTTCCCTGCCTCTCCTACTGGAGGGTGTCGAGCTGCTCGTAGGGGTCATATAGTTTGGAAAAAATAGAGTTTCCGGGGTTTCAATTAAAATAAGGTTTGATGAATTCGAAACTACATGCACTGCTTGTATTTGTTTATAGTGTCTTTAACCACCACATGTAACTTCATATGCTTTGTGTAAAATCCCCACATAGCTCGGTCTTCGATACACGTATATGTGGTTACGTGTATCCTAATTTCTAAACATACATGTACTTAACTAACACGCAGCAGGTGCATCTGAGTAGAATAAACCCGGGGAAACTGCTGGAGAGACTCCGAACATATCACTTTCCGGAAGAAGCCGTCGGACTCTCACCTCCAACCATTCTCGGTCATCACCAGGAAGATTACTATCTGGTCATGTTCTCCCGTAGGTACAAAACAAGAGTGCGTACAAAATCTGGACTTCAGTTACTGCCAACAGGATTTGTATATATATATACATACTGTATTCACACTTTCAGCTCACCTCTCAAAGTAGGCGCTACAGCGCAGATATCGACATGGCTGTCGATCAGATTCCTTCAAATGTTGGTCGGTTTGTAGACAGTACGGTTCTTTTACCATCTTGTTCAACCGCCCACAAAACCCAACCTTCGAAGCATTTGGAAGTCAGTAAATGCAATTAATTGGGGGAATACCCTTTAAATCGACGCCAGCTGTATGAGAGATCACCCCCCCCAACCCCCCAACCCTCCCCGGGCCTCTTGGCGGTAACCTCTTATGTCGCATCACACCGCTCCCAACACCGCTCCCAACCCCTCCCTTTTATAACCATGATAGCCTATGCTACTGTCTACAGATCCAGCTGTTGTTTCTCCGCCGTGTATCTATGCACATGTATCCACTCGATTATATGGCGGTTTCGACCTGCACCCAAGTGGATGCGATTTTCAGGAATGATGACGAGGCACGAAGGAACCTTATGTACGCGCGGCCACCGAGAGACATGTATCTCTCGTCTCATCGATTTTAGCCTTGTACACCATGAAAGTGGCAAGAGTGCTAAAGTAAACCCTTAGAAATCGAGCAGATATCCGACGTTGCAGGTCGAATCTATCGCGGAGTCGGGAACCTTCGCTAAGGATGAGAGCGGCCGAGTGAGCGGTGATGACTTGCCAAGGCCTCAACGGCGAGACCCTCTCGAGTCTAGAAAAAGCCAAAACAACGAAGATTACGTGTGCCTCGGAATATCATGTCTCTTTCAGAGAAAGAGACCCATCATGGATGCAGGCGGCATGGATGCAGTAGGCCCATCTGTGAAACGTTTGAAGGTGGGGTAGAAGATAAACTATTGTAGCCGCAACGGTCGAGACCCTCCGCAATCCCAAATGGGTAGGTTCTTAAGGTCTTGTTTCCGTTATTCCGACGGGTTATGATATCTGGATGCAAGACAGTCCAGAGTTTCTAGATCTACGGGTAAAGACAGAGTTGTGGAGAGTATTGCGGGGTGTCAAAAATAATGGGACGCAATGGGGCAACGAACACCGCAACGACCACCCAACCCCGCCCCCAACGAACGTCGATATGGAACAAAAATGCATTTTCAGTCTCTTGTATTTCTTATTATCATTTGTCGTGTTTGTTGTCTCTTTCCGGTGCACGCGGTAGGCCATGGTTGAGAGATTATATTGCAATGAATCCTGTTGCGTCCCATTATATTTGACACCCCGCAATACTTTGAAATTCATAATAGCATTATAAAGCGGTGCTAATATTGTGTGCACATAACGGTAGAGTGATAGTTCCTGTTATTCAACAAAAAGCAAAATATACACGTTATCAACGCCTTGTTAATTTTACATAATAGGAAAAACCACTACTAACAATCTCCGTCTCTAGCAGAACTCGTGCCAATTAAGATAAAGGTCCAGGTGAGGCGTATAGTAAGCACAAATGCTCGGAGGGATGAAATAACGGAAAGAAGCAGCCTTTAGCAAGACGGATACAAAGTGGTATCCGAAAGCTAATTATAAGCATACATAAATGAGTGTGGGTAGCGGCGAACCGGAGATGATCTGAGAAAGAAAAGCCTAAAAAAATAACCGCCGCTCTATCAACCAAGAAAAAGAATGGCGAGAAATAGAAAAAAAGAAACAGGGTGATTTATATATAAAAACACCTTGTATGTATGTCGAGGAAAAACCGTGTACTTAGAATTCACCATTACCTTGGTGTTATGCAAGAAGATATGAGAAATAAGAAAGAAGAAAATTCTCCCAGACCCAGAATAGAAGATGATGGTAAGCGGAAAGCCTCCGCAAACGTTACTGTCCCCCTTTTGAACCCCAAACCCAACGCTAATAACAAATACGTCCCAAATTTTATTACACGAAAACAAAAAACTTATTCCTATATGAGTGTTTGAAATTAATCGTCAGGGTTTGCCAGCTAGATCAAATACAAAAGTTAGTATTTATCTCTAGTCTAATTATACGGATTTCAACATACCCGCAAGACCCGTCTCGAATAATCAGCGTCGTCTCTCAAACTCCTCACACTCATTCGTGAACTTCCAGTATCGGGATCGTATCGTAGGTATAGCTGGCTAGGATCAAGCCGTTGATCGACTAATTTGGTTCCATCAGGTCCTCTTGCAGCAGCGGTTCCCACCCCATTCAATCCTGCCATGTTGGGCGGGCCTGTTGAGGGCGCAGTATCTACTGAGTGAAATCCTTTCTCTCCCATTAGACCCAGTGTGCTCAAAGAGCGAGACCTCCGACGACCAGCCATAACACCTGCGCCGCCGGCGGGGATAACAGCAGCCTCTGGACCACCATGCATTGAGTTTCTTTGTTTGTTTCTACGGTAACAAAAGACCATAAGTGCCCCAACGATAGCAATAACCAGAAGAGCAACACCAACGAAAACACCTGCAACGCGTCCGGGTTGGGAGAAGAAGCTATCACCACTCGAGGATGGTTCGGCTGTCGCGGTTGCTGATGCTGTTGTCTCAGGTATATAAGTAACCGTTCGGACACCTCCGACTGAGGTTATAACAGAAAGACTAGGGGTTTCGGTTGTGGAAGTAGAGCTAGAGCTAGAGCTAGTGGTAGAAGTAGTTGTAGTAGTTGGTGCAGATGTTGTACTTGTTGATGACGATGATGTCGAAGACGCAGTCTGCAGTTATGTTGTTAATGAGTATGTGATAATCATAGTGATAAATCACTACTAAGAACATATAACAAATGATAAATACATATATTTATTTATAAAAAAAAAAAAAAAAAAAGGCATCACATCGCGAAAAATAAGAGAATACTCATACGATTATGATCGTCCGGGTAGGTCCAGCTTCGATAACCGTAGAGATTTGGAGGGAGAAGGAGGAAATTATATAAGGAGGATTTGAGGTAGTTCTCACCGATGAAGTTGAGCCAACAGTGCCACTCGGTGGAACATTTGAAAGGGCGATGTAGCCGAAAACGTTCTTCGTGACACTTCCACATGTTTCCTGTCCATATCCAGGGCATGCTTGAGTACAGCCTGTGGTTGTTGAAGATGGCGCATAATTTGAACACCAACACTTTGAGCCTTGGAGAATAGCAAAGGCATAATCGGCTTCACAATAATTGGTACAGAGGCCATTACTCTGGAATGTATCGGTCACTAAACGGAGAAATTACCACCGTCAGTCTTCAATCCAAATATCGCTTCTTCGAACTTCAGGTTGAATAGGAGGCTAGCGTACTTGGTGATGAGCTTGCAGCAGTATTGAGACTAGAGCAATATGCCATATCTGCCGCATTACTGCTTCCAATTGCACATGACAACAGCAGCACTGTCGTCAACGTCGTCCGCAACCACCATCCCCCAACTCCAATACCCATGCCCATGCCCATGCCAAACTGTCGCTTTCGCTCGTGGTTCTGCCCACGCATAACTTCCGTTCTAGACTGAGTCACAGTGTATTGGGGTGTTCGGTCACTATTGTTTGATCGTACCATCGTAATATTGTAAGTTGGGAGCAATGTATTATATTGACTAGTGTTTCGAAAGGCACGAAACCATCCACCGAGGGCAAAAATATCGAAGGGTAAAGGTTGCTTTAGATTAGGCCGGGAGGAAGGTACGTAAAGTTTTAAGTAGAAACGGAGCCTACCAATGCACGAAACAAAATCAGCTTCACCATAGCCTATATCGTTTTGGAACCACTTACTCTCAACAAACAAACTACTTCGGCCCAAGAAAAGGCAGAATTATTTCAAACGACTAACCGAAAAAAGAAATCACGAGTATTCAAAGAACGACAAGCACAAATAACGAGTGTATCCACGCCAGCTATTTGCTGCCCAGTCCACGAAATCGTGGATGACGAGGAAGGTAGTGAGTGACAATAAAGCTAAAAATGAATATGCACCTAATGAGTGTACTGACTGCCGCCGAACCGATTGAATGGGTCGAGCGAGCGGTGTCGAAAGATGGAGGAAGTTGAAAGTTGATCAGAGGAAGATTATCGAGGTTGAAAGATTTGTTCCTGGGTCCGTGTTCAAGGAAACAATCAAACGCTCAGGAGGGTAAAGGAGGTATGAGTGCTTAGCAGAACGGAACGAAACTGCGGCACAATTTGGAATTAGCAAGGGATTGCGAAAGAGGACGGACGGGCGGGATGCTCGGCCAAAAAAGCAGGCCCAAGGGGATCGACGGACAACACCGCACGGCCTGGGCTAGCTGGCTTGGGCAATTCTCTTGTCCTTTGAGGAATATGCTACATACCTTTTGGGTTGAAGGGGGAAATGGGAGAGACGAAAGCGAGAGCGGTGCCCAAAAGGATGTTCGTCAGCAGTTCAAGCGAGCGGGAACTGTCACTATTCGTTGTATTATTTTTGAGGCGTCCTTGGGCTGCAGATAGACTGCTGCTGTGAAGGACTCTGTAACAGGAGGAACGATATGGATGTTTGTTGGTAGAAGTCTCAGTTCCACAAATTATCCTATGTCCGTCAAAGCGCTATAACGACAGTTAGTAAAGGAGAGGTGTTGCAGCAGTTTCGTCGACTATTATTGCTGCGGAATTATTCACAGTTCACTCTGCTGGAGGAGGAGAGTCGAAGAGTCGAAGGAGAATATTCCCAAGAGTTGGGAGTTCTGGAGATGAGTTCGCCACGGATGTACTCCCGGCTTGTGTAGGGATCATATAATTGAGAACCTCCAGGCCGGGATGTGACCCATGGTGTTTACAAGGGTGTCGTATGTTCCGTGTTATCCTACACGAGATGCATGTGTGCTCGCCTCTAGAGTCTACGGGAATACCTACACTCTCTGGGGTGCTGCAGTTGCCGGAAACTGCATTTCCCGGCGGAGTGTTTTGTGCCCCCGAGACCTTAGAATCTCAAGATACGAAGAAGGCTTGCTACTCTTGGTGTGCTATCACCTTAGTCCACCGTTTCCTACCTCCACACTGACACTTCAGCTTTCGAAACGGACTGCACACTGCACACTTGTGGATATATAAATATAAATATACACACATCTCGCGTCGATAAGTGGCCCCATTTTTATTTCTTGTTTTCGGGGACTTAAACATCTGGGTCCAATCACCGGCAAGTTACGAGCATCTTATGACCATCCTCAGCTACATACTGTATGTAGTATGTCGTGAAATTCTATGTGGTCTTTTAGATCGAGTCTCCATTTTCATATCACCTTTCTCCCACTCTTTGTTTATTTATTTTTGGTGTTTACCCCAATTAATTCAGATGTTTACCTATTTCGTCCTCGCAATTGTTTCCGCATGCCTAACCCGTTTCGTCCGTATACATATGTAGGGCTACTGCAGTGCACCTGAAGAGAGATGAGAAACACGGGAATGAGACCTGCGAGAATGCGCTTCATAAGCCAGTTAAAGCTACCAAAATCCACTGTCTTTTTTTCTTTCCAACGCCATCTTCAGTAATATCTCCACCATCTTCCGCGCGCTTCTTTTGAAGTTTAGATTGTCTTCATTTTTACGGGTTTATCTTAGCCTTCTAGAAGGAGTTGTTACAAATACCCCTATTTTTAGTAATGATATTCAACGACTATAGCCATCTGAATAATGATTGGGTACATCTATGATTTTACCCTACTTCTTTCTGCTTGACTGGCAGTTTCTTGAGATGGTACTTTGTCTAAGGTGAGTAACAGTTACATCTTGCAAAAAAAAAATTTGGCGATGCCGCATGGCCTTCTCCGGCCGGATTTCGCTCTATACCCATGTTGCTTTTGAATTACGATCGACACTATCGTCGTCACGGGCAAGCCTCATCCGTCATTCGGAAAAATTACCCCTGATCTGCATATCTACCGGACAACAAAGTTGAATAAGCTCTTTACAATTGATTAACTCGCGATGTGCTCTCATCATCAAGGGTTTCGTCAAGTTTCTTTGGGGATATTCACAAAGAAAACCTAATAGGTGGACCTTATTTGTGCAGTGTTTTATAGAGTCCTGGAAATTTATACCCGCTGTGATGCTGCATTTGGCTGGTACATAGACAAGTTGAAACCCCGAACAGAAGTGAGGCGCAGAAAAAACTACTAGCGCTAACAAAAGACAACAAGAAATACAGAAACAAGAAAACAGCGTACGGAGAGATCAGCGATATACTGACTTTATCGACGTCAGAAGACTCAGAATGCACGCTAGAATTCCAGATTTCGGAGATGTCGATGCTGTCGCAATACCACGTTTCCCTTTCGGCATGCCGTAGTGGAGAAAAGTGCATTGAATGGTGACAGCGGAGAATATCTTCAACGGTCTAAGTACTCTACCATGCTAGATTGATTCGCACCTTACTGAATGCGGCGCACTGCAGGACTGTGGTGCAAGACGCAGGACTCCTTGAAGGCGTTGCGAATATCACTTTGATGCAGAGTAATCGTGGTTGTATATACGATTTATTTGATTCGAGGTTGGTCGTTGGTTAACCCCCCTCGCTTGTCGACCAGGCCCTAGCCTAAGGTTTTAACACCTGCAGTAGAAGACTACGGGGAAAAACTAAGGGGCAAACAGGGACAAACAGGGACAAATAGTTACGCCACGTTGTTACCAAAAGGAACCAATACTATGATAGGAAACGGACTCACTAAGGGAATCTATGTGTTTTTCACAACACATAACTTTTGACTACAAGAATACTCCACAACCATTCAAAGTTAAAGACTATTTAAAACCTTTATCTTCCAGAACCTGTTGCGCCAACCGCTCATCCTCAACCCGGCGATAATACATTTCTTTATTTACCTATCTGCAATTTCTTCTTTTTTTTTCTTTTGGAGTGCTATAGATCACTGTTGTCGCCTGCGCTTAAAATGTATGCACATTCCCTAAAATCGTAGGATTGTTGAACCGTATCTCTGTGCACCTACAAAAATCCAGTCTGCTACAGCCTATGAGTGTTCTAACTTCTAGGGGTACTGTACTTTCATACCGTACCCACATACAGGCAGATATCCGAGGCCAGCCACCGTTTAAATGTTTGGATACGAGATCCCCCACAGCCCCAATCCCTTCGGTAGATATTTGCAAGGACCGTGCAAACTTCAAAGATTTCTGAGTTTTCAGACTCATCAAGTCTCTAGGACCCTAGCAGCTTTCCCCCTTTCTTTCCTTTTTCCAATGACTCACGTTGTACCTACAAGCTGTGTTGTTGTGCTCTGCCTTAGTAAGGCACATTGGCTTTGTATGTAGCGTATCAGCGTGGTAACATCAACATGTTCGTAGACTACATGTATAGACCGAAATTCTCGGGGGTGTTTTTGGGCGGGCGCGGACACGCGTTCGTCCCATTGGGCGCGTACAGCTGAACCAACCTGTCGTCTGAAAAGGAAGGAGTGGTTTCAGGACCCGTGCAATGGGAAAGCTCAACATGCGATGTAGAATCTCAAGAAACCGGCTACAAAGGGGGATTTTTAGATGGCTGGGTCGCGTCAATATATGGCAATCGAATTTCGGTAGAAGCTTCCTTAGCTACTTTCTGAGGGATTTACAGAAGCTTGAGATGCAACTTATGAATGCCCGATACCGGTACCGAGTTTTCCCATGTTTCAGCACTATGCCAGGGGAATCCCTTCTTGACATGATTCCAGAGGTCCAAGTGGGTTGTCCGAGTGACGTGGAATGATGCTACCTCAGGGACATCCCGTGTTCCTGAAATCTCCATATATAGAGTGACCAACCCCTAAAGTAGTAGTCACACAGACCACAAGGAGGCACCTAATTTCCACAGGCCTCGAAAATCCATTTAGTCGTGTCCGATCTAGGAATACGTTGGCGGCCGGAAGAAAATATTAAAGAAAAGAAAATTTGATCGGACCCCGAAATCCGACACCGAGACCCCCGGAAGAACTTCGTTTACTAAGCGGCGGTTGCGAGACGCACGGACTCTACCTGTACCTCGGCGTTGCTGCTACGATCAGTACAAGTTTCAACATCCCTCGCTCCGATAAGAGCTTACTTCCACATTGATCATTGATACCCAATATTATACCAGTATATGCGCTCCTTTACGAGCCACTTAACAGTATGAATAAAGTGCTGATTAGGATCTTCCGAAGGCATGCTCATTCCTCTGCAGTCCGTTTGAATGCTACACAGCAAGCACACCCGTTGACAGGCTTCTATAAACGTGGGTTTCTCGATGCCACATCCCCGCCACTCTTGTGCTAACACCGAATACTTATAGTACTCCTTGACACTCCATTTCATCCCGCGAACCCTCTTCCGCCAGGTGTGCCACACCCACCTGCCACAACACCTCCAACAGAACCCTTCTCTCCAAACGATCCCACTACCACGGCGGATGCAGATACCCGTGTTGAGAAAGCACGTGTAGTATTTGGATCACGCCTTGCAGGACCAGGGAAGCGTGAAGAGGAGAAGAGACGGAAGGGAACTATCATTGCAGGTGTCAAGATCCCACCGAAACCGACGGAACCGGATAATTGCTGCATGTCGGGATGTGTCAACTGTACTTGGTTCGTCAGGCACATGGAACCCAACCTCAGGAGCTGTTTTAGCTAATGCATTGAACATAGGGACATATTCAGAGAAGACCTAGAAGAATGGCGTGCAGCTATGAATGAGGCACGGGCGAAGCAGAAGTTACAGAATGCTGCACAGGGTATTAGCAATAGCATGGATGATGGTGGTGGCCCGACAACTGGCGGGCTATGGGAGGGATATGATGATATCCCAATTGGTATGAAGGCTTTTATGGAGACTGAAAAGCGCTTGAAAGAGAAGCACAAGACAACGGGGTCTACACCGGGTTGATACTGGGTTGTAGGTACCTTGGGAGTTAAGCTAAGAGTCTAGTTTGCCTCGCCCATGAGCCTATAGGGCATTTGCTGCCTTCGATGGTTGTTGTTAGTTTCAGTGAAAAAAGCAATCGCCGGTCCTCAGTGATTGGATCATGATTACCACGTTTTGGATTTGGAATTGGATTTGGGCTCGCAGGACGATTTACATCTAGGTATAGAAAAAGGATGGAGTTTGGAGTAAAGAGATATAACTTGTCTAGCCGAATTTCTGTATTTAAATACCATACTTTATAATTACGTTTATGCATCGTAGGTTGAGGTATCTCATACAACCCTAGCCCTGGTTGTTTTAGATTGGCTAATATTAGACTGGATATATGTAGTCACCCACTCTACCTCTGATCCCGGAAATTTCCTACTAAGTTTTGACCTTCATAATTCTGGGTGAAGTCGAGTCGATACCCAAACCCATTCCTTATACTTAACACCCAAGAGTTTCTCAGGAACATATTGTTGATATTCTTTAGCAGCTGGCGGCTGTAGACGTCTAGTCTCACTCTTCTGGCTTGTAGAAAGGCAACAAACCTTTTTTTGGGGGGAGGATCGTACTGCGACGAGAACGCCGGTGACTCTACTCTATGGGGTAGTTAGTATACCTTACCTACAAGGCAAGAAACGGCCTGGTGCAGAAGGGAAGAAGAAATTAACATTGAATGTCTCAAACACAGCAAGAACAGGCAATTCCCATTGATATAATGTAGGGGAACGTTGGCGAAAAAGTGAAAAAATATTTCCATAGGTAAACTGTATAGTGCGCTTTTGATATGGCATCATAGCCCACCGGCATCCCTTTTGGTTCATTTCATTCTTTATGCCCTCCATCTCATATCCTTTTCTACCTTTTGGCTCATTATCTTTCTAATCAATTCACCGACCGCCTGGTATTTCGCTTCCGTATCCATGGCGTGGTGGCCTTTCTGTTCCACTGAACAAACCCCGCGACCAGCTTCCACAACTCTTTCAAAATCTTCGTACTCAAACTCTCCATCACTTTCGACAAATCCCAGTTGGCCGGTACTGGTGAAAGCGAGAACATGTGTACTGGCAGAATTTTTCAACTCGTCTAGTCCTGGTTCCACAACAACCCCGCCGCTACCCTTCATGAAGGCCACTGTGGTAGCAGCAAGGACGCTTTTCAGTGGCACAGCAGCATCCAATAGGGCCAAAACAGCAGCATTCATGGCCGGTGCAAGTAACAGGAGTGTAGTCGAAGCATTTTCATCGGTTCCGGCTGTTTGCACGACCTGCACCACGATCTGGATCAAAGTTCGGGGATGGTTGGATCGGAGGATCAGTGGTTTAAGGGCAGAGAGAAGGCGCGCCTCAAGATACTTTTCCCTGGTACCTAGGCGGGTAATAGTTAGCGGGATAGTAAATTTGTCAAGTGAAGAAATGGCGCACTTGTGACTCCAATTGCTGGTCTGACAATCACCTCGACGTGTGCTTTCTGTGGGAGTTCATCACGAATCCGAACCTCCATAGGACCAGTTACGGAGGCGATGATAGACGTACGTCCTGAGACAAAAGATCCTGAGCCATCTGCTCTTGGAAGAAAGCCGATTGATGCGGTGTTGCTGCTGACCATTGTGTGTAATGTTAATTACTAGAATCTGCAATTGTTGAGGTCCTTAGTTCCCCCCCTTTTTTTCTGATGTAAAGCAGGTATGTAGTAGAAATCTCAAAGTTTAGTTAGATACATGTACATATGTAGATGACATGTGCGACAGACACAAGCTATAGTGCCAAGACCAACCCCACATGCAGCCGCAATTCTTTTCTACCCACTCTCTTGGTTCTGTTTCTCCTTCCCTTCCTTCCCTTCCCCCCGACTCTCATTTGTCCTGCGATATATAGACCTTTCATACCCTCCTTAATTTCGTTTCCTCCCTTTACAGTCATCTAACGAAACATTAACGGCAAAATGAAGTATGTTCTGGTCTCTGGAGGTCTGTTATCATTATTATTATTTTCATAGGTTGGATTTGAAAACGCTAACAATTTTCCGTTACAGGCGTTATCAGCGGGATTGGGAAGGGCGTAATTGGTAATTCCTTCATTTTCGTTATTTAGCAAATCAGAAGCTAATCATGTATATTTGAGATTTGAATAGCCTCCTCAACAGGTTTACTGTTGAAGACCATTGGTCTTAAGATATGCACCCCTAAACTCTACTGAGCTATCGATATACTGGTATTGACTCTCTGTGAACGTTACATCAATCAAGATTGATCCTTATATGAATGTTGATGCCGGAACCATGGCGCCTACCGAGTAAGACAGATATTGCATGTTCAAGCGGGCTAGGACATATGGAAATATTAATTTTATTCTTCCCAATAGGCACGGAGAGGTTTTTGTTCTCAATGACGGAGGAGAGGTTGATCTCGATTTGGGAAACTACGAGCGCTATCTGAATATCACTCTCACTCGTGAGAACAATATTACTACAGGAAAGATCTACCAGCATGTTATTGAGCGCGAGGTATGCTGAGACAATTCTTATCTTCGATAATAATGTAAGCTCACAAATAATGGCAGAGGAGAGGAGATTACCTTGGAAAGACTGTTCAGGTTGTTCCCCACTTGACCGACGCTATTCAGGACTGGATCGAACGTGTGGCACGCATCCCCGTGGATGAAACCAACAGCGAACCAGACGTCTGCATCATTGAGCTTGGAGGGACTGTTGGAGACATCGAATCTGCACCATTTGTCGAAGCCTTGAGACAGCTCAAGCGCCGCGCCGGCAAGAACAATTTCTTGCAAATCCACGTTTCACTCGTTCCAGTCATTAACGGAGAACAAAAGACCAAACCCACACAGGCGGCAATTAAAGACGTGAGGTCTGCTGGTCTGGCCCCGGATCTTATCGCTTGCCGTTGTCAGCAGCCTTTGACAAAAAGCACAATCAAGAAGATCGCCTTATTCTGCGATGTCCTTGACCAACAGGTCCTAGCAGTACACGATGTGAACTCCACCTACCACGTCCCTCTACTTCTCGATAATCAGGATCTTATCGGGCTTCTCTCCGAAACCCTTCAGCTCGACAAGCTTGAAGTTTTACCAGCTCTGTTGGAGAAGGGCCAACGGACCTGGACGCATTGGAAACAATTGACCCTGGCACAGGACAGGCTTTTCGACCAAGTGAGCATTGCCCTTGTTGGTAAATACACCGACCTGCATGATTCATACTTGAGCGTCATTAAGAGCTTGGAACACTCTGCTATGAGGTGTGGAAGGAAATTGAATTTGATCTGGGTCGAGGCAGAGGCCTTGGAGACCCAGATGAGTACACAAGATCCGGCAAAATACCACAAAGCTTGGCATGATGTTTGCACTGCAAAGTATGTTTTTCTAAAAATTCTCCCCGGAAGTTTTAAACTAATCTTTTGGAAGCGGTGTTCTTGTTCCTGGAGGTTTTGGTGTTCGAGGTACCGAGGGAATGATTGCCGCAGCCAAGTGGGCTCGTACCAACAATACCCCTTACCTTGGAATTTGTCTTGGTATGCAGATTGCCGTCATTGAGTACGCTCGCAATGTTTGCGGAATGGAAGGTGAGTAGATACCAAGAGAATTTCATTTAAGAACCCCTCAATCTAATGATGTTTGCAGGCGCCCATTCTGTAGAAATTTCCGCCCATACAGACCACCCGGTTATCATCTTCATGCCTGAAGGTAGCAAGACCCATCTCGGTGGAACCATGCGCCTTGGTATACGCCCCACAATTTGGCAACCGGGTAGCGAGTGGAGTAAACTCCGACAGCTGTACGGCAACTCAGACGAAATTCTCGAACGTCACAGGCATCGTTACGAGGTCAATCCCGAATATATCGAGAAGCTTTCCGGATTGAATTTCGTGGGCAAGGATGACAAAGGTGAAAGAATGGAGGTTGTCGAACTGAAAGATCATCCGTTCTACGTTGGTGTCCAGTACCATCCGGAATATTTGTCGAGAGTATTGCAACCCAGCAAGCCGTTTTTGGGTTTCGTTGCTGCTAGCTGCGGGTAAGTTTCATCATTACTAGGGAAAGGTTAGGTGACGGTATCCTAACTGGTGTTGCAGGGTTTTGGATGAGATCCTCGAGAAGCCTGATGCGCTTGTGGTTAACGGGGTATCTGCACCATGAAGGTGGAGAGCCCTCGTGCCCGCAATCCTTGTTGTTTCGATAGTTTTATTCTATCTTCCCTCTAATATTTTCTTCGCGGCGCTTCTTTTTTCCCCCGAAATATGCCGGTTGGCAATAAATGTAGATACGACAGGATGTCATGACTTGCAAGGAGAGTACATAGAATTCTAACAATCATGTCTTGTCTAGATATCTCCATCAGTGAGGTTAGCATAGACCCTATCCCCTCTTCTGCTAAACTTTCCCCATCTCCAACTCAATTTCTCGCCTTATCTTCTCCGAAACTTGCCCTATCTGACCAGGCTCTTTATTAGCCTTGACAAGCCATTCCAGAGCCTCAGATAGTTTCCCCTCTTCCCGTAATATGATTGCCAGGCTCATTTGACTTGCAGCGTAGCCTTCTGTTGCGGCAAGAGTAAACCACTCACGTGCAAGTAGGGGTTTGCAAGTTTTGGCGTAGTGCGCACCAAGAGAATGGGCAGCTGAAATGATACCTGAGGCGGCAGCTTTGAGGAGATATGTTTCTTTTTGAGGGGAGTTATCTTTCGCTATTGCAAGATAGAGATAAGCATAGGGGTCATCTATGAGTAAATACTTGATTAGCTACTGGTTTCAAATTGGGTCTCAGAGAGATGGAGCTATTGGGCGAATTTAGTTTCACAGTAGAAGGCAAGAAACTGAAATATCGTGCTCTACTCCCACAAGTACCAATATCCAGAAACATACCGAGTTCTACCCCCTTCTTAAATAAAGCTATTGCTTTTGTTGTATCACCTCGTTGCTGCTGTAATCGTCCCAGTGAAGTCCACGCCGCTGCAACCCCCTTTTCTGCTGCCTTCCCGAACCACTTCTCCGCTTCTATTTCCTTTCCCGATTGGCTTGCCATCTCTCCCATCCTGAACAGAGCACCAGGGTGCTCGTGCTCAGAAGCAATTTTTCTCAATCTTTGGGAAGTATCACGAAGATCTCGAACCACGCGAGGAATCTGCTCCGAATTCGAAAGTTGTCTATGCAGTTCAACCGTAGCTGTTGGGTCATGAAGAGTCGAACACGTAAGGAGGAGATGAAAGCCTACTTGGGCTTGTGCAGGAGGGTCTTTAGGTGCCGAGCGTATCAATACGAGAGCAAGACGGGTTAGATCAGCGGGAGTTATATTATACTCTACTTAGATTAGCCCTTCTTAATTTAAAAACCACGGAGCCCTCGAGATACCATCACATATAGCCCTTCCATTACTCTCATTCGGTTCCTTTACCATCATTGGCATATAGTCTGCTACAAGCCTTGTTGCAACAGCAGGACCGAATGGGAGCGCTTTTGACTTATGGGCAGAGAGGAGCACATCGTTTGGGATTGTGGGAGCCCTGTGTCGCCATTCATCTTCAATCCGTTGCTTGTGACGAATAGTGAAAGCGGGGCGAAGGCGCGCTGCGAGATGACTACGGGAGGTATGGAAGTATTGGGCATGGGCGCCAACTCGGAATCGTATCGGCGAGAACATTTTTGGTGGAGCCGGTTGAGTTTCGATTCTTTGACACCAAGGGAGGGATTGAGATAAGCTTTTGCAGCCTCAATCTTGGCGGGACAGAGTTGAATCATATATTATCACTCGGTACGGGTATAGTAGTCGTTTATTATTGTGATTGGATACATGTAGGTACATATAGTGTACATAATAGTAACACTGTTTTATTCGTAGCTGCATGTAACTGCCATGTTTGTCGGCCCTTGTTGTCTCACTCCAGCTCTTAGTGTGTCGTCCTTTCTTTTTCCTTCCCTCGGCTTTTTTGCGCATTACGAAGTAGGTACGTATAGTATATACATAGATGCAATTGCAAGCGTTTGTTACTAGGTTAATAATAATCGCTCATCTACCTGTATATGTATCTTTCCATTTCAGAAGGACACCTTTCTTGCTGTGGGCGAGCTCATGAAATCACATTATGTCACTCGGTCGGATTCTTTGGCAGTTCTCTTCATATCGTTCTCGACTATCATAGTAAAAGAATCTTTGGTCTGGAATACTTGATAGGTTAGGATAATATTCGTAAAACGATCAGCTATAACGTATTATCACACAGTCTTTACGCTCTGTTACTCTTTCATGAATCAATTAGTTGTCCGATCCTGCATTTCATTTTTACTGTAATCAGATCTAGATTATGATTATGATAGAAAAGTTGACTGGGAAATGTTTCGCAAATGGAGAGAGCTAATTCTTGCCAGGTTTGTATATACACAATATACTACCTGCCTTCTTTCAGTTGCCTAATTGCGAAAGTAGGTACAGTAGTCGCCCGTCAAAGAAAATTCCTGATCTTATATATCGATCTGCTTCCACTCTTCTCTCTTATTGTATATATGGAATGGTAGTATTCTTTAAAAAAGATCGAACGAAAAGAACCTAGATGAATGAATTATACGTAAACTGTAATCTATAGGCTATAGCCTTAACCCGATGACTCCTCCGCGGATCCGCCCTATAATCTGGTCATATCAGTGCTCGTTGCACCAGGGCGTTGGTTTTTACTCGGATCATCAAACCACTACCGGTATGTATATACCGTCGACACGAGCAGCTGTGGTCGATTCTCCCAATCTCTCGGGGAGGTGTCAGGCGGGCGACCACTCGTATTAGCAAGACACAACATAACTCGTAAAGTCTTGGCATTATGCTCTGCAATATTTGCTGTCATCAGTTACAGCAGGCAAAATCTTATTTGAGGACGTGGGGAACGTATTAGTATGTAAATAATCCATCTGAAAGGATGGCCTTGAATAAAGGATCTTAATTACTGATAGTGTTAGGGTTGGGGCTGGAGGGTTTCAGTCCAGCTAACTTCATTTGATGCACGTCATTGCTAGTAGGGCCCGCTCGGTGTCACACGCTCCGCATTGACCCGTGATACATAGCACTTGCCGCTCCACCTTTAAAGAGCTATCAACACCCAGCAACTCAACTGGAGTCGAAAACTCACTTCAGGGCTACATCTCAATACCAAAATTCTACATTATTCGAACCGAACGATCTAAAGGCCTAATAGTTCGGGATGTTGAAAATTACCGATAAAGTCGCCGCACTGCGGCCAGGCGAGCCATTCCACAGCCTCGAATTCTTTCCCCCAAAGACATCTATGGTTCGTAACGCGTACAAGTCATGACAGAGGTAACATAGCTAATTTCACTCAATTCTCAGGGGTTTGATAACCTTGAAGCTCGCCTTAGAAGAATGGCCTGCGCTCTTCGACCCCTCTTCGTCAATGTCACCTGGGGCGCTGGTGGTTCAACGGCAACAAAATCACTGCAGCTCGCTGAGCTTTGTCAACGACAACTCGAACTAACCACATGCCTTCATCTGACCTGTACGAACATGTCGCAGGCTGTTATCGATGACACTCTGGAAGCCGCGAAGGAAATTGGCATCAGGAATATTCTTGCGTTGCGTGGAGACCCGCCACGCAATGAGGAATATTCAAACGCACCAAGCGACGCTACGGCAAACGGCACTCCAGGGATAGAGTTTGAATATGCGGTTGACCTGGTCAAGTATATCCGTGAGAAACACGGTGACTACTTTTGCATTGGTGTGGCGGCGTATCCCGAGGGACACGTCGAAGGGGCTTGTCCTGAACGGCAGGATGTTGAATTCGATATTCCATTTTTAGTTGAGAAGGTCAAGGCTGGAGCAGACTTCATTATGACACAGCTCTTTTACGACGTCGACAAGTATCTATCATTCGAGAAATTGTTGCGAGACGAGCCCTCGGGAATCTTCAGAGATCTGCCCATTATTCCGGGGATGATGCCTATCCAGAGCTTCCAGATGCTGAAGAGAATCACCAAGCTCAGTGGCGCATCAATACCTCCAGACCTCTTAACAAGGCTTGAAGACGTCAAAGGTGATGATGAAGGTGTCAAACGAGAAGGTGTCAATATTGTCTCGGAAATCATTGAGAAGATCAAATCTACCGAGTCAACGCAGTTAAGAGGCTTCCATTTCTACACATTAAACCTCGAGAAAGCCGTTTCTTTCATACTCGAGCGGACCAACCTAATTCCTGCACCAGAAGAATCGGTTTTCGAGGAGATTGACGGTCCAATAACTAATGGCAATACTCGTCGCGACCGAAGATCCTCATCCGTCACTTCGGATCCCCATAATCGCGTGATCATTGACTCAGATTCAGGTATAACTGAATCATATGGGCACGCCTTCGCATCAGAAGCAGGTTTCTTAAAGCCTCCCGAACAAAATAGGCCACCGGAAGTAGCCCTTGCTATCTCTGAAGGTGAAGGTTCACTCGGCCGGGAAGCAACCTGGGATGATTACCCTAACGGTCGTTTTGGTAACGCAAGATCCCCTGCCTTTGGTGAAATTGATGGATACGGCCCATCACTACATCTCTCTCAAGCACAAGCGGTCAAGCTCTGGTCATACCCTGTGACCACAGACGATATCTCTGCTCTTTTTGTCAAGCACATAAGGGGTGAATTGGAAGCCATTCCATGGAGTGAGCAGGAGCTTAGCTCTGAGAGTAAAGTTATTCAGGAACACCTGATAAAGCTAAATACAAAGGGACGATGGACCGTTGCTTCCCAGCCTGCAGTCAACGCAGCGAAGAGTACGGATGAATTGTTCGGATGGGGTCCAAAGGGTGGATTTGTATTCCAGAAGGCGTTTGTCGAGTTCTTCTGTTCCCCGGACGATTGGACAGCATTAAAAGAAAAACTGGACAAGCTGGAAGAGATGTCCTATTACGCTGCAAATAAGAATGTAGGTTTATATCTTCGAATAGATTGAGACCTTTTGCTGATGGAGTCGTTTTCTTTGCAGGGGGATTATCAATCCAACGTGCCCACAGGCGAAGACTCTCTGCACGCAGTGACCTGGGGTGTATTTCCAGGCAAAGAGTATGAAATTTCTCATTTCACCATTCCAATAAAGATTATTAACCGTTGCCTCTTTGCAATTTAGGATCATTACTCCAACAATCATAGAAGAGGTTTCTTTTAAGGCTTGGAAGGTTTGATATACTAATGAGATCCTATTATCCGAAGAATCAATGCTCACGAATTGTGAATCAGGACGAAGCATTCAGCATCTGGAGCGAATGGGGACGAGTCTACCCCTCTCGGACAGCATCATCGAAGCTGATCTCTGAGATCACAAAGACATATTATTTGGTTAACATCATACACCATGGATACCTGGAACCGGATTTTCTGTGGGAGTTTTTGGAAGCTTAGGATTCTTAGCTTTGGTTTTTTTTCTTATACTATTATGACGCGATACATGTAGTTACTTTTCTCTCTATTTTTTTCTTTTAGCCAATAAGTTGGCTATAACGATTTGTGATTGGCTGGGCATGGGCGGGCTTTTTGTCGTTTATCAATTTGCATTGCATGTGGCGGGGGGAAGTAGGCGTATGACGAATTTGCGGTTGCGGGTTACGTTTGCGCTATGTATGCGTTAGAGGAGAGAACAGGGGCTTAGAAAGCACGAACCAGTTGGTCTTAGGTGCATTGTGGAGACTATTCACTAGGTTGGCAAGTGCCTCTTATATATACTGCAGTATATATCATTTGGTGTGTGAAACGGTCCCCGTTTTCTAAATAGAGGAGATAGTTCCTGGGTGCGCCGAACGGTAAAATATTGCCACAACCTCAGTGTTGGCTATTGGTGATAGTGTCGACAAAGGCTTGAAGCAATGCGTGGAAGGGATGAACGGAGGGGAGTTATATGTATATGTTTTTTAGGGAATCAATCCTCTAAGAAGCTCATTCATTGGCTACGAGATATTGGGGTAGGTTTTGGAGTTACCTTGGCGCCGAGCTACGATTTCGTGTTTTTATAATTGACGAAAGGCGCAAGAAGGAGGAATTTGGCGGGTGTGATTAAGCACCCCAAGGTTACAGCTCAAGGGTTGAATCATAAATTATCACTCGCATTTACTGTCCTCGAAAATGGGGAGGTAAACGTACGACCCAGGCCCACAATGACTGAGGAAACATCCTAACTCATCGAGGGGAGGGGGGGGGGGACTACCCACAGACAAACAACCCCGCCCCCGCAAGAAAAACCAAACAAAAGAGGGAACAAAGAAAGTCCAAAATAAGGAGAATCTCTCCCTTTTGATCTCTCGCTATAACATAAGGATCAACAGGTGCCTAGTCACTCTTTCTAGAGAGAAGTAAGTGAAGTGAGATGAGGGAGGGATGGAGGATATGGGAAGGCCGAGAGGTACTAGATAGCAACAGCCTTTTCTCCCGTACCCCAGAGATAGTTCAAAGCTATAAAAGAGGCGGGGTAGAGAGGTCTGGAGAGGACCGCGGTGCCAGTTTCCTGGGAGAGGACCGTAGTCACTGTGGGGAGGAGAGGGGTAGGTACAGATAGAGAAAAAAGGAGGGAAGAGGTCTAGTATGGATCTCTTCGCTTTTAAAACCGCTTGGGGGTTACTTTTTGGTGACAAGAGAAGGTTTGGGATGATGGGTACAACATACGGCTGGGCTAGATTATTGATTTTCATGGCCGCTGGTTCTTCTTCTCGCTCGATATTTGTAGTATACGTATACGTATACGTATGTGGTTGAGATGGTGATGTTTCGCTCCATAGATCTGGTCTCTATTAAGAAGCTTGATTCTTGAATAATACGATGTCGGACTACAATCGCATGAGTAATAACGTATCTAATTTCACCTACAGCTAACCGCAATGGTTGGTTCTGAGTCCGTTACTTTGCTCGAGCGATGTTAGTACAAGTACATAACTTGTGCAGGGAGAGTGTGACATCCCACCAGCTTCCCCTCGCCCTGAAAGTAGCTACAACCACAGTCACTAGGACCATGAAATTAAAAGCGAAAAAAGGACACCTCGTCCCGCAGCCTCGGTAGTGTAGTGGTAACACACTCGTCCGTAGATACAATCCACTTCAGCCTGTGCGAGTGTGCGAAAAATCCTGAGGAGATGATGGAGGTTCGAATCCTTCCCGCGGCTTTTATTTTTCCTTCTACAAGTCCAACTAATACACTATCGCCGATTAAGTCCGACTATAGACGGTTTTGGCCGAAAGAATTGCTATAAACACTTTTTTATGACGGTATGGTTCTGTAATGAAGCACCAAGTGATGCTCCTTACCCCCAGCTAGTACCATTACCCAATCAATATCATTGCCGTCATATCAGCATCACCGTTAGTTACCACCACGTTACTCATATCATCGCGGTGTCAACATTGGCACTCACCCATGCTTGGAACAGACACAGTAGCCATATCACACGGCAATCAAAGAAACACTGTTCAACCAGCTCTTGTAAGTGCTGGGCAGGGGTTGCAATCACTATCTATCACTCGCTGCAATGGGGTTAAACTCTTTTAGGAACTTGGTAATGATCGTGGTGCTGGGCGGACAAAACACAAGATAGATATCCTGAAAATGGCATGTGGGCTAGTATAATATACAGTTGGGGCGGATTGTTGGAAGGGACCGGTGGGCTCGTTTGTTAGGTAGTTGCAAGTGGGCTAGAGGTCGCTCTTTTTCGGCGTGTAGACGCGATTATTCAGCTATTCTTGTCTGAAGAGTGCTCATTACTACTATGTAATTTCAAACCAGTAATATCACTAATATTGCCATGTCTAAATCTTTTTTATTTTTATTTTTACATATTCCTGAAGCCTTAGGAATGCTAAAACTGGGTATGTACGTACCCAAGTAACTAGCCGATAACTGTCATAATACATATAGTTACCACGTTTTCTAAAAAATAGTCGATGGAGTTAAAAAGATACAAACAAAAACAAAAGGTCCTTTAACAGCTAGCTAGTTTACCATGATCAGTAAACCCAATAGCCAAAGACAGCCGTCACCATGATCATTATTCCTGTCGACGCCCATGCCAGGATCTTGTCCTTGCGCCCTATATTCTCTAGTAACGTCTGACCTGCCTGCTGCTCTCTCCCTCTATTGGGGCCGCCCTGACTTCCCGCCGATGGATCCCCTTTACTCGTGCCTCCATCATTCTCGGTGACTGGAACTCCCACATCATGAATTAGAGTATTCTGGATCACCTCTAGAGCGGAGAGTTGTTCTCCGACGCCATACATCCCGTCCCAGTCATTCAGATACCATTTCATGCCGCAAGAGTTGGCGTCGGTACCCCATGAGCAGTGGCGCGCGGCGGCCACGGCAGAGGTGCGAAGCTTGGGGATGATGAGGGGCGCGGTGTAGGGCGCCATTTTGACTGTGAGAGCTAAGAAGCGGGCGAAGTAGGCCTTAAAGGAGCGTTGGTCAATGTTGCAGGTCATGATGCGTTCGCAGGCTTGCTCGACCATGATGTCGGCGAGACCTGTATCGGGGTGCGTGAAGAAAATACGGTTGGACATGTTTAGGATGCCGTCGACCCGATCGCGCCAGAGGGGGTCGCCGTCAGTCTAGGAGTGTTAGAGGTGTATGAAGCAGGTGGTATATGTGTATCAGTGTTGGTAGCTGAGAGGGAGCTTACATAGTTATACATATACGCCGCCCCTGCGAGATATGTCCCTGCGTTATAGGACCATTGCACGAAATTTATAGACGTGCAGTTGCTCTGCGTGTCGGAGCCATCGAAGAAGCGATAATCGGCGGTCGAAAGGCCTGATTCCAGCGTCCAGTCATACGCTTTCACAGCCCAGTCTGCATATGTCTGGTTACCAGTATATCTTGCGAGTCTCGCGGCGAGTTGGAAGAAACATCCGTTTGAGATGGTGTTCTTGTACGAATACCCGTTATTGAAGGTGTAGATCTGCCACCTAAGGCCACCGCCACACGTGTTCGCATCCCAGCGTGGAGCTTGAGTATTGAATACCGCTTGTGCAAGCGCAAGCCATTGTGCTTTATCCTTTGGAGGGTTCGGAAAGTTCTTCTCGGCGGCCGAGATTACGGTCAGACCCCAGAAACATTGATCATCGTTTCCCTAACATCCGAGTCAGAATATACAAGTGCGAAGGGATGGAATGTGTGTTACAAGTGATTTCGACTGATTCGGGGGCATGTAATCCCAATCAGGGCCGATTTGGTGCAACAGAGCTTCTGTGACAACGGGATTGTACCCGGCGTCGCCAGTGTAATACCAGTAGTCAACCAGCCCCTGCAGTACTAATTATCAGAGCTCCATTCCGTTACTACTAGATTGATTACTTACGCCAAAAACTGCACCCGACTCCCACCAGTAGTAAGGGTCCCCGAAAAGGCCCGGGATGCCGCCAGTGCGGTTGCCCGGATAGTACTGCATCATCTTGTATGCGACTCGCTGTGCAACATAGTTAACCGAACCTTGTGGCAGAAGCTGTTTTAGCATCAACAAACAAACAAGCTGCGAGCGAGGGAGAAAGGGGAAGAGAGAAGATTACCTATATCATCGATAGCGAGCTCGTAAGCTGTAGCTAGCGGTAGTAGAGCTGTGATCGTAAGAAGCGTGACAAAGCTCCAGTTTTTGCTGCCGAGCTTCATGGTTGGTTGGGTTGCGAGTGAAGTGAGATGTTGACGCGATGGGGAGGTGAAGTAGGCGGTGGCAGCATCGTAGGCGGTGATGATGTTGGTTGTGGTGACAGCATGTATCATAGTGTGGGGTAAGGATTTGGTAACATACGGATCAAAAAAAAAGCTCGTGGGCTTTACCCAAGCTGGGCTTTACCCAAGCTGGGCTTTGGTGTCTTCTTTTAGGGACGTGTGTGTGGCTGGGTCTCAGTGGCCGATGTGGAAAGTTGTGACACATCAAAGCGTGCTGTTTGTGGTTACTGAGGTGATTGGAAACGGACAAAGGGGTGACCGTGAACGGAAGCACTGGTGATCTTTCCTTTGGCAACGCTTTCAATTGAGGAGAATGAGTAGGAGTAATTGAATTCATCCATGTATTTTCTGGGCCAATAGCGGGTGCAGAATTTCTTGTTGCAATTATCATTACAACCGAGTGAGAATTTGTGATTACATGCTAACTTAGCCTCCGTTGACGTAAGGGTCAAATAGTGCATGTATCCGTGCAGTACCACATATGAAAATGTACTTTTCTAAAAAGTGTCAGAACGACTTTGGATGTTCTCATTTTCTGTTATCAACTACATAAGTACATGTATGTACATGTATGTATCAAATCCCATCCATAGCGCTAGCCCAGAACCATCAGCCGTAAAGATGGCCTACATGTAATTATATGTATTTATGGAAGGAACCGAGCGCACTTGTATGCTGTTGCAGAATGAATGCCGTTACCTACCATATCAACTGTTGCCAAGAGCTTGGATATTGTGTTAGCTATCTGAGGGAACTTTCACAATAACTTTTATTTCTATTTATCTAAATGTTCAAACCCTGATTAAGGTAAAGGTTTGCAATTATCCAAGAAGCCATACCTTATCATTTACCTTTAAATAATTCTGTCGGTATTACTACATGTATGTATACTACTGATGTGTTTAGGATTGTTGTTGTCAATCATGACTATGCCCGGCCGCATCTTTTTTAGAGTACACGCATGCCTTGATCTGTAGCTAATCGATTTTGTGCATGAGACCTCCCCTCCCCTCCTCGATTTCATTTCCTATTGGCGACTGGCCTTCAAGGATGAGATAACGCCTTAATATACTCACCAACGAACTCTTTTCTCGACAACGTGCTACTAATTCTCATTTTACTCAACATCAACTTTTGTACACGTCGGCTCTGGAACTTCCCTCCCTTTGACATGGAAGGATACTAACCCCACTCAGTACATGCAGATGCATATCCCGCCTTGTTTTTTTTTATGCAGAGACAAGCCCCGAGACTTATATCCTTCTGTCTGACGCAATTGTAATGTGGCCTCCTAAAGCTACGAGTTTCCCCTCCTTATCTATATGCGTATAATATTGCGTAGAGCCGGCCTCGGGTACTATGGAAAACTCTAAAAATGGTAGGATAAAATGACTAGGTATGCACTGTACCTCTAGGCGTCTCGGGCGGCACTGAACGACTACAAGACCCCCCCGAATTATGGAAAAGACATGTTGACGACGGTAGATATTAAATATACAAAAAATATGTCCAGAATCCTTGCCACAGAAAACTGGGAATAAGAAAGAAAAAAAAGAAAAGAAAAAAAAAGAAGGAAAAAAGGTTAGGGGGGCCAATGGAGTAGGAAAAGAGTATATGTTGTTTCACTTCGAACTACCTCCCTCCCCGCAATATTTGCGCAGTTGTTGCTATCTGCCAGAGGGCATGTATGCCTCTAACGAGTAGATCACACATATGCCGCCCAACCTGGAAATCCGTTAGTTGATTAGAGATTTGAAGCTGTACTTGAATTTCTCACCTGCATATAGTACTGCTAGGTTTCCGACATCGGTCGCCTGCTGGATGAGTTCATTGACAGTGGCCCCTACACTAAGGGTTTTGGATAGTTTTTTGGCCACTACCGTCAATGCACGGTCTGCTTCTGATTCACCCTCTTCTTTCTCCGGGTTAAACACCCGCTCAACTTGCGGTTCTTCCTCCTGCTCCTGCTTCTGCATCCTCTTCATTCTAAGTGGAGAAATGGTCCTATAGTCTGTTAGTTCGGCACCATCTGAGGGTTTTTGTCATTCTCACCAGCTATAGAGGGGATCATATCGCAGCACATCTAAGATTGTGGTGATATTATAAGACTCGTTTCGAAGCACCGTCAGGGTAAATTCGCAGCACCGCCTGAAAACGCCCTCCGTCTTGGTAATGCCCATACCGTCTATGATATCGCGAGTAAGTCGAAATGGGACTACCTCTGGTACCGGAAGAATCCGCCCCTAGATATTTTATCAATTAGGGCAGGTAAGGTTAATATTAGATGTATCAGTTTCTTACTTGTTCAAACGCCACACCTAAATCAATGTGCACGACTTCACCGCTTTTCTCATCTAATAAGATATTGTGGCCATGCCTATCTCCAAGACCCAAAACATGTCCTAGGATTGAAGTTGCAGCTGTACTTCGGCTATAGGCCAGTCTAGAGGTGAACCAATCATCCGGTCCATTGAAGTTGTGCATGAAGAAATATCGCATGACAGGCCTGAATCTCTCCATAACATTTTGGAACGCCTTCACTCGAAGTTCGCGGGACTTGAATTGCGTCTCAGATATCACTTTCCGGCAAGATAAATTCTTCAGATCCTTAGGATGGTAGCTTTCGTGGGCTGGTATCAAAAAGTCGTGAAGGGGAATCGTATTGGGTACAAATTCAATTATCCCGGTCTCATGAGTAAGGGGAACGACTTTGTATGTTCTGATGCCGAGATTCCGTTGGCGTGTGGTACGATTCTTTTTCAAAAGATTGCTAACTTGTTCAAAAACCTGCTCCATGATTGCATCTTGTCGAAGGTCGTCGGGCCCTCCTTTGAACTTCCCCTAGGTTTAGCAAGAAATCTTGTTGCGCTAGGTGGTAAATAACTCACCAGCATCTTGTATCTTACTCCATCTGAAGCGCGACAGGAAACGACCTTTGGGGCGCTGATTCCTGATGCCATAGTAAACTCCGGCTCGAATTTCTCAATGACGGCTAGGTTTGTATAATTGCAATCCGCCCTGATAGTGATTTGCATTGTAGGCGGGGGGATTTCTAGCCTAGGAATTTCCTTCATAAACTTGGACTCAATTTCTGGGTCGAGAACTCTAAAGGGAAATTTGCCTGTCTTTTTACTTGGTTTATATTGCTTGAGTGAGATGGAGATGTAGGCTGTTGTTGAATTAAAGAGCTTTCCAAAGATATCTTTCGTTCCTGCCCCCGCCCCAAGTGTATTGATTAAGTTAGCAGCTGCTGTGTTCCGTTTCTCCGAACCGGCGCCCTTAGGTGATCGACCGAGAGCTAGAATCTGATAGGTTCCGTGGTGTGGATGGTCCTTACATATCCGGGCAATAAGAGGGTGTAGAAGTTTTTGAAAGTCGTCTGGAACATCAAGTAGTCTCGAGGAAAGCTGATTCATAAGAGGTACAAATTTTCTAGAAGGAACTTCTGCGAGAGGTCTTTTAGCTGCGTTGTTGACCTTAGTATCGCCGGAATGTTCTAGCCAAAGGGCGCAAAACCGGACTGCATCGTTATCATAATCATCACAAGCTGCGAGGCAAAGAAGATAGTTCTCAATACTCCTCTCAAGGAAAGCGTCACTATTCTCCCGAAGCTTGTTCAACTCTTCGTCATCCAGACTCAACCATAACGTGGCATTGGCAGTCATCCTTTCCAGTCTCTTACGCGTATTACCGGCTGGAGCCCTACGTAGTAGTTTATTCAGCTCTTTCACTTCTGCTTCTTTATTCTTCCGAAGCTTAAGTGCTCGATGATAATCTTCAATATTACCAGGGTTTTGTAATTGCTGGTCGCAGAATGATGCAAACTCATGGAAGACTCGTCCAGCTTCTCGCCCGGAGAGATTTCCCTTCAGTTCCTCAATGGCAGGACCTAGATAGGTACTCATGATCTTGTCTGGCTTCTCAAGACGGGCTTCGGAAATCCAGTTGCCCTTCTAATTGTCAATTTTTGCCAGAAACAGCAATATGGCAAAAGAAATGATCACTTACCAGTTTTGCCAATAACTTTGCTCGCCCGGTAACAATACTCTGCTGATTGATGAGGCCGTCCTTTTCGAGAATTTGTAGCATCTTAATTGGTGGGACACCCCGTCCCTGATCCCATAAAACGTTTGCGGCTTGCAAGGTTGCAACTGCATCTATCTTTAGACCAACCTCTTTGCAAGGGTCAACAGCTTTGCTCAGCTGGGTTGCCGCTGATAAAGAGTGCTGTAGGACCTTGTGACTTCTTGCCATTTTACAGGTGTCAACTAATGCTTTCGCTTCCAAAAACCTGGCGGTTTTCATGTCGACCTGTGTAGCATGGCGAAGGTGTTCTCGCTTGGCTAATGAACTGAATATTGTTTGGCGCATTGCCATGATTTCTTCAACGTCGGAATATCTAATAGTAATTAGCCTAGGCTGGAGGGGAAGTGGTATTTCTATATAATATTACCTCCCAATATGCATCCAATTCTCACGCTCTTGTAACCGGTCCCAAACCTTCTCCAATTGGTCAGCCTCTTTGGAAACAAGTATTTCCTCCATCTCTGTCAGCATTGCGAATGTACGCATATTAGCCCCAAGAGAATGCCCCGTTTGCTTCTCAGTAGTTATCTGGAGCATCAATTCCAGGAAAGATGAGTCTAAATGGGATGGAATTGCCCGCGTATCGACACCGTTATTTACTGACTGCAAAGTACGATAGACTATAGCTGATCGTGTATTACAAGACGAGGGGCATGGCAGGTCCCATTGCTCCAGCTTCCATGCAGAACGAAACATATTATCGGTAGTTGATGCCGGGGCCACTCCACTCTGCAGGAAATAGTGCGAAAGACCGTTCATACCAATGGAATTAAAGGCATCCACAAGCCCTCCAACATCTTGCCCATTGGAGCTGGATCCAAGACGCAACTGACTTTCTAAATTTGCCCCTCTGAAAGATAAACTTTTCCATCCATCCTCTTCATACTCGAATTGGCTGACCACGGTTTCAAGACTTGGCGACTGTGCCACACCATAATATGAATCAAGATCATCAATGTTCTTGAAGATTTCAAGGAGGAGATCAGATTCAGAAAATTCCGAATTGCTTTCGGAGTGATGAATTTCTGCGAATAGGAGCGACGTTTTAAACATCTTACAGGTGCAAGCTGCATGTGCCATGTCTAGATAATCGACATCAAGCCAATGATCACGAGGTAATTGTGTGTCCTCATCTACCATCGGCTGGGTGCGTAAATAAAGAATCGTATTGATGAGAATAATTGTATGCGGAATAGTTTTTTCCGTACACGTCTTGAAACAATCGCGAAAAAGTTGAGAAAGTTCCGTGTGCAATTTTTCTGATTCAAGATTATGCAGGAGTAATACATGCACAATAAATGGGAAAAGATCTTTAGCTAGACCTTCGACTTTTTCCAGTATTGGGCGTAGGTTTTTAACTATAGCATCCTGCTGAAGGTTCGTTGATATCGCTGCCGCCAGGTCTTTTATCCATACATCTACAGGCAATGTTTCTGGCCTTCCGACAGTGATGATAGGGCGAGGAACTTCTGCTTCTGCAAGTGAAGTTGGAAGGACTGTCCATTTAAGTGCCGAGTAGAAGTCTTCTTTAAAAACGAAATCAAAGGTTGTAATGTCGTTGGCCTCTGTTTCCTCAAAGAATATCGTCTCCAGAGTTTTTTCAGCGATACCGATTACAACCCGGTCTTCTCCAAGTAAAAGACTTCTTAAACGGTGAAGGATACCGGCCTTCGGTACAATATCCAAGTCATAACGCTTATTGTCAAATTCAATCATCTTTTCCAGTTCTATCTCTTGGGTCCATTCGTTATAAATTTCCCCACTTGCAGCGTACGATCTTCCTAGGACCCTGGCACACCAGAGTAGAAAGCCTTGATTGACATCGAACCGACGACAAGTCCGAAGAAGTACCCTAGAAAGTTCTACTGAATCTCTATCCTCTCCAAAAATATCTTCCCGAAAGCTTTGTGGTCTTTGAAAATCAGAACATACAAGGGAAAATGCTAGGCCCCTGGACACATCGTCTAATAGGCGGTTTTTGCTGCGGTCGTCGTCAAGGAGATGGCGTAATAGGTCGCTCTCTTTGGTTCGGGCTGAAGCATTGCCGGACTTAAACTCAATGGCAGCCTCCACGATGGATTGGAACATCTGGTTTTGTTGGGAACTAAGCTCCGTGAATTCATATTCGAGGAGAAAGCTTCCAAGCCAGGAACGAAATTTACGAGCAGCAGAATGACTTGCATAAAGTTGGCCATCTATTTTTCCACGATAAGATGTAGGCGCGGGAATGAAAGCTCTCAAGGGTGCTAGAATAGAAAGGAATGTGCCAGTGACAAAAGCAGGCTGCCGAGAGAGATAGTCTTTGCCCCTGCCAAGAAGATACTGTAAAACACCTATTGCATCTTCTGTGCAGTATTTATCGACAATGAACGGTTTAAGCCCATGGACAACCATCTCCAGGGCATAACCTCTTAATGCCTGTTCACGCGCCAAACATATGAGTAGCCTTATCTTTCGTACAACTGCACAAGCGTGCAGCGATCCCAATGCGGGGTCCATCGTGTCAAAAAGACGACGGACCACAAAAGTGAACATTGCAGGGGACCAAAGACGAGAATCGTCGTACCCAACCCTAGTACAAATATGATAAACAGAATTCAAGATAACCTTCACTTTAAAGAATGGTTGGAGAGGGTCGGGAAGCTTTGCTGTCGAATGACTTATTCCAGTAATGCCTTTCATAAGATCACAAGCAACCGAAAAATCAGGGTCCCTGGCCAAGAATTTCTCTGATGTGCCATCTTCTTGCATGATTTGGAACAGGCAAGCAATGATAAGAGCAAACTTTTTCTCAAGTAGTGTTTTATACTCGTTGGCGCCCATATGTTTTCGAATCCGCATATCAACTGACTGGTACCGGCTACCTTCTTTTGGAGGCACTCCAACTGCCCATGCCGCACCATAGGCAACTATTTTGTGAAAGCCTTTCTCTAATAGTTCATCGTATGTAACCCCCAGCATCATGGCAAGCTCTTTGGCCGCATTATCCTTGCCCCTCATCAAGAGTTGAGCGACGAGATCCTCTTGAATGTCTGAGAACAGATCTTTATGACTTTGATATCCAAATACACGGAAGGGAAATATGGCCAAATCTGCGTTTTCGATCCAGGTATAAATTATTTGTGGACTAAAGATTTTGAATAATGAACGGTGATCACCGAGCTTCAGTGCTTTCGCAACGAATGAAAGAGATCGTGCTGCATATTTCACCATGCTCTCGAGCTGGCCAGTCTCGAAAATGTGGTAAACGATCAATTTGTTCATTGAAAATGTTGTATCTGCGAGTTGTGACAAGGTGTAGACGCGCATCGATAAGCCCTCTACCCACTCTATTTCATCCGTGAGATGTTTAAGGACATCATCCATGACTATCTGGTGAGCTGAAAGCCCGTATATTTTGAACAAAATCGAGGTGCAATTGGCCATAAAAAACGTTACTCGAACATCTCGGTCCTGTAAACGGCTTATAAACTTTGATCGGGCTGAAATGCTATTAGAGTTCTGCCCATATCCGGAATTCACTTCAAGTATGCACCGAAGCAATTGGGCCATTGAAGCCCGTATGGTATGGGAGAAAAGAGATTTTTCAAGCGCAACTTTTGCCATCCACACGTAGATTTGTTCGCAATCAGTGGCAAGCTCGCCGCTTGCCCCCCCAATAGCCCATCTGCCCACAAAAGCACTTAAAAGGTCTATACAGAGCGCTACCGCTGTCTCACACCGGTCTGTTTCATAATCCTGAAGAATACTGCCGCCCACATGTTGTGTTAGCTGATCGGCATCGTCATCTTTGAGGCTTGCTGCAGTGAGGAAATCCCGAAAGAGCGGCCGACACATTATTAGGCGAGGAGTTGGTAGCTGCTGAAGATAATCTGCAAAACTTCCGCAGATTTCAGGTGAGGTTTCGAATTGAATTGATCTTGCGAAGAGTGCGAGAAGAGCTGTAGTTGAGTATCGAAAGGTTTCTGGAGAACACATTGCTTGAACCTCTTCTCTACTCAGTTCCCCATCCTTTTTATCCCCAAACCCACGAAGCTCCATCCCAAAGCCATCATCCAAATCCATCATATCATTACCCCCCTCTGTGACTTCAATTATCGCAGAATTTCTTGCCTTATTTTCAAAGGCTCTGGAAATAGTGCACAACATATTACCAAAAAAACCTTGAAAAACTTCCGGGATGGGGAAGGATCGATCAACTATGCTGGCAGGCTTTGGAAGGATCCCTGACATACATCTTAAGATGCCATCAAGATGTAATTCTCTGCAGTCATCTCGCTCTATGTATGAAGTGAGATATAAAGTTAGGGTTTCTAGCTTCCTCTCGAGAGCGTCCACCTTCGTAGTATCTTTGGGCTTGATAACGGAGCACATAATGCCTGCTGTGAAGACAAATCCAACATAATTTTGAACCATATCGGAGAATGGTTGCTGGATACCAGTCTGGGTCAATTGCTTCCACCTCTCGAGAATCCCTTCACATTCCCTATCTAGAAATTCGATAACCTGAAGTTCAACCCCTGGATGTGATACCGTGCCAACACCTGAAGACAGCTTGGGCCTCTTTAGCTTGGACCCGCCTGCTAGTTCGGCTTGGTTACAGGAATCCAAAGTTTCTTGAAGCAGGAGAAAATCCAACAATTTTGAGCAACGTGCAGCTCTAATTATTGCTTGTCCTACCAAACCATATGTTCTAGGGCTATAAGAATCGAATTCTAGAGACCTCTTCCCACAACATGAGAAGAGAAAGCTGCAAATGTCTTTAGGGGCCCCGTGGTGTGCGTAGAAAGCAGCAGTAACACGCTCAAGAGTTTCCACTATATTCCCCTCTAAATAAGTCCAATATATTAATATAAGGCCATTAGGAAGTGCTTACCAGGCCGCCATTTTGAGATGAACCATTGAAAAAGACGCTCCCCAGGCTGCAGCAACGATGAATGCGCCACCGTATTTCTCCTTTCGAGTATCAAACACCACACCGCCAATGAAGAATCTATAACATTGGAAGGACCGCTCAGGTCTATAGAAAGTATTGTGGCATCGACCGATGCAGATATCTCAGAGTATGATACTAGATCAAGTGCCAAAAGAATGCGCATAAGGTGGCACGCAGCGCGGCAAGTTGACAGGTTGGCCGAGTAACGGGCACAAAGATGCCATGTTTGATTCCATATTTGGGTATTTCCAGAGTCTGAGGCAAACCGCAGAAAGGCACAGCTGGAAGAAACTCCACATTAATACCCAAAATACAAACGAAAAGAAATATTATTTGCGTTAAATGGAAATAATAATTATAGGGTAGTGGATTAGGATTTTCACCTTGAAATTGAGAGCATCGCCCAGGAGGAGATAACTGGACTGTCGTCGGAACACACATTCAAAAGATCAGTAATCAAAGACGAAAATCCCTCTAGGTCTACAATCTTCTGTGATTCCCGAATCAAAAATGGCAACGTTTGAAGCGCGCAGATTTTTCGTGTATATATCATGGATTTTGCATTCATCAGCAGTTCATCAAACTTTGTAGAGACCTTTCTTCTTTTCGAGCGATCCTGATCATCATTTCTGTCGAGATCCAGGATTTCTATGAGCATGGCCATTAAATATGGAACTGTCCATTGTTGCTCAATTCTTGAAGGAACATCGCTTCTCAAACAATATGCTGCAAGCGCAAGCGGGGTTGCTTCAATGTCCAAATCCTTGGACGGATCCGGAAAGCAGATATCTTCCAATTGCAACTGATCACGCTCTGCTCTAGTTGAGTATTCAGTAAAAATAACGTCCGAAAGAGCCTCAATTCTTCTCCGAAAATTTTTCTGGGGGGCTCCGGTTAGACTACGCATAAGCTTTCGGAGGTGTGGCTGGATATAGATCAATGTGATCATCATCTGCTCTTTGGGCGACTTTGAATCCCACATTTTTGTAATTACCGGCACAATGGCTTCGGCGACTTTGGCTGAAAGAGTTATGTTGTTCGTAGTAATTACTTCTAATATCGAATTCAGCGCCGAGAGTACATCCTGGTGGACACGGGTTATTGTTTGCTGCGATGTTAGAAAGCCTAAGATGGTCCGGCATGTCATTTCGTTAGTTGCCACCACCGGGGCGTTTGGGGTTCTTAGAAGAATCTGGAGACACAGCAGCAACTGTTCACTATGATGATTTAGTCGTACACCGGTATGAGTGGAGGATTGTGTGCCTTTTGACATTGACGATGAATCTCGCGCCAAGCTAGGCCTGGCGCCCCGTACAGACAGTACTGAATCACCCATGCCTTCATCACTATCAACGTCCATGTCGAGATCCCCGTCTTCCTCGGTGACAATTCGTAGCTGGGACTCCACATTTGTACAGCAAAAGGTGGCAATCATTTCCCAATCGTCTGGAGCCAAGTGTTCTGCATGTGGTGCGTACTCGAGACAAGACCGGAGTGCTCTGAGGTAATCGAGGCTGATGGGCTCGCAAAGTCCGTCGTTGTGAGGCAGTATATCGATAATGTGACTGTAGACAGCTTTGAACGTCCTGGCCTTGATCTGCTTCACACCGAGCTCCACGGCTAGCCTGAAAACAGAACCGCAAAGGGAAAACCGGCTTATGATTATTGACGAAGGCTTCTTTTGTCGTGTGTACAGCGCCTTTTCCCTCAAGGCTGCTTCGAAGATTGCCTCAAACATCTTGTGGTAGCCCTTGTCACCGAGGTCTTTGCTACTCAAGTCAAAGCGTAGTTCAGTAACACCGCGTACCAACACAGGCCGGCGGTTTCCATACCTGTTTTTGCTGTGCGAAAGGATTTGCTTGAGCTCTATACGACATTTAGTTAGTAAATTTGAATTTAGGATGGGTATGGCCTGTATGTACCGGCCAAACCGCTCGAACGCTCCGGGGGCTTGTCGGAGGATATCTTGTCTGCGAATATGTATCAGTATAAATTGTGCACTTTTCAAGCTAGGAGGAAGTACTATATGTATCTAATAAAACTCTGTCCGCCATCTTTGATATGGTGCCGCCGGCGAGGCTGCAGCTGGGAGCTGGTGCGGTATAGAGTGTTTTTTTTTCTTCTTCTCAAATTCTACCAAGAGGATTTAGGGATGAACTGTAACCGGGGTGAGATAGTGGGGTGAAACAGGTAACTGGAGGTTCTGGAATGTTTATATCGCTGTCGGAGTGGTGGTTGGATGAGGCTCCTTGGTTAAGTTTGGAGACGAGCACACAGACCTTAAGTGGCTTGGCATTGCAACCCCACGCCTTCCCTATCTCGACTTTAGATAATAATCACCACTGCTACCTATCTGAGTTAGAATGGCAGGGCCGTAACAATCAGCTCTGAGCAACAAACAATAAGGGCAGAGCTTCCACAAGCAAGGTAGCAATATGCTAAGTAGTGCAATTCCCTTGTGTACTTGTTATGCACAAATACGGATATATGCTAGCTGAGCAGGATTCAAAAAAAAATATTGATGAAAAACGCAATATTTCCCTTGTGGCAGGGATTGATCTAGCTATAGCTGTTAGATTCGAGATATGAGGTTTTGCTTCATTTTATTACTACATCTAGTTTCTTGGCCAACTCTCCCAGTATCTACAGTGGATACTGCCTGCAGGAAAGGATATGCCAGCATATATAGGTGGACACATGCGTAATAATGAATGCGCGCTAGAATTGCGATCCCTCTACGGAAGGCTAGCTGAGTATATGTATTAACTACATGTACATGATTCAATCATACTACCTGAGGCTAAACACAGACATGTACATCTACTTGTATGTACCTTAAGCTGCACAAGTTGATTAAGCAAACAAAGACACATATAGTACGTACTGATTTTAAGATATAATATACCGTTACATCTGCGCTTCCGTTTAATACCGTACTAACTAGGAATGGCTAGCAGGTACATAACCTTACATGTATGTACAATCCTATACTAGCTCTCAATTAATTGCAAACTCTAAACCTCCCACAATTGAAGCCCGCACAACACGAGAACGTTCTCAGTCACAAACTAAACAACCTCGTCTGACCCGCCTAGAAATTTATAGGCGCCGACAAACAGACCGTAGACAGGGCAAAATATAAAGAGAATATTCATATTTGGAGACAGACATACACACATAAACAAGGGTATTTCGACCCCAAAGAGCAACCGGCTAGACAACAACCATAAGCTGAGGTTTGACAACCGGTGCCGGAACCGGAACAGAATCTGATCCAGATCATCCCCCGAACAACTCCGCCACCCCCCAAATTCGCCTAAAGTCGTAGTTATATGTCCATGAGCAACCACCGTCGGGGTGTTAGTTGTCCCATTTGCGCATTCCACGCCTTATATTAACCCCGAAAAGCCATGCATCGCTCCTATCCCCCGGGCCCAGGAACGCCGGCCCCCGACAAGCGCACAAGCGCACAAACTTTAAGCCTTTTTTTTTTCGGTGGATCATTATTGGGTTCTCTCAATCTTCCTGTTCAACCCGGGATTCCGCGGGTGTGGTCCAGCTTTAATTAAGTGAAGATGCTGCACACGCTGGCCAGGTTTCGGAACTCCGATCAACAAGGATGGATGGATGGCGAGTGATATTCTGTGCTCTAGGACGGTTAAATAAAATTACAAAGAGCCAGGCACTAATAATGTTGATGCGCAATATCATGATATCCAACAAGAAAGAAACTTTTAATTTTCAACGAAGCCGCTATCTAGGTATCTAGGTATATCTATATGTATTCTCGTAAAAAAGACAAACCAGAAGAATCCACCACCCACGATCTAAAAGCACAAAAAAACAAACCCCCCCCAATATCCCCACCTCTAACCCTCCAACCCTCTACCCATCCAACACCTCCAATAGCCCACCCACAAGATGCAAGCTCCCCGTCACAAACACCTGCACCTCACCCTCCTTGCTCAGCCCCCTCACAACGCCAACCGCCTCCTCAATCGTCGCCAAGACATGCGTCTCCGCCTGCTTCCCCCACGCGGCGGTCTGCTCCTTCCACGCCGCCTCGAGCGTCTTCTGCACCTGCAGCTCCGAGACCGCGGTGGGGTTCGTGTTCATCGAGATCAGGTCGGCCTTGTAGCCGGCGTCCTTCCAGGTGACGTTTGTGCAGAAGATTGCGTGGTCGAAGGGCGAGACGGCGGCCACGGAGGTGGCGAGGGAGCGGATTAGGGCCGTGGAGTCGCGGGTTTGCTGGTTGAAGATTAGGACTCTTGTGGGGGTTGCGTTTCTGGTATTGTTAGCTATAGGGGGACAAGAGAGTAAAAGAGAGGGTGGAAGGAAGGAAGGGAGGGAGGGGTATTTACTTGTCGACTCTTGCAGAAAACCATTCACCCGCTACAGAAAGCGACTCGACGGTATGCGCCCCATCGATGCACCACTCCACATTCCCCTCCACCTTCACCTGGCACCTCCCCGGCCACACCACCTCCTCCAGCCCCTTCCTAAACCGCTCCGGCAGCACTTTAGTCTCCACCGGCGCCCCCAAACACTTTAGATGCTCCGCCGCAATCGCCACCGCCAGCGACGCATTCACCTTCTGATACTCCGCCGGCAACCCCAGCCTCACCTCCCCCCTTGCAATCTGCGGATGCACGTCCACCACCGTCACCCCCGCCGCCGCTCTCTCCTCCGCCCTCGCCCTAATCACGCCCAACGCGCCCTCCGTCTGCGGCGCCGTAAACATTGGCCGCCCCCTCTTCAGGATCCCCGCCTTGTGCCACGCAATCTCCTCAATCGTGCTCCCCAGCACGCCCACATGGTCAATCCCCAAGCTCGTGATCCCCGTGACCGTCGGGCGCTCAACCACATTCGTCGAGTCATACCCGCCGCCAATGCCCACCTCGAGGACCGCCGTGTCCACGCCCTCGCACAGATACGTATGGAACGCCACGAGCGTCAGGAACCTAAAATACGCCGGCTTCTCCGCGGGATCGCGGCCCTCGGTGCGCGCCGACGCCTCCATGCGGTCCCACACCTCGAAGAAGTACCGCGCAAACAGGGCCTCGGGCAGGGCTGCGCCGTTGATCTGGATGCGCTCGCGCACGGCGCGCAGGTGCGGGGAGGTGTACATGCCGATCTTTGCGATGGGCGCGGGCCGGTACTGGGAGAGGATGGAGGAGATGAAAGCGCATGTTGAGCCCTTGCCCTTTGTGCCGGCGATGTGGATGACGTTGAGCTTGGTGAGGTCGGAGGGGGCGTGGCCGATGCGGCGGAGGCACTCGACGACTTGGGTGAGGAGTTGGGAGTCTTGCTGCTTTGTGGAGGTGCGTGCGGACTGGAGGGTGCTGAAGTTGGTTTGGAGGGTGTTGAGGGCGGTGACTGCGTCCTGGGTGTGGGGGGGTGGGGTGTGTTAGTGGGTGATTGTGTGTGTGTTTTTTGTGGGTGGTGGGGTGCTCACGCTGTAGGTTCTTGCGGGGGGAGAAGAGGTCGTGGTGGAGGGGGAGGTTGAGGTTGCCATTGCGCTGTGGTATCTGGGAGTGGTGCTGAGGCGAATACTGATACTGATACTGATACTGATGCTACTTCTTGCACTCCCAGCAAAGAAGAAGAGAGTGTTTGGTGGAGATGCGAGTGTGAGCAAGCGGGAAGCGCTGGTGTGGGGTATGATGCGGGGGAGCATATACCGGCTGTGGTTGGCTGCTGAGGCGCGGCGCTGCGGGGAAGAGGAAAAAGAGCAATTATGATGATTTATTATTTGTGACAAGGGTTGTGAGTGAGTGTGAGTGTGAGTGAGTGTGAGTGAGTGTGAGTGTGAGTGAGTGTGAGTGAGTGTTTGTGATCAGGCTGGTTGCCTCCGAGTAAGACTTTGTGATGCAGAGGTTCCGCTTGCAGTACTTTTGGTACCGGGTACCGACCGATAACTCCCTGCCTCTCTGCGAGTCTGCCCTCGTCTTAGACCGACTGCCCTGGCCCTGGCCCTGGGACCCTCCCTCCCACAGCCAATCGGATAGCGGGCAGTCGCTCTCACTATCCCCAGCCCGGCGCTGCACCCTAGACGTCCAACAGCCTTGCAATTGAAATTTCCAACAACACAAACACTGCAACTGGCACACACGTACCTGCGTGAAGTGAAGGAATTCCGAGTCGCCTGTGCATACATACATGTACGTGCGAGATAGATCCTAGCTGGCTTCCCGCCGCGCGTGGTCTCTCGGAGAGATAATAATCCCGACCCTCATGCTGCTGTATTCGTCCGATGTTCTAATAGAGTTTATGTAGATCCCTCCTCCCATGGGGCAATTATTCATCCGCCGCTCATGTCACCGACTACCTACTACCCCCATACGCCCCCAATCACTCATTCCACTCATTCCACCCATTCCACATCCCATATCCCCCACACAAAGCACAACGATTAATTTATACCCATCTATCTATCTATGCACATAATGTTGTACGTAGGCGCGCCTGTAGCTGATAGGTACCTCCCCCCCCATGATCCATCCCAGCCAGTATAGAGTCAAAAAAAAAAACCGCTTTATAATCACTGGCTTATAAATTGCCCTTCCAAAAAAAATATCCGCCCACTTTCTTGTGCCACTTGAGATATCATCGTCGAATTAATCATCTCCACATATTGTATACTACCTACTATCAACGGCCCTGCAATTGAGGCCAAAAAAAAAATTGACATTCCCGCCCTGCTAGCTCCAGAGTTAAATAAAAAACTAGCTAGGATGTATATGCGAGTGCATATACACCAGCTGTTGTTGTTGTCTAATTGCATGTGTTATGGCATCATGGGCTCGGTGAAAAGCTACTCCATTTTTTCTTCTTCTTTTCTTTGCACCTAAAACTAGTGGGGCGATTGATAATGCTTAGGAGGTAGGGGAGGGGGAGGGGGGGGCCTATGTATATAATGGGGCCCCATACTCCTGCTCCGTTATGTCAAACTCCACAGCGTTGCAAGTCAATAGTCACAAGCAACCCGATCATTCACCCTTTATAATTTAAACTCACCTCCGAAAAATAAAAGAAAATGTCTACTGCAATCGACATCCTCTCCACCCCCGTAACGCTACCATGTGGGCTCGTAGTCCCAAACCGTATCGTTAAGGTACACACTCCCCTACCCTCCCCCCACCCTCCCCATAGAGACAACATCAAAGACTAACCTATCCCCAGGGCCCCATGGCCGAAAAACTCTCATCCAGCACCTCCCACAACCACCCCAATGACCTCCTCAACACCGTATACCGTGTCTGGGGCGAAGGCCAGTACGGCATGCTCGTGACCGGCAACGTCCAAGTCGACCCGCGCTTCCTCGGCGGTCCCGGCGATGTCACCTTCGTGCCCTCGGACCTCAAGAACCCCGTCGCCCTCTCGGCATGGAAGATCTGGGCACACGCCAGCCAAGACTCGGGCACGCCCACCATTGTGCAGCTGTGCCATCCGGGGAGACAGAGCCCGTTCGGCGCCGGCAGCAGGGGCTTCTTCACAAAGAATCTTGCCCCGAGCGCGGTGGGGCTCGACATGAAGGGCGGTTTCCTGACCAAGGTGGCGCAGGCGCTGCTATTTGGGACGCCCAAGGAGATGACGCTGAAGGATATTGATGAGGTGGTGGAGATGTTTGTGAATGGTGCGAGAATGTCGTACTTGGCGGGGTTTAAGGGTGTGCAGTTGCATGCCGCACACGGATATCTGATTACACAGTTTCTGAGCCCCAAGGTACGTATATATACATACCCACCTCACCCAACTACTCCCCGGAGGACATAGTAAGAAAAAGTGGAAATTGACGGCAAAAACTAGATCAACAAGCGTACCGATGCCTACGGCGGCACCCCCGAAAACCGCCTCCGCTTCATCCTCCGCATCATCGAAGAGACCCGGCGCGCCACCAGCCCCGAGTTCTGCATCGGCGTGAAGCTCAACTCCTCCGACTACCAATCCATGGGCGTCACCGACGAAGAGGTACTCGGGCAGGTCGCCGCGCTCGATGAGGCCGGCGTCGACTTTATCGACATCTCCGGCGGAACCTACGAAGACCCGCGCATGGCGCAGGTGTCTCGCGATAAGCCCGTGCGCGAGTCGACAAAGCTGCGTGAGTCCTTCTTCCAGGAGTTCTCGGAGAAGGCGAGGAAGGCTGTCAAGAAAGGGTGCGTGATCATGGTCACTGGAGGGTTCAGAAGCCGTGTAGGTATGGCGACGGCGGTGACAGACGGCGCTTGTGAGCTTGTGGGCGTTGCGAGACCGGCGTGTTTGATCCCTGATGTGCCGAAGAGTGTGTGGTTGAACAAGGACCTGCCGGACGAAGAGGCAGTGGTAATGCCTGCCAGGATCAAGGGCGGGGAGTGGCTCTCCAAGATTCCGGTCTTGGGAGTGGGGATGCAGAGTCTGTGGCATGGAATGCAAATCCGCAGAATCGCGGCTGGGAAGAAGCCAGACATGGATTTGAGGATGTTTTAGATTGTTAGTTAATTGGGTTTGAGAATATTTGCAACTGGTCATGTAGAGCATCCTCTTCTTTCTTTTCTTAGCCATGTTTTTAGATTCATGTATCGGGGGTTTCCTTTGTTCCTTTTCTAGATATTTCAGCGCTGGCGGTACAGGTCGTATATAATCGAACGAATCAGAAAATAACTATCCTAAAAAGATGTCGGTGCTGCTTATCGCGAGATTCTGAATATCAAACAGTTGACAATGGATGTGATACAAAGACCCATGACGAGCCACTCGAGTGGCATGTAGCATATTTCGATCTTCGGAATCGACAAGAGAGGAGGCAGAAGTCATGGACCGCTTCATTACTATCGGATCGTGATGAATGATATTCAGTGTATTACGAGAAAGAAAGAGAATAGGCCGTAGTCGAGCCAACTAAGAAACGGGACAAAAGGACAAAGGACAGAAAGGCAGCAGCGCAGGACAGGACCACGAACTTTTTAAAGGCTAACTTGCTTATGAGCAGTTGTAGCTAACGTTCAACATTCATCTGTAGGCTTGGGTCCTTACCGCTAAATGGATATATACGTCTCGAGTGCGCATATGCACAAAGAACAGAGCCGAAGTGTCCCAGTAGACCTTGATGAAAAGGCTAGCGACGATTCGAGCAGAGATGACGCTAGATCGGATCCTATCAACAGACTTATAGAGAACCTAGGCTCCCCTGCATGCATGCATCTATCATTATGGGCCTCATACCAAAGGCATGTTTCTGCGTTCAGCTATCACCTTGCGACTTTAATCCCCTGAGATACCCATTCATGTTTCCGAAATTATGTTAATCTTCCTCCCGATTCAACTTGACATGCATATATCACGTCGTAGGAGATCACTCGCTGCCAAGAAACCACGCATTAAGTTGCATCTATGTAACGGTAGCCGTGGTTCTTCGTGATTACATGTAGTGTGAGAAAGTATAAAAAAAGATTTTGTAAAATATAGCAGCGGGATGCAAATGGGACACATAAAAAACAAATTCCCCACGGCAGCAAGAGATAAGTTGATCACTCTTACCTCCCCCCAAGGTGGGTGTCGAACACACGACCCGGCGGTATTCGACACACTCAAGAACTTAAGTGCCAGCCCCGACGACTCTTGCGCCAGGCGTGATGGTGGCTCCCAGCTCATTTCCTTACTTGAGCCAGCCAGCGTAGGGTTAGGTTTATATACTTGGTAGCTTGCATGCGCAGTGCTGGAAATGGTGCCCCAACATCAAACGTCCTTCATCACCAACAAAGCAGGCACTGTCTCCCACGCCACTTCTTCTGAGCGAAAGAAATAATGAAAATGAAAATGAAAATGAAAATAAAGCTTCTCGGAGGAATCAAACCTTCAATACCCTGCTTAACGCGACCTGAGCAGAATCAACACAAGGAAGCAATGGCATTACTACACCATCGAAGCTGGTGTGCTTGGGATTGACGGGAAAGCATGCAAGTACATATAGTTGACCTTGCAGCCAATATGTCTATATCCCTACTAACCCTAGCCTCGTATGGCGCCGTACTATTGTGTAATTTCATGGGAGGCATATGTATATCGAGACGAACCCGGGGGTTCCGAGAGAAAATTAGCTTCATCTACTGCAAAGCTTTCTCCATCATCTCACTTTCTGTTCGTAATTACGGTAGCGAAAGAGTAATCGTCAGCGGAAAAAAAAAAGTGGTATGAATTGAAACCTTCAAACTATGGAATCTCCCCCCAAATACTAAACACCTCATAATTAAATAGCCAGCCTGGCCACACTTTCCGCCACATCACCCCCCTTCTTCTCCACCAAGACACCCAGCAATTCCTCAACCCTATCATCCGCGTCATCGCCCAGATTCTTCTTGATTTCAGACATCAGGATAATGGCATTATCAAGGTCCTTTGATTTGAGCTCCTTCAACGCCTTTTCCTCTTCCACGCCGCATCCCATCCAAACGCTCTCAGCTGCACCTCTCGCCATGATGACCAGTCCAAACAGTCCTTCTGTGCGGACGACAGGCCATTTGTCCTGGGTTATCATACCCCAAAGAGGTGCTGCGATCTTGTGAGTATTGAGCTTTTTCTCTAATTCGGGGGAGGTGGAGGTGTAAGTGGAAGAGGCGTTGAGAACACGGAACATTGCAACGATGGTTCGTGCGATTTCGGTTCTGGTGGGTAGTTCTTCCGCAGTGTTGTAAATCTCAAGACAGCGGGTAAGAATTGTTTTGTCGTCTCTCTCAGGAGATGGCTGCAGTGCGAGAGTTACGTTTTCAACTGCGGAAAGATGCATGAGTTAGTGAGTGATAATTGGTGATGCCATCTACCAAGGAGGCTGAACTCACTGCAATTAACGCAGACCAATCTCCCTAATCCAACAGCCGAATACCAAACTTGTCCCACTCCCACCCCCTCCATGCTCAACATGTCCCATATCAGGTCGAATACACCTACACTTCCAAGCGCCGCTTTGTTCGTCTTCGCGATTGCAAGGTTCTTCAGCACTCCCGTTGCGGCATGGAGAACTCCCACTGCCACAGCACCTTGTCCCGCACCTGGCTTTTCCTCTCCCTCTGGAATAGACACTGCTTTCTCTTTCTTAGTTAAAGCCGCAGCTTTAGCGTCGTTGTACTTTTTGATCGTACGTCTTATGATGCCAAACAGCTCTTTGTGCACCCCATACTCCTGCACCAGACTGCTGCAAACTTCATCACTACGACCGATATTACCGAGGATAAGACAGGCAGCTACGGTCAAGTCGATCTTCTCATCATCCGTCTCGTTCAGCCAGCCCCGAACACGGGCGATGACGGGGCTAGAAAGAGGGTATGCATCTTGGAAGTCGTCATGAGAGGACAAGTCACCAATGTTCTCTAGAAGAGCTTTGCGGGCGTGGGCAATGAGTTTAGCATCCTGCTTTTCCGAGTCGGATTTCGGGGGGGTAAGTGACTTCTCGAAAAGATCGAGAGTTTGTGGGAATAGGTCAGAGGAGATTAGGGTGGCTTGGAATTCTGACGAGGTGAGGAGTGAGGAGATTAGCGTGGAGAGTGAGAGCTGATCGTCAAATGAGCATAGCGGGGAAGTGGCGAGAGAGAGGAATGTCTTCAGAGTCGAGGGGGGACAAGCTTTCCTTCCGGCATCTACTTTATGTCAGCGAGTGGTAGTTCCTCGAGGGCATGGGTGGATTTTTACCATGAGAAAGAAGTAGCTCGAGAATACGACCAAAGTAGTCAAGCTCCTCATCTTCTAGGGACCCTTTACGTCCGATTATTTCCAGCAGAAGAGGACATGCACCGTCCGAGATAGCTTTCAACTGGGAGGGCTCTCTTGCAGAGTTAGCTTTACCCAAGCTACTTCCATAACTGGCGAGGAAACAAACCGTAATCTAGGCAAATATTATGAAGGACCATAAGCCCAACCCTTCGTAAATCTGAGTTTTTTATACATTCAAGTATTGGGGTAAGGGACCCCGGATTATCGATAACCCGTTGGCGGTTCTTGTCTGGATTTGAGTTAGGATTTTCCCAACAACCGGGGAAGGGTAAGAATCACCATTATCGGCACAACAGTTCCCAAGAAGACGGAGAGAGTTTAGACAAATGTCATGATCCTCGTAGTTTGATGCAAGTACACTTTGGAAGAATGTGAGTATCTGAGCCTCGCCAATTGGCGTACGCCATTCCTCTACACGGCACTTGTAGTTAGCTATGAGTGCTCCGTGTGAAATATAGCAGCTCTGCAAAACCTATAATCCCTTACCTTCACGACTAGCATCTGCACAGGCCTTTACTGCCTGCTTCAGCTTCTCCATATCTTCCTCTGCTTTCTCGGGGCTCTTATCCTCCCCAGTCCTCAGTGACTTCAACATCTCGAGTACCGGGACCAAATCCTTGCCCTCCTGCTCCTCCGCCTTGAATATCGCCGTAAGGCACTGCACTGGGTCCTGGGATGCCATTTTTTTCGATTCGACAAGCTTCGTGTACCGCTAGAAAAAGTAAGAAACTGACAGAAATGATGGATGGCTGCTCAATCGCGGGGTAGCAAAAAATATAAGATGTTTCGCTATCACACGTGGGAAGCAGCTGACGGGCATGTTAGCTTAGCGTGCCAACACTGCAAGGGCCACCTAACCTAACCACCCCCGAAACAGCCGCAGGAAATCATCATCACTCTCCTTTACTTACACCTTTCCAATCCTCCTGCAAACACACTTACCTACCCGCCTTCAACCACGCTCTTTTCACAATACTTGTTTTTTGTTTATATCTTAAAACTTTTACAATGACCCGCGCGATCGAAACCATCTCTGCCTTGCTGCTGTTCAGCTCCGTGTGTATCCCCCTATCTACTGCTACTACATCTTATGGAATAGAGTATTGACTTGAACCTCCTCTAGCTCTACCTCGCGGCGTTTCTTGGCCTGATCCCGTTTCCGGCAAAGGTCCAGGAAGAGATTATCCCAGTTGTATGTGCTACCTCAATCCACTCTGAATATTGTCTCTGAGCTGTGCTAATACGTGCGCGACTTGTAGCTTCCGTTCTGGGCGCTCGTTTCGTTCGGCGCATATCTTCTTTTCTCCCTGGGGTGGGGAATCTTTACTTTTAACGACACAGAGGCCGCGTACCATGAGCTTGTTACGGTATGTTTAGGGGTTGTGTAGGCCTGTTGCGACCAAAGCTAACGGAGTGGAATCACAGGAAATCGAGCAGGCCAAGAAGGAGCTCAGAGTGAAGGGCGTTGATGTAGACTAAGCGCACAACTACGAATTTTTATGGATCGCGGGACTTTTGGAGACAGCAATAGGGAAGAATGTAGGCAATGAACGGGAGAAGAGGGCGTTCTTAATACCAAAATGCAGGACATGCGACTCAGGACTAAATTCAAGCGAAAATTTGACAAGAGAGAATCTTTTTGAAATCTATATTTCTACGGACCGGTCGATGAAGCATTGATAATACGACGTAAAAACAAAAGGTTTCCCTGGGTATCTAATGTGAAGCGCAGTGACAAATCCCAGTTCTGCTCCTACATCTTACCACGTGTCCAATATCCTGCCCAAATAACACAACCTGATCACTATCGACTTTAACTTGCAGAGTGAGGTTTAGGCACCTAGTTCTGTCTCTTCTTTCCCCTGATGTTCTTCCTGCGCTGAGAAATCATGTGGGTGTACTGCTTGTACAGACCTGCATCACCAGTCAGCTCTCGTCCAGCAAACAAAACCACATTTGGGAAACATACCAGGAGGGTACGTGAGCAAGATCGCAACCAAGTAATAGTAATAATTGGTGTTGAACTCCTTCGCCTCTGACAACGCACGGAAGATGCAAACCGCCTCACTTCCCGCCCCCAACGGGTACAAGACAAAAAACGTGTTATACCTCAACCAGGTCAAGAACCCGGGGGTGCGGCCCACAATGTTCGTAACGTAGTAGCTGTACCTGCACACCTCCGTGACCGACCACGCAATGAGCATAGTGCTGTACGCCAGCGACTCCCGGGGCGCCTCAAAGAGGTTTGCTACCCCCCATACGAGTAGGATGCGGGACGCGACCTGTATAACCGTGGTGATGAGCGAGCTGCGTAGGAGCCCGAGGGCTATGTGGACAATCTCCAGCAGCGCGAGGGTCTGCGTGAGCTTGGTGTACTCGCCGACGCCGCCGTAGACATTCTCGTGGCCCACGAGAGGGAGGAGGAGGATGGTGCGGCCGAGGACACCGAACCAGAGGACGCATGAGAGTGCGTTGTAGGCGATAAGGCTGTGTGTCTTTAAGTTTTCCATTGAGTGATAGGCGGGAGTTAATTGGGGAAACTCACTATTGGTCCTTGAAGGGTCTCTTTGCTCGTGAGCGCTCCATTGATTGCTTAGATATCGTGAGTCGTGGGGTTTCTGGGTATAATTATTTATGTCTATATGGAGGGAGACGTGATCGTAGTAGGGATCAGAAGGGAGGGATCGAGGGGGATGGGTTTCTTTTTAAACCCAGTCAATAGTTGAGGGATCGATCAGAGCACCTCTACAAATTGTTGGGATGTGTGGAATATGCGGCGTGTTCTTATGTTCACTGACACGTGCTGAACAATATCCCTGGAGGCTCAGAGTCTCCGAATGGTGGAGAATTGTTGTTCCGTTGAAACGCGCATGAAACGGATTGTTGAGAGTCATGGGATTGTCAACATATACATATCTGCTGCAGATCGCATATAATATTTGTGTGAGTGAGCAAAGGGCGGAATCGATTGGTGGATTTGCAAAGGGACTTAATTGTGCTTTAACAATTGATAGTACAAACCGCAGCTTAGATAATTGCTCCGCGCGGATTCGGAGTTGAATTTGTTGAATCGAATGTCTTCTACATACTACTCATCACTGCCGTATTAAATAATACTATGATGCATGCATGCATGCAGGCAGCAATACTTCATTTTGAGTTGATGGATTTCCTCATTCCCTCTTCCCTATGCAGAAACAATGATAGCCTTGACACCTTTTCTATCTCTGTTTCGAGGCTCAACAAAAAAAACCGTCTACCGAAAAGCCACCAAACAACTCTTGGCAGCCTGTCACTACTCCAAGTAAAGCTACCTTCCGAAACACCTCTGACGTCCTTAAAGTAAGACATTCCCCACCTCTAAACCACAGACCATCACCAGTCTACCAAACCACCAACCCACCAACCCACCAACCCAACCCTGCCCACCATGCCACCCCGGATATCACTCCGCCTCCCCAAGCTCACCGTCCCACGGCCCCCCCAGTCCCCCTTCCTCCGCACCTTCCTCAACATCGCCGGCGTCAGCGGCGGCGCTCAAAGGTTCTCCGAGGTGCGGTCCTTCCCGTACGCTGCCGGCCAGCTGTACACGCTCGTGTCCGACATCAACAACTACCACAAGTTCCTCCCCTACTGTGTTGGCTCGCGCGTGACGCAATACTCTGCGCACGACAACCTGCCCACCGAGGCCGACCTGCGCGTGGGCTGGGGCAACTACGACGAGACGTTCCGCAGCAAGGTCGAGTGCGAGCCCGCGAAGCTGATTGTGCGCGCGGACGCTTCGCAGAACGAGCTCTTCCGCTCGCTCAAGACGCGGTGGGAGATCAGGCCAAAGGGGGGCGAGGGGAAGGGTAGTGAGGTTGAGCTCCACATTGAGTTTGCGTTCAAGAACCCGGTGTATGCGGCGCTGAGCGGGGCGGTGGCGCCAAAGATTGTGAATATCATGGTGGAGGCGTTTGAGAAGAGAGCGGAGGAGGTGCTGGGGAAGGGGGGCGAGAAGGAGCTTTTAGAGGGGGAGGAGCAGAGAGCGGTGGGTTGAGGTGGGTGTGAAGGTAGTAATTGGGACACGGATTGGGACATGGGGTTCGGGATGGAGTAATTTTTGTATCTAGATATACATAGCGATAGAATTGGCGCTGTGTGGCAGTTCTTTTCTGCGGTATTTTTTAGAAATTTCCTTGGGTCATTGACTTTTGGCGGAACTTGGGGTTTTTGGGTGTACGGGCTGGTAATTAAGGACGGAGGTTTCTAAAGAGTTCAAAAAAACCTGGCCAAGAAATCATTGCTTGTGACACCCAAAGTCTATAGCTGAACTACATGTAGCCAGCAGGCCTCCTGTTACGTAAAATAAGTAATGGCAATAGTGCATAATAAATTTGAAAGGAAGGCTGTCTCTATATAGTTGTGACCTCAAGCTTCTTGAGACTTGACCTTGGGGTCTCTAACCGTACCGCTAGGTAAATACCATCCCGGCGCGTTCTCACGACACAAAGCTAACAATCTTTTGATTCCCTGATTATGATAACGGCTTTGTCGATGCCAAGTCCCCCATAATTATTATAATTCTTGGAGTCAATCACCACAGCTAGCATGCCTTCAATCGTAAAGCAGAAACAATCTATATTATGCTGCACTTTCTAAACCACCAAGACGAGTATAAACCTCTTACTAGTACGCGTGCGGCGTCGGTGTAAAGCAATTCGCTGAGTTGGACGGTTTCCCTGGCCACCCGGCCACCCTCCTCATCTCACTCGGACCGTTAATATATAAGTAGAGGGAGAAGATCAACGCCTTAAGTAGCTGCTGTACCTCTTCCCCACCAATTATTATTGACTGTCTAAGTGAGGGGTGTTTGAGTGACTAGGGAAATCGCCTATGTCTACGTGTATTTCTGGCACATTTATGACAGTGCTGGTTTCGGAGATTTAAGATGTTAGGAGTGTTGCCCGCTATGGCATTTATTTAGGTGGGATTCTAGATACAGTCGAATCTCGCTATAATAGTTCCATTTTTAAGGGTATAGTTTTATAGTTCAATACTTTTATGTGTAAAATTAACTTTAAATAGCCGAATAGTTACAATAAAGATACCCTTAGCAACTTGAATATTTTTTTTGTGCATACTCTTATAGAAAGAGTAGGGCTAGGGTCAAATCTCTCCTATAACTTGCAAGTCTCCATTGATTTATAGTCCCTTAATTCGGAAACCGACTGATATAGACCTAACCTAATTTCCCATATGCATGAGGATACCCTCTCTATAAGGGTAAGTTGCGACCTAATTTTTCGAAACTTCCATACCCTTATAGATAGATTCGACTATACAAGTACTTTAAGTTACATATGTAACACATAAAAAAAAAAGTTGTGGCATCGTACACGTTTTTTTTTTTTTTTTTTTTTTTGTAGAAATCCCTTTGGCCGTCAGGCCCATTCTCAACTCATAAGTCGAACCCGATGTGGCGCTTTCCGCTCCGAAAGGCTCGCAAATTCCTGCCAAAGCATTCTATTGATATAAATCCATCATTTGAATTGTAGGTTATGGTCTACTTGCGCCTAGTTTGGCTAGACTAAGTACGAGTTGAGACTTGGCCTGACGGCCAAAGGGATACACCTAACCCTATGCTGGCTGGCTCAAGTAAGGAAATGAGCTGGGAGCCACCATCACGCCTGGCGCAAGAGTCGTCGGGGCTGGCACTTAAGTTCTTGAGTGTGTCGAATACCGCCGGGTCGTGTGTTCGACACCCACCTTGGGGGGAGGTAAGATTGATCACCTTATCTCTTGCTGCCGTGGGGAATTTGTTTTTTTTATGTGTCCTATTTGTACCCCGCTGTATCTTTTATTTTATTTTTCGGTAAAAGAACGATGTTACGGATTTCTTTTTTTTTTTTTTTTTTTTGGTACGTGTCGAGAATGATGTAGATTGTCACATGAGCAGACAAAGATGTGCCAAGTGCAGCTTTACGCCAGTGACTGGTACATATATAGGGATTAAAAGAGTGTTTTATTCGAACCTCTAGCTGATGATTGCGATCCTCGCGAGCTCTGACCTTGAAACATTCGATTCTTCGACCCTGCAGGCCTAAAGATTATTGCCTCACAGACCATCACTCGGGTATCCCAATCTCTAATTCATTTCGAGTATCCCAGTGATTTAGAGTGTCCTCGATTTGGCGAGCGAGTTCTTGATGGTACATGTAGTCAGGTTATGAATATCATAAGGCTATCCTGATATACAACACATTATATATTGGTGCCTTGGGTGCAGAGTGGCTATCGATATTACTAAAGTAGATAGACCCCAGCTCTGCCCCATCAGTGGCGTTTATGCTAGGTTTCATCCTTCCTGTGTGGTTAATCACAGTTGCGGCAATGACGATTATAGTTATTTGGATAATATCATGCAGTGATGTTGGCGCTGTTGGCTTTTGCCGGAGAAGAAACGAGGGGGCTGTTCTGGTGGTATGTATCCATCCAGGCTTTGTTGGAGGTCGATATTGGTGGGAGTGTGCCGCGTGTGGTTGGAACACAGCGCGTCACTCGATACTCAACGACAACCGGGCCTGCACACTGCCAGGATGCGACACACACATCACGATCATTACCGCCCAAAAATACCTCAGCAATATCAACCACAATAAACAAGCAAAAAAAAATCATAAGGACCTCGCAATGATACAATGTACCAACATCGATATATTAAACCCACGCTATCCATTCATTAGCCATTTCAAAACAAGAGAGAAAAAATTGCACACACACTCAATCTACGTAGCACACTACATGTAATAATACAAAAACCAACACCACTCTTCCGCGAGAAACTAAGCAGCCGGCACCTCCGTCCGCCGCCTCTTATCCCCATCCCCACCCCCCGCATCCTCATCCCGTCTCCTCGGCGGTGACCGCGGCCGCTTTCTATCCCTATCCCGATCTCTATCTCTGTCGCCATCGTCGCGCCGCCGGGGCGGTGACCGCGTGCGCCTTCGCTCCCGCTCTCTGTCTCTGTCTCTGTCTCTGTCGCCGGAGTATCTCTCTCGGCGGTCGTCTCTGTTCCGCGGGGCGTCTCTGGCTCTGCGGTCACCCCATTCCCGGTCATTGGGCGGCCCACGGCTATCTCTGTTGCCGTCTCTGGCCCCACCACCACGGTATCGGTCACCGCCCCGGTCACCGCCCCTGTCACCGCCCTCGCGGTCTCTCCGCGGTCCCTCTGGAGGTCGTCGATCACCAAAGTCACGGTCTCGGTCATTTCTCGGCGGCGGTGGCGGTGGTGGAGGGCCGCGGTTATCTCTCCCCCCCTCACCACCGCGGTGGTCTCTCTGCCTGTCCTTGTCCTTATCAGGCAAGAACCTCTCATCCTCCCTCATCCCCCCCATCTTCTCGGCCGCCCTCCTATTACTCCCACTCTTCTCAAACCACGGGCTGCCCCCGCCCTGCAGACTCGTATCCTCCGCCGTCAAATGCGTCCACCGCGTCCTCCCACGCTTTCCCACCTCGTCCCCGCCGCGCACCTGCATATACTTTGGCAGCACATCGCGGTTCTTGACCTCGTCCTCCACAGCGGCCGTGGCATAGTTCTTCTTCATCACCTCTGACGCATCGTCCTGGTAGAAGGCGCCCTTGTGGTAGTACTTTTGCAGGAACCCCATCTGCCCGCGGCTCTCCTTCTTCTCCTCGCGCTGCCGCGCAACATACTCCATGTCCTCCTTGCGCCGCAGCTCGGGGTCCATCATGCGCCGCCGCTCAACCTCCTCGCGCTCCTGCTCGATGGCTTCGAGCGCCTCGCGCTCCCGCTTGACGCGCTGCAGCTCGCGCAGCTTCCAGGCTGCGCGCTCGGCGGCGGGGTCGAGCGCGTCCGTGTCGTCGACGCCCGTGGCGTCTTCGTCGTCGTTGTCGTCCCAGCCCTTGCGGCCGGCGGCTTTGGCGAGGAGGTCGCGCTTGATGTGTTCTTCGAGAAGTACCTTTGCTTCCTCCTTTGCGCGCGCCTCTTCCTCGGCTTTGCGCTTTTGGAGGGCCGCGGGGTCCTCGGCGGGGGTGTTGCGCTTGTTCTTTGGGATGAATGTGGGGCGCAGGAGGAGCTTCTTGGGCGCCTCTTCTTCTTCGGATTCTTCTTCTTCGGAGTCTTCCTCGGATGTGTACTCGCTGCTGCTCTCCTTTTCTGCTTCTGCAGCGGCGGCGGCAGCAGCTTCTTCTTCAGCGGCGGCCTGCGCGGCGAGGGCGGCGCGCGCTTCTTCTTCCTTGCGCGATTGCTCGAAGCGTTTGTTGAGGTCGACCTTTTTGAGCGCGGAGGAGACGATGGCGGGGGTGGTTGTGGTTGTGGTGGTTGTAGTGGTGGTGCTGGGGAGTTTGGGGGGCGCAGAGGCAGACTCGGAGTCGGAGGCGTCGCTGTCGGAGGTGTCGGAGGTGTCGGAGTGCTCGGGCGCGGCGGGCTTGCCGGGGCGGTAGCGCGCGGGCTTGACGGGGTTTGCGGTCATGCGTTTGGGCGGCATGGCGGCTGTGTGCGAGGGGGCGTGTCTGTAGAGTAGAGTGGTGTGGGTGAGAGAATTGGGGAATTGGGGATTGTATGTGTATTTCTGATGTCTGTATGGTATTTGGATCTCTCGCTGGAGGAGCTCTGGCTGGCTGTGTCTCTGGGATCGATGGGCGTCGGAGAAGCAGTAGACTAAGAGCTGTCTGTAGCTGAGAGGACTGACCTGGACTGAGAGGATGGAGGGACTGAGAGGATGAAGGGACTGAGAGGATGAAGGGACTGAGAGGACTGACCTGGACTGAGAGGATAAAGGGATTGAGAGGATGAAGGGACTGAGAGGATGAGAGGACTGAGAGGATGAAAGGACTGAGAGGATGAGAGGACTGAGAGGATGAAGGGATTGAGAGGATGAAGAGACTGAGAGGATGAGAGGATTGAGAGGACAGAAAGGATGCAGAGAACTGCTGGGCCGAGAACCAAGAGCAGTCAGTTGTGTGTCTCTCCGTGACGTGCGTGACTGAGCTCTTCTTCTTTGGATCTGGCTGAGGTCACACAGCACTCCCCCAACCCCCCGTTACCCGGCCGTGCAGAGCCGCACCGCCGCAGCGTTTCTCGAGATATTTTTTTTCTCATTCTCTCTCGGAGCGCAATTGCTCAACATCACGACCAAAACCTCAATTGAAGAACCTCACCACCAACACAGCACAAGCACACTCCTCTATCACAGTCTAATCCCCTCAAGTCTATATCCTCACAGTCTATATCCTCTCAAGTCTATATTCTCACAGTCTATATCCTCACAGTCTATATCCTCACAGTCTATATCCTCTCAAGTCTATATCCTCCGATATAGCATCATCCCCCCGCAATGGCCACCGCAATGGACACCGACCCCGCCCCCACCCCCAAAGTGCAAGTCCAATTCGTGACCCGCCACGCCGACATCGCCGTCCCCCCCGCGCCCATCCTCGTCCCCACAGCCCTCAAGCGCTATGGGCTCTCGCAGATCATCAACCACCTGCTCGACACCCCCACGCCCGTTCCCTTCGATTTCCTCGTCTCGGGCTCCTTCCTGCGCGGCTCGCTCGACGCATACCTCACGCAGCACGGCCTCAGCGCCGAGAGCGTCGTCACGCTCGAGTACGTGCGCGCCGTTGTGCCGCCGAAATTCCGCGCCGCCTTTCAGCATGACGATTGGGTGTCGAGTGTGAATACCCTCTCTGCCTCTGGGGCCGCTGGGGCCGCAGCACCGCTCATCCTGTCGGGCTCCTACGACGGTATCGCGCGCGTATGGAACATCAGCGGCCAGGTTCTCGCCGAAGCAGCGGGCCACAGCGCGCCCATCAAGGCCGCGAAATGGACGCCGAACGGCACAGGCATCATAACAGCGGGGATGGACCGCACCGTGCGCCTCTGGTCCTACGACCCCACCGCCGAGTCTACAATCACGCCGCTCGCCGAGCTCCTCGCCCACAAATCCACCATCACGCACCTCGCCGTCGACCCGCGCAGCACCCACATCCTCTCCGCCTCCACCGACAGCACAATCGGCCTCTGGACCACCACGCCCACCACCACCCTCCCCCCGGCCCCCGCATCCCTCCTCCCGCCCAAACCCACCAAGAAGCGCAAGACCGCCTCCACCACCCCCACAGTCCCGCGCTACGGCCCCCTCGCGCAGCTAACCGGCCACACGGGGCCCGCGTCCGCCGTCGAGTTTGACGCCGCCGACACTACAGTCGCATACTCGGTCGGCTGGGACCACACAATCCGCACATGGGACCTGGCCACGCACCGCCTCGTCGACACGCGCACGACGCAGCACCCGATCGCGAGTATGTGTGTTTTGCCATCGCTGTCGCTGCTGGCGGCCGGGAGTACGGCGCGGCATATCACGCTGCATGATCCCCGTGCGGGGGCGAGCGAGGTGGCGGCGGGGGTGCTGAGGGGGCATACAAACTGTGTGGCGGCGCTGTGTGCGGGCGCTGAGGGTGCTGGGGAGTGGATGATGGCGTCGGCGGGGCATGATGGGACTGTCAGGGTGTGGGATGTGAGGGCTGTTGGCAGTGGGAGTGTGTTTGTGGTGAAGAGGGAGGGTGGGGAGGGGGTGACGGGGAGGGAGAAGGTGTTTTGTGTTGAGTGGAGTGGTGTGGGGATTGTGAGTGGGGGTGAGGATAGGAGGGTGCAGATTAATGAGACGCCGAGGGGCGGGGAGGAGGAGGTGAAGGGGGCGGAGGGGGTGGAGCCAAAGTTGTAGATGAGGGAAGGGGAGTGGGGGTTGTATTATATTAGAATAAAAGTTAATGGTTTTGTTTCTGGTTTTTTTTTTGTGGCTTTATTTCCTTGTGCTGCATACATGTAGTGATACTCCTGTTATATACTGAAGCCAGTGGCTCCCACCGCCGCCGGCCGTTCTCTCCATTTGTTATATTAGTCTCCACTACTGCAACTCATAGCGATATTGTTATGTAGTCTTCTATCCATAGATTTGCAGCCCCTACATGTACTTATATCAAGAGAGGTTTCGATCTGTCGTCTCCACGCACCGCGCCAAGGGGCGAGTGATAATCTATGATTTATCCTCTCACTCACTTTCTCGGTGCAAGATGACACGCCCGAGAGCTCAAAGACAATTAAACAGAAAAAAAAAGAAAGAAAAAAAGAACCAAAAAAAAGGTTCTACAAAACTACAAAAGGTATGTACTATACAAATAATGAATTAAAAAAAAAATACAAAAGGTACTGCAGCGAACGAACTTATTCGCTACTACCCCCACCCCTGGTTTGAACTCGGGACCCGTACATGTACTGGCTCAAACGCGCGGTGTCTAACCCGACGAGCAGTCTACCCACTAGACCACTCGCCCATGGTGTATACTGCGCTGCAAGTGATACTTGAGCTTGGCAGGCGGTGTGTGCCAAGATGAACCAGAAACCCCCCCCTACTAAACCCTTCGATGTCATTGCTCTTTTTCTATTGTTTGTAATCTGTTTACAGCAAGTTTCATAATACTTACTGGGCTCAAGTTAGTTTCGCGCGCGTGTGGTGTGGTTCTTCGAACCTTAAAATGATAGCTTGCTTGGGAATCCCGACCCCGATATTCTCCCAAAGAGGAAGTAATTTCAACTGCCCAGATAGCCTATACTTTATATTCTATATGGACAGAGTCTGATAACATTATTGCGAAAGTCAGATCTAAAAAGAGTGGGATTCTTGGTCCGTGCTTACTGCAAAAAATTCCTTCAAGGGCCAATAGGACTATCGGGTCACGGAAAACCCACTTTCGCAATAATTCTACCACCCTCTGTACATTGTATTCGTTTTAGATCATACCAAACTACATGTACATGTATGTCATCTTGCATCATATATTATTATAGAGCACGTATACCGAAAAACCGTGTCATTTCAGACCCTTTTCTGTAAATTAACTATTACATGCGATATATATTCTGCTTGATTTTTCTGGCGATACCTTTAGCCTCCATGGCCCCCTCGGAGAGGGGTCGACGAGACCTTGTAGTTTATTTGTGTCTCCATGGCCAGCTTGGAAACATGTTATTGTGGTGGAGGAGTGGCCGGCCATCGTTTTTCAAGGTGCGGACTTTTAGTCCTCGCTGCACCTCCTGTTGCCCATACCTACATGTATACTACGTACTTACATGGGTAGGGTTCCAATGATAGCACACAGCGAGAGACCATGCCTTCCTAGCTAGCTACTGTAACGCTGCAATATACTAGAAGCTAGCACCCGGCCCACAAATTAGAGTATCTTACAAGATTCAATATCCACCACCACCCCCACCCAGTAGTATAATTGATTAAGCTTTCAAGTATAGTAGAAAGGGAATAAAGAAACTACATACACGCCCACCTCCTCCATGCTCCATGAGTATAAATACCCCCCTCACCCCCTCACCCCTTACTTCTCCCACCATAACCCCCTCTCCTCCCCATAGACTAACCACCTCCCATAAACTAACCACCAGAAACCCCCAAAAAAACTCCCCACCCCAGCAACCATGGCAACCCCCCGCTTCACCGCCTCCGCAGTCCTCATCACCCTCGCCGTCTCCAGCATCATGAACGGCGTCTCCTCCTCTTCCTCTTCCTCCTCCTCCTCCTCCAGCAACAACAAGCCACTAACCCAACCCTGGGAGAAAAGTAGCAAGAAGCCACTGCTCACCAAAACCCAGCAGACCCACAAGGCGCAAGCAGCGCCATTCAAGAGCCAGCATGGCGAGCCGTGGAAGGGCTCGAGTGGCTTTCCGAAGTCGCAGGCGCCGCTGAGGGGTGGTGGCAGTACGAGACGGTAGAGAGGTGCTGCTGTGTTGTTGATTCCCTGCTGGATGGGTGATGTTTGTTAGGTCCGTTGTTTTTGGTTATTTAGAAGCAGCTGCTAGTTTTAGTTTTAGTTTATGTTGTGTTGTGTTGTGTTATTAATAGAATCGCTCCTTTGTCCTCTACCTTCCACCGTACCTCTGCAGGAGACCCACATGCCCACATGCCTACTTTCACCTACCCCCAGAACTACAAACAGCCATAAAAACCATAATAACCAATCTATCCACAGCCTTTGAAGAGGCCCACCAGCCGACCAAACTCTAGCTAAGAATACCACCATCGAGTGATATCCCGTGAAGCTGCGCCGTCAACACATACTATGTCCACAGCAGCCGTGACAGGTCATCAGGTCATACGGGAACACGAATATTCGACCAGGCTATCATTATGCTTCTAACCGTACTTTGTATCTAGAGTATAGCCTAGTGGCGGGTGCCTTGCAACTTTATGGCCAGCTGTTGGCGGCACCGTGCAGTCATGTATGGGCTACGTATGATCTACCTCCACTCTCAGCTTTCCTTTTTTATTATATGTGTATAATAATTATTTCTCGGTCTCGTACTTTATCTCCGTCCCCGCACATAACTGAAAAGAAAGAACAAACAAAAGGTTCAACAAAAGGTACTGCAACGGCATCTTGTTGTCCGTTACTACCCCCAGCCCAGGTCGAGCTCAGGGCCTTATATATGCCCCTGGGCCAAACACACGGTGTCTATACTTGACGAGCAGTCTAACCACTAGACCACTTGCCCATGGTGGATTCTGCGCTGGAAGTGATACTTGACCTTGACGGTGCCAAGCTGTAGGTTGTGCACTCTGAAAGCAGTCCCTCTGGCCTCACAATCGCAACCTACATTACGGCCCGAATGGGCAAAATAAGTCTCCAGTAACGGTTTACTGTCAAATTGGCCTTAGATAAGTGCTTTTTGACAGAAATTGTGGTATTAAAAGTAAAGTAGGTGGTTGGGGGGGGGGCGGGGGGTGCGTACAAGTATTACCAACTTGATTGTTGCCATGGGGTTGAGTGGCCGACCGGTATCGGCCACAACCCAACAGTGGTGGTTCGACCCACCCTCCGGACGTAGAAAGAGACGTAGCAACCGAGGCCTAGGCGGTGTTGTGAACTCTTTTTGCTGGCGGCATAAAATAACCCCCTTCTTCTCCCTTTTTGCCCGGACTACATAAAGGAGGATGACATTCTTCTTAGATTGTATGGATGGATCATGAGGCAGCACTCGTTGACATCTCCCAACCACCTAGAGCAGCAACTCGACTGGCGTTGTGGGTTTAAGTACTTGACAATTTTGGTTTCTCTCTTGGCTCTCGGTGTCATCCCAGAGGCCAATTGCCGCTGGGATATCGTTGATCACCATGAGTTCAGAAAAAAGAAGCAAAATTGTATTATTGAAGGAAATCTATCTATATCTACTTCTTGTACGATATCTAAAGCTTCTCGAAAACCGCCTGCATCCAGCATCGATACATCTTCAGTTGTCGTTTTCGATTTACAAGCAGACGTCTATCCACGCCCATCTCCCTTGCCACGAAGCCACCAAAATCACCTTCCGGGAACGTTTGCTGCTGTTCCTCTTCTGTCTTCTCCACCGTTGTGATTGGCTCCTCCTGTGTCTCTTCTTCCTCCTGCGGCACCTGCTCCTCGACCACAGGCTTCTTCTCCCTCTCTTTTATTTCCCCATTCTCAGTCTTATAGTTGACCTCCTCAGTCTCCCCTACTTCACCGGTGAATATCTTCCTGAGCTCCCACTGCTCAAAGAAGTACACTCTCGTCCCGTCACCTCTGACATAGAAGTTCTCGTCAAGATACCTTCCAGCTTTGAACCTGACCTGGGCCAAGTCGCCTCTCCCATAGTCCCTGAACAGGACCTTACCGCCCTTCTTCAGCATTCGTCTAACATTCCCCAACGCCGCACTCCACTGCTCAGGCGCCAACGCCGAAAACACAAATACCATAATCACCACATCCACCGTCCCCTCCTCCACGCCCACCGGCAGCGTATCCGGCTCCGACAAATCATACACCTCCGCCCTGACCCTCCCGCTCTCCACATGCTCCTTGTACAGCGGCTGCACCCTCACCACCTCCACGGCCTTTGCGCTAAAGTCACAGCCCACAATCCGAAAGCCCTCATTCACATTCTGCTTCAGCACCGGAAAGAGCGTATTCCCCGCGCCGCACCCCAGCTCCACCATCACCACGTCCCCCGCGCCCTCGCGCGTCGCCTCGGCCAGGATCGGGAACTCCTGCTGCAGCCACTTGCGGTCTTTGAAGAAGTTCTCCTTGTTGTTCTTGTAGAAGAGGTCCCACCACTTTGCCGGGTCGCTCATGAAGCGCTTCTTGTCGCTCGCGCTGACGGGCTTGCTCCGCTGGCTGGCGTACTGTGCGGCGCTGTAGGCTTTGTAGGCTGGGTCTGTCTCGACGTGGTCCCAGGCGTTGAAGGTGAAGACTTCGTCTTCGGAGAGCAGCAGGCGCGAGCCGAATTGGAAGGGCGCGGATATTTTAGGCCCGTCGGGGTGGACGTGGGCTGTGGCGGTGGCGGTGGGAGCGGCGGTGGGAGCTGGGGGCTCCCCGTTTATGGCGGGTATGGTTTCTACGGTGACGGGGGTGGGCTCGGAGAGTGTGAGCTTTGTGAGGTCGGGGAGCTGCTGGTCATTGACTGCTGCCTCGGGGGCGGGCGCAGAGTCGACGGAGAGCATGGTGAAGTAGTACAGGTATGTATGTGAGATTTCTTTGTTGACTTCTTTTCGGGGGTTATTCTGCTGTATGTTTGTGGGTTTGTGGTGATTTGTGTAGAGCAGCTGAGAACTTGGGATCTATGCTGGTGGAATTATTTTTTATTTCGCGTACCCCACCGTGGGGTCTTGCAACCAGAGCCTCATCCCTGCTAAGCCGATCATTGGCACCTGGTATTGGATTTACTGTGGAGCAGGGGATCTCGGGGTCTGATGCATTACAGCGGCATTACAGCTCGAGAATGCTTTGGGTTAACTGGCCGTATCGAGCATCTAGGTCAAAAAAAAAGGTAGATTGAAGCAGATTTTATAAGAGTAGTGTGATGGCACTCTATGTAGCTTACTTAAATGATGCCAAAATATTGCCTTGCAGATACATCCTATTCCTTCCATTGAGCGCACATAGTGGTACAAGTGCTCCAAAGTATCTCGATAGAGAATTACATGTACTCCAGAGTCAGCCAAGCATCAACATCCGAGTCGTTCTTTCGATATGGCTGTTATTGTTTCTATATTCAAGACGAGTGATAGTACATGATTCAACACACGCTAAACCCTCCAACCAAAGGCTTATTTATCAACCTCAATAAAAGTTAACGCCAAAAAAACAAACAAAAAACTTTTGATTTATGAAAATATATGCACATTGTAAAGAAGTCCCGCTGTCCATCCTAAACGCCCTAATACTTCCATAACCGCACCGCCTTTAAAAACTAATATTAGCATCACTCCTAGTGTCTTGTACAAGAGAATAATAACATACCTTATCTTTACCACCACTCGCAACCTTCTTGCCATCTGGACTCCAGTCGACTGCAAACACCTCGTCCTGATGTCCCGGGAGATCGGTGTGTAGTTTTCCAGTCTTGACGTCCCAGATCTTGAGGGTTGTGTCCTTTGACGAAGAGACGAGAAGTCTCGAGTCGGCGGAGAAACAGCTATTTCCCATGCCCCGTTAGAAGGTTGCCATACTCAAATAGATTGGGGGGGGGGGGGTTGTTGCGTGTGTGTGGGCTTACCATTGATACACAGGCGCCACATGCCCGCGAAGGCTGAAGATGAACTTCCCGTCTCTGGCATTCCACAGCTTGACGTGGTTGTCGAATGAGGCGGAGGCAATCAACCTTCCGTCGGGTGAGAAGGTTACGTGGTTCACCAGCTTCTGGTGTCCTAGCAGCCTTGCAATAGGCTTCGTTCCCTTCTTTGGCTCCCAGAGGTACATTGTAAAGTCGTCGCTGGCAGTCACTAGCCTCTCAACGAGCTCACCACCGATCGTCGCAGCCTTCTCGTACCTCTCCTTTGCCTTTGCGATCTTCTCCTCATCCGTGGCAGGCACCTGCCCCGTATGGTCATGGTACGCCGTCCTCAGCACAAAGTCCGTCGACAGCGCCAGATGGTTCACCCAATGCGCATGCGCATTCAAACTATGCACCAACTTTCCATCCGCCGCACTCCAGATCTTGATCGTCTTATCCTGACTCGCCGAATAGATCCACCCCTGCCCGCCCCACTTGACACACGTCACCGCCGCCGCATGGCCCGACATACACACCTCGACCCTGCGCAGCGCCGCATTCCACACCCGGATCGTCTGGTCCTTTGACGACGACACCACCCTCGCATTACTCGGGTCGGACTGGAGATGATACGGCTCCCACGCCAGGCCCGTGATCCACTTTGTGTGGCCCTTCATCGCGTCGCCGAGCGGCTTGCCCGTCTTTGCGTCCCACAGCCGCAGCGTGTTGTCCATGCTCCCCGTCGCAATGTACTTTGTGTCGGGGCTCCAGGCGACGGCGAGCACCCACGACTTGTGCCCCTTGAGCGTGTGCATGGGCGTCTCGGTGTCGCAGTCCCACACGCGCGCCGTGCCGTCGCCGCTGCCCGTCACCATGCGCGCCGACGAGGCGGGCGAGAACTGAGTTGCGAGGATGGCGTCACCGTGGCCGCTGATTGCCGCCGAGCAGCGCGAGACGGCGCGGACGCGGAAGACGGCCTGCGGCGTATAGACGAGCGTGAGCACGTCCTCGGTGGTCTTGTGCCCGGGCTTGAGGACGGAGGTCCATAGGTCGTTGGTGATGTCGATTATGGGCGAGTCGGCGTTTGTGAGTGAGGTGAGGAGGGAGAAGGTGTATGGGACTCTGTCATCTTCCTGTGAAATTGGGGGGGAGGGGGGGTTGTTGAGTTAGCGGGGCTTGCTCTGTTCTTCTCTGTTCTGCTGTTCTGGAGAGCCAATGATCGGAGGTAGGGTATAACGTACTGTTCCAAGGAGTTTGTTTACAAGCAGATCTAGCTGCTGCGCCGTGGTGTTTCCGGGGATATGGAGCTCGCCGCCGAGTTGCGCGCCGGTGTCGGAGGCCTGGAGGTGCACGACGACGTTGGGGACATGTTCGGGGATGAGGTCGATTTTCTGCTGTGCCTGGGAGATCTTTGACTCTGCGAGCTTCTGGCGCTTGCTTTTGGGGGGCAGAACTGTAGCCATTTTTGTGTAATGTTAGAAATTGAGGGTGTTGGGTGTAGTTTTTTTTTTCTTTTCTTTCTATATTCTTTTGTTTGGTTGGCGGGGTGGAATGGGATGGTTGGTCTGCGTTGAAGCTGGTGCGAGGAATTAATTTTTCGAGATCACGTGCGGGAAGAGCCGCAGCTTATCGGGAGGCTAGGCTGCTTGGGGGTTAGCGCGTGTGCTGTGCGTGAGTGCTTGGCGGGAAATTCGAGATCTGCAAAGAGGCATCAAGACAACTACATCTGGTACAGGTACACCGTAGACTATATATGGCTTTCAAGGGAAAGGATCTCTTGACAATGGTCTGTTGATTTCAGTAACAGAAAAACTGCTGTATAGCAGACCCAAATTCTTGCTAGAGAATTTAGAATCTATTACATACCATTATCAAATCCTCTCCCCGCGGTGACCTCGAACTACAAAGTTTTAACCGTTTGCAACGCAGCGGTAAGAAATGGGTATCAATCATAACATGAATGTGTATGCACCTCCTCCTAGCCTCTGTATGCTACAGTATTTATGGATGTACCTGCATTGAGTACTATGTGCTCTTGAACCAATCTCTAGCACAGGCATGTATGCACAGATGTAGAGTAGGAGTAGAGTAGGTACATGTATCTCAGTGGCACTCAGCCCGCGCTGCATTCCCCCACCAAGTCCATCTCGAACCATAATCAGGGTAACAACCAACCTCACCAACCTCACCACTCTCCCACACTCGACTCAAACAAAAACCCCACAACGTCATACATCACCCCCCCCCCCCCCCCACCCACGCCCAAAATGGCGTCCACACAAGCCCCCTCCAAACCGTCGTCTCCCGCAAATCCTCGAAAGCGCAACGCCCCCGGTCCCCCAGCCGGCTCCGGCAACGAGCGCAAACGCGCAAAGTTCCAGGACGCCCGCACCATTGCCGTGCAGAGCCCCAACCCGGCCCTGCGGTCCGGAGAACTCGACGTCAATGCCTTCATCCAGTCCCGCGAATTCGAGATTGCGGCCCTCCAAGATGCCATGAAGAACTCGAAGCGTGCGAGCAACAAACGGGCCTTCCAATTGGTACCCAGGGACATGAGACGGCGCACGGCAAGCCACAATGTCAAGAGGGTGCCCAAGAGACTGCGAAAGAGGGCGGCGCACGAAATGCATGAAGACAACACCCCTACGGTGACTGCCCGCCGGCGGAAGTCTACAGGCTTTATGCGTCTGCGCCTTGAGACTGCCAAAAAGCTCAAGAATATGGCTACCAAGCGAGAACTTAACCCAGAGATCCTCTCGAAAACTCCCTTGTCACGTAGTACCATCAATGAGCTGCGGAGGCCGCCACGGCCGGCAAACAAGTTTAGGAAGAGGCAGAGGGAGAAGACGTGGTTGCCGACGCATTTGTGGCATGCAAAGAGAGCAAAGATGGGGGTAAGGTGGAGATTCGCCGTGGCAGAAACACCCACCGAGAAGTGTTATCGCCCGACGCATAGAGCAAGTCAGACGAAGGGTGCCGTGGCATGGGATCAAAGCTACTTTTCCACAGTCATGCTAAGAGGGAGTGAAGAAAATTGCAAAGAGGTGATTGGAAAGGTTTGTGGGAAGGCAGTGGGCCCATTGAGCAAGCTTGTTGTGCGCGGAAAGAGGGCATGTGAGGCATGGATTTACAAGGCAGGGGAGTATCCTACAGGGCCAATTGCACCCGTTACCATTATTTGGTGTGTGCCTAAAGACGTCAATGAGCACAGGAAAATATTTATCAGGGTCCATCCATCAGCCTTCCTTGAGCTATGGGACACCCTCCTTCCACTCTGCAAAGCTCACAAAACAGTCATTGAAGACCTGCGATTCGAAATCGGCAGTATCGAAATCACTGGGCCCTCTGCCACTGCTGCACTCCTCTCCATCCTCAAACCCACTACCCCCGGCTCACCGGATTCTCCAGAAGGCATATGGCCCCAACTGCATGGGCTCACCAACCCTTCTTTTCTTCCTCTGGGCGCCCTACTCACCTTCGCAATCAGCGACCCACGCCTCCGTTTCCCTCCATGCCCCCTCATCCCCGCACCCTCCGCAACGCCCGAAGCAGATCTTCTCAACCTCTCTCGCACCTGGCCGCCCGACAGCACACTCCCTCCATCGCCTCTTTTCCTCCGCGAAGCACGCGCAACCGCTGTTCGCTCGCAGTCATCGCAGCGCAAAATAGGCCGCCGAAAGGCAGCCGCACCACCGGGTGAATATATCCCCGCACTACCCACAGACCCGGAGATCCCACTTCTCTTGTTTGCGTCGCACCGGCAGATGCCTGTTCGTGGAGTGTCACAGGCAATAGGGTCGTGGACCCTGATGCTGCCGTGGAAGTGGGTCATGCCCGTGTGGTATGGGCTCATGAATGTCTCGAGTGACATCAGATTTGGAGGCATAGACGAGGTGAGGCAGGTTTTCTTCGAGAGGGGCGAAGGGTGCTTCCCCGACGATTTTCCGGGGACGGCAGCAGGGGCAGAGGAGGAGAGGAGGAAGGGGGCGGAGAGGAAAGAGGTGTGGGAGAAGAGGCCGAGGGGCAAAAAGGTGGTTTGGGAAAGGGTCTTGTTGGGAGAAAAGAGAGGCGAGTTGGGTGATGGGTTTTTATGCGATTGGGAGTGGCTGGTTGGTGACAAGAAGGAGAAGGCTATTGGGAAGGATCAGGTCGATAAGGCTCCTGCGAAGACTACGGGGTCTGCGAAGACTACGGGAGTTGCGGAAACTGTGGGGGCTGCGGAGACTGCGGAGACTGCGGAGACTGCGGAGACTGCTGAGACGACAGAGACTGCGGATAGCATGGACATAGATCCACCCGCCCCTCCACCTGCTCCTCCTCCAGCTGAATTAGCTCCTTCGACCAAACCGGTTCCTTCCATTGAGCCAGCACCTCCAGTAGAGTCAACTCCTCCAGTTGGGCCAATCAATCCCGCTGAACCAACTCCCTCCCCAACAGTAGCTCCCAAATACTGGCAAATACCCGCGCACCTGATTCACCCTCTTCTTACCTCCACCGATAATCTCTCTAGCACCCTTTCTACACTCCCGCCCACTACACTCGCCGCTGGCCTCTTCACTGTAAAACTTACCTCCCTACAGCGCGGCACACCTTTATCCCGCGCACGAATCTACGCTCTCCCCGAATCGAATCCAGAGTTGTGTGCACAGTGGAAATCGCTCCTACCACAATCCAAAGCAAAGAAAGGCATAAACCTTAAGAATGGCAAAAAGCAAATACCACGGGCAGGGCAAGAGGGATATCCGCATGTGCCAGGTGAAGAAGAGTGCATAGGCTTTGTGACTACGGGTAACTTCAATCTTAAAGAGGGGATGGGCATTGGGATTGGCGCTTTGGCTTTTGGCAAAGTTTTTCGGGAGGGGAGGAAGGGGACTGTGGGGAGAGTTGTGATTGTGAGGAGTGTAGGTGAGAGCCTGGGCAGGCTGGCTAGATGGGATGTTGTTTAATTGGGCTGGGTACCGGAGTTATATGGATAGAGAATTGGCACGATGTATTGTTACCTGTGAGCCTCCTGTTTTTCTGGGAGGAGGGCCTTTTGTTTTGGCTTATTTGGACTACTTTGTGTTGGGGGAATGGTCACTCTAGTATCAATATCCCCACTATCAATACCCCATATCACTATTACACATCGTATATTTTACTCCTTGAATAGACATGATTTGTCTGTCACCAATATTGCCAAAAGAAAAATGAGACAAGAAATTCCAGTCGAACCACGCAAATATCTGAATATGGTGGCTCACTGGTCTACAGCCCCCACTAGCATGGCCTAAGTTTAATGAAACTTCGAACACGCTTTCCCGTGAAGTGCGGGACAAAGTATTCTTTCCACCTTATATCCCTTTCCCTATCAACAGTCCCGTCATCAACACACAAGTTTTAACGGCATCTCAGGAGTTGAAAACTTACGTAGTCTCATGCAACCTGAGATCAAACCTCCGAAAGATATGGGCAACCCAATAGTCAACTCGCACCATGCAAGACTTCGCAAAAAGAATGGTCAGACGCCGTCGATACCTTTACATTCCCAGAAGAAGAATAACGACTCACTTGACACCAAGGCACATTCGTGGGCCCCGGGAAAACGGCACAAGCCAATGCTCGAGGTGTTTAGAGTTTGGTTACAACCACCTTTCGAGGATGAAGCGGTGGGCATCTGGAAAGATCCCTTCGTTCATAGAACAAGAGAAGTTACGTTTTTGGACCCCCATAATACCGGCAGTTTCGGGGCTCATTAATAACGAGAGCCACGTTGGAGTGTGCATAAAAATCCACTGAACCGGGCGGAAATGCTTGAAAACTCAGTACATTGGCAGGGCGACTTCGACGCCCACGAGAACAGGGTGACGAAATCCTTTGTGATCCAGCGCATTAAGAGACTCTGCAAAGCAGAAGGATGTGATGATGTCCATTGTTGTGCATCGAAATGCAGAAGAAATATCAGCAGCGTCGCTGGTATCATGGTATTCGGTGAGTTTCTCGCATAGTTTTTCCACCTAAAATTGTCTTAGAAAAGCGTGTTAATTCTCTAAGAGCTTAGGAACCTTCTCAATAACTAGTCCTTGCAACGATATGATATTACGGCGGGAGAACAGCGGACTCAACACCTCTCTTCGGCGGCGCGAGAGGTTCGGGTCAATAAACCCGAAAGAGGAATCGCCCTCGCCAAAGCATTGGTACATGAACTCGTCTTTTATCATTCTCGAATTACTGCTATATATTTCGTGGTAAACCTCCGGTTCACTGAAATGAAGCTAGTGGTCTATTGTCAGGTAGCTGCAGAGTAAGGGGATTTCCAAAGAATTGTTACCTCGTTTGGTCCGACCCTCACAATTAGACCTTTACTATGTCTTAGCTTAAATACAAGCAAGAGGTTTCAAGCAACTTACCATATTTCTTGTGTAGCTTCTTTACCTGATGAGCGAGCTCACCGCCCATCCATACATCGTAGTAGGTTTGATACCATACTGTGGCGGCTGCTAGTTTGGGTCCCGAGTACTTCGAAAGTGGATGAAAAAAGACCCTGTAAAGACTTATTCCCAATACGCAGAGAATATAACCGATTATAGCGGTCGATAATAATGAAAATCCGAATACCTTCTTCTCCAGAATCATATTGATGGCTACTGATTTGGCAGGTGGTGTGTTACGCGCAAAATACTCTTCAAAACTGGGGAGTACCCCACGTATTAATATATTCCCATGCAAGTATCTAATCTACCCTTGAAAGGTTCTCTTTCAGTTGGGTGCAGAATCTCATAGGTATGTATGCACGGCTACAGAGGAGTGAGTAGCGTGAATGAGACATCTCCACCGGCAAAATACTAGGTTCTTTTTGAGACCAGGAAGTTTAACGCCTCAACCAAGAGATTTATTTGGGAGCATATGTTCATTATTTGTGTAACAATGATTTCAAAAGAGCCTACAACTGGTCGAGACTCTTATATCTGGAATTCCCATTAGATGCATGCAAGGGTTCAGATTCGATATCCTACAATTGCATGATCACGTATGCCTTCTACATGCAGGTACTGCAATATGTAAGCAAACCCACCTCATAAACCATAAATATGTACCATGCAAGGAATTATCTTGTGGATTCATTATCTTCTTAGGGACACGGAGGGCATCGAGATATCTGATTTAGCTAAATATCAAGCTTCCTTATAAATTGCTTGCAGATAAACGTCGATCTTGGTATACACAAGAAACTACGTGTATGTGCTATACTTATTGTAAATTCTCGTGACAAGAGAGCTCTGGTTAGGGTCTATATCTTCTTGGCCCTTGATAAATAGCTTCAATCGCATGATCTCCTACTTACCTATCTTAACTAACAATTTTAGACCTTGGTACCATGAGACACACCGGATATCTGCCCAATAAGATGAGAGCAATTCGAATCGGCTATTATGACCGTGGTCTAGAAAGCCGAGACATTACTAAAGGTCACTGTTTCAGTGATAACTCTTACCAAAACTATAATCCTCACCTTCTAATGTATCATAAATTCACTTCATATTTTGTTGGCTAGTTTCGTTGTTGAAAAATAGGAATTATATGATCGTTGCATCACTTATCGGGACCCCTGGGTACAAGTAACTTGCTTTTTCTAGACACCTACCGTTAATTCCCACTATCCCCGGATTTGTATGTGGTAAGTTCGAACCAAGGCGAATTGACGTATCAAACTTCACGGATTCGTGCAGATACACACTTTTTCTCACGATTTAACGAAGTGGGGATAGTGGATTTCCTGAGAATTAATCGTAGCTGACTAGTCACGGCCGAGCCATATATATTTAGGGCCCTGTATATCAACATTTGAAATCAATATAAGTGAGCCCGAACACAATATTAGTCCCCCTATATGAAACCTGGTCATTTCTTGGTGGTGGCTTCATTACATGTAGCTATTGCTCGGAGAGAAGCGATAACTTCATGTACATGTAAATCCATTTTTAGGCTTGGGGGTTTGGAGATATGGCTTCGACGTTGGGAAAGGGACACCTTTGATATTTGGGACGCATCATGCCACGATATTTACCAGTAAATCATATCATAACCAGGTTAGTTGCGTCTCTTCACATTTTTGTCCTCTCTTCCTACTTTTTGCATCGTTTCCACTTTTTGTTTGCAATCATTCAGCCCTGTACGATTCGCTCAAACCACTGTTTCTGATTACTCAAATCATCTGTAAATCATAGCAAGAATTTACGCAGCTCAAGTACCAGCAGCATGACCGAATCACCTATATCTCAGATGCAACCTGTGAGCCGAGTCTCTACCATCTCTCGGAGGCTCGCCTCGAAAGTACTTTCAATGATTGAGAAGTATGAATCCCTTTCTCATTCAAATACTCGCAACCAACCACTACCGCACCAGCAATCAGCAAATCCTGCTTCTCGGTCTGCTTTTCGGCGCCTTGGGAAGTCAGTCCTTGCTCGAGCCAGGCTTTTTGTTGAAAATGCTGCTGCGCAAACTACGCCCAACCGGAACCTAGGGAGAACGGTACCACCAAGAAGAAGATTTTTGAAGTTTTCAAGTAAAAAAAGGAAACACCGTGCCACCAAAAATGGGAGCAATGGCTTTGATCATGACGGTACAATCAGTAGCAACAGCACACTCACGGAAACTGGAAGCAGCATAACCGCATCCACACCTCCCGTGGCTCGAATTTTACCATCGTCGTTCTTCAAACAGCTGGCATCGTCAAACGAGTCGTCAACTAAAAGAAAATCAAAGTCACGCGGTCAGCGGAGAAATAGAGGAATAAGCCCAAAGATCAGGGATTTACGTTTAGATATGGTCAGGAAGGAATCCAGCTTTTCTGAAATAACGAGGAAGCTTATGCCCCCAAAGGTATCCGTACGAGACCTCAAGGAACGATTTCAGGAGGCAGAGAGAGCATATACGCATAAAGACTTGAGATTAGAGGAACTCGGTGGGTTCTCTAGAGCTCGACTTCGTGGAAACATAATCCCTAAGGAGCTGGGAAAGACAACATCTCAACAGTTTTTACGTGAGAAGTTGATGTCGAGAGGTATAGATGGTTCTTTTACGAGATTTGCAGAAGATCAAAACGCTGGATATCGGGATAATAATAGTGATTTCTTTTATGAGGCTTTCGATAAAGAGTTTGTCCCCGTAACTATATATACCTTATCTCCAAATATAAAGGTTCCTGCTTTTGCGGTTTCGTTCTTAAAGATATGTGCTAACATTGACGATAGAGGCCTTCAGTTATCAAATTGTGAGTCTACTGAGTTGATGTGTAGAGATGACATGAACTATTTGAATACGGAGTATCATTGCATGGCAGATGGTTCACTTTCAAACTTTGGGTACTTCTTACTTCGCCTGGAGTCCGAGGCTGGAACGCCTGGCTCGAGATCGGAAGCGGAATCTACAAATCAAAATGTCTTTTTCACAGCACCTATGCCCAGTACTGGGCCAGGTTCTGCTCAGGGGACGAAGAAGAAGATGTATAGAAAAACACCGCCACCAAGCGGATTCTTTTTCCATCCGGAAAATACTAAGAATGAGGTCCAGAAAGTTAGTGAAGAGAATGAAGTAGACTTTTATGCCGCCCACCACTCTATAGCCGTGGATATTGTGAGCCCGAAGCCGATGAATGCGGTACAGGCTGCACAACTTAGGAGCATGGTGTTTCGGTACACTTAAATCTCGGGGGAGGAAAAGTTGTTTACTTGATGAATGAACACATGAAAGTATACGTATCGTAAGAGATGGAATTGAGTAGGGCTTGTAAAAATTCTGTCTTTTGGTACGTAAATAAGGCCTTGAATATAAAGACTTCTGTGTTTATGGTGCTAATTACATGTTAATGGTTTTGATGCTAAAAGAAGTAAATGGGCCCCCTTCTAGTCTTTACTATTGATATAGGTCTATTATTAAGACTTTCGGAGCGGTAATTATGGTGTTTTCATAGAGAATCACTGAAGGGTTTTTGTGTATGGCTATGTGCCTTTTGGCGAGTCCATAGAATTTCGTTACGGCTTCATTGTTAAACTACATGTATCTTAGAGCGTTGATTATCCCCTATACTTATATCCCCTACACTTATATGTACGACTACGTATAATTTTAGTTTATGGTAAAGGTTTTCTTGAGTGAACAGCCAGTATCAATCGTTACATTCAAATGACACAACCTATTGAGAAGATCACTACACAAGAATCTAGCAACAATCTAAGAACGTATATGGTACCAAAAGAAGGTCACTACCACGAGCAACTTAAACAAGGGACGCACGCCCGCATGTTCAAGTCCCATTTAAAGCTTTTGGAGCCTCAGCCTCCTTGGCCATGATTCGCTGCCTCTAGTGGAAATTTGACCTTTGGTAGGCTGATCACGGTCGCTCCCGCATCAAAAACATTGTTCTAAAGAATAAATGTATCTAATTCGTTTTAGGGACTCGTTGATTACGCATATAACCAGAATATGTATTCTATTGAGATGTTGGTCGTATCAAAGTACTTATATCAGTATTTGGGTATTATCTTTTTTTCCTTAAAATTAGTCTATCATTATCTCTGCATTATATTACTGGGATATACGCATGTTCATTCTCTATCAACTACCGAGAGTCTTAAAGTCTACACATGTAGTCTGTGATGTACTTAATCTGGTCGAATCATATTATATCACTCGGGGCGGTGACACCGCCGATAGCAAAACCGTCGCACAACCAAATCCTTACCCTGAAGAACCCTACAACGGATAATATAAACTCCAAACCTTCCTAAAGCTCAGAAAACCTTGGTGTGGGCCCAGAATTAATTTTTTTTTCCCAGCCAGTTGCCCCATCAATTAGAGGCTGTACAGTGTGGTAGTAGCGAACTGGTGAGGTCTCATTGCGTTGCCAAGTACCTTTTTCTAGATTGACACGTACACACAAATAGAGGACCATACGTATGTACATGTATGTAACCTGACGAACTATCGCCGGTTGAGCCGTGATATGAGCTAGGCCTCTTCCTTTAATTAAATAAGCTTGTCCTCCGAGCTCATAAACCCCCCGGGCGCAGTCTCCGGGCAGAGATCAGCCATCGGGTTCCAATTCGACGGGGAAGGGTTGTGGATGCGGCGAAGATTCGAGTGGAACGTAGTATAAGACCAAACAAATCTACATGCTGGAAATAGTCCTCTCAAAGGGTTTGTCGGGCGAGCCGCTTCTAGTGCTGTGATGGAAAATGTCGACAGTCTAAACCTCAAATTAAAGGCCTGAGCCTAACATTGAGTGGTTGTAAAGTAAAACTTGTTATTTACCATCTTTCAGCGAAACTGGTAATAATATCTTTATTCAATAAATATTACAATTTTATGTTCTGGTCGTCCTCAGTTTACCGCGGGGTTCAATGATCAATGAAGAAAAAGTAACACTGAAGAAAAAAAAATCCTTGCGAGCCAAGCCACTCATTCCCCCACCATCCCTCAAGCTGCGACCCACCATAGCTAGATTACATATATTTACGGGCACCCGCCATCGCTTCTTCGACTCCCACCACTTGTCAATTGCCCTTGCCAGAGAAAAAAAATGTCCGTCATTCAGTCCCTATCAAACCTCGCCATGTCCGCTGTTCCCCAGACAAAGAAGAAGTGCGGTACGATACAATTGCCCCTCTAAACACCCACTACAATTCGCAATTGACTCATAGCTGAATCTAGGTGTTCTTGGATGCACCGGTTCCGTCGGCCAGCGCTTTATTCTCTTGCTCTCGGAGCATCCTTACTTCGTTCTCCACGCCGTCGGTGCCTCCTCTCGCTCGGCTGGAAAGAAGTACAATGATGCCACAAAATGGAAGCAGGCACAACTCATGCCCGCCGCTGTCAAAGATATGATTGTCAAGGAGTGCAAAGCTTCAGAGTTTGCAGATTGTGATGTGGTCTTCTCAGGCCTGGACGCAGACTATGCTGGTGAAATCGGTATGTTCTCGGGCTTGGATTCGAGGAAAAATATGAGATGAATGACTCATATACATTCTCAACAGAGGCCGAATTCCTTGCAAACAACCTCGTCGTCTTTTCCAATGCGAAAAACTACCGCCGTGAGCCCATGACCCCCCTCATGGTCCCTCTCGTCAATACCGATCACTTCTCCGTGATCCCCGCCCAGCGAGCTCACCACAAGCTCAACAAAGGCTTCATGGTTACTAACGCTAACTGCTCCACCACTGGCCTCGTCGTTCCCCTGAAGGCTCTCCACGATAAGTTCGGCGGAATCACAGCAGTTACAGTCACTACCCTCCAGGCCATCTCCGGCGGTGGATACCCCGGTGTCCCGTCAATGGACATCCTTGACAACGTCGTTCCTTACATCGGTGGTGAGGAGGAGAAGATTGAGTGGGAGACTGGGAAAATTCTTGGCGCTGTCAATGCCGAAGCAAATGGCTTTGACCTCCTCAACACCGTTGCTGTCTCGGCGCAGTGCAACCGTGTTGCTGTTATGGATGGACACACAGCGTGTGTGTCTGTACGCTTTGCTCAGCACCCGCCTCCCACGATTGAGGAGATCAAGATGGCACTCCGGGAGTACACCTGTGAAGCGCAGACCCTTGGGTGCCCAAGTGCGCCTAAACAAGCTATCGTGGTGATGGAGGAGCAGGACCGACCACAGCCAAGGTTAGACCGTAATACTGAGGGTGGTTATTCAGTCTCTGTTGGTAGGATCAGGACTGATAATGTCCTGGATATCAAGTTTGTTGCGCTAAGTCACAATACGGTGATTGGAGCAGCGGGATCGTCGATACTGAACGCTGAGGTGGCCGTGGTGAAGGGTCTGATTTAAAGTGGACGAGATATTTGACCTTTTCGTTGCCTTTTTTAGTGATAGAAATTTTTCTATGATACCTATTTAAAAGGAAGAAAACCAATGTTAATCTTGATGTGAGATTGATGTGAGCCGGTGGTTTCAGTCACAGATTGTCACTCGGTTTTACAATCTCGCGGACGCTGTGAGTGAAGTGCCGGATGAGATTCCTTACCCATCTTGCTCCAGAGTATGCTAGATAGATGGAATTTATTTGGTAGTGTCCAGCTAAGAACAGACCAGCATCCGTCTACATCTCCTAATATATAATGGTGTGGCTTAGTCTCCTACCCAGCCCGTTACTTACAGACGAGCCTAGGTGCGGCTATGTGGTGGCTGCAAGGTGAACTCCAAAGTTATGGCGGTAGTTTGAATCGACCAGGTGGTTTCCCCATTGCCAGTGTCTTACCTAGTGTGGCGTAAACTTTCCCCATTGCGAGTGTCTTGCAGATGTCTAAGCCACTGTACTGTGGCGCAACAATTCTGTCTTACATTGTCTTGGCTCATTGCCAGTGTCTTACCATGTAGTGTGGCGTAACCTTTCCCCATTGCCAGTGGAAACCCGTCTAGTTTGACCCTCATAACACAATTCAACAAACAAGTCAGGATAGGGAAACAAAACGCATCCGAAGAAATAACAACCTCTATTCATTCTCGGAACTCCTGGATATGTCTTTTGAGAACTCGTCCGCAGCTGATGTTATGGCTTCGGTTGAGCCTAAGGTCATCGAGCCTCCCTTGACAAATGAATTAGCGAATAATCCGGCCTCTGAAAATACAGACCCATCAGCGCCTTCAACGGCTCTTGCGAAGACCAAAAAAACTATAAAGAAGCGCCGACCGGCCCGAGCCCAAGTCGACCCTGCTACCTTCAAAGGCGGCGCGATTCCAGACCAAACAGGAACGGTTTTCAATATCTGGTATAATAAATGGTCAGGGGGTGACCGCGAGGATAAGTATATCTCAAAGTCACATGCTGAGGGCCGCTGCAACGTTGCTAGAGACTCTGGATATACAAAGGCCGATAAAGTACCTGGAAGCTACTTCTGTCTGTTTTTCGCCAGGGGACTTTGCCCAAGAGGTCAAGAGTGTGAATACTTACACAGACTCCCTGCCGTAACAGATCTCTTCAATCCAAACGTGGATTGTTTCGGAAGAGATAAGCATAGCGACTACAGAGATGATATGGGCGGAGTTGGGAGCTTCATGAGGCAAAATCATACTCTTTACGTGGGCAGAATTCACGTCAGTGACGATATCGAAGAGGTTGTTGCGCGACATTTTGCGGAATGGGGTCAAATCGAGAGAAGTGAGCCAATGTCCACCTTCCCCTATTGCGTGTTTTCATCTTTACACCTATAGCGCAGTACTAACGGCTCCTACTTTTAGTACGAGTATTGAATTCTCGCGGTGTTGGGTTCGTAACCTACACCAACGAAGCAAACGCTCAGTTCGCAAAGGAAGCCATGGCTCATCAATCGCTTGATCATAACGAAATCCTTAACGTCCGCTGGGCAACCAACGACCCCAACCCCATGGCACAAGCCCGCGATAAACGCAGAATTGAGGAACAAGCCGCTGCAGCCATTCGTCATGCCCTTCCGGCTGAATTTGTTGCCGAACTTGAGGGCAAGGATAAGAACGCTGCGAAAAAGAGGAGGATTGAAGGGTCATTTGGCCTTAGGGGATACGAAGTTCCAGAGGAAATTTGGTATGCTCGTGGCCCTGATGCCGTAAATCCTGCAGGACGTACGGTAGAGGGGGGTGAGAATACTTTGATTGAACAGGGCGCGCATACAACGGCTATAGAGGAAAAAGAGGAAGGGGGGATTATATCGAATGAGGTGATGGCGGCCCTAAAGGGCTTCCAACAAAGCGGGGCTAGAGTCACAACAAGGTCGGAGAACACTGGAACTGGGCTTTCCTTGGTAGATTATGGAAGTGACAGTGATTGAGTGGTTAGTTGATCCTGTCAGTGCGCGGTGCACTGAAGTTGTTTGTGGTTTTAATGACTATGTACTCTGTTACCATTTTTTTTCTTACTTTTTTTTCCTTTTCTTACCAACGCCTAACTTTCCTCGCTGGCGATTACGCAGTTCTCTTTATAATTAACCAAGCATTTCTTTGGTCTGATCATGATGTATAATAAAATATCGTAGACGAGCGACAATATGGCGTTGGGGATTTCTCTGTTACAAATGTGGTGAGTATGAAACATGAACTGTGAATATAAAACACGACTCGCATTTCAAGTATGTATTTACGCAACCAGCAAAACGCACAGAACCCCGAGAGCTTTCCCATCTCCCCTGAAATTATGTATCCTTTATCTAGACACCTAAAAAGACTCTACAGGCCGGTTTTAAGCCATATCCATAAAGCCCTGTAGGCAAAGGTGTCTAAAGGTTCTTTTATTGCTCTCCTCTCCACCTTTACCAGCGTCTCAATTAGGATAAGAATTTGGGGCGTGAATCTCCTTTACCAAAATTATAATATACCTGGTCCTTGCAGTTTTGATATAACGATGGGGCTTTTTATGGTACGCCCCCGAGCTGCACAACGATATTTTGGTGGTTGTCAACTAAATTGTGCGTAAAAGCCAATCACTTATAACTTCACCAAAAAAGATAAAGAAAATCGGTAAGATAAAAGTATAGTAATAGTGATGAACTTAAGTTTTATCTTACAGATTTTTGATATCTATCATGATCATGAAGTTATAAAAGATTGAAAATGGCTGTTTTTGTATTTTTGTATGCCACCGTGACACCTTGATTAGTCATCTTATGGGGTTACAGCCTATACCTAACCCTGAGAGTGACAAAAAGACATAGAGCTACACCTCGCTATAAGAAACCTCGCTATAAGAAAACCTTGCTGTAAGAAACAGCGCATAGGGTACACGCTAACAGCTCTACACCAAATCTTGCTATAAGAAATATTGGCAGAAATTTTGCTATAAAAAAAAATCCGCCGCCACCTTAGCGTTTCTTATATCGAGATGTCGCTGTACCAGTTTCTACTCTCACTTACGCATTATTTAACCTACACGTGACCGAAATTCCAGTCAGCATCGCTAGTAGTCTGGCGCGGAGCTTGGACCAGTTGATAGTAGCGGGGCCAGAGACTGGAAACAGAGGACAACTTAGGCCAGCCCAGACTAAATATATGTGTACTCGCAGTTTTCTGACGTTTCCGGACGCGACCACTATTGCATGCGATACAAAAGATAGCCTTGGCGGGGCTCTTCTGTGTATGCAATAGCAGTTGCGTCCGGAAACGCTAGAAAATTGCGAGTATATAGGGAGGGCCCGGGCCACGATCTTATTTCTATTCATATTGGGGTATCCCATAGTAGGATGAAATGTTGTCGAACCTGGACCGTGCACCGCTTTGTAAGGGAATGTTCTTGCTTTTTACTGTTCGGAACAAAAACAGAGCCAATCAAAAATTTCCAACAATTACCACACTAGGCTAATGATAGCTGAAAAGGGGAGGTCGCAAGTTTCACAAATTTCATCCTACCATGGGGTAACTTGTGCCTTTGTCTCCCTCTCTTATCCCTTGGACTGGTGAGACATGCAGATTCCCTGACTTCCTCACTGGGGAACTATATGCGGTGGCTAAGTGACTTTGCCTCTGTAAAAAATATCATTTCCTCAATGGCGAAGTCACTCTGCCACACCCCAATCAGGAAGTCAGGGAATCTGCATGTCTCACTAGTCCAAGGGATAAACTAGAGTAAAATACATGCATGTAGTTCCCAGGACCTCGTGAAACAAAGCCGGAAAGTTTAAAAGCCCAGCCCAACCCATAAGAGAAAATGGCAGGCCCGGACCCATTGTTGGGTGGGCCGGCCCAAGTGGCCCTCTGGCTAAAACCACTTAATGTACCTACATAGAGATACATATTTAATTTTAAAGAAATTTCAGCAGCAGGAAATTCTGTAAAAAAAGCTTGCTACGAGTGACAGGATATGATTGTGCGGTATCGCCAAGGCGCAGAAATTTTTCTGCGGGTACGATGGGTCTAGACGAAAGTTTGAATCACGCGATCAAAGAGAGAGAAATATGTATTTTTATTTTTTTAAACTAATTACATGTATCTACATCCCCAAATCATCACACTGGGGATCACCACTAGGGAAAAAGGGACATGATGGTGAATGAATGTACCGCCCCCCTCTCATCAGAGCCTTCGTAAAGCGAAGGAACTGGTTGAGAGAGAGACGGACCTCAATCAAGAGAGCCGGGAACGGAACGAAGTCCACAGAGAAAAAGGACAACACTCAGCAAGCCGCACTATGGCGGAGCTCCCATGGTTATTTTCATAACCTCTACTGATGATGATGAGAGAAGAGGAGTGTGAGGGAAACGACTAATTTATAGTCGGGTGCCCATTCTAAAATTTGGCCGACCGCCGCTCTTGGCGATGACAAGGACGAGGCGGCTCAAGCGAATACCAAGAGAACCTCTTTTTTCTGATTTCCTAAGCGCACTCACTCACTACTCAGATCTAAGGCACAGGATTCAGGCGACCTACACCTACCTTCAAGAGCCACCTGGGCAGTACAAACTTACTCTCGACATACTATTACCGGTCGCGACAGCAAAAGAGTCAACTCCAGTTCAGTTCCGGTCACATTCCTTCCTCCAGCTGCCGCACTCCCCCATCCTGAACTTACCTAACCTCAACCACAATGGCATACGAAGACAAAAAACGAAGAGGCAACGAATCTGAATACCCCTCGAAACGGTCAAAGTCAGAGATGGACCCTTCACAAAACCCTTACCTCGCTCACATGTACGAAGAAGATACTGGGAGTGCCGGGCGTCCTGGAAAGGGCGGGAATACTGAGAGCATATTGAATACCTTCAGGCGCCATCAGACAACCACAGAGCAAGCCAACAAAGCCGAAGATGGTCCATTGAACCCTTTCAACGGGAACCCATTGTCAAATCAGTACTTCAAAATTCTGAAGACGCGAAGGAATTTGCCAGTTCATCAACAGAGGTGGGTTGTAATGCTCTTATCGGGGGTGCTTCCTTTTATTGTTGCTGACTATTTGATCCAGAGATGAGTTCCTTGAAATGTTCCATTCAAGCCAAATCCTCGTTTTTGTCGGAGAAACCGGTTCAGGAAAAACTACGCAAATTCCCCAATTCGTCCTGTTCGATGATCTCCCTCACCTTAACGGTCGTAAGCAGGTCGCATGTACTCAGCCCCGTCGAGTCGCTGCCATGTCCGTGGCGAAGCGTGTCGCCGATGAGATGGACGTTCAGTTGGGGCAAGAGGTTGGGTATAACATTCGTTTTGAGGATAAGACCGGGCCAAATACCATTTTAAAGTACATGACGGACGGTATGCTGCTTAGAGAGGCTATGAATGATCACAACCTAGACCGGTACTCCTGTATCATTCTTGACGAAGCACACGAAAGAACACTAGCCACCGATATTCTTATGGGACTGTTAAAAGATGTCGCCATAAGGAGGCCGGATTTGAAGATCATTATCATGTCCGCCACGCTGGATGCGCAAAAGTTTCAGCGCTATTTCAATGATGCGCCACTACTGGCTGTTCCTGGACGTACACATCCTGTAGAGATTTTCTATACTCCTGAGGCAGAGCGAGATTATGTTGAAGCCGCGCTTAGGACAGTCTTGCAAATACATGCAACAGAGCCTGAAGGAGATATTCTTCTCTTCCTTACTGGTGAAGAAGAGATCGAGGATGCATGTCGAAAGATTTCTCTTGAGGCGGATGAGTTACTACGAGAGACAGATTGTGGTCCTCTGAAGGTTTATCCGCTTTATGGAACTCTGCCACCTGCTATGCAACAAAAAATCTTTGAACCTGCACCACCTCCGAGACGTCCAGGTGGCGCGCCAGGGCGCAAGGTTGTTGTATCAACAAACATTGCAGAGACATCCCTTACAATCGATGGCATTGTTTATGTTGTGGATCCCGGTTTCTCAAAACAGAAGGTCTACAATCCTCGAATTCGTATTGAATCGTTGCTTGTCTCCCCAATCTCCAAAGCATCTGCTCAACAGCGGGCTGGTCGTGCTGGTCGTACCAGGCCTGGAAAATGCTTTAGGCTTTATACTGAAGCAGCCTTCAAGAAAGAGTTGATTGAACAGACTTACCCTGAAATTCTGAAAAGTAATCTTTCCAATACAGTCCTAGAGCTGAAGAAGCTGGGGATCGATGATCTAGTTCACTTTGATTTTATGGACCCCCCAGCGCCAGAGACGATGATGAGAGCACTGGAGGAGCTTAACTTTCTTGCTTGTCTGGATGATGACGGGTACGCAAAATCCCCCTCGTCTAATTATAGACGGTCCTTTATACTAACGCGACTTTTCATAGTAATCTGACAGCGCTTGGAAAAATTGCTTCCGAATTCCCTCTCGACCCTGCGCTAGCAGTTATGCTTATTACCTCTCCTGAGTTTTTCTGCTCAAATGAGATACTTTCTATCACTGCTCTCCTTTCTGTTCCACAAATTTTTGTGCGTCCCCCGCAAGCTCGTAAGCGGGCCGATGAGATGAAGCAGCTGTTCGCACATCCAGACGGTGATCATCTTACGATGTTGAACGTTTATCACGCCTTTAAGTCCCCGGAGGCTCAAGAAAACCCAAGTGATTGGTGTTACAACCACTTCTTGAGTCTGAGGTCTCTCCAGAGCGCTGATAATGTCAGAAGTCAATTGGCAAAGATCATGGAAAGGAATGAACTGGAACTTGTTTCTACGCCTTTTGAAGACAAGAATTATTACACAAACATAAGGAGAGCGCTTGTCTCGGGATTCTTCATGCAAGTTGCAAAAAAGGCGGCAAATGGGAAGCAGTACGTTACTGTCAAAGACAATCAGGTACTTTCAGCCCCTTCAATCCACAAATTTTGTTTATAACTAATTCTTTTGTAAAGGATGTTCTCCTCCATCCCAGTACAGTACTCGGGCAGGAGTCTGACTGGCTTATTTACAACGAATTCGTCTTGACCTCTAAAAACTACATCCGTACAGTGACACAGATTAAAGCAGAGTGGCTACTTGAGATCGCGCCAGTCTATTATGACCTCGATACATTCCAAAAGGGAGATGTGAAAACTGCGCTGCAAAGGACGGCAGAAAAGGTGAAACGGAAGGAGCAACTTGCTGGGAAAACTAGCAGGATGGGTAATGGATATTAAAACTTTGTACCGTGAGTCTGGGTATACTGCTATTATTTTTAGATGTTGTGCCAGAAATGTACGGCAAATATTTCTTCTTGGGAGTATTGTATTTTTAAAGTCCGTACTTCGTATTTAAAGGTTAAAGGCGATCCGGTAAAGATAAATACCATTCCGTAATTTTTTCTTAGTTAACTTAGGACGTGTTTGGCTGTCATATATATCTTTATAACTACCTGTTTTCTTCCGCTGTGGCTAAGCAGCCATACCTTGGGACAACTATAAATTTCACATAGTTCCAGAAGCCGTATTTAAATCCTTTGTCTGCCATATCAAACGAGTGATGACACATGATCCAGTAATCACGAGAACAGACTAAAATTATGGCATGATTTTGTGGTCCACTAAGGGCATACAATCTGACCACGTCAGGTGAATCATGATTCAGATTCTCAGTCGAATCAGACAATCTCGTTTCCGTCCTCATCGAATTTCATCTACTAGGAGTCGAGAGGTGCACTGGGCTGGTGTGCGTGGGAATCGATTGTACTCGTCAGGAACACATCTATTACCATAAAGTCAACTGAACTATGGTAGAATCTCACTTTGACGAGGAAGACGTTTGCGACTACCGCTTCGGAGGATACCACCCGGTACGGCTTGGGGATATCTATAATAGTCGGTACAAAGTTGTCCGAAAGCTTGGGTATGGACAAAATTCGACAGTCTGGCTTGCGTTAGATCTCCAGTATGCATATACAGTACCCGGCCACTCTCACTTTATCTGAACCTTCTCTGACTCTCTCTTGAATATTCGCAGTCTTAATCGTCATGTAGCCTTAAAGATTCTGACATCCCGCTGCTACGGTGGGAAAAAGGAGGTCTACGAACTCGCCATACTCCAACGTATCACAAATGCCGATGTGAAACATCCAGGATGGAAACATGTCCTTGGCCTACTTGATTCCTTTGTTCATACGGGGCCAAATGGAGATCATGTTTGCCTGGCGAGCGAAGTGATGTTGGAGAATCTCCACGAGCTCTCGTTCCGTTTCGGTCCGCGACGGCAGTTGCCGGTAAGGCTGGTGAAGGAGGTCTCGAGGCAAATGTTAAGCGGGCTGCAGTATCTGCACGAGACTTGTGGGGTTATCCATAGTGGTATTTATTTCTTTATTTCTTTCTCGTGGGGTGATAGTGAGGGCGCAGGCCGGCATAGACAGGGGCTAATCTGAGATAGATCTGAAGCCGGCGAATATATTGATATCGATAAAGGGGCTTGATGTGGAGAGTGAGATACGAAAACATTTGGAGAACAACCACCCAATGGTCTTTCAGCCGGATTATCTTATTATATCTGATGCGTTGCAACTTAGCTTACCTGGCTCCCCGTCCGATTTTCTATTTAAAATTGCAGATTTTGGCAATTGTGAGTGGTCCTTCATACGTAAAAGTACTGAAAAGTTAGTACTAACTGGGGTCACTGTAAAGCATCTTGGGTTGATAACCACTTGATGGAGCTAATTCAACCCGTCAATCTTCGGGCACCTGAAGTTATCATCGGTGCTAAATGGGATACTAGTACGGATATATGGAATATAGGATGTGTTGTTAGTTCACGCCGTTCTTTACTGGTGGTATGTTTAGTCTACTAACAAAGAATAGATATTTGAGTTGTTACAAGGTAGGCCGTTATTTCGCGGCCGAGCAGATGAGGGTTTAGGCTGGACAGTGAATGAAGACCGATTGGCCCTCATGATGGATCTTTTTGGTCCTTTACCCAAGGATCTGTTACAGGAAGGAAAGGTATCGCCAAGATATTTCGATGATAATGGTATCATTTTCGGTCCCCTTTTATACTAAAATCCCACTAAAGAGTACTATAGGGAACCTATCCTCTATAAGGCCAATCAGCAATGAGTTCTCTCTTGAAAGGGTAGTGAAACTCTGGAACCCGGGTCTATCGGAAAAAACGGTATTCGGATTCGTGGAGTTTCTTAAGCCAATGCTAGAATATCTACCCAAGGACCGGCAGACCGCTGGTAAGATGCTGGATAAAGCATGGCTTCAATAGACCAAATAAGTTGTGCTACTTTTCATTTCTCAGGTCATTTGGAATATTACCTTGTAATTCTGAGGTTTATTTTTTACTTCTTTATTAGGGAATGATGGATTAGTATTTTTTTTAATTAATGATGAATGCTGAAAATGTAACATGGCAGTTTTTTTTTCTTTTTCTTTCTTTTTTTCATTTCTACCACGTTGGGCATATTCGGGAAATTAATACTCTTGAAAGTGAACTTTGAGCTAGAGACATCATTGAAACAACTGCTATTATCTAATATAACTACAATAGTACCTTAAGAAGTCTCTCGCAAACAAACAACATGTACTCGTAGACCGTAAAACTGTATCAACGCCGATAAACCTCAATCATAGAAGGTCACTCGATTGAGAAGAAACCCCCCTCTACATATTTTGTTAACTCATTGATCGTACCCTCTGCATACTTGTATACAGATAATAGTGAATTTAAAAATGTTTATAAATGAAATAACTGTAAGCTATATATTCTCGCTATTTTAGTATTGATACCACCTTTTCATACTCATTTGGTAGGGCTCGTGGGCGGATCTAGGCCAGCTATCGTCCCCCCCGAATCCATTCGGCTTCCACGACTAAATAAAACCTAAAACGCTTGGGATTAGGGCCTATCGAGCTTCATAAGGGTTGTATCTCTCCTCCCTAACTCTGGCAATATTATGTCCCCTACAAAACGTTCCACAACCCTAAACCCGCACTTTTCAAGGACCCTAATACTGCCCATATTCAACGGGTCTACCTTTGCTACCATGAAATTGATACCCCCAATATTCTTCTATGTACGCAGCAAGTGCTTCACTTGCGTATCCCTGACCCCAGAAAGACTGGTTAATACTATAGCCTATCTCAACTGTGTCTGGGGAGAAGAGAGAGGTGACATAAATGACACCAATCATGGCGCAATTGGTCGTTGTGTCGGAGTTCGAAGCTCGAATTAAAACCCCATAATTGAGACGCTCGGACTTCTCTGGGTCAAAGAATAACCCGTCCATACGGGCTCTACTCTCTCCAAGTGAATGGGAGGTTCCACGAGTTCTAGGTAGGAGTTATTAGCAATTTGAGGCTCGAGAGATGTCTGATAGAGAGAGTGCTCACGACCACTTGGCTACGGAGGGGTTGCTCCAGATAGCGTGGAAATCATTGAGGTGCGACTCTTTAAGGAGTTGAAATTCGAGGCGTGAAGTTTTCATAACTGGAGGTGGTAGGGGGAGTTCGCTCATAGCTTTAGATGTGTTTTGTTCTGTCTGGGAAGAGGCCATTGACATTTAAGAAGTCGATTGACTCAGACATCAATATGACTCTGAATATGTACAGGGATTATATTTACAGGAGTACCTTCCTTATTTTGATTGTAGAGGCAGCTATAGAAATCCATGAAGGGCTTTTTTCTGAAAAAAAAAAAAAATGAATAGTAGCTGATTTTCCGAGGGGTTCATCGTATCGGCAATGGTGGAGTTGTCCATCACAACAGATTCCAACTGATCAACCTATTCAGCTCGAAAGCGATATTTCATGTAGCTATATGTAGCTATAGGAATATCCTTGCTTGATAAACCTTAACTACTAATCTAGATGAAAACCTATGTTTCAAGATGCTCATAATCGATCATTTCTTGCAGATACTTCTTCTATATATGAGGGAAGAATCGTAAATCCTGCCAAAGTAAACATCAGACTTACAAGACATCAAATCTAAAAACATCTCCAACATGGCTCACCAAAATGCACATATAATCATGCACCTCGCACAGAAGATCCAGCTCCTCACTTACAAGGACACATTTATGAGAAATCAGTACTATGTCCTTGCGAGAATAGTTTGCGACCCCTCTCCCCAGAACTCGTACTCCGAGCTTGTTCAAATTATGCATAAAATTGCTGCATATAATATTCGGCATTATGCTTCTGCCTTAGAAGCAGAAGAAGTCAGAGTGCTGATTCTAAACATGTGCGTTGAGAGGGTCCCGTGGGAGAAGATATCGTTGTTTAAGACGTTTGTGGAGCAGATGGAGTATCTGCATGAGCTGAGGGTAGAGGTAATTGAGGAGTTGATTGGGCTCAAGTTTGACATGGATGTGGAGCTGCATTTAGGTAAGTGCGATGGCTGTGAGGAATGTGAGGAACTCGAAGAAGAGTGAGCCAGTAGGCGAATTCTATGTTTGGCACATGCGCAAGAGAACGTTCTATGCAGGCACGAGATGTCGCATCGAACCTTCAGATAACAGGCAAAATCCCATTTGGGCCTCGAAAACTAAAGAACAAAAAAAACAGCAGTACGAAGAGAAAACCAAAAGAAAGAAAACTGGGAACTAAGCACGGGCAAAAGTTTATCTTAAGAGAAAAGTTTAGTCACGAAGGATTTAGTCACGTAGGATTTAGTCACGTAGGATTTATTAAAGAGATGTAGTTTTTATAATGAATTCCGTCGATTTATTTATATATATTCACCCAGAATGGTGGACTACATAAAAATCGTCCCCTAGACGTTGGTTTGGTCAGTACAATCTCAATTCCACCTGGAACTCCCATCGCTCGTATGACCAAAATTATCCTAGATACTTTCCAAATGTTAGTGACAATGTCTACCAGAAGTCTCAAAGAAACCTAAAAGGTGCAAAATAGGGGGGGTTCGTCAGAAGTCCAGGACTATCATCGACCTACACACCCTCCGAAGAAGAATATGTAGGCCTCGATAAAGAGGTACCAGAAAAATAGTATATATGTGATTGATCATCATGCGGAATTGTAGGGTATGGGATGAACAGTGGGAGGACAGAATGGTTGCAACTTACATTAATGTGCACAGCTGCGCACATCGACCGAACGACCGAAGGATTGATGAATGTTGATAGGTGAGAGTTCGCGTTGGCTTCAAGTTTGACGTTTTCTTTCGCATCAGAAATCCGATTAGTCATGTCGTCGCCAAGCGTGGATTCACCGCCTTAAGGGCAGGGGGCATAGGGCTAGGGTAATATGACATGGGGGTATTCGAGTGAGATTAAGAGATGCATTGATGAAAGCTGCGTAGACTTAAAAGTTTATTAGTACCCATGACTTTAAAAGACTTTGGGGGTAATTGATTTGGTAAAGTATCGAAAGAAGAAGCTTAAGGATATGAAATTCAAAGCAAAAAAAGCATACATAAAAAGCATCAACTAACTCTGAAACCCCTCTGGATCTCCACCAGAAAGCAAGTATCTCGGGGTGATTTTTAATGTTTATTTCGGATTCTTGCCCGAAAATTTTAGAACTTTGTATAAAAAATATCAGTTATCTCATCGCTGGCGTTTGGGCATTACAGGACGGTGGAATATTGTTTGTATTCGCACCGCGGACCACCCCCATCGTCGCTTCCTTGTAAAATAACAATAACAAACCCATATACCGAGACAAAAGAAAATGAGAGAGACAAGGAAAAGTCCGTAGATAAGGTATATCAACGACCAAAAACAACAGGTCATTCAGTAAAGTAGTCAGGGTTACTTCAACTAGCATTTGAGAACTAAGAATGGTGATAAGATGAAGAGGCGGAAGAGAAGGGGTAGATAATCGAATGAGGTATGAGGAGGTGATGAGTTAAGGCAGTGCATAATATATCAAATAACAAGACGCAAACATGAACTATGGACCAAGCACCTTACTCAAACAGCCGAGGAAACAGAAATAGATAGGCAACTGAAAACGCCCCACTTGATATCCAAGAGCCCTAAAGAAACATAAAAAAAATACGAAGAAAAAGGGTTTATAATAAAAAAAAAACAATGTCCAAGAAATATAGAAAGAAAAAAACCTAGTGGAAATAAGTCCGCAAGATGATGACAAAACCCGTGCCAGAAAGAAGAAAATGAAAGGGAAAGAGAATAATTAGAAGTGCTCCCGATTAAGAGTGCCCAAGAGTGTTCGCCACCGTTGCACGAATGGCCAATATCCCAAAATTGAAGTCCTGCCACCAAATCGCTGAGTCCCATTCATCCAAAATATCCCGTTCCGTTCTTTTTTTCTTTTTTTCTCGCAATGTTCCCACACTGGGCCACAGATAGTCAAAGTAATAAACGAAATAAGAAGGGAAGTGTATAAAACCAATAAATGTCCCCACCCAACAAAGCAGAAGCCCCTGATGTTCACCACTCATACTTTTATGATCCGTTTGTCTTAACTCGTTTATTCCCGCCCACCCGTGGACTCTGCTTAACTTTATTGTTGACCGTACCATTGACACCGCTGTCACCTGCGTCCTCGTTTTGCTTCACCTCGCTAGTGGTACTTGCTCGCCGCCGTTTATTCGTTTGATTCGGAGATGTGTTCGCGCTTCCTACTGTCGTGCTCGTTTGTGAGCTCGGATTGCTGGTGGGATGACCCTGCTGCGAATGTTGGGTTACTAACCCTGGGGCCTGAATATGTGGACTTGGAGTTGTGCCTGGTCCTCCTCCCACTCCTCCTACACTTAGATGCGGTGAAGGTGGTACACCCATCCGCATCTCATTCGCCGATGGTGATCGTGTAAGACCAATTGGGAGTCCGCCCATCATTTGGTGCTGCTGCTGGTTAGGGCCACGCGGAATACCGCCAGGTCCGCCGGGGTGCCCCTGCTGTGGCTGAAGCCCCTGAGCTAGAGCTGAGGCGTGCGCTGCTTGCTGTTGCTGCTGCTGTTGCTGCTGCTGCTGCTGCTGCTGCTGCTGCTGCTGCTGCTGTTGCTGTTGCTGCTGTTGCTGCTGCTGCTGTTGCTGCTGCTGCATAGCTGCCTGTTGCTGCATCGCGTGCTGATGAGCTAAATGCTGCTGCTGCTGCTGCTGCTGCTGTTGTTGTTGAGTCACAATACTTTGGAGAGCTTGGCTAGGTGTTAGATTCGCATTCGCTTGTGAAAAGCTGAAGAGGTCGCGCATTTGAGATATTGTTTCTGCGATCTACTCTCGTAAGCTAAGTGTACAAGCTACATAAACATAGTTTCAAATAATGACGGTACCTCCAAACATCTAAAAACAGTGCCAGGAATCCCGTACGGGCCCACTAGAGTTTCAGGCACATCCACATGACGTTGCGAGGGTCTCTTTCCTAACGATTTGCTGCCAGGCGATGACTTTATCTGGGCATCCTCGTTGGCGGATACCAGCGCACTCACGACTGACCGGGGCACGTAATCAATATGCTCGTTTGTCTGAAAATCCAACGCCTCCATCTGGGAATGGAGGTTGAAAGTTGCCTTCAGCACTCCAGTGGCAATCAACTGGAAAGATCGGAACTATGGTTAGTGCGCAACAAAGAGGGTTGGATATGGACCAACTCACGTGACAATCGTTTTGGAACCAATACACGAAACTTGCTTTCGGGGATTCCACAATGTGCCCTTGGTTTGGAAGCGGCGTCTCCCGAGTACCTTCAAGCATAATCTGTACATTTCTTACACCGCTCTCGAATAATGTGTAGTAGTAGCGAGCTAGAACCTGGGTCGTAATCTCGAATTGCTTTGTTTCCCGCGTTGTGCTATTCCAGAGTGCCTGTCGCATTACACCGCCAGGCGAGTAGAAGTTTGAAACGAATGTTCGCCAATAGTTGATGTCGTTCGCAAGCCGAGGAGTCTCAAACGCAGCTAGGTGGCTACAGAATTGGTGTAGTTTCAGTACAGAGGCACCTCGTAAAGATTGACTACCCGCAAAGTCAGCATTTGCTCAAGATAGAACAGAACCAGCAAGTGAGATTTACGGTTGTTGCTGAGCCTGTTGGGCTCGGGCCTGGGCCTGGGCAGCCTGGGCAGCTAGTGCTACCTGTTGCTGCTGTGCAAGATTTCCCTGCATGCTCATCTGCGGTTGTGGGGCCATGTTCATTGGGGAAGCCTGAGAATGAGCGGCAGCATTCGCTTGGTTCATGGCTATCTGTTGCGCAACCATTTGTTGCTGCTGCTGTTGTTGTTGCTGCTGCTGGGCTGCTTGCGCCTGTGCCAATTGTTGATGAATATGTGGTGGTAGACTCACATTTCCTCTCATTTGAGGGTTTCCACCCCCATATCCCCCCATATTAGCACCGGGTACACCTCCTCCCGGCGGACCGCCTGTGTATAAACCGTTAGGAAGACCGCCGCGGACTTGAGGAGACCCGTTGTTCTGGCCATGAAAGATCATACCCGGGTTTCCCATACCCACATTCATTCCGTTCATCATCGCATGCTGTTGTTGGGCCTGCTGTTGTCGCTGCCGTTGCTGTGCTTGTACTAGCAACTGCTGTTGTTGTTGTATTTGGGCCATTTGTGCTTGTCCTGGATGTAACCCAGCTACCACTGGAGACGCCATGTTAGTGCCGTTCATTCATTAACAATGAGAACTCCTCCATGACACCTCAATTGAGCCTCAACCACCTTTGAGATAGGTCGCGAGCTTAATTAGCGCGATTCTCGCGCGCCAATTGAGATAACTAGGATCGAGCTCCTAAACTGAAATAGGGTGCTGGGGACTACTAACGCGCCATCTGATGTTGCTGTTGAGCAGCAGCCTGCTGAGCAGCATATACCTGGGCTTGTTGAGGATGTAATTGCTGCATCCCATGAGGCGCCGGTTGTCCTGGATGGCCTTGAACATGTTGTTGAGGACCCTGCTGCATACCTGGGTGCTGTTGCAGCTGGTTCTGGTGTTGAGGGTACGGGGCCATCATGGTTCCGTGATTGTTTACGGCTCAGCGGCCGTTGGGGAAGTGGGGTTTCTGATGTCTAGTTGTGTTTATGTTCGAGTAGGTTTTTACGTATATATGGCGGTGATATAGTCAAGGGGTTTATATGGCTCTGGCTAGTGTGGGACGTATTATGAAGGTTGATGCGTAGTAATGGGATTAGGGTCTGAGTATAATAATAATCAGATGGTGAGAGTGAATGATGGACGGGCGAAGCGAGTAGTTATTCAGACGATCGTGTCGATGGGGGCGACGAACGCACTGGGGGGGGGTGATACCTGGGGAGGAGGGAGATATCTGGGGGGTTGTGGACTGGCTGGGTTGGGTGGGCAGGTCAAGCAAGTAAACTCAATAGCGGGTGAGGATCGATGTGAAAGAGGGGTTTAGGGTTGTTTTTGAGGCTCGCGGGATGGAAAGGGAAAGGGTTGGCTGATTGCTTGCTTTCTCGAAAGGGATCGGTTCGCGTGAGATGCACCGAGTAACGCCCAAGAAGCTTTTCCGGCCCGCTGGACAGGTCAGGAGTGGAACGGCGACGACGGCGGCGGCAGTAGCAGCAAAGTGGCAGCAGCAGCCAGAAGTAATGGTTGAATGCAACAACAACGGGGAGAGAGAGAGAACGACCACACGTAACGGAAGGCTCTTCCGGAGAATCAGAAGGGAGCGTGTGTGCGAGAAGAGAGTGAGAGAGGGTTGGGATGAGGAAAAAAGGTGAAGGGAGGTGAGGAAGGAGGAAGGAGGCGCGGGAGAGCGTCGGAAGTATTGGGTGGTGGGTGGTAAGAAAGGGCTAGCAGTATGAGATAGAAAGAAGGAGCTGCAGTAGTAATAACAATATGATGTATGTACTGTAGTTGCAGCCAGCAGTAGTAGTAGTTGCAGTAGAACTGGACAAAACGGACAGAGCTGCTGCTGCGACCGTGAACAGCAGCTACAAATAGGATATTATTATAGACGTTTATGAGATCTCATGACTTCTAGGACGTAGATAGATAGGTGGGCTGGTATTCTCCCGGCTTTTTTTTTATGAAGTACTTTCTTTTCCTGAATTTACTTCTGTCTCTCAGTAGGGCATCATTTAAAAAAAGTAGTGAATACGGCCGGTATCAGGGGGGAGGAGCAGGCAATAATCAAAATTCGGAGGCTGCACTTTGCTGGAGCAGAACAAGAAAATGTGCACTGTCTTGTGGGAAGGAGCAAGTACTTATAAGATCAGAGAGCCAAAAAAATGGATCCTAAGAATGACACCAAACTCAAGCAAAAGAGGAGGGGAAAAGAATTGTGTGCACCTTTTTTTTTTTTTTTTTTTGCAAGAGCAGAGCCCTCGCTGTTCGCTCTCTCTCTCTCTGGGTCTGGGGGGCAACAGTGGTGGTCTTTTTTTCTTTCCCTCCATTACCACTAATTTACTAATTAACTGTCTTTTTTCTTACCAAAATGAGATGATTTGTCAGTAAAATCTTGTATGATAACCCTAACCCTCTTTGCCAAGATCTCTTACGTCGGTCAAAAATTTTTCTTTTCCTTCCCGTGTGTGCCTATAAATCACCCGATGAGCCTCTCAGCATCATTAACACAATGTCCCGCGACCGTGAACATCACGAAAAGGAAGGACTGATGCCAGGTGCTTCCATCAAAAACTTACTGGTATGTACTTTCTCCTCCATTTTTCCATTCCCTACCCTTCACAAACTTCTGAATGATGAAAACCTACGCACACCTTCTTTCCCAATCTTATTCGATCATGATTGAGGCCGCAGTGCTGTTCGGGCTCGATCCAGCCTTCGGGCTGGATTGACCTGTCTACTTGCCAGTACTTTGTTGTCTGACCCTCCAGAAGTCAATTCACTACATCTTGCCCCACTTGTAACTACTGTTGTGACCATTCGCTAACTTAATGGCAGACCTGACAGGTTCCATCGATCAATATCAATAATCCGTACGGTCAATAGGCTCACCACACAAGGTCAGTCTGATTTTTCTACAGTTTCCCCCTCACTGCTCAATTGCACCTCCCCGCTCCCCCGCGTTCAGATGATGAAAGCATATCCTACATTCGCAGTTTCCTCGGTAGCATACGCAAGAACCCATTTTGTATTGCCAGTGACCGCTGCAAGACCTTTCTTGGAAGTCTGATTCGAACGCTCACATCCCCCAATTAAAATTTATTGCCTATCATACCCAAACCATGATCAGTCATACTAACATCTCAAAGGTTATATTACAGGTTTTATCGATTTGCGGTCCATGCAATCAATCAAGTCAATAATAGAGTACTACTACCACTAATAACACATAATAACGATACTAATACTAATACTTTTAATAATAAAAATCAATTAATAGCCTTTAAAATACAATTTGTAAAATCTGTCGTGAAAATGTTCTCTGTGATACTCCATCTTCATTGTATCCATCCCTGCCTGTGATCCTCTGCCATCAAATATATCCATCTCTCTTCTCCGTCAAAAAACTGCATGTCTCGGCTCGTTTCCAACTGCACTGGCTTACTTCGTGTGGAACCTATGTAGCCTCGCCAATTTGCAGTTGTGCGTTGTTAGAGTATGTAGAATTTCGTCATGGGCACAACAGAAATTGCGGGGAACACATTTTTTTATCCTGTTCCTTGCATGAGATCTTATTCTAACGGCGGTCAACTTTGGTTCCTAGAAGGGAGGGAATAGGTAATGCTCGGACCGGGTATTTGGCAGATCATTTTAGGTCACCCGCTCCTCACTCGACGCCACGGGTTGATTGATGACATGTATCTATCAGGGGATGATACATGTACCTCTACATAAAAGATCAGATGGTGCTTCTATGGACCCATGGAAATCCAGAGACTATTGCCTGAAGCAGTAGCTAAGTTGCATGATCCCAATATCGGCGGATGAGTATTCAAATTACATATAATTACTATGTACAGAATATTAGAAAATACCAGTTCAACTTTGCCCTGCAGACGGAAAATAGAGACATGATAACCCAAGGCTGCTGAAGACGTCAGTGTATCAAGTTTCCTCCATTCCAAAGTTGTTTCGTCTCCTGTGTTTTGATGCTTTATTCGTGGGTTAGCATAAACATACATGTATGTAAGGACCGTAGATCGCTGTTGTTAGCTTCTAGTACTCTAACCCCGACTCGCACGGCTTCTATTTAGAGGGCTGTGGGTTAGTACAAGCACCTAAGAGAAATCATCGGTTCCCCATATTATAGCGGAAAGATGCATGTGCTATGTGCTGTTCAACGTTACTTAGTGATGGCCAAGCATTTCAGAAGCGGTCTTCATAAGATCTCACTCGACGTAGTCATAACGAACTTACAAGATCAAAGAAAATAAACGAGAAACGAAAAGTGAAAGAGAGGAAACTCAGTACGACCATCCACATAACCCTAGTGCTTACAGAAGGAAAAGTCACAGATATTTACAGTACGAACCTACCTTATCATCTCCCTCTCCGGCGGCGCGCCTTTTTTAATTATCATATCATGTCATGCAGCTTTTTCTCAGTACGTTTTTGGTTTTGTTTCTTTCACATAATCTTCTCTCTTTCGCAGACATCAAATCAATCAATCAAAAACCAATCACATCATCAATCACCACACGCACACATCTCACACTACGAGATTTCACCGGCAGAAGCGAAAATCACGGTGTCACGACTCACGTAATCTTACGTCTCCGGAACGAGAGAGAGGAAGGGAAGAGGGGAACCTTTGTCCACTCCCATGGCCGTATGTTCTCCCGTCCTCTCTTCATCCCGGATTTCCGCCGATATGTGTGCGCTCCCGCCCCTGATTCCCTGACTTCCCATATCTGCACCCACCAAACCACCTACGACATGATAAGAGACGAGGAACGATTAATGACAAAAGAGATAACATCGAAAAGAAACTGAGAAAAAAACAGAACAAAATGCAAACCACAAAATTATTCCAGAGAGAATAAGCTGCAGCCCAATGGCTCCCCGGATGTAATCAAAGAAGAGGATGATGACGACAGGAAGATTCCAATATATTAGGTCCCCGGTGCGGCGCTGCCCGTATTTCCTGCTTGTTGCTGCATCATGGCAGCGTAATACATTGCGCAATAGGCTTGGTATCCTCCATATGGCGCATATGGGTCACTAGGGTCGGCAGGTACACCTGGAGTCGCACCAGCAACACCAGGTGGTGCGCCAGCTGCAGGCTGCTGTTGCTGGGGCTGCGAATAAGCTGCCCATGACGGTTGCTGATGCTGTGCCTGTGAAGATTGGTTATAGGAATCATTGTGGTGCCCACTTCCACTGCTATGGTGTGCATGTCCCCCCCCTCCTGCTGCGTGAGAAGGCTGTGGGCGGTTTGGTGGCCCATTACGTGACTTTGAGTACTGGGTGAGCGAGGTTAGTATATAGTTTGTATGGAGGGAAATGAATAGAAAAGAGAAGGGAATTATGTACAGAGGCTTCCACTTTTTCTTCGATAGCTTGGCGGGCGCGGTTGATTGCGTCGCGGGTTCCAGCGAGAGCGATTTCTCTCTCGGGGTCGTTGGGGTTGCATTGGGAGGAGACATTAATTCTGCATCCAGTTGAGGATTGCATTTCTTTGATTGTTTCTCCGCCTATTTAGACAATTGATTAGTATAACATAGAACTAAATTTTTGAAATATTAAGATTACCTTTCCCAATGATCATTCCTACCGCGTCAATAGGGACTTTAATGGTCTCTGTTATCCTTCCATCTGCCCCACCGCCCCCACCGCGTCCACCGTCACCATGACCGCCGTAGTATCCGCCGCCGCCGCCTGCTGGCGGGCCTCGCTCGGGGCGGCCGCCTCCGATACTAGGTGGTGGTCCGGTACCAGCATTATCGCTCTCGACAATTTCCATGATCAATCGTTTGGCGTGTTCCGCAGCAGCTACCGAACCAATGAGATTTACAGGCCTCTGGCCATTCTGCGACTTGGCTTCGCCGACAATGTTGACATGACATCCGGACTTGTCCTGGATATCCCTAATAGTTTCACCGCCACGGCCAATAATCAAACCGACTGTACGATCTGGGACAAGTATCTGTATTGAGTCCTCTACACGGTATGTATCAAGTCAGAATTACGTTCCGCGGATTTCGATCAAAATTAATGGGGATGAAGAAAGGATATTGAAGAACGGAAAAGGAAAGAATCGCGCTAATTCACCACTGCTGTTACTTATGCTGCCATGGAAATTGGACCAACCTCCGTCTCTTAGGTTGGGCTGGCCGGCGCCCCCACCACCACTACCGGCGCCCCCACCGCCGCCAAACTTGCCTCTACCACCCCCTGCGGGCCCACCGCCCATACCACCCCCACCAGAAGGACCATTCTCGGCAATAATAGCTTCAATGGCTCTTCTGGCAGCAGCGATCTGAGGGCGGCTTCCCTGAATATTGCATATTCTTTCGCCGCCGCTGTCTCGGTCCTGACCATTAGTCAAGAACTGCACCCTTGCGCCAGTTTCTTGTTCTACGCGCCGTAAAGTCTCACCACCGCGACCGATAATAAGCCCTACAAGTGTAGATTCAATGTTCATTTGCTCCGCATCCGGCGGTGGAGAACGAGTTCTATGCCCACCAAATCTAGCCCCTTCGGCGCGCGCGGGAGGAGGCGAGTTTTGATATCCACCACCACTACCTCCTCCGGGAGGTCCGCCCCGGCGTTGCGCGGGCGGGCTGTATGAGCGCTCTCTGTCACGAGTACTATAGTCGTTTGTAGCGCGACCACGGCGCTCGTCGCGGAAAGGGTTATATGCGTCTCTAAATTCAGGTCCGCGGCGAGCAGGGGGGGACCGCGAGCGTGAGCGTGAGCGACGAGGAGGAGCGCCATAGCGGGATCGAGGATCTTCGTAGCGAGTGGCTAGATAGAGGAAAGAGGCCGTAAGATTAGATTGGATAAACTTATATTAAAAGGTTGGAATTGACTCACGTGCTTGCTCTCTATAGCCCTGTTGAATTCCCATCTCTGCAGCACGAGCTTTCGCCCGCGCGACAGCATCATCAAGGGAAACTTTCCCTGAGGTGGTAGGCTTTATGTTTGAAAGATCAAGGGAACCTGATGCAGAAGGCTGCGGCAAGCTGTAACCCTGAGGAGGAGAAGTGATGTTTTGACCTGGCTGCCCAAGTCCTTGGGGCATGCCATTATAACCTTGTACAGGACCTTGGCTTCCAGGCGGTCGCGCAGCTTTGGAGAGGAAGAAATTTCAGTTAGCGACAAACTCGGAAGTTGAACAAGGGAACGAAGAGTAGAGAAGATGGGTATAGAAATAGAGTGAATTTACTTAGAGCTGCGAGTAATGCAGCGACATTTTGATCGGCAGCCATATTAGAAGGCTGAATTAAGCGCGATAGATTATGATATTGCCCTTCTTGAGGTATTGTAGTAACAGACGCGAGATAAAGGTTGTGATGGTTGGGAACAGAGGTTGAATAAAAGGAAGCGCCGGACGAACGTATTAAGTGAGAAGGCCGAAATGGTGTGTGTGGGGGGATGGACAAGTTCTCCAGACCTCTCTGTATGGTATGATGTGACGTTCCTTGGTGTTGCGCTGCCCTTATTCTGAGAAGGGGGGTGAGAGAAGTGAGGTCAGAAGTTCAAAGGCCAGTCAGCGGGAGGAGAAGAGTGAGCGAGTGAGTGAGCTGGACAGGGAAGTCTCTGTCTGTCTTTCCTTCACTCGCGCAGGCTAGCAACAAAAACAGGAAGGCCCGCAGAAACAACCACGTCAATTTGTCAAGACTTTAGAGAGAAAGAGATGGATAGATATATACAAATGCATATGTAGGCAGCAATTGTAATTAAGGATACATAAGTAGATTTCCAGCAGCCAGTCAGCCGGACTTGATTTGATGTTAGCCAGTAGTCATCAAATTGAGCGCCGAAGGAGATTGCCGATGTGCTTCATATTGTAATTACGTGATATCTATTAGCCACAATCTTGGCTGTGCATTGTGTCACGCCACATGAATCGAAGTAATGTATCTACATGTACATACTTCTACTTATACCATGGCTAGAGACATTAATTAAGTGCGATAGCACTAGGGACCGAATTTCTACTTTAAAATTACAGCTGGCCTCGATTAGGAGATAATAGTTCCAATCATTGAAGTCAAATCCCAGTATTTTTCCCCCCTCGATTCTATAATGTGAGAAATGATAATGGTTGCATGTTTTAGATAAGCTAACGGGATCCACTGCTAGCTCGGAACAAAGGCCTAGACAATATATATAGCATTTATATAAGATTTGTATAGTGCCGTATTTTTCAGAAAACGATGGGGGTGTTCAATGCTGAAAATGTGTGTCTTTATAACATAGAATATATAATAGCGCTTAAGCTTATATCATGCACGGGATTTCGCGGGGAGCTGAACATGACCCCCTGGTTACACATGCCATATTGTGGGACCGAGAAAAATCTATTATCATATTAATTTAGGCTTTCTATTTGGCTTACTTATAGTCGATGGCATCTATGTGGCACACATATATGGTTTATATTTTGGACAATAAGATATGTTAATTGGGGATACGCATTTTCCCCTCATGATCATGGCTACCCACGTTTCAGAATACACGATTACCAGTTATTGGAGACGATCAATATATGGAGGTGGCTATAAGAATACGTATTCCTAGAAGTGAATATACATGTATGTACCGTGTCTGATATCTTTTGATACAGAATCCATTCCAAAAAGATCCAATTAAGGGTACATACAAAATGCCTATATTAGAATAAATTCAAAGTACGCGGTTCTTTTGGGCGATCAATATGTAACAGAGGTACATGTACCCAGGGGAGCACGTATACATGTATACCTACCCTTCGAAGTGAATGTACATGTATCCACCTCACTTATCAATGGTCTACTGCATAGAGCTGCGTAATACATGTAGTTTAGAGCTTCTGCAGCTTCGAATATGCACATAGATTTTAGCCCTGCGTATTAGCTTTATAGTTTGCTCGAAGCTAGTCGTCAACTTAGGTCCTCCATAATAGAGTGCTCTTATGCTGTGAATTTGGGGCCATTAACGCCATCGAAGAAACGGGCATAATGAAAGGTTTTAAAATTTTATGATAGCCTAAGATAGTGGTAGATTTTCTAATAAAGATATCTTGATTGCCTTAGAGCTGTCTTTCGTCGTTTAATTTATCTTGTCGTTGGTCTCAGGGAAATTTGTTAAAATCAGTTCGTATATGTACTACTTCTTTGGCTATGGAACTACATGTATGTACCTCTAATTCTTATTTACGTAATTGAAATGCAATTTTTGACGTATTTTAAGCCTTTAAAACAAAGGTGGCAGTCTTAACGTCGTTGAAGTAGACAATGTGATGGGGTTGGGCGAAGTGCAGTTGCGCAGGTAGGCTTGCTGCCCTGAGTGACGTTACTACATGTATCTTGCTCCCGCTGTGCCCTTTCCCCGGTACCTGCGCCGTACCTACATAACATCCTTTACCTACGCTTCCCCCACTACCTACACCTACCCCACCAACATCCCTCAGAACTACAACTCCTTCCCATCTTCTTCCCATTCCAAACACTCTCTCTTTCATCAAACCCCCACCAACCATTCCATCATCCTATTCCCCAACATCAGAAAACACATTTTGCTATCACGATTCCACTCTTCAAAATTTCCTCCTCTATCTCAAGCTCTCTCATTGAGCTCTTGGATATAATAACACCATCAGTTGTTCCATCCATCTTTGTGTTCATTACCATCACCATCTTGATAATTCTTATAACTTCCCCTTCTACCATCCTCGAATTATCATCCTTCCAAATGTCTGGCATTAGTGCTAGTTTTGATCCTGGCAAGCAACTTGTTTCGATGGGATCAGTAAAATCCTCCTCTTCATTTTCTTCGTCGTCCTCTTTCACGACCACCTCCCCCCCTTCTCCCCCTCCTTCACCTGCCACCGAAAAAACTATTGGAGGAGGTAAGGAAAATATTGAAGGAGGTGAAGAGGGCATCGAAGTAGGAGAGGAAAGTACAAAAAAGTCCAAACACAAAAAGAAAAAGAGAGGTACCCAAGCCAGAGCGAACCATGAAGCACGTAAAAAAGAAAGAAGAAGTTTCAATGGAGGCTACTCTTCTCAAAGCTTGACTTCTTCTCGCAATGTTACCCCTATCATATCTGGCACTGGTTCCTACTCAGCCACTGGGAGGCAAATCGTTCAAGATCTCTTTTCTGTTTACGGGCTACCTAAGCCTAGCAAGTCTTTTGATTTGAACACTACTATCCCTCCGTGGGGTAATCAGCACCAGGTTAGTTTATTGTTTCCTTTTCATTCTTGTATAATACCCTCTAACTGTAAACTTCTAGATCAATTACCATAACAACATGTATGTACGAAGAGCATCAGTTGGTGATCATTGGAATCTATCACAGCAAGGATATTATACTACGCAACAGAATGAGCCAGGAAACAGAGCTTTTTCTGAAGCCGTTGGACCTGGAAACTTTGGCTTTGAAGATACCATTATGGGAAACACTACCAGTGATGGACACAACAATGGGAGCGGCTATGACGATTACAATGATGAAAGTCTCTATAATCCCAGCAGATTTACGCAAACATATTTCTCCAGGCCACAGGAACTGACGTCCCCCGTCTCTGACACTACATCTTGCCATCATACTGATTCCGAGGTTGATCCTGATTTGGCCAAAGTTCTTAACCCAGTCGACCGCGGGATTGCGATTTCAACAGAGCTTTCCAAAATTCAACACCTTCTGTCTAACATCCGGATAGACGATGATAACCAGGAACAAGTTACCAAATCAGGTGAAAATGGCACTATCAAGCATGACGAGTGCGTAAAAGCAATAGATGGAGGTGTTGAGCTCGTCGAACGCAAAACTGAAGAGGTTTTCGAGCCAGTTGAGAATAATATGCCCAGAATCACCGAGATCATCCAAAACGACTCTCCTGAAGTCAACAAGTTGAACCAATGCCATACTAAAGAGAACACCACAGAGTTAATCGAGCCTGTAGTAGACAAAGTGACTGACTCAGTTGGCTGGATTTTGATTGGGATCGCCGAGCCAAGTGAAGGTGGCTCGCCTGAGTCCATCGAATCAGGTGACTGCAAGAACGTAGAAGGAGTTATCCTGCCAGGCGACTATGTTTTGCCTGAAGCCAATGAGTCAGTCGGGTACAAAGTAGAGGAAGACATTATTATGCTAGTTGAGAGCAGCCCCCTTGAAGTTACAGAGCCTACCGAATGTCAAACTGCAGAGGAACTGAGCAAGCCAGATGAGTATAACGGTCCTGAAATTAAACCGACTGAGTGCGAAGCCGGGATTGAAACCACCGATCAAGCTCAAAACGAAAATATTGAACTCATCAGGCTAGTGCAATCTGATTCGATTGGACGTATAGAAGAGACCTTCCAAGAATTGGATCAAAAAGTTTGTCTTTTGATACCCCTGATTTGTTATTTTTCTCAATAGAATTACATTTTCTAATTTTCATCTAGATCGAATCCGAAACAGAACATGATACTTCGGAAAATGAAGAAACTACAATTTTTGCATCCGAGAAGATGTTAGAGAAGCTGAGGGCTCGAATGATTCAGGAATATAAGGAGAGGATTAAGGATTGTGAAGCCGAACTTAAGGATAAGGAGTCTGCACTCCGAGATCAAAAGCTTATTTCTCAGAAAAAACAAGTAGGTCTTATTCATCACTCAAAAGAATTATAGGAATTACAAAGTAATGTCTCTAACTTTTTTTTAACTAGGATTGTCTCGAGAATTACATGAATATTACCGAAGGGCTTACCACTAAAGTGTCAGAATTGAACAAAAGCCTAGATCTAGAGACGAAGAAAGCCGAGCAGGCGATTGAGAACGAGTTTGAAATTACTAAAGCACTCACAATCACACAAGAAGCCCTTCACGATATGCAAACCCTTGCGGATATAGAAAGGAGAAAGGCTCAGGATGCGGCCAAGAAGGAACGTACTGCTACCAGCGAGTTGCATATGTTTACATGTACCTTCGATAGCTTGCAAGCCCGGATGGACCTGGAGGAGGCAAACACGAAGGCCTTGATAAGAAAAGAACAAGAAACCGCCAGACAGCTTAAAACCATGATGGAATCCTTCAAGACCACCAAAGCACGTCTGGAAAAGGAAGAGACTAAAGCCAAGAGACTCGCTAAAAAGGAATCTGAAACAGCCAAACAACTTAAACTCATGACGGAATCATTTAAGACCGTGCAAGCACAGGCCAGCGAGGATAAAAAGAAGGCCGAACAGGCAATTAAGAAGGAATCTGATACCGCCAAACAACTGACAATTATGACAGAATTCCTCAAGGAAATACGCGCGAATTCTGATAAGGATAAGAAGAAGATAGAAAAGGCGGCCAAAAGAGAATCAGACGCGGCCAAAAAGCTCGAGGCTAATATGGAGACTTTGAAGGAAATGCGAGTGAACATGGAAAAGGAGAGAATTAAGGCTAAAAATGCGGCCGAGAAAGAGGCTGATACAGCAAGACAACTTGAAGCCATGGCGGAGTCTCTCAAAGAAGTTCGTGCAAGTGCAGAGGAAGAGAAAAAGAAAGCCAAATCCGAGATCACCAGGGTCAAGAAAATGAACAAAGCTTTGGAAAAAGCGGCTGCTGAGAAAGAATCAAAAATCACTAAAGAACTCGAGGCTCTAAAGGAATCACTCAAAGAGATGCAAACATTTATTGACGAGGAGGAAAAGAAGGCAGACAAGGCCGCCCAAAGGGAGTTCGATACTTCTAAGCAAATCGAAGTCATGGGGAAATCCCTCCAAGAGCATGTCTCCAGAATTGCGGCCTTAGGTAGCGAAAAGATTGAGATGCAAAGGATTCTCAACGAACTTTCTCAACAGAATTCCTTTCTGAAAGCAAAAGAAGAAGCTGATAACGAGCTTCTGAAAAACAGCTACAAGATCGTCCGCAATCTCAAAGACCGCTTCAAATTATTTCTCCCTAGACCCGACTCAAATGCAGCGATTGTGAAGATGCCCGTATCTATAGTCATCATGGTAAACTCCAATATCAAGCAACTCAAAAAACTTATGCAAACAAACGAAAGTATCGAATATGAGCAGGCATTGGCAAGAAAAGAAAAGTCCGATGTAATTGATTCAACCATTCTGAAAATGGACAGCGACAAGATGGCACAAGATCTCGCCTTATGGAGGGCCAAATGCAAGGAGTTGGAAACAAAAACTGCCGTTCTAGCCAAAGCCGGTCCGGTCAAATCGATTCGTACCGCCTATAAAACGATCAGCAACCCTACAGCCGTTGCTAGCACCCACTCTACAAAGGACAGCGATTTGAAATGCCAGGCTCAGACTACAAAGGCCAAGCGTGGTGGAGGAGGAGGCAGAGGAGGAGGCAGAGGAAAAGGGAAGGGGAAGAGGGTGGCCATCATGAATGTTGACTTCACCAATGGGATTCCAGAGGATGTTAACTTGGAGGATGGGATGCGCACTCTTCTTGGTCGGACATCGCCAAATTTCGGGGAATGCAGCAATCAACAATCCAAGTAGGGACTCTGTTTGGGCTTTTTGGGCGAGGAATACGGGCGGTAACGGTGCAAACAGGGATCATGAACCGAAGCAACAGATCTCATTAAACTGCCCTTATCCCATATCACATAACTTGTTATCTAATTTTGTGTGGTCTCTTTTGAACCCTTCTGTTATACATGTACTGTACGAGTCACTACTACACGTATATACCTGTAGCAACCTTACCAGGGTATAGTTACAAGTCTCACAACCAAGCATAGAATAAACTGTTAACATCATTTATGTTTGCTGCATGCACTGATCTCTTGGTGTATCCAAAAATACATCACGTTTAGACCATATAAACTTGGTAAGTTATGCAGTAGAATAGAAAGCGGGGTTTATTGACTAACTTATTGATTCGTACGTATGGGTACTATGTAGTTGGCGGCATTGCTTATGGAATTTTCAATACATCACGCACGATAATTAATGTATAGCTTCTAGCTCAACACCTAGGCCCATTAAATGTACTTACGCAAAACACCAATACGCCATATTCAAGTTCTTTGTTATGATATCCCTTCGTGACACTTGTAATGTTCAATATTTAACCAACTTAAAGCCACTAGACACAGAGGCAATAACTATCAGACCAACCACCCTCTAGATATACTTGCCCAAGAAATGATATACCAAATACCGCAACAGGTACCCAAGGGATCGGAGAAAAATTGTTTCATCACCTAGCCAACACGTAACTTCTAATAAATTAAAAACAAAAACCAAAAAAAATTGTAACTTCATGAACCATCACTCGACTCATGTGCTAGCAGCGCACGCGCCCAACGCGCGGGGAGGTTTTGTATCTAGTGGATGGTCGTGGCGGTGACTTTGGGTTGACTTTTTTAGCCCCTTCTGTGAGAGGTAGGAGATGTATGATGTTGGTGTGGTTGGTATATATATCACTATGCGGTCATGTCATGTAAGGATGGAAGGTTCTATTATTTACTGCGTCAAGGATTATGAGGGGCATACAAAGGCCTACCTCACTCCTTAGTATCTAACCTTGTGTATGGCGCTTGATGGGGAAGGGAGGTCTCTTTTGCTGGATTCATATGCGCAGATGTGGAGGAAGAGGTGGAGCGAGTGATTGTTCATGAATCAAAGGTTGGGATGGGATTGGGTGGGAGAAGACGAAATATTGGTAGGATTAAGTGGGTAGGCGCTGTTTGATGGTGTGATAGGAAGAGATTCGGAGCCGGTTGTTGTCTCTCAAATGGAGTTGGGATAGATATTAGGAGGTATGTACTTGAATCAATGGGGTTTTGGGGACCTGGAGTCGGATCGGCACATATCAGTTCTACAGTAACTCATTGCATGGATATGTGGTAAATATCGCAAAGTGATTAATTGGTCTGAATATGAGAATATTAATGAGCCAGCTGCCTACGGTTTCCCGCCACGCCTCGCTCTGCATACATATGTAATAGCCGAAAGAGTGGCTTTGCAGGACAGCGTCTATAATGATTCGAGGATTCAAAAAATATATATCGGGGTAAGGGTACAAGGAGGATCAATGATTGTGTAATATGGGTTTTTTTATGCATATTGTCTCCGGGTACATCGGTTTACTCCACCCCTTAGCCGGCCCAGTACATCTAGCCCTACTCCAACATTTCCATCACCACCTGGGGACCATAGATATCATCAACCACCGATAGTAAACACTGGCCCGCGCGATCTACCAGTGACAGCCCAGCCTATAGTACCACTGGTACCCTGTTTTGAAGCATTGCAGCACTAGTGGCCACTAGGAGTGTGGGTTTGCGCATCTGAATTGGCAAGAAACCCCCCCCGGACTCTGGGAATGGCGAATAGGAGCACAATATTTGAGCTTATACTAGGTACTAAGTTATACTATAGGTAAATGATTGTTCGTCTTCCTCTTTTCTCTGAACAGCATGCCCCACGGGGCAGTCGATCCACACGCTATTAGATGCGGATTTGCCAATGATATATCGGGCCAGTAGGAATCACATTCCACAGAAAAACTGGAAGTACAGAACCAGAACCACTAGGCTAACCCTATATGCAAACCCTCGATGAGCATCGCCGGTAAACCGGCAAGACCGCAAGGATAAACATAAAGAAAAAAAGTACCACCCGACGGGCGGCTAGCTTTTGGTTTCCGAGCCAAAAAATAGAACTCCACAGTCCAGCTAGCTAGTATCGAAACAAACCGACACCCGTCATGTTTCAATCACAATGCTTTCTGTTTCTGTTTCTGCGGGTTACGTTTCCTGATCACACATTATCACTCGACCCGGAACTTTCCAGTGGTGGGTGGGGGTGTTGTCACAGTACCATAGGTACAATGAGTCGGAGTTTTGGGGTATGCAGGAACAGAACAGAGTGTGAGAGATGCGAAGCATCAATGCCGACTCTATCGCTCTTCCCGCAGCTCCTCACCCCATATAGAGAGGACGCCAGCGTTGTAGTTGGCTGAGATGTATTGGTGAAACGCAACGTATTCCGGTACCAGTGTGATGGGGGATTGCGAGATGGCCCGTAGGTATACCTATGGGGGTGGAATATAGGTACCTATGTATGTACACGTACCAGTTTTACTGTATATGCAGGAGTGACAGAAGGCAGACAGACAGGGTTTTGAACAGCAGTTGATGCTGCAGTGCAGTGATCCTGGTTTATAAAACTACATATTATACCCCTCTGGAAGACTCAATGCTTTTGGGCCTGGGGTAGAGGATATCGATGGCGAGATATATATCTAAAGTATACCTTTTTGGGGGGGATAGAAGTCGTTGAAGTTTTATCTGCCTGCATGATGCAAATGTACGGTACGGATGGATATGTGCTTACTCTACAGGTTGACTCCTTTCTGCAAGCCACGCGTGATTGTAACCCCAACCCACGCAGCCAGCCATACGAAGGGCTCGGAGCAATGATCTGCGACATGGATTACAGATCTTTGATGTTTCATGACTCGCTTGCGATTGGGTGCCATGCAACCATGTGGCAGTGTCTTTCGTTCTTTTCAGCCTCAAGATGGATGCTATGTAAGGTATTGGAGGAGGGCCGGGGGATTTGAAGGATGCAGTGTGCGGTGCCATGGTGGTAGCGAGTGATAGCATGTGGAGAACGATTTGTGGGTTTCATAGTGGGGAGATCTAGAGGAGGAGTGGGTATCAACCGGCTTTTCTCGCTAGCGTATTTCATTTCCCCATCGTTCAGTATTTACCGGGGAGGCAGAGTACATATGGAGATGGCATTAGCTATCTAGTCGTATGAGAGCTCTAAGCAGCTGAACGGCCAGCCGCGATAGGTACTGAGTGGCCATGTTGTGGATATTTGCAATGCCGCCAGCGCGCCCCAGACAGATGGGAAACATCTCCACAGGCTGTGCTTGTTGCGAGACCACGTTGATATCGTGTGTCGCGGGGTGTAATGAAGTTAGTATGCCCATCCGACCGAGAATGTGAGAGAGACGGCTGATTGTGTTGATTGTTAGGGGAAGCGCGTAGTGAAAAATAAAGAGATCACGAGAAGACCTCTAGATTCCCCTCTCAGCTCAAAGATACGAGCGCCTATAGGTTGGCAGGGCTTGTACATAGTTAGTTGGAGATGATCCAGGTAGAGAAGGTACTCTAAAAGAGTTCATTAGATGCCAAATATATCACATTCTACTGCCGCCCAACCAGGTGCCAGAGTTGGCCGAAGAATATATTAGAGCGTTTGGTTTTCGCGCACAACGGTTGGAAGGAGCAAGGGTGAGAGGAAACACGCCTTTCCGAAACAGGTGATATTAGGGGACGGGAGAGAAGAGGGATAAAAGACACGGAACGGGAAGTGAATGCCTCGTTTGAGGCTTATTTATAGTAGGCGACCAACCAGACCCTGCACTGCGAGGATCTGCCATGCGAGTCACTACCGAAAGCAGGCAAGAGGCGGCGGCTTCTAGTGACGTTCTACCAGGAACAGGAACCAAGAATATTTCTTTCTTGCGAAACTTGACGTCCGTTAATACTTAGCCCAGGGGCCTCTAATATCCTAAGATCAACTACTGTACTTTAAAGTACTTACAAGGTTTCGCATAGGGTACGAGTAGTAGCCAGAGAAAGGGTATTGGCCACTCACCGCAACCTCTGGTAGCCGCACTGCTTTGGACCCAGAGCCAGGATAGGGCTGTAATGAATTTTAAGAGAAACGACGTTAATGGAGGGTTCTATTGGCTGTTAGCACTCTATGACCGCTGCACTATGACGGGCAAATTCAGGCCACCGATTCCTCAGGTGGCCGATCTTAAGCAAAAGTTCTGCTGGCTAGACACTTCTGGTTGGTTGCTGCTATTCAGGTTCAGTGAATAGTAGTGATTCAGATGTGGTTAAATACAGACACCTTTGTCTAGCTAGGGTTATTTGGGTTTCATGTCCTCCTTCGTCCCCGGCCTCCCCCATCAACGAGATTCACATATTAAGTCCAACCGAAGTCCACTTCTTTCCACGGAGGCAAGCCAGGCAGTGTGAGAAGTTGGTACTTTTTTTCTTTTTCTTTTTTTTTCGTTTCATTTTTTTCATTTTTTTCTTGACTGCTGGCCAGATACATTCTTCTAACGACTCTTTTTAACGGAAAACAAAAGACACACGTGCATACTTAATTTAAGAAGTTGAGCTTTTCAATAGTATTTGGCATCTTCGCACAACATACCCTGGTACTACACTACCTCAAATTCTATCACGACGATACTACAACCTTGCTGGCCCAAAATTATAAGTCGCATCCACAAAGCGCTCCCTCCAATTGGTTGAGATATTTCTTGTCCCTCTTAATACTCTTTTTTTCTTCCTTCCCCTTCTCTTCCACCATGTCTGGAATGCTAGATACTACAACCACCCAGCGTTTCGCTCCTCATTACAGTAACAACCCCATGAACAACTACCCCACCGAAGCCCCCAGCTATGAAGACGCCGTAAACTCAAAGCGAAGAATGCCCTCTACAAACCCAAACCTCACGCCCTACCTGGGTCTCCAGGCCCGCCTCTCACAAGTATGGTTCAACAGATGGACCCTCCTCTTATTCCTAGTCCTAGTGCGTCTTATCCTTGCAACCAGATCACTCGACAGTGATCTTGTATCTGCTAGGGCAGAAGCTCTGTCGGCTTGTACAAGTGTGGAAAGCATGGGCTCGGCCATGGTCTCTATGCCGTCGTATATGGCAGCCGGCGTGAACGAGCTCGCTGCAAAGAGTATCGAGACAGGTGTCAGGGCGATGGAGAAATCGCTGCTGCTGGTCATCACGGCTGTCCAGGAGATTGTTGTATTTGTTGTCAATCTCCTCACGTCGACTTATGTGTGTTTAATTACTTTGGCTGTGCAGGGCTCTCTGGGAGCTGTGCTTGATGCTACGGAGAAGATTGCGGACTTCATCAACGGCACGCTAGATACGGTTCTGGACGGCATCAACGGTGATGTGCAGAAGTTTGAGGGCGCGTTTAATAAGGTTGTTGATACGGTCAACAACCTACCCACTTTTCTAGGAATCGATGTCAATATCCCGACCCTGGATATCCCGTCGTTGGATGGGTTGAAGAATATCAATATCCCGGACGAGTTTGATAGTACCCTGAATTCTATTAGGGACAATATCCCGACTTTTGACGAGGTCAAGGAGGCCGCTGATAATGCTATCAGAATTCCATTCAAGGAAATCACCGTATGTAATCCTTGCATTTATATCTGTAGTCTGTGTGTGTCTAGAGCTAACTGTTACTTAAGAAACTCGTAAATCAATCTATTGGGGTCTATGAATTTGACCGCTCTGTATTTCCTGTACCACCAAAGGAGAGACTCACCTTCTGCTCCGACAACAACTCCATCAACGACTTTTTCAATGGCCTCGAGGGAACCGTCGCAACAGCCAAGAAAATTCTCATCATCGTTATCGCCATCCTTGCCGTATTGGCAATCATCCCCATGGCATATCGTGAAGTCTGGAACTGGCGCACCACCCGTTCTCGTGCTTACATGATCGCCGACCCCAACCACACCTGGGACCCAATAGACATCATTGTCATTTCCTCAAGACCGTTTTCCTCCACCGTTGGACTCAAGGCCTCCGGTGTCTTCCAGTCTGCCCGTAAGCAAACACTGGTTAGATGGGCGGTTGCATATGTCACCTCTACACCTGCTCTGTTTGTGCTCTCACTCGGTGTTGCCGGTTTGGCCGGTGTTGCTGCACAATACATTGTCCTGAAGCAGGTTGAAAAGGCCGCCCCCGAGCTCGCTGCCGAAGTCGGCGAGTTTGCAGATATTGTTGTCAAGTCGCTCACTGCGGCAAGTACGGCATGGGCTGCTAAGACGAACGAGGCAATCAACAGCACGAATGCCGAACTGAACAGGGAGCTTTTTGGATGGGTAGTGAATGGGACTGATGCGGTCAATGACACCCTAACTGTCTTCGTGGATAAGATGTACGATGGAGTTGATACCCTCTTTGGGAAGACTCCTTTTGCTGAGGTACGTACACATCTGATTCCTCGACCAAATTACCAAAATACTGACTTTGTTTGAAAATAGCCAATCAAGGATGTCCTCAACTGCCTCATCGGCCTCAAGGTCAAGGGTATCCAGACTGGTCTCACCTGGGTCCACGAAAACGCCCACATCACCTTCCCCCTCCTCCCCAACGACACTTTCTCCCTCGGCGCCGAGAACTCCATCGCCCCTGACGCCGATGGCGCCCAATCATTTCTCTCCGATACCTCCTCTGTTGCTGCTGACAAGATCACTGACATCCTCGTCAAGCTGATCCAGAAATGGGCGTCCATGCTCCGAGAAGAAGCCATCCTCTCTGGTTGCATCGTCGCTGTATGGCTCCTTGTCTGCCTCATTGCCATCATCCGCACCGCTGTTCTATGGTTCGGAACCGACAAAGTTCGTGGCGAGATTGGTGACCAGCAGCCAACTGCTGCTGTCGGTGGAGCAAGGGCCTCGCCGAGGTTCCCGTCGTTTGGCAGGTCGACAAGTAATAGCTCTGGTGGCTCGGGCCCGAAGGACCCGCGCGACTATAATGATATGGAGGAGCAGTACAGGGGCGAGCCGAATGAGAAGGCGGACCCGAATGATTACGTCCATATGGGCACTGTCAACAGTAGAGTGGCGGGCTATGGGAGGGATAATAGGATCAGTGTGCATCCGAGTTTGAGTGTGTCTTCTTCTAGAGAGAAGGTATAGTACAGTGGTGTTTAGAGAGAAACTTTTGTTTTGGGGTTTTATTATACATACATAGCTTTTATGTACTTGTACGTTCGTTGGCCTTTGTGCCTACTTTTTATTTGTATTTTTATTATTTTTATTTGTACAGTCATAGCGTTGCATTGGGTGGGCAGGGCGGTATTTGGAGTCTAATAAAGTTCGTTGGTAATTTTGTCTATCTTTTCGTGTCTTCTGGAGGGTGGAGTTGAGGTTCATCTGTTGTTGGGAGGTGTGCTTGTACTTCTGGCGAGTACGGGATCTCGTGGCGGCACGCACACCACCTTTTTACTCAAGTACAGCATGTAAAGAGTACTAATATTTGATGTATCTCTATCAGTTGCGATCAGCCACCGGGTACAAATACCACATATAATCTTCGCAAAAGCCCACGGGTAGTAAGTAACCCTTCGATGCAATACTAAAATTCAGATCGTTGCAGTGATAGAGTACAGTAGTCGTAGTATGTGGATGAAGGAGTATGGTTCCCGTGGGTGTATGCCCTTCAATTTGGTGCGGGCCGACCTTTCTTTAGCTGTATTAAACATAGATTATCGGTTTTTACGGAGAATACCATGAGAATAAGCTGGATGGCTGACCCGCAGCAGTGTATTTAAAGCTCAAAGCTCGTGCTTATGTCTCTAACTTTGGTATATTGGTATTCCAGTGATCAGCACTGTATGCTATTATAGGCTTACTGTCTGATTAAATTTCACCTGACTATAGAAACATTCAGCGATTGAAAGAAAGAGATCTCAAGTCTCACATAGTCCTAACTCGAAAAACACGGAACCATATGATGCATCGAGTGATAATTCATGAACCATATGTGCGATTGGTGTAAATACATGTAGCCAATAGTTGTATTTTACATCTCCTACTACCTGCTCAAAAGCGTTAAGACAAAAGGAGCTACGACTAGAGTGAGTACGTACAGCTAGATGTGACGATATTCGTAAATGTTTTTTTTCTTTCGTTTTTTCTTTGTCGTTCATTCCAAATAGTTAGTCCCACTTCACAACCCCCCCGATAACCCATGGCCAGCAATACCCCGCTTCCCTCACGCCAACCCGCAACCCAAGGTATGCAAATAAACAAACAAAAAATCGGCCCCCCCCCAAAAAAAAAAACAGTACACGCTCCCGTACATGCGACGCCATTTTTAAAAAGAAAAAATCAGTCCCTGATCATCCTGACCAAAAAGTCCTCAAAGTTGCCGTCCTCTACAGCATCCCGCATGCGCTTCCCTAGGTCCACTTTGAACTTCTTCTTGTAGGCCTGCTTGACCCTCTCGAGGTGGTATGGGTCCCAGTGCACACGGACGCACCTACTGATGAGTAGATCTTCTCTGCCGCTTTCTATCAATGCCGAGAGTGCCTGCTCCATCAACTTTGCGTCTCGTAGCGGTTTATCGATTGCGCCGTTGATTACGTGGAGCAATGTTTCGCCCTGCCCGTTATGTTAGTCTCTGCTAGGTTCTAGAAATAAGGGATATACGCACAACAAGATTCTTTGAGTGTCTCATGATTGCTTTCGGAAGATCTCTCCCATGCGTGTTTCGATATAGCGCGGCTACCTCTCGAATCCATGCATCACTGCGGTTTACAATGATCTCAATCATCATTGTCTCTCCACCGCCCCTCCCGTCCTTCCGCTCTAGTACCTCCCCTAGCCGTCGAACATCGTCTCTCACGCCGTCTAAATTGATTCTGGCGCTCTCCTCCATGCGCATGCCCTCCAACTGGATCAACACTGCAATTCGGAACTTATTGGCAACCAGCTCGTTGCGCACTGCTTGCATGAGTGAGTTCTCGTACTTGGCATCCTTGAACCCGTCCTTGATTTTTCGGATCTCATCATTCGTTTTTCCCATAAGCGCCTCGATAAGAAGTTCGTTCCGGGTCTCGCGCTTTTGGTACCAGCAGTTGGCGAACCAGGCCTCGGATTCGTAGGGGCCGAGTGCGACGGCAAAGGCAAGTTTGCCGAAGGAGGTGTTAGCGAAAACAGTCTTGATGTGCTTTGCGATGTTGACCTGCCGGAAGATGCGTTTATATTCGCGGCGGAGTAGGACAATTTGGGATGGTGAAAGAGTGGGTAAGATCTGAATTAGTGGTGCCGCAGAGGGGCGGAAGTGCTTGAGCGAGGAGAGAAGCTCTTTGGCGTCGGCGGACGGATCATATGGTGGCGAAGGAGGCCGCGAGGGAATTACAGGCGTTACCTGGATCCCGTGAGATGGGTGCGAGGATGGGCCAATTGAGAAGCTGCCATCGGAGCCGTAACCACCACCGGTAGTAGAAGTTGTTGTGGTAACGGTGGATGTGGAGGAGTAAAACGAAGAACCGCCAGAAGGTGAAAGGACTGGTGAGGGGAGTGGAGATATGGATTGATATGTGCCGAAGTAGGGTTGCAGTGACGGTGATGGTGGAGGAAGACCTCCAGGTCCCAGGGTGCTGGAGCTTAATGAAAGGCCTGCCATTCCAGGAATTGCCAAACTACTCAGTGCTGTAGATGTGTAGGAGTCTCCCCCAGAACTGCTTGTTACGGAGAGATGTGGAGGCGGTGGAATAAGAGACACTGATCCGGAGCTGCTATGCCCAGGCTGGTACTGCGAAGATGGTGGTGGTGGTGGAACCTGATAGACATTTCCCGACGAATCAACCTTCCCTGTTGACGGTATTGGAGAGTATGAAGGCTGCGTAGTATAGTTAACATTTATCGACGACGAGGACCCCGTGTGCTGGTGATTGGAAGTTGAGGCTGCAGCAGATGCAGCAGTTATGTCCCCGTAGTAATCAGGGTTAATATATTGCGTAGGGGTTTCTCCTGGCGGGTACTGCCCGACACCAGCCCCAAATCCTGGAATTGGAGGCCCGTATTTCGGATCTAATGGCGGCGGCGGCTGTATAACAGCAGCTGATGCCGCCTGAGTATATGGGCCTGGAGAAGGTGGAGGTAGCGGCGCAACATAGCCGGAACCTTGAGAGGGAGGCGGGTATCCGTACCCTGCTCCAAATGGGGCCAATTGTGCGCCATATTGCTGGCTTGATTGTGGTTGAGGCGAATATACCCCAGGTGAAGGAGAAGGTGCAGCTGGGGGTGGATATTGACTTGGTGGTGGTGGGGGTATCATTGCCTGCCCTGATGATGCTGGAGGATAGTCTGTTTCCGTGCCGACAATTAGAGAAATTCGAAAAGAAGAGAAAGAAAAAAAAAATGAACACATAGAGCTACAATAAAGCCATTGCGCAAACAGAGCCAGGTTCAGCTTGATTGATCGACACCAATCAGGTTACCGAAAACTGCAGCCTACATATATGCTTGCGCAAAGGCTCTATTGCATACACCGAAATAGCTCATTAACTTACTATACTGCGGCACCATGTATGGCTTCCCGCCAGCACCACTCTCCGAAGAAAAATCCGAGACAGGGCTGTAGTGAGCTGTGGTTGAGTGTCCATGCCCATATTCCGCTCCCGAGTTTTCGGAATAGGACGTGTGATACCCGGCAGCACCACCTCCTCCGAACTGAGCCCCAGCCCCGACATATCCTTGGACGAACGCCGTGAGACCCCTATCCTCTCCCTTCTTATCTACGCTGCGACTTGTATTGCCCTCGTCGTCAGACCCTCCCTTGTTGCTGATAAATGAAAATTCGGAGCCAGCTCGGGACACCGGACGCTCAACCGTCAATCCGCCTGCACTCGAAGGCTTCAGCTCCTTGCGCTCCTTGCGGTCCTTCTTCGCCTGCTTATAGGCCGCATATTCCGGCGTTCCTCTTTCTGGCTTCGGCATTTCGGGAATGTCGTATACGAAATCAAAAGAATCGGTTGAGGAGACTGATGGTGAGTACGGAGGGAGGACGTCGCGATGTAGATAAGGAAATAGTGAGTAGGTAGCTCTATCGAAAGAGTACTGGAGCGATAGCACAATCGACGACAAGTTGAAGTCGCGCACCGCCAAGTCCGAAGATAGCAGGGATAAATTGAGGCTCCGCTGTGTTACAGTGAAACCGGCTCCTCTGAAGGGTGACTCCTCGTTGCTCATAATAATGGTTGGGGAGGGTTCCGGTTTAACTGGTACACGTACTTACACGTACACAGCATGAGGGGGGCGTGGGGGGAGCGCGAGCGGGGAGGAATGGAAATAATGATATAATTGCTACAAGTGGAGAGGATAATCAAGAGTGAATGCTAGATGTACAGAGCGGCTATTGACACATCACGGAGGCGAGTGAGATGTTGTGAAGCCAATCATTGCACGCGACTGTTACACACGTGGTGGTTGGGGACTTGGGGGTTGACACAACTGAGCTGAAGATGAGGAAAGTGCATCACCGATACAGCAAGGACAGACGGGCAGACACACACAGCCGCCAGCATAGAGGGGGAGGGAATTCAGAGCGGGGGAGTGCCAAGATCAGATGTTGGAAGTGGGCATGTTGATGTCGTACTCCAGGAACGAAAATCAAGATCAGAGGGACTATCGTCGATTTATGTATGTGGGAGTTGGATGTTGTGCGTGTAGGATAAGTCGACAATACCTCGAAAGTATTACTGGAGATTTCCGAGTAGCTGACTGAGTGGACTGACTGACTGAAGCCGGGTGTTGGTGCCTTTTTGACAGCTGACAGACAGATACATTGACATCGTAGGCAAGCAGATACTCCACATGGCGGAAAGCTCAAGAGTATACAATTGTACAACCAAGTCCTTTGGTTCTGGATGACGTGCAAATATAAGGGACACTTGGAATAATAACTGCAAGAAGCCGTGTCCGATCTCATCTGCAGTGCGTTAGAGACCAGTTTGTACCAAAATACTGAGTTTTTCCCAAGGAAAGAATAAGCAACAAGAGGGCATAGTTCAATGGCGATCTGTCTTTGAGGAACCGGGTATATAAGTTACCACGAGTATTCTGTGTTTCAGTACGGTGCACATTGGTAAAATGCACACCACGTGGAGTGATGTTGAACAATTCTTTTGTAGCGTATCTGGTGTTGTCGTTTCATCCTCGGCTGGGTCTCGACTTTCAAGTATCATCCTCAGTTTGTATGTAAGATAAGCGAGGCCATCCCTGTTCTATAAGATCTGGTAGAGTTTGTTTTATCTGATTTGAATTTTTCGAAATTTCTCTCTTGAATCTCGGGGGTATGTATGAAGAAAGAACAACGTGGTCTTTGAGATGGAAGATTGTTTATTGGTCTGATATTGTTGATATTAGACCTGCAGTTAAGCTTGTCTGGAATCATGTACTCGCGACCAGCAACAAGAACCCGAAAATGCACGTCCTAATCTGCAATTTCCATTGGAGTAGAAGTCAAAAATACACCAAAGACTTGCAGCTGCATATTCGGGTTCTTGTTGCTGGTCGCGAGTATGTAGCTACATGTATGTCTTATTCAATTAGCCCGATTTTCAACTGCAGGTAGACAGTGCTCTACTACTTACGGAGTACAGTCGTCTCTGGGTCAACGGTTCGATGGCGAATAGGCCAATCGAAGCCAATAAAAGCCAACAAAAGTGCGCCGACCCTTTTTCTTTGACTGACTATCAGCCCCAAAAGTAGTCATTCGTCATCGAGCCAGGTTCGCCGTTGACCCAGAAATGACTGTACTTGGTATCCGCCAGTTTAACGTTTATCACTTGTCTGGCCATCTGATATATCGATATCCTGTAAAGAGCACGGTCGGTAGTATGTAGGTCATGCGAAGGCCATGCATATGGCCAGCTTAAAAGTTGAGCGGATACGTAGCCCTTTGGCGATTGCGGGTGAAGGGTAAGGTAGAGCGATCGGGCGATAGGGCCTGTTAACTTTTTAATCAACATGCGCCACTAGCAATGGGGAGAAGGGTCAAGAATTATCACGGCAGCCTACATATTTTTGTTCCAAACGTCACAAGTATCTGCGACCACTCACATATACCGGAAGGGAGCCTGGAGTAGATATATCAGATTATGGAGATCGGGCGTCGGACCTGATGAGCAAAATTGCTTCGGTTTGTCCCAAAGACATAAAAATTGTAGTCACCCACGACCTCCGGTCCATCTAGTACGTAACTTCTGAATCTTGCAATATTATCTCTAGAGACGGAGGGTTAATTTTTGAGCAGGCATCTTACAGGCATGATCACTCTTATGTGTGCTGCGATGGTAAGTTGCGGTTATGGGGTAAACAAAGATTAAGGCGCCGCCTTATATGTATACAAGTTAGGCACGCGCACGTCTGTTAATCAATAATTCCGCCTGTGTACTCCAATTGTAATAATGATGAATTAAGTGTTAGTAGAGTGCTTAGTACGAAGCCCTAGCTAGACATGTGCATGTTTCCCAGTAGCAGTGCATTGACTCTCCAATATAATCTATAAATTCTAGTACGTTACAGAAACATTTCTACGAGTTTGTTTCACAAATTCACTTCATATTTTGCGACCGCTTCAAATTTCGATATATATACACTTATTCATGATCATGAGCTGCAAAACTATAATGCTCGGAAGAAGAGTTATCGGTCGCGAAGGGATACTCGAAAAACAATCCTAGGGCTAGGCTCGTCCCCAACCCGTCTGCTTCCATGCTCCCATTGCTGCAGGTAACGGGGTACGAGGCTATCCCAGGGCTCAGTTTAGAATATGATGTGTAAGAACGAGCAGAACGTACGTAACATTTAAACCTCCGCCTGTGATATCAGTCCTAAACACTGAGTTGTAATTAATTATATGTCTCGCTTTTCATCGATTCTGTTTAGCCAATTGGTCTGAGTGTGCGTTTTGATCGGGCCCTAGTTCTTTGGCAACGCAAAGAACACATGGCAGCAAATCTTCATGTTATATGTTTATACGCCTGTTTAACGAAAGCCTGGTTTTTCCAGTTCATCCCATATAACCGGGCGCTACCTCTATAGATCTAGCTAGGTTTCTGCATACATGCATGTTCATGTATGTCTCCATACCAAGGGTAATTGGGTTTTATATCTACAGCCTCAAATATTCGTGCCAGGCAGCATATTCCATCACGATTCACAATTACCCTGTCGAGAAAAGGTACCAAACGAGGATTCATGATTGCAATTAATTATCGAGACGTCAAATATTTAGACATATAATAACACTTAAACTCTGGGTTGTTTACAAAACGCAGCCATCTTGGCTTAACGTACGAAGTCTCTATCTTAAGATACAGCACCTAAGCCAGTTAGGGCATAACCGCGAATTAGCACGTCGCAGTGCCCTAGATCTAGATGCACGCTCCACAGATCACGACAGCCAAAGTTATATACTTCTGACTGGAAATATTTCTCGTGACTTGACTTAATTTCTTCCTCAACCTCAAGAGAAAGAAAAATTTCAACCTTAACCTAGTACGAGTTCTATAATCTTAAACTCGTTCTAGTCCGAAATATTTCTCCGAATCTCCCTGGCTGGCCTTGCAAGGACATGAATATATAGAAGCTACAGTTTCATATATACATGTATATCTGTGTGCGTGTGTGCATCTTACATCTAGCTGCTACTGCTCGACAAATTTGAGCCTCACTAACTATTCACCATCTATAGCTAGTCCTTTGTCTCGTTTGTGATCTTTCATCCAATCCCACTAGAAGAAAAAGGCGTAGTGTGTAACCAACTATCCAATTCGTTAGTCTATAAGTGCACATACACCCCACCAAGACTTGTTGAAACTAATCAAATCGATTCTAGATCATCGAAACCCTAGTTCGGCTGAGATTCTTGAATTGATTCTGATCTTTTCTTTTTTCTTTTTCTTTCAATTGAACTAGTAAGTACGTCGATCTTTACGTACGTATAGATAGATACGTATACATGTACCTTACGATTGACATAGTAGCTAATATAATGGCCGAGAACAGGTACAGAGTGCACGTGGATAATTACAAAACCTAATACCAACAGAGAACCCGGAACATTATACCTATTCCACTGACTTCAAACTACCCGCCAAGTTCTTAAGTCAGTTTGTCCATACATGCACATTTCTTTCAGCACATAGAAATTAACCAATTGACAGGTGCAGGGCTTAGTGCGAAGTTATCTAGAAAATATCTCTTGCTGAAATTATCCATCCGTGCGAAGTTTCAGGTCCGTTGATTTTTCATGCATATCTATTGCAACGACTATAGAGACTGACTTAATAAAACTAATTCCAGGTAGTTAGTCTTGCTTAGCAATTTGGTTCTTGGTTTTAAACAGGGGGTAAAATTAGATACCAAACAGAACGCCATTAGTGAGTTTGATCCGCGCCTTAAAATCCAATTATTTTTAGAAGAATTCTGAAATCTAATCAATAATTATAAAAGTATCTCAAAATGTCCGCCGCCACCACCGGTAGCTTGGAAACAAATATTAAAGATATTCCGAATCCCTTGATTCACCCTGCGGTCCAAGCCTTAATTCTTAAGGGCCATACCTATCCCGTTGTTGAATACATCGACTGCTTATGGAATAAGCCTGACCCCGAGACCGCAAATCAGATGCTGGATCATGTCACTGGGGTTCTTAGACCAGTAATGTTTTCAAACGGCTATAGGCTTAGAAGCCTTAGCGAATTTTATCCTAAGGATGCCAAGATGACGACTTTGGTCCGCCATGAAAATGACAAGATGGTGGGTACCACCACCATCTTTGTTCGTCTCCGGGATGCGACCAGGGATAAAGATTTCTTAGATATAGAAGATATCATCGATTCCGTGATTATTGAGCTCGCAAAGCTGAGGTTTCCCAAGCCGGGTCAAACCCGCAAGCACCAGAAGCTTACTCGTAAGCTTCAGAGCGAGTTTGCTGTATATAACGACCGGCTGGAAATCCGGCAGTACCAGAGACCCGAAAATAAGGGGACATTGGTCCACAGCATTAAGTTAGGTGCCAGAGGCTTGTTCGAAAAGCTCTTCAGAATTTTCAGGTAGGGGATCGACAGGTAGGGAATTTAGAGTTTGGGGGTTGTTGGCTGGTCGATATATATACTGGGGTATATATTAATTATATATATTAATCAATCGACTGGGTAACTAAAAACTGGTTTCATATCGTGTTTCTTCTTTTTGTTTTCTGCCATATTTTCATTCGCAGCTAGAATTGGTGGGGCGTTGGTGATATTTGTCTTGTTGGAACTGGGAAGTTATGATATATGTATATGTGTACGTAGAGAGATTCTTGGATGTAATTAAAGCGGGATATCTAATAAGTATATAGATATACCGATATGCAATGTGTTATTTAAAGGTTTTGATTGGCCAGGTTTGAGGGGTTTTCTTTTTCTCTATCAAATATGTTTGTCAGTCAGTAGATATTCTATCAAATATGTTGGAGTTAGTAGATATTCTATCAAATATTTTGAGTCAGTCAGTAGATATTTGTTCCAACATACCTTGAGTCAACCAAATAGTACATCAGATATGTGCACAGGGCATCTTGGGGTTTCAGTGATCTTAAGCGTTGGTAAACTGATATTGTTTAAGCCATAACAGTTCCTACTCCGGTCAAAGGCCGGAAAACCCTTGTATAGTATAGTACCGTGGATGTGGAAAATAAAGTTTTGAAGAGTGTCAGTACCTTAAGAGCTTCAGCATGCAAGTCGGGAGCCTAAATCACGAAAAGAAGGGGAAAGGGGTGAAATAAGTGAGGAAAGGGTGTACATGTTGAGAGATATATCGACCCCTAGATTAACAGAGGCCGTACGTATACGTAGGCTTAATTACATGTAGATACATGTACAACAGAATTCGGATATATGTTAATTTCCGAATTCCACTCCTCTAAGAAACCGAGAGGACCCAGAAACATCTATACATATGATCATAAAGATCTGTTCTTAGTGTAACAAAAAAGAAAGTGAGCCTTCGGGTAATAAATCCTCCTACGCACTCCCAAATACCGCCAGCTGCAGACGCGAAATCGAAACTCAATTTATCCCTTAAGCTGTTCCTTAATTACTGCAAACTTAAGACATGGTAACATCAGGCGAGCCTCGCACGCAAGCCACAGGATTGAGACATAATACCTGGTAGATTTGGCAGCTTTAACAGCATAAGGGATACCAAAATATCATGGTTATAAAAACGTGCTGGCTTGGTCATCGACGTCATGTCACCTACTAGTACGTGTAACCAATAGTAATTGTACGTTGCTACATAGAGCGACCTACAAAATCCCTCACAAGTACCAGCTAGGATTCGGAACCGAAACAAGTATACCATATCCGCTTAAAGGCGAGTTGAGTTCTGCGTGACCTGATATTCACTCCAGTCTTTCAGAGGCACGTAATGCCACGTTTGCTAGCTTTGTAAAGCCTTTAAACTACGGTCTAACTAGCTGGGAACTAAAGTCATACCCACGAATCCTGACCTGGGCATGTGGTATGTAGGAAAATATGTGTCCATGCAGTTATGTAGTCCACCCACACACAACACACCTTGACCCTTTCTCCTACGTCCCTCCATTCTCAATTCTGCCTTCTCCTTAGTTCCTCTTACCTTTAAGACGCGGCAGGGACTATAGGAGAAATGCATGTGATCAGTACGTATATCGAGAATTTGCAAAAAGAAGAAATGTCTGAAATGAGCAATTCACTTAAAGAAGCTCTCATGACCAAATACGTAGATATTACTGCAAATCTCCACAGTGGGCCTATATATAAAACATCTAGTCCACGTACTAAGCAGCCCCGAAATGAGTAAGCGTTTACTCTACTGGCTACATGTAACCTTCTATTGGAAACCGTAGTGCACAAGTCTTAACGTTATAACGGTTCGGGTCGACCTTTCAGTATGCGATTTGACTAAAATGGACCCCGGTCTGTAAATTATATCATAGTAGCTGTAATATTTATGGTATATTATTCTTTCCCACTCTTTCTGAGGCGTATATTTGGGACTAATTCTGTTGTGAGAATAGGTTTTTTTGTTGGCCGTGGTCAACATTCATATCTATATCAGAAATCTGACTACTTTTAAGAGCTATGAAAAGATCGCCAAAACCGGTATAAACGGCATCCACAAACCGGACATTGGCATACTAGACGGGTGTGCCGCGGCGACATCTTCTGGGAGCGTAGAACATAGCGTATTTTCCGCGCACCTCAGGGTCCGCAAGATCGGGTCCTAGACTGCGAGGCGGATGTAAGGACCTCCTAAAATTGCCGCCTGTAGATTTTTTTCTACTTGAAGATGATGTAGATATAGACGTTGATGAGCTTTAGGGCTATCCCCCTGTTCTTCCGCCAGTGGAACCTTGCTTGTCCAAGTTCAACCTCGGTCACCCAGCGGTCTACCTAGTCTTCGACCAGTGCACCAACCAATTATGTTGTTATACAAATTCCCTATATTTACAGGCTTGGCTTGCCTATACCCGCGATCATAGTTTCTTCTCTCTAGGTTTCTCTTCCTTGCATCGGAGGTTTACTAAGATCTCGCGCGGGCCGTGGTCAGGGAGTAGTTAGCCGCTGATTATCTGCAGGCTGTGACCGGTTGTTACTTTCACGGCTGTTTGGCAAGAAAGAAACGGAAATTTACAGGAGGGGAATGCATTTAAACTTTAGTAGTCATTTATATCTATTTGATTCTTCCCATAATTAACTAATTTAATTAATGATCTGACCTGCGTATCATAACACCAAATACATGTTTAGCTACATATCTTGGGTATATAGGACGTTTTTTCTTTGCAATTGGCAGTAGTAGCGGATGCATGATATCTTTAGCACTTTCCTTAATGAACGATAATTGATGCGCTGCAGGCCGCTGTATGTAATAAACGAGTGACTGTCGATGGCGCACTAACCGTGGTACTATTAAAGTTGCAGTTGCAGTCGATCTAACGTCATTGGGAAATTCAACTAATGTGTCCGGATTTGTGATGGCGTAGAATCCTTGACTAGGCGACATGCTTGAGCACTCGGTTTTATTATCTAATCACACTGAGAAAGAACTCTAGAGACTTTCAACATATTCATTCGATACGACCAAGACTATTGCTTTATTTACGAAAAAAAAAGACATCTCCAAGCATATAATCAAAATTATCATATGTAGGTGTGTTGTATGTATGTATGTATGACCGACATTTACCACTCGCCTTCTTTGCCAAAAATTGCAACTTACAACTTCCACTTCACCGCCGGTTCATCGACTAAAACAGCTTCAATGATTTCTTCACGTTGTCAGCCATATTCCCTACTCGGGCCCGCTGGTATCAAGAACTCACCTGAAGACGGCGGACCACCCGCTTCGCCCCACTGCTTCAACCTAAACCTTGGATCGGCCTGCGCAAATATCTTCTGGACCTCGGCAAACGTCCTCTCCCTCGCGTTCATTATCTGGATCATATTCCAGTTCTATCGCACTCTGTTAGTTCTGCCCTCATCCTCAAGCCAACTCTACTTGTAAAGAACCTGCTACTAACCTGGTTAAACACATAGCGGTGCTTCGGGTCCGGCATCACATCACACTTGGGAATGATCCCATCAGCCACTAAGATGCGGCTCCCTTTATTCATTGCCGGTACGATGTTCTTCACAACCCTAACACAGTCCTCGTCGCTCATGAAATGCAGGATCATCCTCATGAAGTAGACGTCCGCTGGTATCATCATCTTCTCAAAGAAGTCCACCACGCGATACTCGAACCTATTCCTCAGCTCTACCGGACAGGCCTCTTTCGCATCCTTGACTGCGTTCTCTAGGTCCGCCAGCACGAATCGCAGCTCGGGTGCTTCGTAGGCAATCTGGTGCGAGATATGCCCGTTCCCGCCTGCCAGGTCGACAATAGTAGATTTTCCGAGGGAGCGCCAGGGGTATACGGAACGTAGGCGGGCATAGGAGCTTTCAGCCATGACGCGCATGATCTTGTTGAAGCGTGCGATCTGTGCGGGATGCTCGAGAAGCCAGGGGAAGTAGGGAGATGATGTCTTGTGCCCGATGGTGAAGGCAGTCTCAGTGGGCTTTGTAGAGGCGGGCCATTTGCGCATGGCTTCGGAGACTTTGAAGGCACTGGGGACTAGGACTTCGTTGCTAGAGGGGGTTAGCTTGGTGGGTGATCAAGCGGGCAGAAAGATATACCAGTGGCCGATGAGGAGTTCGGTTTCTTCGCGAGCGAGGTAGACAGAAGAGCTGTTGTGCGCAACTGGAGGGTTGTTAGTACCTTCTTTCCTGCTTGATGTATCATTGGTCCTTACAGTATCCTTGCTTCAACTCTGCAAAGATGTATTGGGTCGTTAACATCCTCAACGCCGAAACTATTCACATCTCCACATTAGCCCCGGCTCTCAGCGCATCAACAGAGGTATCTTTACAAACTCACCAAGCTTGTGCTCGTCCGCTGCCGCTGCCCCCACCCTCTTCGCAATCTCCGAAATATGCATCGGCGTCCCGTCCAACTCCAAGATATGAGCAATCTTCCAATCCACCACGAGCACCAGTGCCGCGCACTCGTTGAACTACGCTCCCACTCCAGTAAGCACCTAAATAACCTAATCCAGCACACAAAAAGAACCGTACACACCTGCAAAATAGTCTCCCTCAAATGGGACAACGGATCATGAGACAGCACCCCCAGTGCCCTCGACGCAACCAGCAGCTGTTGCCTAGCCTCCCTGATCTCAGGATCATTAGGTAGCCCTGCACATGGCGGATGGAACCGCGGCTCAGCGACATTTTTCTCCCTCAGCTGCTTCGCAATCGCCGTCGCCGCGGCCGCAGCCTGTTCTGCGAGCTCGAGCAATGAGGGCGTGGTCTGCTGTGAGATGCTTGTGGCATTTATGCCCATGTGCGAGTTGGGATTTTCAGGGAGCATTTTTATATATTGTGTATAATACCGAGTGATTGGGTAGTAGGGTAGGTGAGTATTAGGAACCAGGTGTCCACCCCCTTCCATTCCCTTCCCTCCCTCTTATAGACCGGGTTCTTGAGTCCTGCAATCACCAGCATCTCACCGGTGCCAGAAGATTGCTAAACGTGCTAAACGTGCTAAACGTGGCTTTTCGATTACTTCGTCTAGTGCAGATGCGAGGGCCAATGATAGGCTCGGCGCGCTAGAGGGTCAGGGATGGATAGGCCGATATCGACAGATTCGACACTGCGGAATGAACTGTCAAGCCAAGTAACTAGCTAGCCGGCGGACCGAGGAGAGAAGAAAACATAAAAACGCGCTAGCAGGGGTCAAAGTGGTTGTTGCCAGAAAAACGATGTTCAGGTTCTTCATGCCTACCGCGAGTATCTTTTCTGATATATGCATTCGATAACTATTTGAGCGCTTGTCTCAGACTGTGCGACTGCGGCGGTTGTGATGGAGTCATTATTTGGAATCGGCAAAAATATAGGTCTTTTAAGGATCTGATCTGCTAATTCGGTGCGCTCTGATTGATGGAAATATAGCATCATAAGATGTCTAGACCGGGCCAAAACCGAAAGAAAAAAAAACTCGGGCACATATACTCATGCGGCGCAACTACTCTGAGGGTTTCTTTTAACTTTTTCTGCGGGAAGAAATGGAGTGTCGAGCATATGCGCATATGATATCTGCTCTGGATACTTGTGATAGTATCGCCTCGATCATCAGCTGAGATAAGCTGATTGGGAACTAAACGTTAATCATGGAGACTAAGTTTTATGGTTTTTATAATGGCAGACATATCCTTATATCTGAGCGGAGAGTGTGGAGGGATCTTCGAAAAGGGCTCTGTGCCCTAAAATGAACCCGTTTTTTTAAAAAAATAAACTGTTCTATTTGGGACATATGAAAATATTCGATATACACTGCGCGTACTTGTGGGGTATCGTTAACTAGAGTAGAGAGAGAGAGCGTACCGTACTTTAGGCGCCCCGCATTTTCATCCAACTTCGCTCCGCTGCGTCGTGACGAAACCGGACCATACGATAGGAGACTTGATAAGCACTTCAGCCAATGGCCACCAATGACTAGGAAAGCATCGTTGTGAAACCTGAGGTTTGGAGAAGAGAGGTTGACTTCTCTCAGTTTCTTTACATGCGATGTCGCCTTGTTTCCACGCGCGTGTTGCATCGGGTGCCGCATCACACCCACTCACCCTGAAGTTTGCGGGGTTGCTCTTGGCGGTAAAGTCGGGAAGCCGAGTTAACGACGGAAACATCCTAACCAATAAGTGCAGGCGTGCAGACATGACATCAATGGAGGAAGGAATTGCACTTTCACTTTGGAGAATTGCACTCCAGATGCAGAAGGCGCCGTCCGGGTCGGCAATGCAGGACAGACATCTCTTGGATAAAGTGAACTTGAGAGAATCACTAGCTCAGTAGATGGCACAAAAGTTGGAGAAAGTCCTCAACGTATAAGTACATAATTTTCGGGCGACATGACATAGGTACATATATAAAAGCGTGTGTCACCCCCTCATGGCCACGTAAAATAGTGGAGGACACGACATGGATTAAGCGTAGGCCTTCAGCTCCATTCAAGTCATCAGGGCAGCTACGGACCTACGCGCAGCTTTTTATTGATAAATATTTGGTAGGTGAGATGCTTTACTCTACCATCACCCCTGCAAGCCTTTCTTGTGGAGTAAAGTGGGTATATTCAACTCTAGAGTACGTACCACCTACCGCATATCCCCCGAAAGGTGTGAACCCTCCTCAAAATGACCCCCTGACTCTCGCTTTCATCCGAATGATCGTGTCACTTGCTTTTGTTTCTGCAGATGCAACATCTCCCAGCTAGGTCGGATCGGCGATGTGAATCAGGGACAGATGATTAGGGCACGTGCTTAGCTCATTGTAAACAATAGAACACCATCACTCCTATTCCTATAGGTAATTTCACAACCAAACCACAAGAGCTCAAAGAATTCTTCCCCAGTTGAGGAGGTGTCTACATGGATATATCACTGGACTAAGGACCCATGAACTCTTCCCCGCAATTACACCAGGATCCCCTCTTTGCGCTCTTTGCGCGGCGCTCCATGTAGGCTCATATACTTGTATGTTTCTATTTACCAACAACAGCCGTAAATGATGTACATGTATATTTGTAGATTTAGGCATTGCTATGCCGTGGAAATAGGATCGACATTCCGCAACATAAGCTTTCGTAAATTATGTGGAGAAATGCTGCGGAGATGATTCCCTTCTTGTGGTCGCTCCGCTAGCGGACGGCTTATTGATGCAGTTAGACAGCCCCGGATGTATCTAAAATATTCCCAAGCTCAGCTTGTGATAACAACACACACAACAACTATTGCCAACGGGAACTTAGATTAGGGACACTAGCATGGGGCAGCAGCGATCTCCTGGGCACGGGGGCATGAACACAGATCCTTTTGCTGGATGGAAGATATCGAGTATTTATATGATGGAGGACTTCCTTCCGTCTTTGAGAATGTCCTAAGCACCAAGTCGACCACGGTACCCTCTTTTTGTCCCATCCCTTCATTCTGTGCCAGTCATTATGCGATTCCAAAAGGCCCTACTACCCGCTATACTTGCTGCCGGCTTCGCGGTGGAAGCGGCGGCGTTGAATATTCCTCTCCACAAGAAGCAGTCTGATGTCAACAAAGCCGAGGCTATCAAAGAGGCATTCACACACTCGTGGGAGGGATATGTGAAGTATGCTTATGGAAAGGATGAGCTTCGGCCTGTGTCAAACACAGGGTCCAATTCTAGGTATTTAAACATTGACATAATATTGTGTGTTGAAAGAGTTTTTCCTTACCAGTGTGTTTCGGCAGAAATGGTTGGGGGGCTTCGGTGGTTGACGCTTTGACCACGGCAATCATGATGGGGATGGGTGATGTTGTTCTCCACCAGTTGGAGTATATCGCAACAATTGATTTTAAAACTACTTCCAGTACTGTCAGTTTGTTTGAGACCACGGTTTGTAGTTCAATCTAATTAATTCCCTTGTAGAAGCATACTGATTTTCCTTTTAGATCCGCTACCTTGGTGGCTTGATCTCTGGATATGATCTCCTCACCGGCCCCTATGCTGGAATGCTGGCAACTGTAAGAATATCACCGTTACTCGAAACATCTCGAGAACGCGCCAGCTAATCATGCTATATATCTAGAGTGAGACCAACCATGAGCTTGTCCAAAATCTCCTTACCCAAGCCGTAACTCTCGCAGACCGTATGTCCTTCGCCTTCAACACCACCAGTGGTGTCCCTGCCAACAATATCAACTTTTCCACCAACAGCTCCACGGACACCTCCAACGGGATTGCTACAATTGGCACCCTTGTCCTCGAATGGACGCGTCTCTCTGATCTCACTGGGAATCCTAAGTACGCTGAGCTCGCACAGAAAGGAGAATCCTACCTCCTCAACCCCAAACCCGCCTCGTCCGAGCCCTTCCCCGGCCTCATTGGCTCAAACGTTAACATAGCCAATGGCCAATTTCTTGACGCCTCTGGCGGCTGGTCAGGCGGCACCGACAGTTTTTATGAATATCTCATAAAGATGTATGTCTACGACCCCACCCGCTTCAGCACGTACAAAGACCGATGGATTCTGGCCGCCAATAGCACAATGACATACCTGCAATCACACCCAACCACCCGTCCAGACATCACCTTCGTTGCCGAGTATAATGGGCAGTCATTGTCGCTGAACGAAGGCCATCTTACATGTTTCATTGGTGGAAACTTCATCCTCGGTGGTCAGACCCTAGGGGTCGAGGCATTCACGCAATTCGGACTGGACCTCACATCAGGCTGTCACGACACCTATAATTCCACAGCGACTAAAATAGGCCCAGAGCGCTTCTCGTGGAACCCGAATAATGTGCCGGCGACTCAGTTGCTGTTCTTCCAGAAATACGGCTTCTATGTCACTGGCAGCGACTATATCCTCCGCCCCGAGGTCATCGAGAGCTACTATCATGCGTATGTGAACACGAAAGATGAGAAGTACAGGGACTGGGCATGGGCAGCGTTCTTGGCAATCAACGAAACTTGTAGAACCGATACTGGATACTCGTCGATTACCAACGTCAACGTCCTGGGCGGTGGCTCTAAGAGCGATGTTCAGGAGAGCTTCTGGTTTGCGGAGGTACTTAAATACCTCTACCTGATCTTCGACGACACCAAAGCAGGTGGTTTCGTGCAAGGAACTCAGGGGTGGGTGTTCAACACAGAGGCACATCCGTTCAAGGTTGCGGCGAAGTAGAAGGATGTGGTCGGCTTTGTATAGAATAGATGTATGGGTTTATTATGTATTGATATTACATGGCACGAGTGAGAATCTGTGATGGGACTTTCTTTCTTTTGGGCTCGGTTTATGCACTTGTATATAGTTTTTGTACGTTCAGCAACCACAATCTCAGGGCGCCTACTTACCCAGGGCTTGAGACTTAATATGGAGTTGGCTTAGGAGTTACCAACCATAACATATGCAAAGTATATATCCTATGTCAATTCTAGCTAGCTCAGATTCGTTGAAACTGTGAAGTCGACGGACAAAAGACCCCACCTACGTCTAGATAGTCACAGTCACTGGCATGATGCAGCGCAACACACGAAGAATTACTATTTAAGACCCCGAGACAGCTCAAGATGCACTGTTACCAAAACGACTTTAAGTGTGACTTTCACCTTCCCTAGGCTTCTGGTACAGAGAGAGCCCCGAGTGAGGAAAAGTCTACATTAGAATTTAGCCCACCATCTTAGTGTTGCTACGGCGGCTGGCTCTACAAACTCTGTCTCGATGCGTTTAATCTACAATCTAAAATGAGGATTGAATAATTCTGGATTTATTTCAAACTTACTGTGCCATACATCGTACACGTAGTATAAATCATCCATAATTAAATGAAGAAGCCTGCACCTGCCTTCCTCCTCACAGGTAGACTAAGGACATACTTCTTTCAACAATATTGACTTCCTCATCTCTCGGTACCGGTGATATAATGGCATGTTCAGCCGTGGACTGAATCTCTTCTTAAAGTAAAGATATGTTGATTTTCACGAGTTGTCAGCGCTTTCGTTTGAGTAATGTACTTTTGGCTTGGCGGTCAGCGAGTGATAGACCATGATCATATTGCCTGCATGTATACACCACCCCCCTTGATAAACGATCGAGAGATTCATTTCTCGGAATATATGTACGATGCTCTGGCTTGTAGGTTGTAGAGAAGATTAGTGCGGGAATTGCGCTGCTGATGTGTGGAAATGGCTGAAAAATCTAGAAAATGCAACTCTGTTTCGCATTTTCCTCCGGGCAAACGCAATCCACACGCTCCCTCACTAGAAATGGCTCCACATGCATCGAAAACTCGATATATCTATACAACAGAAATAAATTCACAAAACTACAACTAAAAGAACTATATAACAACAAGAAACACCCCCCATCCCGCACGCAGGACATCTAATAATTACAACCCCACTTATCTGCTTCCCCTTCTCCTCCCCCTCGCACCCCTATGGCCAACCCCCTTCATACTAACACGCTCCTCAAAACTTGGCACACATATCGCCACGCCGTTCTCAAACTTGATGCACTGTAACCCCTCCGCACACGTCCCATCATCCGCACACCCCGCCCACACATCTGCGCCTGCCGTAGGCGTGGCAACAATAGTCTGCGTAGCTAGCGTGGTGGGGACCGTCACGATGTTTGTGAATGTTCGAGTTTGCGTCTCGATGGCTGTTGTGCCGGCAGCGGCGGAGCGGGTGATGGTGGTGGTGCCGGCTACGCGGGAGCGGGAGAGCGTACGGGTAGTAGTGGCAGTGGCGGTCTCGGTGGCGGTCACGATGTTGTCGAAGCTGCGGGTGGGGAGCTCGGTGAATGTTTCAGTGACCTTTGAGGTTGCAGCGGCCTTTGAGGATGTAGGATCTGCATCAGGGGTAGATGTGGCAGATGTGGCAATCTCAGTGGGTATATCGGTGGCCGTGACGATGTTCCCGAATGAGCGGGAGGGAAGCTCTGTTAGCGTTACTGCTACAGATGTTTCCGTGGAGTCTGCGGAAGATGAAGCGGCAGATTTAGAAGATGAAGCGTCAGTTGATGTGGCAATCTCAGTAGGGACATCAGTGGCCGTGACGATGTTCCCGAACGATCGGGTAGGAAGCTCAGTCAATGTCACTGCTACAGATGTCTCTGCTGCGTCTGTAGAGGACGAAGCAGCGACTTTCGAGGACGACGCGGCAACCCTGGAAGACTTAGCAGCCGTAGATGTCGCAGTAACGACTTCAGAGTCAGTCGCCGTCACGATGTTGCCAAATGATCTCGTGGGAAGCTCTGTCAGAGTCACTGCCGCAGAAGTTGTAGCATCAGTAGAAGAAGCTTCTTCCTGGGTGCTAGTCGTGCCGGCATCCTCAGTTGAAGTTACAGTCTCTCTTTCCGAGGAAGCTGTTACGGTGGTTGTGACCTCGCTGCCATCCAGGGTGGCAATGTTATCGAATGTCCTTGACGGAAGCTCGACTGTTGATCCAACATCGGTCTCTGAGGGTGCTGTGGCCTCCGCGGTGCTACTGACAATCTCGGCAGCTGAAGAGGAAGAAGCTGTGACCGCAATGTCTCCAAAAGTACGAGTAACAGTCATAGTAGCGGTAGTCTCATCCTGCGCCGATACGAGGGACGACGTTGACGCTACACTTGAGGTCGCTGCCGTACTCGAAGTCGCCGCAGCTTTCGTCGAAGACGATACTGCGTCCCCGCTCCCACTCAAAGAAACACACGCAAACGACATCTCCTTCACATACGTCCCATTTGCCTTTGGCGCACTCAGATCCCACACCATATCCACATACGGCCAACACACCTTCTCTCCAATTGTCACCATATCCCCCGCCACATACACATCTTCACCAAGCAATACCTTCTCACCCACCTTCTCGCCCTTGCTCCCCACTACCTGCGCCCATGTGCCATTAAAGGTTCCCGTGCAACTCAGTGGCACCGGCTGACAATCCGGGTCCGCCAGCTCCTCCCAAGTCACTACCGCATTGCCACTATCAAGTGTCGCAACATGCACATTCTGGTGGTCTGTGGTGTCAGACTCGGTGATCCAGGTGACCTGGGTGTCGCCTTCAGCGGCACCAACGACGGAGCTGGCTTGCTCGCCGAGGAGCTTGTCTTTGGACGTTGTGAGGGAGACGGCGACGTTGTGATTGAGCCAGCGCGGGGAGCAGGTCGTGAAGCCAGTGCCCAGCCAGGAGTTTTCTTGCAGGTTCAGGGCGCCGCGGGACTGCCAGGCGAAGATGTAGGAGGTTGTGTCGGGGAAGAGAGCGAGGTTGCTATATGACCCGCCCATTCCGCCCACTGGAGATTGTTAGCAATTGATATTCAAGGGAAAAAGGGAGAAGAGGGATGGTGTACTTGGCTCGCCGCTGACGCCGTTGGTGGTATTTTCGTTGGCGATTTTGATACCGTCCATGGTCTGTGTGTCGGTGTTTAGCCAGATTGCGCTGTTTTTGTATCATTAGCTCTCTACTCTTCACCCCAAGTCTTTGAATACGGATAGCATCACTAACCCTTGGTCTTCAGCGCAAACACTAGCAAATGGCGCCGCATCAGCAGCTTCAAGACCAATACCGGTATTGTGACTACACCCCCAAGTGCTACTGGCGCCTGCGATAGTCTGCAGAGCTCCAGCATCATCCACATATTGAATCGAGTCTCCAAAATGGCCCGATGCAGCGCCAGTGTAAGCTGTAACGACGACATATGCCGCATAGAGTCCCGCGGCCTCAGAATAGACAAGGTCTCCGTTCATGTCTGGGGATGCAGAGAGCTATATACACTGGTAAGTATTATGCTTAATGGAAATAATCTAAGGATAGGAATAGAATATACCCCATCGGCTTCATGCACGCCCGGCCCATTAACGGGCGTTCTCCACGCCTGAGCACCGTCCTTGTAGCGCACAATCTCGGCGATTGGATAGCCGTTTGGTGGGGCATCTGTGGTGCCGGCGTCGGGAATGAAGTTTGCCAGCAGCGCGAATCCATCATTCTGGGCGACGAGACCGCCAGCTATACCGTACTATTAGCAATTGCAATGCATATATAGGGAGAGAGATTCTATGTATATACCTTCCCGGGCGCCCTCAACCTGAACGGCATCACCAACGGCTGCGAAGGTGGTCGTATCAACTTGCTGGACATAGACGGCGTTATACGTCGTATCCAGATATGCAACATATGCAGACTTGCCATCCGGTGATACCTGTACGAGGGTCAATATCTAGTTATTTTAAAATCTGGAGCTTGAGTTGGAGAGCTTACCGAAAAGGGCGTCCGTCTATGGTGCGGGAGGCCGGTCCAGTAGGCGGCAATGATCGGGTCGAAGGACGCCGGTAGCGAGAGCGTGTTTGCGAACTTTGTTACAGAAAGCTGCTGGCACAGCGCAGCTGCGGGGAGCAGGAGGGGGAGGAAGAAGTTCAGTGACTTCATACTGACTCTAGCAGTAAAATGTATAATAAAATAAAATAATGAGTGAATGAAGGTAGTAGAGGTTAGTAAACGAGCGAATACAATGAACGTGTAAAAACCGCACTCTTAACCAGGAGGCGTAACGAGAACAAAAAAAAAAAAAAAAAATCCAACAATCAGCGTTACAAGTTCGCTCCCATCAGAAGTAGAAGGGGTGAGAAGAGGTGAAGGGGGCGACAAGCAGCAGTATTTGTATTAAGCTACATGTACCTGTATCTCCCTGCAAATAAAGTACCTCCAGTGGTTTATAATACGAGTTTCAGATAGAAGCCCTCTATAGTGGGCTCGGCAAATCATACCTGGGGCGATTGGGATTGGCTGCGATATAGAATGATATTATCTAGACTAGGGATGGATGGTGTTTGAGGTTCTTGGTGGGCGGTAGGGTTGCGTGCGCTACTGGTACTGGGCACTGAATAGACGCTTGGCGGAAAATAGTAACAAGGGAGAGGCGAATCAGAGGGCGCGTTTAATTCTCCGGTTGTGTAGAACACCTACTGTACCTGCATCAATCTTCATGTATGTATGTACTTGAGGAGAGTATCATACGTGCTCTATCGCGATAATAGCAGCTACATACGTACGTGGCTGTCCTGTCCCGCAGAGCTTAATTCAGAGCCTCAGCTGTTTCTGCCTGTTTCTGTTTCGCTTCTGCGACTTTAGCGTCTCGTCCCCAGCCTCATCTATTTCTATTTAAATATTAAGCCCTACTCTAGACCACATGTAGCAATCATCAGTAATACATGTAGTAATAGTAAAATAGTAGCTTGCCTGTCAGAAAGCCATTGTTTCTGCACGCGCACCTCTCTCTCCACGCGCTCCCCCTCTCACACACCGTCCCTCCTATACCAAACCCGACATTACGCAGCCCTACCCTGCGCCGTCATCAGACATCACTCACCCATGTAGATAAGAGACCCAAGGACCAAACATCTGAGCCTTTTCCACCCTATTACGTACCAAACATCTGGTACCTGACATCCTACCTCACCCACCACCACCTATCTCACCTGGCTACCCCAAGCAAGGCAAACCCCGCCAAAACCTCCCCCGTGGTTTTCCCAGCCAAAAAGCCCGACCCGTGTGTCCCACCGGGGCAGGCTAACCCCGTCGCAGTGGAAAATCTCCGAAGCTCCGGGCCGTCTCCGGGGTCGGCGATTCGACGTGTGTGGGTCGACGACGGTGGGGTCGTGGGTCGTGCTGGCTGATTCGGGAAGCTAGTAAAGTAAGGTAAAGTGGACAGAACTTTAAATTTGTCGGGTCTGAATGGTGGGTCCTGGCGCCGGTTGGTTTAATATGGGGCGGTCGGAGTGGGAAATGGGGGTGAGGCTAGCTAGGGGAGAATGAGGGTGGGGGTGGGAGGTATGCTCCGGGTTGCTTAGTAGGGGATGGGCACCCTAGGGGGTCAATTAACAAAGTGTAGAGAGTAGAGTAGCTTTGTCGTCCGACTCTAGATCTCTGGCCGAAAGGATAGGAAAAACAGTTGTACAGTAACGGCAGCCCAAACGTCAAGTTAACGTTTAGTCAGCGCGACTATCACACACCCACTGACACCACCACCACCGCCGTCAGAGAACCATCATGAACTGACACCACCGCCGCCGCCATGATGAACCGATACTGACACCATGAACTAACACTCTACTGACACCACCGGTCAACCTCCAGACCACTCACAACCTCCGACCCCAGACCCTCCGCCCAAAGCTTAAGAAGCTGTCTCAGACACCTTCTTTTCTTCTTTCCTTCTTTTCCTTCCATAGAGGACAAAGACCAGAGACAGAGACAGTAGAAATGAGGTACCGAGCATGCGACGCGCAGCTATTTAAGGCATTGCACTGCACTGCACAGGTGGGGATCTGCAGAAGAAGGTTAAACTTGACTGTGGACAAGTATGCGAGACTGACTTACGGGGTGAACCGGGTGGGCGGGGTCTGGAGCTGGGTCTGGGACTGCATGCGGATATGGAGATGGGGATGAATTGATGGATTTGTGATTTGTAGTCGTTTGTGCCCGGCTGCTGGTTACGTCCTATATTGCATTGGGCTGGTGGGAGGTAGGTACATACATACATGTAGTGTTTAGTAAACATCACGATAAATTTTTCAATAATGAAATGGTAGAAGAGAGGAATATTATTGTTATGGCTATCAGTGGAAAATCACAGGAGAAGATTATTATTGTAACTAAACTACTCTATTATAATATATATGTAATTATCCAACCATGAACTCTAAAAATACCAAACAAAATATATATGTTTTCTTTCGTGAATGTCATGACCCACGTAGCCCACCCTATCCAATATATTGCTCCCCCAATAACCCCCCAAAACCAATCATTACCCATCCCGCAAAAATCAAAATTCCAATCATTTTAACAAGCCAAACAAAAAACACCCCAAATAAGCAAAACCAAAAAGCGCCATCCGGAATTTTCCGCCCAATAAGCCAACCTCAACAAGTCCCTAACAGTAATAAAGAGATATAGATCATCCCTCAATCTCCTTCTCCCTACCCTCCCAATACCTCCCCGTCTTTGCTCTCGCCCTTAGTGACCGCGGTACAATGGTGCCTACAAGGCTACTCTCGTGCCCGATCGGCTCGTACTCGACGCGGTATTTACACCCGTCGGGGTACTGGAGGAGATAATTGCAGATCTCCTCCGCGAGGAAGAAGCCGCGGCGCAGGTAAGCCCGAGGGATGAAGTTGATGAGCCAGTGCTGTGGGGGGTTTTGGAAGTGGTGGTTCCACGAGACGAGGGATGTGCGGAGATATTTGTTGTTGGGGAAGAGGTTCTTTAGCGAGTCGAGAGGCGTGAGCTCTTCTAGTCCTGATGGTGATTTTGTTCTGTAATCATATAAAATGCTTTGTTAGTTAAAAATGCTTATTACAATAATCAGGTGAAGACCGGTAGAGGCATACACTAGATAGACGCAGTTCCCAGTCTTGTTGTTCTTGATCCTCAATGTCTGCTCCGTGGGCCTTTCCACCACCACTGCCGTCCTCGAACTAGCCATGACGCCCTCCACCTTCTCAACCCATCCTTTCGCAGTCTTCTTGATCTCGTCTACACATCTCCCGCCCGTACTCATCCCCAGACACCCTGTCGCACCGCTGATGCTCCTTCCGCCGCTGGGTCCCGGAGCAACCACGGGACCTTCGCATACCGAGTGGTCTCCGAACCCCCCGGTGCTGACCGTCTGTATCAATGGCGGTGCCGCAGGCGTGGCCGCATACTGAAATGGTCGAGGGAGCTCTCTGATCTTCTGGTAGCTGTCACGCGAGCGCTCGCGGAGGGAGCGAAGGAGGTTGTCGGGTGCTATGAGGGAGCGGCGATTCGAGGAGGTAGTCGTGACGGCTCCAGAGGGACTGACGTCGAATTTGATGCCGGAGTGCGGCTCGAGTTCGAGGGTTGTATTGTGGTAATAATCCATTTTGCTTTTTGTGGGGGTGTTTATTTCGATACGATCTGGCGACTCTGGCCAGTTTGCTGGTTAAATGCTGAAGTTGAGAATGAGAGATTCTCTCTACTTTGCTCTCTATAAGAGGGTAGATAATGATAAAGTGCAATCTACGATCAACACGCTGATCAAAAGTGCGGGGAGGAAGGGGGGGGGGAGGGTTAATTAAGTGTAGATGGGCAGTAATAAGCTCATAATACTCATAATAAGGTGCCGAGGAGCTTATGAGGAGTAGCAAAAGGTGTGTTCACAAAAAATTGGGCTGACCGAACGTAGGTACAGCTGGCAACTGGGGCAAAATAGATTCCTACATGTGTAGGGTCCGAGAATCCGAAGGTTAGGCTTAGTGAGTTTTTTCTGTTGATGCAGCTCCTCTCGCGATGGGACATCCCGGGGCGCTTGCGGGGATTGGGACGATACATCATAACGAGATGAGGAAATGATCAGCATTCCGTATGTCTCAAAATGCAAGTCTTAGAGCACGCATCACCGCCGGTTACGCATGGCAATCAGGGGTTCAAGAGTTCTTCGCGTACCGAAAATGGAAACGGAGAGAGTCGATCCGGCTCCCGTCAATTTGTTCACGGCCATGCCTATCTGGTTCCATTGGATCCAGCAGTAATAAGAGTTGGTTGTATGATATTAGACTTGTAAATGCGGGCCAATGATACGGACGTGATAAATATATACACCTGCGGTATTGTATCCCAGATTTTGTGATACTATTTCAGCCGAACAACAAAATCGGCGCCGCGGGAATTGAGTACGTTTAGGTATCCGGATTAGGTACACTAGATCGATGAATGTGCATCGCAACATCGACCGAGGCCTGCACAGTAGTTAGAAGCGGCTATTTCCCAATAATCATAGATTCCAGAGATAGGATTTGGAATAAATGATTCCTTACTCCTAGGCCTGGTCACCAAACGTGATCCAGAAGTAAGCCAAAGATCTCTTACTCGTTAATGTGGCCCAGGGATCCTGGATAACCAATTGGGAGACCACATCCGAATACATTGATTAATCGCTGTTGATCAATTGACTTCAACCCTCCGACAAGCCAAAGAATTCGAATTTAAGTTAGTATATAAAACTTGAGGAAAGTATTTGTGCGTCGTTGGTAGGAAAAACTGTGGTTTGATTGATTGGCCAGACATCGCCGCGTATTAATTCTTGGCAAGGACACACAACCAAGTTAGTATTAGCCCCAGTACCGAGATTGGCTTGCCTCCCATCATATCAACAAGCCTCTAATGCATTCAATGACATACATATATACTTGCTTACCAGCAAAAGAACCAAAAAATGCAAGTGACGGAAACAGAATGGTGCCACTCCATACAAACTATCCTTGCCCTGAGCAACCGCATTTTCTGGTTCTTTTGCTGGTAAGCAAGTACAACGACAGAGACGACATGTAACACAGCTACGCCTGCGAATCATGAAGTTGATTCGAGGAGGCATTTATTTTTCAACTTTTCCATCCAGCTCAGGTATGAAGCTGGACCTAGGCGTATTAGGGTCCCTGAGATTCTGAAAACCTCAGCAGGAGGGAGAAGTGAATATTTCGAGGGCATAATGGAGGCGAGGGTACGCGCATTCGTTTGATTTAGGTATTGAACGGGATAAGCCATCATGGCTAGAGGCCTATATGCCCGCCTGTCTTCCCATACTACCTACGGTAAGCACTCATTCACCCTTCGTTGCAAAAAAACAAAAACAAGTAAACATACCGATAGCCACCCCGGGGTGGCAATGATCCGCAATCTCGCGATAGAATCTGAAAACAGCTCATGCCGCTTATCGCACGGCCAGTGCGCGCTAGAGTAATTTCCGTGGACGGTCTGTCTCTAATGCTGCACAGATATCCATTCCGGCCGCTAGAGCCTCAGATTTACCGAATAGAATCATGGCTCGAGAGGGTCTATGCACCCCCGCCCGACGATCAAACTTGAAAGAAGATTCCGCCTCCATGTCATGGGGAATTTGGATAGGCAAGTCCTTAAAGATTCCAAGCATGTGGGTGGCCGCGCTATCATAATTCCTATGCTATAGTTCTCGGCAATGGGTAGAGGTAGCTATTCATTAATCGAATTAGTGCCACTCGAACGAGTCTCCGTATGTATGTAACTCCCCGTTGATAGAAAACAATTTAAGAGTAGGCGTGACATTGCTACAAAGATTTGCAGTGGTCACCTGCCCTGCCACCTCGTGCATCGCGAAGTGGTTAGCTGCACTGCACAAGTAGAACAGAGGTCGAACCTAATCTGCCTATCAAAAGCACGGGTCCTACCTTGCGATAACGCACGGAATAGAAGTACATATGCTTGACTGAGGCGAGGACTTAGGTGATATCTGACAAACGCTTGAACAATTGAACTTAACTCAATTTATGTAGATGGATCCCTTTTGAGTTTGAATTTCAATAATATGTCTTGCGTAGTATGGTAATCTACGAATCGATCTATATTGTCTATCCTAAGCACAGATGCTTGGAGCGCCCTACGATAAGGCGCGGGATAGAACATCATAACAAAAGCCTCTGTGATTGAGGCGAAGAGTCATGGTTGAGGCGAAGATCTAGAGTGGTTAGCATAACTGACAAACTTCGATCTATGAACACTTTGGCCTAACTGTTCGAGTTTGGATCTCTCAAAAACCATAGCTCCCAATCGAAGACCTCCTTCCAATAGTTACAGCCAGTGCACTGGCGACGAGACAGCGTACCGCGGCTCTTCCTGTCTCATATGCAACGGGCCGTGGGTATGTATTGACTGGTTTTGGTCACGAGCTTTCACTCAATGTTCCTAAAGTCGAATACGATGTTTGCTACATTGGTAAAGATCCAGACAAGATCTGATGTAGAACAGCAACAACTGAGATAGTGGTGTTGAGAAGATCAAATAGGGTCAATACCGTATTAAACAAGATTTATTAGGCTGTGAACGAGCTGAGGATCCTACACGGCGCTAGACTACTTCAATTGATTACAATCATGAATCTTGTTTAAATTATAGAAGAAGGACGGCTTTTTGTTACCTGCTTGTCGTTATTTCTTCTCTCGGTCTTCGGCTCTAGACAAAAGTTGAAAGCCGAGAATTGGTATCAAACGATACATTTGTTCTGGATTGAAACGGAAAAGTACATGTAGATATGCATTTAGTAAGCTTTGTTACTGCTCCAAGGGCTTTGCCAAAGCATGATTTTGAGTGGGATCAATATTAACAACCCTAGTCTCCTGGTGCGATTCTGCAGCACAAGGATGAGGAACGAGTTTACAACAAAAGTCTGGGCACGAGACTATCTTAATCCCCCTAGACCATTAGGGCGTGCGTAGGTGTGGTACACGAGTCGTGGACCTCAAGGTCTCGCGAGGTAGTCCGAAGTTCAAGCGCACCTCCTCTTCTCGAAGTGCCTTGATCTTCTTTTGGTCGTATAATCTTGGTCGATCCAATTCTGTTAAACATGTTTAGTACATTAGCAATCATATACAAATAGGTTCAGGATCGAATTGAGACTGCACAATGTCTTAATACATTACTGTCACTGTCGAGGGATAATACAATGGGTAGGCATAACCTACCTTTGAAGGCGTTCAACGTGTGCCTTGGCCTTCCAACCACCGCCTTACTTGAAGCCCATGGGTCTACTAGCCCGAAGTGGCGGTATATAAAGGAATACAAAATGTATGGAAAATTCATGTGCATATATCTGGTTGAAGTGTCACCAGATCCACTTCTTTGTGATGTCTGCAGTTAATTAGTAACACTACCTACATAAAAGAAACTGGAGGAAGGCGGACTGATAGATATACTTGCGAAAGAGTTGATGATCTAGGTAGTAGATATGTATGTAGGTATCTGCCCGATACTGTCGCTGGGTCGGTATGCAGTGCCTTCTGGACCCTCAATTTATGTAATAGATTGAAAAGGATGCAATTGGCTCCCCAAAGCCCCCACCCACTACAAAGTACATGTAGCTATCGAGATCTGGTTCATAAGACTCGGGAGCAATGAATATAGGGAATTATGTTACATGTGATACAGTCGTTTCTGGGTCAACGACGAACCCGGCTCGATGACGACGAATGACTACTTTTTGGGCTGATGGTCAGTCAAAAGCAAAGGAGTCGGCGCGCTTTTGTTGGCTTTTGTTGGTTTCGATTGGCCTATTCGCCATCGAACCAGTTTCGTCGTTGACCCAGAGACGACTGTAGTCCTAGCATTACTGAAGACGCTAGGATACTGGAAAAAGAAGAAGAAAAGAGAAATACCACGTAAATTTAGCAGCTAAGCTGGCCACAATAAATGTATTAATGCGATGAATCTTCTTCTTCTCTTATACATTACATCGTTTCCTAATCATTCATACATATTTCTTGCATTCTGCGGCATGTCGGCAGTATAGCCTACGTAATCCCCCCGTGATTAGAGATAGCTCCCATGATAATTGAGGATAATCGGCCATCATCTCCAAATCCTCCAAATCCCCAAAACTTCCCATCCTCCCTTCTTCCCAGAGCTCCCAACCTTTTCTACCTGCCATCTTATGCCTTCCTCTCCGTATTTCCCAGATCTCAACCGCTCGGCAACAGCTTCCGGCTTATTCTGTGCACATAGCAAAATATACGCTACTCCGCGATCCTTGCTCAGTACCTTTTCCAAAGAGTCCAAAAGTCGGTCCGTTGTGAGCATCCCATCAGGTCCCCCGGCGTAAGTCAACTCTAGCAAATCCAGCTTACGCCCTCCCTCTGCATCCTCCTCGCCCGGAAGAATTGGCAGCTCAGATGTTGGCACATATGGGGGATTAAAAATAAGCATGTCCACGATCCCATCTCTTAAGGGCGACACAAGGTTCGCAGTCAGAGAATCGAGGTAGTAGCCCTGAGGGTTGTTCCTGGAGATAGTCTCATTCGTGGCTTTATTCGCAGGGGTCGAGACGTCAATTCCTAAAGTAAGGACCGAGTCATATCCAAAGATTGTCGATGAGTTTGTCGTGAGAAAACTAAGCACTACACCTGAGCCCGTGCCAACTTCTAGAACAATAGGTACTGCATTTTGGGTGGGGAAGCGCTCTTTGAGAAATGAGATTTCAGAGTCACTGCTTAGTGTGTCTAACAACAAGTAAGAATCTTCACTGGGCTCGTAAATTTGATCATAATCGACGTGAGAAGTATCGGGCGTTGGGAGAAGTGGCATGGCGGTTGTTCCTTTAAGGTTTCAACAGCCTAAAGTGGGAACGTTATAAAAGCTGTGGAGGGTAACCCTTGGGGTTAGGGTTGCTAAAAGGTATAAGGGAGCTTGAGTACGTACTAGTATAGTACGGAGGTACTCAATTAATAATTCATCTAGTAACACATCCTTTCAATAGAAACCCGACTGGAAAGTAGAGAGGTCATGTGATATCTGCTATTCTCTACGCTTTTAAATTTTATTATCTCTGGTTTTAATATGAGCTCAACCGCAAGTATTTTAAACGGTAGTTGTTGTGGACTATTTGGTTTTGGTGATTGTAGCAGAGTGTCTGGCTAATTTTGTCAACTCGCAATACTGTACATTCTCTCCCTGTCTCCAGTGGAACGGGTGTGTGAGAAGAAACTCGAGGACAGAATAAAGAGGAACTGCGTTTATCAGAGCATATATAGCTTAATATACCATATCTGGTTCGGTCACGATTTTGATTTGGACCGCCTAACGGATCGATAAGAACATACATCAAATAATGCATTAGCTTTGTCCAGACAGAGAAACCTATCATAATTCCACCCCTCGAGATACCATCCCTACCAAGCTTCGAGCGTTCGGAAGGAACAAAATTTGCGGTTTGATAACTATCTCTCTCTCAATTCCATCCCTCCGATAATTCGGCCACCGCGAAGGTGGAATTATGATATAGGTTTTGCTGTACATGTACAATATGTACTAAATTTATAAAGTGGTTATCCGAGCTAGTAAATCCACCTTTCAGGTCGGCCTGATGGAATAAATATAACCATATATATTAAGAAGTTTCAAATTAGGAGTCAAGACTAGAGCCGCTAGATACTAAATGATCGAATGCTGAAATGAAATATACATATCTACATATACTTGCATGTCTAATCTTAGAAGTAATATAAACTTTAATAACCAAATGAATCCTGACTAAGTGCCTTGGACATAGGTGAGCCGTACGTCAGGAGCTTTATTAGGGTGCCAAGAAATAATAATGCCAGAGCAATACCTACATGTAAGTAGTAGTGAACTTCTCTTCCTTCATGTTTCCCCTCTCCTTCTGCGGTCATCATCATCGTCGTCACGTCAAGGCATTATATTACACATCCTCCCTTTACCCTTTACAATTCAATCAAATCTAATCTATATACACATCGACAACTGTATTTATTAGAAATGACTCGTCCACCCACAAATAAGGCTGAAAACACACAGCCAATTGGTTGTGCTGTTCAGTATGATGATCCACTCATCCATCATGGAGGTAATACAATCTATTTCTAATCCAGTTTTTTCTCTACCTCTTCCTCTTCCTTTTCTTTTTCTGACATCATAACTAGACATCATGAACCCTGAGAATCCAATGGAGCTCAGTGGAGAGAATCTAACTGCGTTAAATACGCTGAATGGCAATCTTAATCACTCATCCCCCTCCCTAGGAAGTAAAGAAAATAAACCCGATCAGGATACAGTGCTTTCAGCTATAGATGAATTCACAATTTCTGAAAGAACTTCTGAAAGACCAGACGTTGTGGTATCAATGTCCAGCGTCCCAGTTGATGGCAGTCCCGACAACATCAAATGGAAGAACCGAATCCCATTAACTATCGACGTTCCCAAGTTTGTCAGTCAAATGTTACAAGCTCCAGAGGGATCCTGGTTTAGTTTGTGTGATTTCTGCGTGGGCACAGATAACGTCCATAACCCTGGAGCCACCATTACACTCAAATCTAAGACAATCTCCGCATGCTATAATCTATTTAAAGATTGCAAGGAGGTTCTTGACATTCCAGGTGACTGGAGAATTTTTGTCAACCAAGAAAAGAGTTATTATAAAAGATGTGAATCTTGCAATAAAGATCTTGATCGATCGATGGCTGTTAAAGTCTTCATTCACCACTACAGAGAAGGTGAAGTCGAGAATGGTAGTATGTGAACCCTCTCAGAAACTTCCATGCAGTCCTGTAATGTTTTTCTGTTTTTCTTTCATTAGGAGCCAGTACTGACAGTAGCTAAATGGATATATAAAGCAGATCTGTTAGTTGATAACATCTCGCTGCAGAACATCGAGCCAGTTCTCAGATGCAATACTGAGAACAGCGAGACTTATATTACATTTACGGTCATCGTCACTATATCCGTGAAGACCAAGACAGTATCAGCAAATTTTTTTGTCACTTCAAGCATCAAGTCGTATAAGCCTGTCGATACCGGGATCGAAGGGTCATCCAAGAATAAGAGAGTGTTTAAAAAACGCGATTTCAAGAGCATAGACAAAGCAACCGAGCTTACTGACGCGTCAAGATTAAACAAAAGCCGATACTAAAGACATGCATTTGCTCCTTTACTGTAAGATTCTCCCAATGAATTTTAATATCCAAATTTCAAAGTCGCACTCTCGAACTGACATTTAGCCGTAGATACAATCAATCCGGAGAATCCATATCTAAGATTCTTTTGCTCCATCTCCTTGTAGTTGTGGGGAGGTATGTTTTCGAAGTTACATTCCCATACAAATTTTGGTCGCAACGTGAATGTTCGCTTACTTGTGGGAACCCACAATATGTGTAGTTCATGATAAGATGCTATCAGGGAAATTCGACCTTGATATATAAAAATATAGCTGTAGTTCTGTCAGTGTTTGTTCTTTTATATATATCCATTGCAATAGCTACACGCCTTTTAATGCCAGTTCCCTTCTATCTCGGGAGTAGTTCTTTGTCTACTTGTGTAATGATATGCAATCAATATTAGAAATAGTAAGCAACCAATAGAAAACGTTCCTGGTGACGATGAGGAAGACTATATAGTTTAGATAGATATAAAACCGATCCCCCCCTTCCCAGACGTTAACTTCAATTTTCAAATTCGGGAAGACTGAAACATGTATATAAGGACTAAGTATAGTTCTCGTTCAAAAATCATGGGACAACGCAACCGCGAGTTGCTACGGGGGCTTGTCCCGGGATTTTTGACATGGAGTTATACATATGTATATAATCTGTAGCTTTTCAGCGGTCATGCCGGATTACTTGCCTATGGAGCGGTAAATGTGTCAAAAGTAATTTTACCAACGGTAGTAAATTATTTTACCACCGGTGGTGAAAATAATACCAATTTTTATGATAAAAGCACAGACCTTTTGGCCAAAAGGGGCCATAGAACGCTAATATATGGCTAAAATGGGTCATATAATGCCACTATATATGAACATTGTCCACCGGTGGGGAATTTCACCACCAGTGGGGAATTTTCATGTTTTTCGAACATTTACTTATGTAGTATAGCGCAGTGTAAAGACTGAAATCCAGTGTTTATACTGGCACAAGGGCTGAAATTCAATGCTTATACCACCGGTGGTAAAATTACTTTTGACACATTTACCGCCCCATACTTGCCAGGATCGGGTTAACAACTGCTTCTTGAAGGTGCTTATGATATCAAAAGCTAAGGGATTGAACATAACTTCACGAATTCCAAGAACTACACCATGATAAACTATCTAACTTTATACATGTAGTTCTTCATATAAGCGCTTCCACGTCTGGTTAACGTGACAACTGTAATCCCAAGGGGATAGATGTGAAATTAGGCCCTTTGTATCTTTGCCATCAAAATAGCATCCCCAGACGCTTTCAAAGTATCAATATATTTTCTTTCATCAGCATCAAGCCGTCTACAATCTTTACCGAGCTGTGCAGAATAGGTTTTTTAAAGTCAGAGAAGGTTCCCAGAGCTCGAGTGATATATTGTGACTCCATCTCCCACTAAGAAACCAATTCATTCTACTTGTATATATGTCCTGAATCCACAACAATGGAGATATACGTAAGAACCCTAAGACAAGTCTTTCATATCTTACAGTATCGGAAATTAGTAAGAATTGTATTTGTTGTAATGACAGTTGCAGAGATGTTGATTCCCAACGGCTTGAGTATATCGAGGCATATTTTACGCGTATTGCGTATGTATGCTCGAGAAAACAAACTTTTAGAGATTTTTAATTATCAACAGCTCGATGGAAAGATTCGGTTATTAGTTCCAGCCATCATCAACGGTAGCATCGTCACCTGCGCCCTCGCCCCAACCTGCACCGCTGCCTTTCCCAGGCTTCCCCCATTCATCATTTCCGGCGGTATCCTCTGCGACTTCTGCACCCGCGGCCAATTCCTCTTCGTCGGTATCTGGTTCTTCATCAAAGTTGATCTCGCCATCAGCAGGGCGGTACTCGTCGAGAAAGGATGGAACTATCTGTTCCGATTCCAGGAGAACCTTAACGAGATCTGGTGCGATTTCAGGATTACGGTCATTGAAGAAGGAGGTAGCGATTCCCGCATTTCCGATGCGAGCAGTACGACCTAAAATGGATCATATATTAACATAAGAAAATTTATGAACGAAGTGGTCCTACCGATGCGATGGATATATTCGTCAATATTTTGGACAAGATCATAGTTGATAACATGCATCACACCCTTAATATCGAGTCCACGAGCAGCTACTCCAGTGGCAATCATGATAGGACATTTTCCGGAACGGAAAGAAAGCCTGGATGAGGTTAGAAACGACCAATATTAATTCTGATAGAAATACCTACAGAGCATCCTCACGTTCACGCTGAGTACGGTCACCATGGATTGATGTTGTTGGGAGGTTAACTAATATAATAAAAAATGTTATTAGATAAAAAAGCACATAATAGAAGAGAAGAGCGAACAGGGACATACGGTTGTACAAATAGTCATCCAAAGAATCGGCAGTACGTTTATGATTAACGAAGATTAAGGTACGAGCAGGTGGAGCAGTACACAAGAGGTCATAGACGGCTTCTTTTTTCTTATTTTCATCAACCCAAAGCACCTAAATGAACGGAGACCAATGAATTAGTACTTTTGAAAGTCTGAAAGAGAGTTTAAGAAATCAAAACTTGCCCGTTGGGTGATGTTTCCGTGAGTGCTCCCAACACGTCCAACCTTTATCTGGACATATGCATCTGCCAGGAAATCCTTTGCAAGCTTACGGATTGGCTTTTGAAATGTGGCACTGAACATAAGTACTTGCTGGTCATCATCTTCATTTGCATCTGTGCCTTGAAGGATCTTGCGAATCTGCGGTTCGAAACCCATGTCCAACATCTCATCTGCCTCGTCAATCACCACAAACCTGTCAAGTATTTATATCAGCATGATGTGTACACTCGAAAGAATACTGTGGAGAAACTATACTTAAGGCGCTTTAGTGTTAAAATCTTGCCACGCTCCAAAAAATCGGTCAGACGGCCAGGAGTAGCCACAAGGATATCACAACCCCTTTCGAGTTCCATTTTCTGAGTAATTGCGTCCGCTCCTCCATATATGACGCAGGGTCTCAACATGCTTCGATAACAGAAGCGACGACACTCGTCAAAAATCTGAGTTGCTAGTTCACGTGTTGGGGCGACGATAAGAACGAGAGGTTCAGCGACGTAGCCACGCTGCCCATCATATGGACGAGCAGCGGCAATGCGCTTTGCCTTGCCCATCAATTTTGACAAGATAGGAATCAGAAATGCAGCAGTTTTTCCAGAACCTAATCGAGAGTCTTAGTGAAAATATTCCTCAAAAGAAATGCTATATTAAGGTAATTTAAAACATACCAGTTTGTGCACAAGAAAGAATATCATGCCCCTCAAGAATAGCTGGAATACAGTATCTCTGGATAGGAGTGGGTACTTTATACCTAGAAAATGCAGGTTAGAATTTTAAAGAACGGTAAGGGAAAAGAAAAAAGAAAAAGTCTACCCTGCCAGTCTGATGTTTTCCAACATCACTGGATGAAGTTTAGCCCCATCGAACTAGTTAAACCCCCAAGTCAACTCTTGTTCAGGAGAGAAATCAACTTTAGAAGCCCAGAGAGACTGGACTCTGGAGTGCTAGGCCAAATAATGATGAAACATGGTCAAATGTCGAGACTTACAGATGAGATAGGAACAAGCTGCTCGTTACCCTCAGTAGAGACGTTCAGTTGAAAAAGCCTATTAATACAACATTTCTTTAGTAAACTCATTAAATTTCTCGCTGATAGCTTGGATGGGCTATCTTGATAAGAATACATATACATTCACGAACCTTTCAAATTGGATACCGCCACTAGTAGTTTGTGGAGTGTCTTCGACTTCCCCAAAAAGCATCAACTCCAGCGCCTCATCCCTTGGAGCAACATCACCATATTCCTCTTTCCATTCATAACGACGGCCAGAGGCGGCCCATTGACCAGTTGGTTCTCCTCGAGGGGCCTCTGGGTCACGATCAGGAGTTGCGTAAGTCTCATAATCGTAAGGTTTCCGCTCAACCCAACCATCAACCACTGGGCCTTCGACCCCATCACCAGGTGGCAAGACAGGGTCAGAAAGCGAGATTGAGTCAACTTTAAGCTCAATGTCAGAGATACTACCAGAAGATCCAGCAGCACCCTGGGTAATAATGCCTGGGCCGCTGCGTGAACCAACTATGGGGCCATCAGCGGGTTTACTACTTCCCCGAGTATCTTTGTTACTGGAAGTAGCGGTGCTCCCCCAAGCGTCATCATTGTTGGAGATATCGTTCATAGTGCCCCAGCCGTCAGACATGATGATGATGTATTGTTGTTTATTTTAAAAGATGGATGATGGGTGGAAGTGGTATGGGGTAGAGATGGGATGATGTGAGGTGGGATGGGGAGGGAACTTTTAAAGGAAAAGGTGGGATGTAGAAGAAGCAGAAGGATTAAGGTACTTGTGGTGGGAGGTAGCAGCGGAAAGAATGTGGTAGTCAGAGCACAGGCGGAAAAATTACAGTGCGGAGCCTAACGCTAAGAACCGATATGCTTCACAAGGTGACACACTTTCAAGTCGCTAGCAGCAAGGAATCGAGAGCTCTGTCGAACTCTCTCTCTAATTTTTTTGCCCTTTGTCGAGTGATATCTGGTGACCACAGTGGCATATACCCGAACTCCATTCAAAGCGGCTTGAATATACATATAGACGATAAATTATAAGCTCTGCATCTAAATTTCTTTTTACATACCTATTCTACAATTTTAAACAGGTGTAGTACTATACATGTATAATCAAACATTGTTGGTCGCATGCTGGTTGCTAGATTTTGTCTTGGCGCCACTGAATAAAAATAATAAGTGTAGGGTCAATTGAAAAATAAATCTGCGAACACCTAAACAAACAATCAAATCAAAGCTTTCATGTGAGAATTTTCCCGTATCATTAAATCCGAATCTTTCTCCTCAATTCACAGGTATTTCTTAAAGAAAACTACACCCAAGGTAAGCATCGCCCAGCCTTCCCCTCTGCATGTGGTGATCCGCTAACGCCTCTCTTGCAAGGTCCTAGACATTTGCATAGCTGCTATCAGATAATGTCAGCCAATACGCCCCTGAAGCCGCGTTCGATGAATGCCAATTCTCCTACCCCAAGATCTTCCCGTCAAAAAACACACTCCAAAATTCCTTCGTCACCCGCGCTTTCAAAAATGAGCAAAACTCCAGTAACTCCCTTGAAATCACCCTTGAGGACACCGTACTCGGCCGGCATGTCAAAACTTTCCCAAAGCTCGGCAGCATCATCACCGTTCTTCTCATCACCACCAGGAAGAGGAGGGTCCCCAAGCAAGTTGAGCGATTTCGAGCTGATTGGCGTTGATGATGAAGAGTTCGATGAAATTCTTACTGGAACTGGCAATGGCAATACCAGCAAGACTGAGACCGGTGATGTCCAACCGGGCACTGATGTCGGTGATGATACAGTGTGTTCCAACTTCTCCGACGTGACAGCCACCCAGTATGGAGCAGGCAAAGCAGCCGTGCAAGAGTCCCCAATTCCAACAGCGACTTCAGCAGAAAAGGAGTCCCCAATTCCCAAAGGGACTCAAACAACGCGAAAGCGAGCACCAACCCTCTCCAAGATTTCGCAAGATGCCTCCTCTCCCACTGCCGTACGAGAATCTACATCCTACAAAAAACCGCGCCTCGAATCACGCCCCACAACACCCAGCCACACACCCGTGGGAACCCCGCGCAAACATAACACTCGCTCATCCTCCAAAGGCAGCAGTGATCCTCTCTTCACTCCCCAAAACTCACACTCTAAACTCCCAACTGGAACCCCCAACCTCCTAGATTTCACTACTCAATTACCCAGCACCTCCGCAAAATCATCCAACCAGACCCCCTCGCGTTCCGCATCACCTAACAAGACCGTGGCGTTAAGGAAGCAACCACTTCCGCCAAGCACGCCAGCAGAAAACCGCTTCTTCAGTCTCCTCGACTTTGATTCAGGCCCTCTTGCAACTCCCCGCAGCATACCGTCAGTAACACCCCGTGAAGTCGAGACACTAAAAGCCACCTTCAATGCCCAAATTGCACAACTAAAGGCTGAGATATCCGGGCGTGAGACCGAGGTCACAGACCTCCGCTCCTCAATTGCAGAAAGCGAGTCTACCCGCGCTGAGCTGGCAAATAGTTTGAAAGAAGTCGAAGCCCGCATTAAGGAAGAACGCGAAAATTGGCGTAGCGTCAAGAAGGAGCTCGGCGAACTTTTTGAGGCCGAAAAAACGGAGAAGGAGACATTGCAATTAGACGCTGAGAAGCGCGAGATTGAAGTAACGAAATTACGGGAGCAGTTGGAAGAGATGGCAAGGGAACTCGCAGATGCTAAATTGCGCATTAGTGAAGCTGAGGAAGAAGCTGCAGTTGCAAAGGATGAAGCATCAAAAGCTAGGAAGGAGGCCGACGAAGCTATAGCTGCATCTTCTGCGGAAGGGAAAGTGCTCAACGCTCCTGTTGCTACTACTGGCAACGTACAGGCTGAAGTCGAAAAGGTCGCCCGAGAGCTTCATACGCTCTACAAAGCTAAACATGAAACTAAAGTCGCGGCACTAAAGAAGTCTTACGAGTCCCGCTGGGAGAAGAAGGTTACTCAGCTCACAACTGATCTTGAGGCCGAGAAACGCAAAAATGAAGAACTTGCAGCTGGGATCGTAGAAAAAGGCGCTGATGATATGACTAATGAATTTAAATTCTCTGACGCTGCCGAGAAGGAACTTAGGGATGAGCTTGCGAAGTTGAAAAGGGAGCTTAATATAGCGATGAACGACCTGGATATGGAGCGAAGAGAGAAGGGCGAATTGGTCGGCGCTGTAGAAGAACTACTCGCCATTCAGACGGGAATCAACATTAATGAGGATCAGGCAGCTGCTGAAACAGAAGTAGTGAAGAAGAAGGTCGCAAGGGTGAGTGGTGCAGGATTACCATCATCAGCTCCGCCACCTCCTCCGCCAGCAGCAGCAGCAGCAGCTCGGCCCAATGGTGCGGCTACAGGATTCGGGCTTAAAAGCGGTATTGCAAGAATGGGCGGCGGAGGAGGGATCAAAAGGAGTGCCGATGAACAGAGCTAGGAATAAGTATGTTTTTTTGTGTGAGAAAATGGGTATGGAGTTCTATTTTGATTTAGAGGCCAGGAGGGTGGAGGATGGGTTTCTTTTTCCTTTCGTTATTTCATGAGTGCTGAATTGTTTTGGTGTATTCGTCAATTTATTATTGACGGAGAATACATGTAGTTCTAACGATACCACGGGTACTAAGTATACTCATTAATGCGTCTCCTATAAAGCCGCTTACTCGGCAGCTACATTACCTGCTACCGCCAAAACTCGAAAAATTGGCTATCTCCGTCCATGGATTACCGCTTGGGTGATTGGTTGAATGGCATCGATCTGCTTTAGAAATTTCCCATACAAGTAATTTTGATCTAGCCAATTCTTCTACTTATGGCGGTACCTGATCTCCCTCTGTCTCCATTTTCCCATGTCCCAAAACGCGCGAACCCTACAGATCGTCTCCAGTGTCAAGTCCATACACTGGAGATCACTGGTTCAGCGCAACATAAACGCCCGAGCTACCTTTTTCTCTGCCTTCTTACCCCTATTTACATAGCGGGCAGGAAGGCGAGGGAAGAAGGGGGGGCACCGATTTTCAGACTCGAACTCATAAGTTGTGGGGTTCGGACTAAATGTTGGTGCACATCTAAGTTTGTAGATAAACAACAGTGACGGTCCATAAAGCTATAATACATACCCTTCCGAGAAGGGTTTCAGGGATATATCTTGCTCTAAATATAGAAATGAAGTCTAGAATTTATCTATTTGAATCTCCGTCATCAGATATCACGACGGCCCAAGTGCTGACTACTTACTAATTTAACCCGTGCGTGTACGTGACTTTGACGTCAAGCTGCTTACTCTGCTCGGAGTCTGCTAACCGATAATCCCAGCCTTCCAAATAATTGATAGCCGCCTCACCCTGACCGCGCGACTAGTAGTGTAGAGTAGTGCCTGTTATATACTGTAGGTGGTTGAGAAGTTTCAGCGGAACCGAAATGTTTCACCACCCCACAAAAGAAAGTTGCGGCTCGACATGGCACCTGGAGGTTTGACATGATTTGCGCTAGTGTGACGTGCGTTTCCCTGTCGTTTGCAGGTTGATACTAAAGTACATGTACCTACATCTACTGTACTCTACTAGAGCACTCTATTTTACATGTACTCTACCGCAAGCCCACAAGCTTCCTCCCAATGCAGATATTGACTTGACTTAAGGTTGACTCTCGAGTAGAGTACTATAGGAGAGGTGCCTACTAGAATATACACATAAAGTACTCTAAATACCCGACGATGGACCTCATCTAGATTATCCGTCCATCTACTATATCCGCATTAAGTAGAGTAATTTGTGCCTGTGGAAAGGAGGCTTTTTCAAAAGATACTCTGGCCGGAGTAGTATGTAGATATTAGGGTGAGCGCCTGCTTCCCGTATCAAATATCAAGTCCCCTTCACTCCTTGCCGACAATATATACATGTATCTCTACAGTACCCTTCCTTCCTTCGTTCCTTCCTTGCTTCTATCTCATTATCCATCTAAAAGAACACAGCAGAGATACATCGCATACGTACCCTAAATATTCACTTATCATCTTAAGGAAGGGAGAACCAGTAGACGGCAAAAGCAAAAATAAAAGGCTTGTCCCATCTGTGGGCTCTCATTCGGCGAACCAGACTACCGGGATTTTCTGATCTGCTGGTCTGGACAACGCATAATTCTGTCTTGTCTGCTTCCCACCAGCCTTTCTGAGGGGAAAGCGCAAGTACCTAGGCAGATATAGGAGACTGGAGAGGTTCGGGTTTCCTTATTCACGCCTGTCCATCCAGGCGTCGTTATTTGTTTCTAAAGACATTTTTCTCTCTCTCTTGCTGGCCATTCGTTTGTCATCTGCTTTCCAATTGGTTTTAGAGGGTTCCACAACGGGCGAACCAGCCGAGCTTTCACACGCGGCCCTCGATAAGTGACCAGTGAGCTTCCAGGAATAGATTCCAATACTCAATTGGACTGGTCTATTATCCGCAAGAGTGTCAGGCTAGGGAAAGTCAGCGGTATCCATCTAAGGATCCATCTGACATCTTTCTTTTCGTTGTGGGGAAGGAAAGCAGGCGGGCATATCAGGCTTGTGACGGTCCAGTGATTCCTCCAGAACAACACTGGCTACAACATCATCGCTGCTCACTGCCAGCATCATCATCAGTCAGATTTTCCTCCCAGCAACCTACGTGTTGCTGGAGAAAGTTAGTAGAGGATAGAGGTGGGTTCTCTCTCGATAGTTATGGCTCTTTGCCTTCCTGTCCATCGATCCATCCCACACCTCCCCCCTCTACCCCAACCCAGCCCCCCGAATTAACATCACCCTATCGTTCGCACACATATTGACACACTACTACTCCCAACCTCCTTATCCTCCCCCCGTACCCTCGCTCTTTCTTCGAAAAGAAAAAAAAAATAGTGAATTAACTCATTGTACGCTGTGGATACTGATGTTGTTGCTGGAAAGGAAGTTTAGAGACAAGCTCAGCACTAATACACAACGCGCCAAACTGTCCTCATTTCCTGCCATTCCCTTTACTAGTTTCTCTTCCCTCCCCTCCCCTCCCTCCTCCCAGCCCCCTTTGAAGTAATTCACCCATTCACGTCGCCAACTTGTTCTCCTCCTCCTCCTCTCCGTCCTCGTCGTCACCGACACCGACGAGAGGCGAATTTATCAGAGGCTCTGAATACGCTGCCCGTCGAAGATCTACTACAGACTCGCCCACTCTTCCCGAAATTGAATCTGCACGTCGAGTTTCCCGACACACACTTTCGGCCATCCACTTTGCCCTAGAAGAAGCAATCCGCACCCCATATCCGTTTACTCCAGATAGTGAAGAAGAGAACGCGTCCATGTCAGCGATGATGGCGGCAGGTACATCTGGACCAACACCAGTGACCCAGTTCGCATCCGTTCCCAGTGCGCCTCAGCAACGCGGTCACTCACGCCAACCCAGTTCAACCGCGAGGTCACCTGGTCAACCGTCGCAACAACATCAACAACAGCAACAGCAATATCAACAACCACAGCAACAGCCCGCTCAGTCCCAGGGCGGCGAATCATCAACACGACGGGAAGGCGGCGGCAGGGCGCGGATTAATAGCCAAGCCCCACCGCAAAATGGGGCAGGAGGTAGCAGTAGTGCCCAGCAGGAAGCTTATGCAAGAGTCGCATCACAGCAACCAAAGGTGCCCGCAGGATCGGCGAACCAGCGAGTGCACGCACCAAGGCCCCCACCAATAGCAACTTCGGCTACTGGTGGCGCACCCGGTCCGGGAGCATCGGCGTCATCTAGAACACGCCAGGCCGAGCCCTCGAGACAACCGGAACAAGCACGTGCGCAGGCCCAACCCGGGGCACAAGCTCAACCTCAATCCCAACGCCATACCCAGTCTCAGCAGCAAGGCCAACAGGCAGGTTCGTCGAGTCGTCCTGCGACCAGTGCTGCGCCAAACCTGGCAACTGCTCCTGGAGCCCCTTCAAGTTCCACGAGTCGTCAGCCAGGCCAAACCGTAACAAGTAGTTTCCCCCATGCTTTTGAGCGATGGGAGAGACTATCTTCTCGATGGGAGGGATTGACCGGCTACTGGATCTCGCGTCTTGAACACAATCGCGAGGAGTTGAAGAACCTGCCGCTTGAGCAAGAAATGGCGCGTCAGATTAGCGATTTATCAACCGCAGGTGCCAACCTTTTCCAAGCTGTTGTAGAACTTCAGCGTCTTCGCGCTTCATCGGAACGTAAGTTCCAGCGCTGGTTCTTTGATACAAAGTCTGATCAAGAACGGGCAAAGGAAATGAGCAGTGAGCTAGAGCGCTCTCTGCGAGTCGAGCGACAAAAGCGGGCTGATGCAGTTACTAACATTCAAAAACTGGAGAAGGAAAAGGCAACAGCCGAGAAGCTTGTCGAAGAAATGCGTCGGGAAATGCAAATATCAAGAGAGGAATGTAGACGTGCCTGGGAAGAACTTGGTAGGCGGGAACAAGAAGAACGGGAAAGAACCAATAGTTTGAGAGAAGGCCACCCAACTCTCGTTGGTGGCGTTCAGGTGCTTCCGATGCCCATGCCGGGGGTGCCAATGCCTACTCGTAGCGGAAGCGGTGCGCGACCCAGAACCTCTTCGAGTTCGCATGCAGGTGGATCTGCACAACCAGATGCTCAGCCTTATCAAGAGCATTACGATTACTATGGTAGTAGCCCTGTACAAAGTGACCTTGGCCGAAGTGATCTTGGCCGAAGTGATCTTGGCCGGAGTGATGTTGGTAGGAGTGATGTTAGTGCTGGGTTACACCATGAGCCTGCTTCGCCCGCACATGCCCAACACACATCAACAGCGGCAGCTACTGCTCCCTCGTCTGGTGTTGCCGGTACTCCCTCCCCAGCCTATCCCCCTCCCCAGACCCCTCAAGGTCAAAATTCGAAGAGACAACAAGCTAAGTTTTACCAACAAGACCAACTCAACATTCATCCTGACCCAACACGTACCTTTTCGCCTGAGTCCGGCTCATACGTGACCAACGGTTCCGGCGTTCGATCACGCCACTCTGGCTCGGTAACCATCTCCGATACCTCTGACGTTGGCTTTAACGACACCAGTGGGGCGTGGGAGTTAGACGCGCAAGGCCAAGTCCTCCTTGATGAAACAGGCAATCCTGTGCGGCAGTATGAGCGTCGTGAGCCCTCGCGCGCCGAATTAGAAGACGAAGATGAGGAAGAACTATCGTGGAACAGAATACCAAACTATGATGGCGCGGCGTATTCTGACAACGGTGGTGGTGGAGTTCCAGTAGGATATGGCCCAGGATGGGAGACGATTCCGCGGGCACCACATCACCACCCGACGAGATTGAGTGATGTACCAGAGGAAGAAGAGGAAAGAAGGACACTGATGGGAAGTGAAGGGGGAAGAATGAGTCGGTGAGTTTTGTGAGGATGGCATGGATATGCAAGGGTGATGAGAGAGCAAAAGGAAGGGGAATGTACGAGAAAGGAAGAGGGAGTATTAATGCTGTGTGAAGTCCTTAATGGTCTCTTTAGTTACTACACGTATTGTTCATTAACATGTTATCTGTTCGCGAAATATCTTGTCCTGTCTTGGTTTGATAGTTAGTATACGGTGGGGTTTGTTTTTGCTGTTATGTGTTATGGGAGTTTCCCTTCTTCTTTTCGTTTGACATACCGTCGTTTTTCCCTGTCCTGGCTGCTTTTATCTTGTCTACCCAGTACTTCCTTTTTCCTTTTGCGAAGGACATTTTAAAAAAAGACAGATTTCCTGCTTGTTTCGCTGTCTCATTAATACATCTTTGCTTGCTGGGTGTTTTGATATTTATGCATTGTATCTGCTTTCTGTGTACTGATTTTTCTTATTTTTTTTTTTTGCTGTTTTGTTGTGATGACCTTTATGCGGTGGGTGGTTGTTGGGGTGCGGGATGCGGATGCGGGATGGAGAAAACTGTTTTATAGACCGCTTCAGCTGGTACGATCGTGATTGAAAAAAGACGTTGTGGTGTGGCGAATGATATTATTTAACCAGATCTTGTGTGTGAGCTTTTTAATGGGCAGTGTGGGAAGGCACCTATGTCCGCTCTCAATATATATCCTTTGAGATGTTTCATGACGGCTTATGATCCAACCTCGGAGCTGTGATAACATCGATAACATCATCTGTTGCCTTCCCTATTTGGGAATAGACCCCGAGTGATTTGTTGTGATGCCAGAGGTTGGAGTGCTGGGAGGTTTTGGCAATTTCGCGGGATTAGCGTTCAACCGCAACTTTTGAATTATGACCCCAAAACTGACAGAAATGCAGCACTACCTTTAGGTCTGTTTCTGCCTGCCCCTAGTTAGCCTCGCAGTAAGCCCTAGTTAGCCTCGCAGTAAGGTGATAGACGTACGAGAATATGAATATTCGTCCCCCCTCCCAGATAGTGTACATGAGTACCTCGCTCTACCTAATACTAAATGACATCGGCTCAACCAATTCACTTATAGAAGAAAGTCTGCATGTGTTGATATGGAGAATTTACCATAACTTTGAGATTTTCTATAAACCAGAACCCCCAAGCACGCTAAATCGCTAATTACTAGCACAAGGTATCTCCTTAATTACTCATGGAAGCTCTGGTAATAGAAAAGAGCGGTCACTATCTCTACAAGTACGATCAGCAAAGTTATATGCATGTTAATGTACTCTTACAGTTATATCTTTTGATGTTCTTCACAGCGAAACACCAAAGGATACTAGTTATTCATATTGTCCACGAGGTAGAGATGTCTTATACTTCAAAAATTTCGAGATATAACTATGGTTCAGCTGGCCAGTTGGGCGCTATACACTACACCCTCCTCGGCTTGAGCCAGCTTGTGGTTTTTTTAATCCCAGAACTATCTTTCTTTTCACCCAAGCTTTTGCGCCTCCTGCTGTCCTCACGACAAAAGATTATTGGATTCCAAATCGCCATTACCTACACTTTTATGCACAGAACGGCCGTATATCACGCCTCAGTCTAGCACCTCAACCCAGCAACCAGCAGCAAAACACCCCATTTTAGAATAAATTTGTTGGGAACACACCATCCTAACACCGGCAGAGCTCTCTGTAGCTAAACTTTTAAGCTCCACCGGGCATTGACTAGATGCCCCTGGGGCACAGAGAACACTGATATGGTAATTCTGCAGTACCATCAGACCAGGCGAAGGTTACTCGATGGTGGGACATTGTGATCATATTACTCAAGTACGGCGGAAATAAAGGCACATATATGCATGCCTAACTCAGGCCACAAATCTCGAGTGATGGGCAGTGATCATTATATATCAAAGTACCAAACACAGAATCCGGTTGCTACAATTGAAACTGAAATAACACTGCAACCGATAATTGTGTAGTGCTTGGCTCTTTGGGAAGAAGTACAAGGTCACACCATCGCTCCGTGTATGCACATACATGTGTTAATGTGCACAAGGAGTACATGTAGGCAAGTGCTTTATTTACATCAAAGTCTAGATTTAAGTTCCCCGTACTCAACAGGATGTGCAAGGATGTCACTTAACGTCCGGCCAAGTCCGTATATATGTGTCTGAATTAATGAGGCAATAGTTACTCGGAGATTATGATACCCAAACACAACCCCAGGCTCCTGAGCATGAGCCAGAGGTCAGGTCCCATTTATCCGGTTAACGAATCCCGGCTAGAAATTCGATTTTGTACAACCATGGCAATCACTAATAACCTACCTGCAGTCCTTTAAATAGGCCCGTATCTCCACCTGTACATACATGTACTCCACCTGCACTCGTACCTGTATCCAAATACGACAGGGAAGCCCAGAGATCAACTATATGTAGCCAAGTAGCTAGTTAGCTACCGGCTTTAACAACTTTATCTACCGCGGTCGCTGTGACTAGCCAAAAATATAGCCCCTGTGAAATCGTATGGACATGTGTATTCCTTCCCATCAAGCTTAAACGGCAGGAGCGGGCGCTCCGATTCCTGATCAGTGGGTATATCACGACTAGGACGTCTTTTAGTGCACATGGAATACACAACTGCGGTCTCCCGTGTGGTGAACTAATTTTGCCTTCCAGGCCGTAGGAACCCAGTATGGGTATCACAGAGTTGCTTAATTCATCCCCAACGCGTACATGGGAGCAAATTACTTGCCTGCAGTGCTATGTACTGCAAATATCTATATGAGGTAGAGCATGGCTAGAATGCATGTATGCTCTTCAATATCAGGATAGCTTCCCCTGTCCATACAGCTGAATATCGGGGGCTGAAATTCGGGTGCAGAAAATGACATATGGTTTTCTATTTACCTGCCCTAACTGGTTGTTGGCGTTATGATAACGATGGCGTTCAATGCGGAAGAAGAGAAGACGAAGCCTGTGCTTCTATATCAACCGCAAACTATTTGGGGTCCGGTTTTTTTTTCTTTTCTTCTTTATAAGAGGCCTTATCCCGCCGGTCCCGGCCACGGAAGGGTACCTCGCTCTCACCCTCATCCTGATCTCCCAAACACTGTTAACATCCCAATGTTTTCCCTCCTAGGTTCCCTCCTTCTCCTTGTAACCGGCGTGACCGCAGTCTGCCCTATCCCCGCCATCTATATTGAACCTACAATCACCCGGCCGTTTGCGATCCAAGTCCAGAATGCCTCCTACCCAGTGGTCCACAACCGCCTCATGAATCTTTGGCAAGCAGGCGGTGGGGATCAGCATCTCTACCTCAGCCCTGCTGGAACACCTACTAGCAACCTCACTCTTATAGACGGGGTTATCACGCGGCTACCTATCAGGGCGGTCATCAATGGCGAGGTAAACTACATAAGACAAATTAGGCTATGTAGGCGGCTGATTAGAGTGATGGGTGAATAGTACACGGCGACAGACAACACCACAAAACTATTCATGACACAGCGCGGCGACCCCAGAGCGTTTTTCGATGTCGGATATGGGTGCAACCAAACCGATGATAAATTGCAGACTGAGCTGCATTTTAGGGGTCGGGGGACACTACCAGGGGGGCACATCTGTGTTAGGTTGGCGTCGGGGAATAGGTATGAGTTTAGGTACTCGCCGCCTGGGAATACTGGTTAGTGGATCCTGATGTGTGAAGAGCGGGATGCAATGAGCGCTAACGTATGGATGAATGTATAGCGAGTGAGAGGTTGTGCATCAAAGTTACGTTAGCTATCATGTTCCAGGAAACTGCAGTGGTAGAGGAGACTCCAGAGCTGGACGAATAATCAGAGCTGCTGTGGACTTGGTAGAGTATCTTCGAGTTCTGACCTGCAGCGGTCGATTATTTGATGGTTGCGTTCTGCTTGATGTACCGGGTGTTGAGGGTAAGTGATCAGAATCTGATAAATGAATGTTGCGGTGAATACGTGTATTTGTCTTATCAGATTCTGATCACTTTTCGCTACACCCTAGTACACATATACTGCTGGGTAGCAACCTAGCGAAAAGGCGAGCATGGGGAGCGAATAAAGATAACAGGGATAACATAAAGACTCCTATATGAATTTGTGTAGCTCAGCTAACGTATCATACTGTGGTACTGCTTTGGATTTTCTAATAATTTGCGAGGACTTTCCTGAAAAATATAGGTGTCGTTTGAGGGCGAGTGATTTTTTGTGATCAAACCTAACCTGATATGTGCATATGTAGACACATGACTACATGTAGATACAGGTACTGTATGTATGTATGTAGCTAAAACATATATATGCTCAGGTTTGTTGTTTGTTTCAAAGATTGGAGCCAACACTCACCTAAATGTTGATATAGAGAGAAGTTACATCGTAGACATTCTGACGGGACTGCCACCCACGCGCGCGGCCTTGCAATTGCACGAGTACGTACGGACGTGTATCTGAAGGCATCGCGTGTTGGGCATATTATACTTCCTTTATGTAAACTAGATTTTTCTCTTTCCCTTGGATCTGTATTTCCCTTGATGTGGGGGGTTGTTGATAAACAACGCGTGGCACTAGATGTTTGAAATCTCGCTTCGTCTCATGTTCTTACGGTGGTAAATTATTAGGGGGTGCTAGCAGTCTTGGTAGGGTTTAGCGACTAATAAGCTTGGACTAATATGGCCGGCGCTAAGCCACTTTTAGCGAGTTATTCTAGAGCAAACCTCAACTGGCAAGCTAGGAAGGTGAGTAGGGAAAGTCTTTACAGTGAATACGAAAAATTCGGGTAGAATTGCAGGCACCTAAATGTATGTAAAGTATGTATGTCGATAAATAGAGGTTCGTCTTCGGGGATTTAAAAAGCCTGTAACGTCGACTGGATAGAGATGATGCCTGACGCAAGTGCCATGGCAGCCATGTACTCTACATACTCTAAAAGCATGCCTCCCGGCCCCCAATCCCAGTCCTACTCCCACTCCAGCTGAAACCATCAGGCTTGAGACATGGCTTCACTGAACTGTGGTAGCTAGGGTTGACTGAGGTGGGGAAGCGAATGGCATGGCTACCGTCACCTCACCTGTTGCGTTGAACGCACAAACCAATTTGGAGGGAAACGCCGTTGTGTACCAAGGGTTATGAGACTTATGAGTGTTGGTCTTTACCACTTCAACTCTGGAGATATCCGTTTGAAGGTTCCTAAACCGATCCACGCCAGTGAACGAACTCCTAATAAAGAATAACTGACTCTCTAGACTCGTCGCGAAATTCTATATGGTAGATCCTTGAGCAGTACGGTGCGACAGGACCCTGTCCTAGCAAATTTGATTGTCCCAGGTGTATTTTAGAGAGAAAAAAAAAAGTCGGGGAGGAAGCCCTGGCCAATTTCAAGGTGGAGGGAAACGAAACGATGATTTCCCAGCTTTCCTTCCCTCTATCTCCCTCCCCTTCCCCCTCCCTCTTCGAACCATTTTTTTGCCCGATCGCCCCCATACTTCCTTCCCACCACCTCCGTACCTACCTATTCTCCCCTTCTTCCTCCCTCTCTCTGACTGATCCGTCATCAACCGCCGCTGGTCGTTCGCTGTTGTTTGCTCGGAATCTTTACTATACTTCCTGTCCCTGACGTGTTTGTCAATACGTTACGTTGCTCTAAGACATACCATACCCCCTTCGATAAACAATCGGCCAAAAGAAAAAAAAGAATAGTATTCGAACCTCGAGTAATAATTCATTTTTGTACGAATATATATATCGAGCTATCCTTTTTTTTCTTGTTGCTGCTCTCGTCACTTGTCACGCCAACTGAGACTCATCTGGTTTTACCGGTCGTCGCGCTTCACTAGTAAATACAGCTACTGCAAGGTAGCTACTGAAGCGAGAGCTTAAACCTCACTACAATCTGCAAGGGGCTACATCACCACCCGCTGCCAAAGCTCTTATCGCAAACAGACGTTCTATCTCTACATACCGAGAGCGAAAGAAAGAGAGATCTTGGGTTTTTAATGAACACGTGGGAGAAAAACGGTCAAACAAAATAGTACGTAAGATCAGTTTAATTTCATTTTAAGCTATCCCGCCCTTGCCCAACCACACAAAGGACTACCACCGCTGACCATGTCAAATAGATACACTACAATATATCCCTCACACCTCAATTAATTCTCTAAGATCCATCAGTACAATGGCTTCCGTCGACGGCTCTTCGTCAACGCTACAAAAGCGGCCTCCAACCCCCAAATCTTCCTCCTCGGCCCCTAAAGCTAACTGTGGTCCCCCTCCTCCTATCCCCGATCCCAAGAAAGACGTTCATCCTCCGCGGCGCTCCTCGCTCAACTTTCTCCGTCGTACAAAGTCAGGTGATCCAGTCCGCAAGGTCCCAGTCGTCGCCGCGGAGGCGCCGAAGCTGCCCACCATCTTCAACGGCGCGGCAAATAACGCTGCTATGCAGGCGCCACCGTCGCGAAATGGGTTTGGGAGGGAAATTAGAGACTCAGTCGCGATTATAAGCGGAAAGTTCGGTGCGGACGAGGAGTACGGCAACGGTGTAGGAAAGGCCAACCCGCTGGGTGGGTATGTGCCTGGAAGGAAGTCAACCGATAGTGTAGTGGGGAGAGAGAATACGTATGTGACCACCAGCACTGTGCCATTTACAGAGGATCCATATGCAAAGGAAGGAAGTATGGCACATAGAGGGAGGTATTCGTACGCGAGTAATACCAGTAGCAGTACTTATATCAATTCCCCAAGACGGGTCAGAAGGAGGAAAGATCCAACGCCATTCAAGTAAGCCTCTCTCTAATCTTTTTATGTTGAACCAATTGCTAACCCCTCTCAATAGTGTTCTCGTTATTGGCGCTAAAGGTTGTGGTAAAACATCATTTCTACGCTTCCTCCGTCAGTCACTCGCCCTGAAGCCTAAGCGCGGGCAAGTGATCACCGCGGATGAGAGCCCTGAAGCTCCCACACAGGCCGCCGACTTGACCGCCACATTCAATTCTTCATACCTCGAAACTGACATTGACGGCGAGCGCATCGGACTCACCCTCTGGGACTCTGCTGGCTTGGAGAAAAACCTTATCGACTTGCAGATTCGCCAGACCGTCGCTTTCCTAGAATCGAAATTCGAAGAAACATTCACTGAGGAAACTAAGGTCGTCCGTGCCCCCGGAGTAAGGGATACCCATATCCATTGTGTATTCCTGCTCCTTGACCCTGCACGCCTAACGCCGAACAACCATTACCATGGTAAAAGCGGGAGCAAGGAAGATGTTGGTGGCCTTGACAACGATCTCGATATCGCCGTTCTCAAGGCTCTACAGGGAAAGACTGTCGTTATTCCTGTCGTTAGTAAGGCAGATAACTGCACCCTCGCACATATGGAATCTCTGAAGAAGCTCGTCCGCAAGGGTCTGAGCCGTGCCGGAGTCGACCCTCTAGATGCACTCGATCTCGAGATTCCAGAGACCGACAGCACTGGCAAAGGCAACAGGGGCTCCCTCGCCGAAGTTGATGAGGAAGACAACGACGATCTACCGGCAGCCCATAACTCTATCTCCTCTGCCGGGTCCGATAACGGAAGACACGAGGAGGATGAAGGAAATTTGTCGCTGTTACCATTGTCGGTGATTTCCCCGGACTCGTACGAACCAGGTGAGCCTGTGGGCAGAAAGTTCCCTTGGGGGTTTGCGGATCCGTACGATGAGGGCCACTGCGACTTTGTCAAGTTGAAGGAGGCTGTTTTTGTGGATTGGAGAGGCGACTTGAGAGAGAAGAGCAGAGACGTGTGGTATGAGAACTGGAGGAGTGATAGGTTGGGGGCCAGTCGGAAGAAGTGAATTCTCGGAGGTGCGCGAAGGCTCGTTTACGTGAGAGGGGGCTTGGTACCCTCAAGTATTTTATTTGTGTTAGTTTCTTTTATTTTTTATTTTTTATTTCCTTCCATTTCATACTTATTCTCATATTGAAGCGGCCAGAAAGTCATTCTGGGAGTTATCAAGCGGTCATTCATCCTTTTTCTTTCCCATTCCATTTTCTTTCATTTTCTTTCATTTTCTTCGGGCTTCTGGATGGAGTTCTTTTTTTCTCGGTTCTGTCGGAGTGATGTGGGGACTGCCGGTTATCTTTTCTTGTATGTCTTTTTTTTTTATATCAATACTGTAGCTTAGCTTAACATAACTTTTATGTCCTATTTTCTTTTCTCTTCTCTTCTCTAGTTCTTGGTACCCTCTTCGTCGACTATGTTGACTTCATATGTCTGTAGTTAGTGGTTTCGACCCCCTAATCCTTGATATTGATATCTGGGTATTTTTCTTTTTTTGACAGCCACATTAGGCGGCTTATAACTATACCTATCCTTTTTGGTACGTCGAACTAAGATAAATTATGGCTCGCAATGGCCATGGTGTGATAGGCGGTGATAGGCGATGAAAAAAGGTTGTCGTGTTTGGGTATGGGTTTGATCAACGGTGCATGGCATTTGAATTTAAGCTTATCCTTATCGCCATCTCATCTTATCTTATCATTGTCGTGAGTGGGGGGCATGGGAGCTCCCAATTACAACCCCCTCATCAACTCCAATTGATTTCAATTGATATCTCGCCTTACCACGTAACCTGCAATTAAAGATTAATAAACATCTCATAAATCCAAATGACATCCCCAACTCACCACGGCGGTCCTCCCGACCTCACACCCGAAACTGCCCAGCCCCAATCCCTCTCTGAGGCGGGTATCCATGTGGAGCTTACCCACTCCACGCTCGACATCACCACTACACTCGCTCGTGTTCGCAGCCCTAAGGCTGGTGCTCTTGTTCTCTTTGCTGGTTGATAACCCCCTATTATTATATTGTGGGTTAATAGTAGCCAATTAACACTGCGCAGGCACAACGCGAGACAACTTTGACTCGAAGCCGGTCGAGCACCTCTCCTACACTTCGTACCCTCCGCTGGCGCTGCAGACGCTGCTCAAGATCTGCCGTGAAATGAGGGAGAAGCATAGTCTGATTGGGATCTCAATCATTCACAGGCTTGGAACGTGTCCTGTGGGTGAGGAGAGTATATTGGTGGCTGTGAGTGCGCCGCACAGAAAGGCGGCGTGGAGCGCGGGCGAGGAGTGCCTGGAGATCGTGAAGGAAAAGGCAGAAATATGGAAGCTAGAGACATTTGTGGGTGGGGAAGGGGTATGGAGGGCGAACAAGGATGGGGTGCAGAATGTGTAGTACCACTGCGCATGTTTAAGAAGGGGTGGAGCGGTAATGATTGTGGTGCGGGTTTTTGATGTAAATAGAATTTCAGTGGGTGCAATTACGGGCAAAAAGGTAGTGTAGAGCCGCGGGCTCTTTAAATTGAGGTAAATACATAATTTTAACGCAGAGTACATCCAAAAGTTTCCAAGTCGTCTATATCAAAGCCATACTCAAGCGTATTTGAGGCCCTGTCAGAATAAAAAGTGGTTCCAAGCTTGCGCATCCTCGCGCTCCTTCACCGCCTTCTCATGGCGCATCTGCTCCACGATATCTGGGCCCCTATCTGCTAAGCAGGCGCCCTCGCGGTGCTTACAGCAGGCGCTTGTGTGGTGCTGGTCAGTTGCCAGTGACCAGGCAGGAATTTGGTTTCTCCACCGTTCAAGCTCGTGGGGTTCAAGCTCGACCAGCTTATCCATGGGAACCACGCCCGAGTAACGTGTGATCATGTTTCGGCCAAATGTGCACAGGTGGGGTGTGCTCTTGCTCGTGCCTTCTGGGGTCCAGCTCATGATCCATGATCTCTGCCCAATCGTGAAAGTATCGCCGACTTTATTTTCAACTTGGCTACGATCTGCAGTGTCTGTACATTTAGGAATGGCGGTTTAGCATATAGAAGAAGAAGAAGGGGATCGAAATGAATTAAACAAGGGGATCGAAGGAGAAACTCACCCCACTTGAAACTTTTGGCAACCTTGTAATGAGGAAAAAACAATAGGCAAGTGGCATTCACGAACCCAATTTCGGCAGTGCTTAAGGAAAACACTTGGACTCTGGGATCCCTGCGTGCATAAAGGGTTTCTTGGCCTTTCAAGGTATCCTCGAAGAAAAACTGGTCATCCATGGAATGTTGAACGATGTCTTCTCCCAGGGGAGATGCTCCGTCCTTTTTGTGCCTGCAAATTGCGGTGGCGTGGGCAAAGATTTGCTGGCCTTCGGGCTTGTCTGTGACCATATAGTAGTGGTCGAGATTCACCTTTTGTGCTTCCCATGGCAAGCGCTTTTTGCTCTTTCCAGAGCTACTATAGCCGGGGGCCGGGGGCTGATATTCTAGTCCGATGACTTCGTTTACGGGCTTAAGCTTAAGGGCTAGCAAGGAGACAGGAACAAAAACCTGTCTTCCTTCGGAGTTGACCAAAAGTTGCGTATCTACTTTGAACGTTGATCTCTCCATATATATATATATATATATTGGCTGGTGGTGGGATGCGTATAGGTAGGCTTAACAGGATAGCTGTTTACTTATATGGTGCTTTCGCATTCATATATTATGTAGCTAGGCCATGGATGCATTTTTTTCGTTACTATACTCATGCGTTCATTAAATGGTCGGAATTCTTAGTAGGGATTTGGCTGCAACGATATCCGACCATTTAATGAACGCCCAAGTATATTATCACCTACGTTGGAAGCTCGATATGTCAATAGTAACATATCATAAGAGGATCGACAAGCCGAGCTTACAGGACGTACGAACGATACTCATATCACACTCGTACGATCCAGAACAGACAATAACAATAACCAACGGAATATCCCACCCAACGGCCTGGCTGGCAACCACTAGCCACCGTTTATCAGAGATGCGGGGAGCTATGGGGGAATAGTGGAGAAGAGTGCATGATCCTGAGGGGGGTGATTTATAGGGCCCCCCCATTCACTAGCAACTCGCATGGGAGTTTCAGCTTAATTGGCCAATCATATCAGAGCCAGTATAATCGCCCCACCCAGCGACCTGTCACGGAGGTTTGAGCCAGTCTGAATCCATATAGATCATCCAGTAGTATAGACATTTCGTGATAACCGCTGTGGGATGCCGCTACCCCTTCCTTGCCCGCCTCTGTAAGATGATCTTAGTAACGGTATCCACAGTCTAGCTTAACTAGACGTGTCACCTTTATGTGTAAGGCTCTCACCCTCTCCATCCGCCGGCCCGCGTAGTGACGGACGGATGTAAGACGTCTCGAGACTGCAAGTCGGATTGTATATATAAGTAGTGACTAACTGTAGGGCTAGCTAGCTAAAGCTTTATGCAAGAAGATCGCTAATCATGGATGCCTTAAAGTTGGATCGAGTAGGCGTTATCCCCCCCAGGTACCATTCGACGAACAGGGATTACAGGCATGCCAAAGAAACAGCCAAGATAGGTTTTTTTTTTTTTTTCTATTTCACTTATTATATTCCTATTGGCCCAAACCTCCCCTGTAAATACTAGCTGGTGGGAAGGGAGGGTATTTAAAACTTAGGCGTAAATACATACGTGTAGAGTGTTTTAGCTTTCATATCTTCGGCCACATATTTGCCATATTACTAGCTAAGTAGCTATCCCTTAAACTGTTACTTCAATACTGCCAGCATAAGAGATGGTAATATCAGGCGAGCCTCGCGCACAAGCCACAGAATTAAGACTACTTGATAAAGTTAGCAGCCTTAACAGCGCCATATATAAGGGATATATACACGTAGTACTGCTAGTCTAGAAGCTACCTATATACGCCAATATGTGCCTTTACGGCAAAAAAAGAAAGAAAAATCCGAATACCTCTGGAGATAATCTGTTACCATATTAATTCGAGATTTATATGATACACATATATGGTCCATAATTATGGACAATAGGGCAGGTTGGTGATCATGCTAGTTATTTTCTCCTCATACATATTTCAGAATACATACGTAGCTACCGATTATTTTATAATTCAAGTGATTCACATAAGCATTCTCCTATAGCTATATATATATATATAAGAGTGCACGTATCCCGACAAGTCAATACCTCTTGTGTATACACTTTACGTGCAAGAAAAATGGATTGCAATTACACTAAGGAAGGGGTTCACTAATACACTAATACACTACTACTAGCTGTAGTACTACATGTAGTTGATATTGATATTGATATCGATGTTGGTTGGCTGGTTACATACATACATGTACCCCATGAACGTGCGCATACGTACAGGACGTTGGACAATCGAAGAAGAGTCCAAAAAAGCCGAGCCAAATAGCCTATGGGCTGCATATTGTAATTAATGAATTTTTTTTTTAAAAAAAAAAAAAGAAGGAAAAAAAAAAAAAAAAACGAGCCACACGCATCACGCATCATGCATCACGCGTTATCACTCGTACGCCCCATGCATCCACCCGCCCATCTACCGGGGACCACTCTACCCAGATGCGCCAATAAGAACCACAACGTGGTGTACGTGTGGGTGGAGATATATATATATACAGGGATTGTTATTTTGTACATGTATGGAGTGCACTGGCGGCCGTCCGGCCGCTAGGGAAGGGAAGGGAAGCTAGGCCTAGGGAATAGATTTAAAACTTGGGTGTGAATACACAATTACATACGTAACCCCCGAGGGGTCCCTAAGTTTTAAAAGTGATGTAACTAACGATCGATCATATCATTTAATCCATATTTTTTTTTCTTTCGAAGTACTCATGGGGGTCTATGATGATTTACAGGGCCGGTGGAGATTATAGTTTTTTGGCAAGAGAGATATTATGAACAGCTGTTGCTTGTCCTTTTGTCGCCTTTGTTGAAATTGGTCGGAAGTTGTCCATGTTGTATACATGTAGGCTATAAAAAAAACCCCCCCCATATTAATGACTCGATTCCTGTGTCATGTGTATGATCAGAATATCTAACTTGATGTTTAGGCCTTTGTGTTGGGTTAAATTATAAAACATTAAAAATCTGGATACGTTTTAGCGTCGACGGTGCATATTGCTAGCTAGGTCAGTTACATACATCACTTTTCCGGACCCCCCGGGGTACGTTTTAGCTCTCGGGAGCTCATATGTCCGGCTATACTTTGGCCATATTCACTAGCTACTAATAGTACTGCTGGAAGACAGAAGCTACCCTAGTGTATGGCGCTACACTGTTTTGCGTGGATGGAGAGCTAGAGAAATATGACTATATTATTTTACATGGGTCAAATATGACTGACTATATATTCTACTCTACGTGGATTCAGAGATAAGGCAGAGTCAGCAGGGGTTCACTAATATTATAATAATGCACTACTAGCTGTAGTTTGATACTGATTGGTTGGTACAAGTGTATCATGATAGCTACATGTACTATTTACTCTATGGACGGACGGATTATACGTACCTATTAGACACGACCTAATTACGCTGCGCTAGCTAGCTAGCTAGCTGTTTATTAATACACGCACCTCCTACACGGACAAAAGAGATCGAGACACAAGCGTACAATAAGAAAGAAAAAAAAAAAAAAGAATAGGCCAAAAAAGCCGAGCCAAACACCATCACGCATTCTCACTCGCCCTCTACACCCCCTACACCCCCTACACCCCACCCCCTACCCCTAAACCCTACACCTACGAATCGAACCAGATCATTGCAAGCGACGCTATGAGGCCCCTCTACACGAGCAGCAGCAGCATTCCCCTCACCCACCAGCATCAACACCACCCCACCCTCCCGCCACCCCCTCCAACCTCCCCCTCCCGCCGCCCCCTTCACCCTCCTCTCCACCTCCACCCATACCGCCTCCCCCCCTCCCCACAACAACCACCTCCCCACGGCCCCATCCTCACAAACACACACCCACCCCGTCACGCCGCACCCCCACCGCACCACAACAACACTCACCGCCTCGTCCCTCCACCGCCTCAACACGGTTCTCCCACCCTCCGTCACGTCGCCGACGCGGCCGCCGAGAGCGCGGCGGCGCGCAGCGCCGTGGCAGCCGCCACGCCGCGCGTGCAGCGTCAGTTGCCGCCGGAGGGTGCGTGCGAGCGTGGGCAGCGGCGGGAGCGGCGTGGGGAGTGGTAGGAAGGGGGCAGGGTGTGGCGGTGGATGGTGTAGGGGGGATTTGGGGTCGTGGGTGGTGGGGGTGAGGGTTATGTGTAGGTAGTGGGGGGGGTGGAATTGCCCTGGTGGGGTAGTGTTAGTTTTTTGTTGTAGACTAGTGGGGGAGGTTGTGGAGGGGGGGGGGGGGAGTACGGTTACAAAACACCTCGATCCTGACGCCCAGCAGCGTGTTATGCGGCGGCGACGGGTCGCGCACGGTAAACGTTGTGATGCCGGCGATGCGGTGGAGGCGCGCGATTGACGCTGCGGCGGAGGCCGTGGTGGAGGCGAACACGGCGCTGAGGTGGTCGGCGTCCGTCAGTGGCTCCTGTGTTGTCTTTTGCGTGCTTGTAGCGGTGGTGGTGGTGGTGGTGGTGGTGGAGGCGGGGGAAGAGGTAGTGGTGGGGGCGGCGGGCGGAGAGGCGCTGGAGAGTGGGTGCGTGGCGCGGAGGGAGAGTAGCTGCGCGGTCAGAGAGGCCTTCTGGCGCTCGAGGGTCAGCAGCTGGTCGTGGAGGGTTGTGAGTGCGAGGGGTTGGGGCGGCGGCGGCGGCGGCGGGGTGGCCATGGTTTGGTTTGGTTTTGTGGGGGTGCTGTGCTGTGTTTGTGAATGGGATGGTGATGGCCGGTTTCGCGATTGTTGATTGTGGTTAGGGTTTGTGTTTGCCAAAGGTCCTTATTTCGGATGGTGGTGGTTACGCAGGCTTTTGGGCGATACCTGGATGGGGTCTGACGGGCAGAGGCTCTGTTGTGCTAGATTCTACATACAGGTGATTCAGCAGGGTCGGGGGGCACGGGTCGGCGGTGGGTGGTGGGTGGCTTGCAGGGCGTGAGTGTTTGGCAGGGGACAGATCGAGATGGATGCAGATGGGAAACACAAAGGGCCAAGGGGTAAACTACATACATGGACGTGTAGATTCTTTATTTAGACGCTGGGCAGGGGTGTGAGGCACAGAGAAGTTACATAGGTGGTCACTGCTGGGGGAGGAGGTATAGTGGCTGTGGGATATTGCACACACGGAGCTTTGGGTGTGTGTTTAGCGTGGTGGAGGTACTCTACTTGACGGTGATTGTGGGTGGGTATGGGGAGATTGGAGGGAATGTGGAGTTGGGGAATTGGTTTGGAGCAATTGTGTGGAGTAGTGCTCGAGGGTGCAGCCTCGAGTTCAGTTCACGATGAGTGAGATGCTGGCTACGTACATACATGTAGCTATGCGCAGTGCCGCGGGGGGCAGAGACACGGTGAGAGTGGGCGAGTGAGAGAGTGAGGGGGCGGGTATCGACACCTCCTACACCGAGTGAAAGAATGTAGATGGGATTAAGAGAGAGGCTCTGAGAGAGACGGGGACAGGCAGACAGAGAGAAACAGATGTAGAGACAGAAAGGAATACGCGTCCCCAGGTTACCGCCTGTCAGTCTATCGATATAACCTCTCTCTGTATCCCCTCTGACGTCTCCCTCCCCCTCCCCTCTCCCTCCCCTCCTCTCCCTCCCCTCCCCCTCTCCTCCTCCTCCTCTCACTCGCCCTTTATCCCCCCCCAAAACACACCACAGCTCTGACTCCCCGCCATCTGCACATCTGGCATCTTCCACCGATCGCCGCCCCTAACCCTCCTCGTGGCTAGCCCCGAACGAGCCCTCGCGACTAATCGATCATTGCCCCCATGTGCCGCTAGCAGCACACTAGCCAGAGCAACAAATAACAACACCAATCCCTACCGAGTGAGTCGTCTGCATGTCTCCAGCTCCCTTCGACGACGACTCCCGCCATATTCCCCTTCTCTCTCCCACACTCCCTCTGCACCACAGCAACAACCAACACCACAACGACGACCCAGACTGCTACGACGACGACGACGTCGAGCTCAAGGCAATCCGCATCACTGACCATCAGCAGCCTCGATACAGCACTGACGACGACGACTCAGACGCCTCAGACGCCAAAGGCCACGACACGACGACTATGCCCCGAAGTCGCAAAGTCCCCACTACAACCAACAGCAGTGAGGCCAAAATGAACACCTCCTCCTCCGTCGAGTACCGCCGCAAGAACGGCGCCTCCCTCGACAACGGCGACAGCACCCCCTCCAGCGCACACCAGACCGAGGCCCTTCTCGAGCGCAGCTCCTTCACCCTCGACGACGACCACGACGTCAAGCCCGCCGCCGCCTCCTTCCTCACGCTCTCGCTCGCCGACCAGCGCAACTTTGCCCTCCTCGTCCTGCTCTACTTTCTCCAGGGCGTGCCCATGGGGCTCGCAATGGGCTCCGTCCCCTTCCTGCTCAAGCACAAGCTCAGCTACGGCGAGATTGGTGTCTTCACCCTCGCATCCTACCCCTACAGCATGAAGCTCCTCTGGTCGCCCATCGTCGACGCAATCTGGTCCCGCCGCATGGGCCGCCGAAAGAGCTGGATCGTCCCCATACAGACCGTCAGCGCGTGCATGCTCATCTGGCTCGGCAGCAATGTCGACCGCCTCATGGACGAGGCGAGCAGCAAGCTGTACACGTTTACCTTTGTCTTCTTTACGCTCGTCATGCTGTGCGCGACGCAGGACATTGCCGTGGACGGGTGGGCGCTCACGCTGCTGAGCCCGGAGAACCTCTCGTATGCGTCGACGGCGCAGACGGTGGGGCTCACGGCGGGACAGTTTCTCTCGTTTACAGTGTTTTTGGCGTTTAATGCGCCAGAATTCTCGAACCGCTACTTTAGGACCGTGCCGCAGACGTATGGCCTCATGACGCTGAGTGGATATCTCAAGTTCTGGGGATGGGCGTATCTGATCATTACCCTCGGCCTCGCGGTGATAAAGAAGGAGGAGAAGAACTCTAACCGCGACGGCATTGCCGCTGTCTACAAGACAATGTGGAAGGTCGTCAAACTAAAACCCCCCGGGCCCTCCTTACCCCTTCTACCAATTAACCCCACTAACACACCCCCAGACATCCAAACCCTCATCATAGTCAACCTCATCGGCAAAATCGGCTTCCAAGCCAACGACGCCGTCACCAACCTCAAGCTCCTCGACAAGGGCTTCTCACAAGAAGACATGGCGCTCACCGTCCTCATCGACTTCCCCTTCGAGATCCTTCTCGGCTACCAAGCGGGCAAATGGAGCAGCACCTTCCCCCCCATGACGCTCTGGACATGGGCCTTCATGGGCCGCCTCCTCGCCGCCGTCCTCGCCCACGTCACCGTTGTGCTCTTCCCCAAGGACGGCGTCGTCGATACGTGGTACCTCCTCGTCGTCATCGCCGAACACGTCTTCTCGACCTTCACCAGCACAGTCATGTTTGTGGCGCTCACGGCGTTCAATGCGCGCATCGCGGACCCCGCAATTGGCGGCACGTACATGACGCTGCTGGCGACGGTGTCGAATCTCGGCGGCACGTTTCCAAGGATATTTGTGCTCAAGGCCGTGGACGCTCTCACCTCTGCTACGTGCTTCCCGCCGGAGAAGGGCGCGGTGTTTGAGCCGTTTAGTTGCGCGCTCGAGGCGCAGCGGCAGCAGTGCGGTGAGATGGCGGGGAAGTGTGTGGTGGAGCGCGACGGGTACTATATCACGAATGTGCTGTGCGTGCTGGTGGGGCTTGTCACGTTCGTGGCGTATATCAAGCCTTCGGTGGAGCGGCTGAGTGCGCTGCCGTTGAAGGCGTGGAGGGAGTATAACCCCGGCCGGGAGTAGGACGTAGACACACACATAAAAAAAAAAGTGGTGATAGAGAAGGCGGAGGGGGAGGAGGAGGAAAAAAAGGGACATTGTAAGATAGATTTTTAATATGGTTTTTCTTTTCTTTTGTTCTGGTTTTGCGGGACTGGATCGGACGGAGTATACTATAGGTAGGGTAGGGCAGGCTATGAAGAAAGGGGGGGGGGGGGGGGGGCTATAGATATTGGATACCTGGTGGTGGTGGTGGTGGTGGTGGGAATTGATGTATTTTTGAGATGCTCAATGTAAGCCTATGCTTGTGCTTTTGGCGGGGTGAGGGGAGGTGGTGTGATATGATGTGATGTGACGCGATGTGAGGTGGGGGTGCGATGTGGGGATGAAATAAGGTTATCTGGGGGGTGGTTCGGTATTTTGTGTAGTTTGATCATTGGCCCCTGGTGCCAAGGACGAATGGATGTTCTGTACTAATGCCACACTACTGTTGTTACTGTTCTGGCTACATGTATTTATTATTTGCTAATACTGTATGGATATTAGCAAAGTACTCGTATTCTTACTGAGATGAACGCTTCCGGGTTTCTTTAATTCAGTAACGAGTCATCATCTATGTTCGTAGTGGACCAGATATTTACAAGTAATTTACAACCAACCACAGCACAAGAAGCAAACCAAACCAAACCAGAGCAGAGATTTCCTTTTCCACATTGCCCCCAGCCCCACGTTAATCAAGCCGGCCAGCCATGATATCATTCCCATCTTGTATTTTTATCCACTCCACACATCCTCACATCCCCTCCCCCGCCTTCTCCCTCTCCATATCCTCCTTCACCCTCCTCCTAATCTCCTCCTTCCTCTCCTTCCTCGCCAACACGCTCGCCAGCCACTCCTCAAACTCCTCCTCGGCCTCACGCTCCTTTGCCCGCTCCGCCTCGCCAACAGCGCTCCTCCTCGCGCGCGCGCGCAGCTCGTCGACGCTGCACACGTCGAGGGCCACCATGGCGCCGCCCACGAGGAAGATTGCAAAGGCCATCGTGTTGAGCGTGGCGAGGTTGAGCGCCTGGAGGGCGTCGAGCGCGCCGTTGGGCGGCACCAGCGGCGGCCGGTTGTTGGGGTGGTAGAAGGGCGGGAGGAGCGCGAGGCGGCGCTTGGCGAGCGTGCGCCGGGTGGTGAGGATGGAGAGGCTGAGGAAGGCGCTGCCGCTGAGGAGGAAGGTGAGTTGTTTGAGCTGGCGGCGGGCCTCGGTGGGGCGTGGGACGGGGTGGAGGGGTGGGGGGTGGCTGGTGGGGGAGGCGGCGGAGGTGCTGCTACTGCTGCTGTTGCCGCTGGCGCGGGAGTGGGTGTGGGTGTGGGTGTGGGGGGGGAGGTGAACCAGGAGAGTGGGTTGAACGGCATGGTCTGTGGATGGTTATTGTTATGGGATATATAGGCGGGATTGGTGTAGACTTACTGTTCAATTGCACGTTGACTGGTGGAGGGGGAAATCTGTCTGCTTATCGCCGGCAGTGTCCCTCACGATACCGAGTTTTGAAAGAAATACCCTGCAAGGGCAGCTGACTAACCCACCCACCCACCCACCACCCCACCATCTATCCCATCCCATCCCATCCCATCCCACCCACCCCACCTCCCAACTCCCCCAACACCCCCCAACCACACTACCAAAATGTACCTCGACCGCCCCCTCGACCAACAATTCCCCACCCCGCCCCTCCGCCGCTCCCCCTCCCCCGTCGACCCGCAAGACGAGGAGGAAGAAGAAGAAGCCGGCGAAGACCCCGACCTCAGCAGTCTCCGGCGCACCCACACAACGCTGGGCTACCGCGACGGCATCACCGCCTCCAAGGCCACGCACATGCAGAGCGGCTTCGACGAGTCGTACCCGCTCGGCGGCCGCTTCGGGCTCAAGATTGGGTGGATCAGGGGCGTGCTGGAGGGGCTGTGGATGCTGGATAAGGCCGACGAGAGGGTGGCGAAGCTGCGCAGGGAGGCGGAGGCGGAGCTGCAGCTGCAGAAGGTGTTTGCGAAGGAGTGGTTTGATGAGGGTGGGGTGTGGAAGTATGGGCTTGGTGAGGAGGAGGAGGAGGAGGAGGAGGGGGAGGGGGAGGGCGTGACGCTTGATAGGGTGGTGGAGAAGCATCCGGTGGTGGGGGCATGGATGGTGAAGGTTAAGGAGGAGGCAAAGAGGTGGGGGTTGGAGGTGGAGGAGCTGGTTTATGACGGCGAGGAAGAGGAGCAGGAGGGGGGACCCAGCACTGGTCCTGTTTCTAGCTGAAGCGGTAATGTCTCCATCCCCGATAGCAATTGATTCCACTGTCAGCGAAGGAAACCTGACAAAGCATTTTAGCTCAATCATGTATATATAGATTCAGGGGGCTAATTCAGGTTTTAATAAATAAAAATAACCTACTAATCAATCATTACCGTTCTTTTGGCAATGATAAAACCATCTAATAGTCGGTTGTGAGTGATATTAGATATTTGGAATCCGAGTGATATATGATGATCCAAGTCATTTCTCAGCACAGTAGAGGGCCCAAGTGCACCAAAGTCCCTTCCCATTCCGGATAACCTCAATGTGATTATAGCAAAACAGGCCTAAAATCCACTCGCGAGACTTAGAGTCAGTACTTGAATCGAATATTTAGCTCCGGGCCTCGACTACCAGGATCCAGTCTCACATTGCTCTTTTGAAAGTGATAACGTTGGTCTCAGGTGAGAGTTTATAATTGATTGATTGATTGATTCATCAACTGTATGCAACCCGGAGGTTATGAGCAGTGTACAATCAGAACGGGACGTCAAAACAGCGAGACAAACAAAGCAGAAGCCGGAGCTACGTGGTAGAGGCCATGCAAAGGGTGTGTATCCGTATCCAGCCTAAATTATCCACCACCGGCCACATACATGTAGCCCATCCTCTCTTCTAATTCAACTCCCCGAAACTCTAACCCAACCCGACATATCCCCTTTAGATCCCAGGTTTAATTAAAGGTACAATTGACTCAACGGGTACGCCAAGGTTGAAGATCAAGTTGGGAATCTGCCTGTCTTTAAATACTGGCCGCACCAGTAGCTAGGTAGAATACATTCTATAAAAAAGCAGACAAATAAAATAAATATTTTCCAACACTACGGTGGACGAACGCCACCGACGCCCAGAAGCCACAACTCACAACCCATCACTCGCCCCCAGCCCTTCCTTGATCCCCTTACCCACCACCCACCCCGATAATCACCACTTCCTCCACTTCCCCCATACCACCCACACAAAAAAAGAAACAATACACCATACGGTTGCTGGCGCCCCCTCTATTGAGGGGCTGCGCCCCCGTACCCATTTTCCATAATAGAAAATATAAAAGATAAAAAAACATAGTACTAAACTCTGTCCGAACGGACGTGGTATTCAATACTATGGTAATCGCCAGGCATTCAGTCCTCGTCGTCCTCGTCGTCCGTATCCTATATTTAAAGTTAATAAATTTGATAAATTGTAATTCAACGAGTAGCTTACCGATTCACGATTGATTAAACACCGTTCCATTTCCAAACGTCGCTTCTATGAATATGCCGTATTGTACTACGGATTCTAACCATTTGTCCCAACTTATCAAATCACTGGCTGGCGGAATAAAGACTTCCGCCTCGTTACACTCAATCTGCCCAAAGTTGATCACCGCATCCGATCCCTTGTCTGTCTTCAGAAACCCTCTGTCCTTGACCATCACCGCAATTGACCAATCACACCTACCGATCTTGTCCAAAACGGGGATCCTAACCTCTCCTCCAATACCTATCAAACTCTTGATCTCATTTCGTAAATTCCATCTTTCCAACCCGACATGTTGCAGTGGTTCCGAGATGCTTTTGCTCCCAACCCCCCAACAGTGCTCCAACTGGTCGCCAAACATCTCGCAAACTCGACTTTCCATCGCTTCTCCGTCCTTGACTATGCAACCCGACAACCTAAAAACAAGCGTTCTCGTCTTATGACCATCCATCGCGCTCAGCGAGCTTGTCGAATAGCTGACTGTTGAAGGGTTTAGTAGTCTAAGGTTCTGGCAAGGGTTGTGATTTAGCTCAGGGTTCGTCTTTAGTCGTATAGATCCAGAGCTAGGGTCTGGGTAGTTGTAACGGGGATGGAGCCTTTCTATGAAAGGGCCGCGGGGGGGGGGGGGGCTATACCCGCCCGTGGTTCCGTAGGGTAAGTGGGACACCCACTCTTTCGGGATCAGGCAGCCAGCTTCATGTCTCTTGAAGCTATTTCAACTCTAACCACCTACTCTACCAAGGAACCAGCCAGCTATATATCCCACATACATCTTTTTTGATATAATCGTGACCTTTGCTCATAATCACGCATATATTAGGCTCTATCAAAGCTTTCTCTTGCGGTAAAGCTTCAAATGGAGGATAATTAGGAAAATACGTAAGATTAGAGCTATAAAGGATAGCTTTCTCAGATTTCTATGGCTTAGGGCGAGGCACTTGGCAAATGTGTTCTTATTCTTGTATCCGTGGGCTTATATATTGTATCCATGTCCGTCTTCTTCTCTACCCCCACCTCTCCCCAATCATCACAATCATCATCAAAACGTACATGTGCTAATCAGCGAATCTAGCACCAAATCAAACAACAAGATTGAACACCAAATCAAGCACCAGATCAGCACCAAATCAGCACCAAATTGATGCCCGAATAGAGCACCAAAATAGAGCACTAAATCTAGCACCGAAAACACCCAATTGAGCGAATTAGGTCGCTAGACAGGTAGGCAGGTAGGTAGATGCGCAGGTAGGAAATTGACGATCAACATGTAACATATCTACTTGTGTATGTACAATTGACGAATACCACCGATGCCCAGAAGCCATGGGTCACAACCCATCACTCGCCCCAGTCCTTCCTTCCCCTTACCCACCACCCACCCCCCCATAATCACCCCTGCAGCACTACCATCATGCATGCCCACCACTATCCCCCACACCACTGACACAAAAATAGAAACAATACACCAATGTCAGGGAAGGCAGTGCCTGTGCTACTGATCTCAGTTCGTTCGGACGGTTGCCAAGAGCAGTGTTGGCTTTTGTCCTGCTGTAAAAGGCTCTGATCTCTTCCTTTAAGGGTGATTATTTTTCAGCTCCTCTACAAAGCCGTCCTCTTAGCAACCGTCCGAACAAACTAAAATTTTGCGGTATCTATATCTTAAAGCTATTTCAATTATAACCACCAAGGAACCAGCCAGGTAACCCTAACCCATGCCCATACACCCATACAACTATAGCTGAACTATAGCTACAACTATAGCTGAACTATAGCTACAACTATAGCTACAGCTACAGCTACTACTGCGTTTACCATTACCACATCACTTAACATCACCTCTTACAACACACACACACACACACACATACTGCGGGGGGAAGCTCTCAAAGCCAATACCTAAACTCTCTCACACCCAGACTCTCTCTCACACGACATATTGTACTCAATACAACAACAACAACACACAGACGCTCAGATACTCAGACACTCAGAGCCACACACGAAAAGCATACTAGTTTTTGAAAAAAAAAAGTTGACTTACAACAGTTTAGTGTAAAAAAAAAAAAAAAAAAAAAGAACCAAGCAGAAACAAACAGAAAATTGGGGGAGAAAGGGTAGACTATGTATAGTATATAACGGTTTTTAGAAAGCAAATCAAAAAAAAGGAGGTTTTGTTTTTAAAAAAAAATAAGAGACAAGAATAGTTTTTCTAGGTTCAAAGTTCAAGTTCAGGTTCAGGTTTAGGTTTCGTATCGCAAGAGATGGTGATGGCAATGATGGAGGAGGAGGGGAGGGTGAGGAGGGTAGCTAGCTGTAAGCAGAGTGTATCTGTCTGCCACCAACTGAATCCATTCCACCACCGCTACTGCCACCGCCGCCGCCAAAGAAAAGAAGAAGAGAGAAGGGAGGGAAAAAAACACGGCATTCATCGCCCGTCTACGAGGACCCGTAGAAAAGTGCCTCCCCGAGATATATAACCCCAAACGCCAAAAACGCCGCCGCACCACCGAGGGTCACTACAACACACACACAACAGTCAGCCAACCAGTCTTCATCCCACACCCCCCAGAAGCAGAAAAAAAACTCACCATTCCTAACACTAATCCTACTCGCCAACATGCGCCCGCCCACCACCGCAATACCCGTACAGATGGCATGCCCCGAGATTGCTCCAATCGTCACATACCAATAATCCTGCCCGGCAGCCATCGCAATCGTCGCAATCTGCGAGCGGTCCCCCCACTCGCCCAGAAACGTCATGACAAACGTCTGCACCCACGCGGGGCTCAGCAGCAGGCCCGCGAGATTCTGGATGCCCTCCAGGCTCGTGACCCGGGTGTTTTGCGCCTTGCCGCCGCGCCCGCCGCGGGCACGCGCATAGTCGTCCTCGTCGCTGTCGGAGAGCGACGGCGAGGAGGTGGAACGGCGGAGGGCGTGGGTGTTTGAGCCGCGCGGGGAGGCGATGAGGCCGCCTTCGAGGGAGCGGGCGCTGCCGCCGCCGCCGCCGTGAGAGGCTTTCTCTTCGAGCTCTTGCTCGACTTCTTTCATCTCTTCCTGGACGTTTGCGGTGCCCTTCTCCATCTTGAGACCTTCCAGCACCATGCGTACGCCAAAGACGAGGAACAGGCCGGCGGCGAGGAAGTTTGTAAAGTTCTTTGGCAGCAGCGTGGGTACGGCGTGGCCGAGGAGCGCAGACAGGATGGACATGACGATGAGGGAGCCGAGGGCGGCGGAGAAGACGAGCAGCCGCGGGTGCTTCATTGCCATCAGCGCGGCGATCAGGAAGGTCTTGTCGCCAATCTCGGAGAAGATGATCATGACGAAGGAGAGCGTGAAGGAGTGGAGGGGCTGGGAGATGCCGCCTGCGCCGCCATCGTCGTCGTCGTCCTGCGGGGAGAGGTGGGGCTGCGCGGCCGCGGGCGGGTCGGCGAGCGTGTCGGTCTGGGATTGGTATTCCTTGTGGCCGGAGCTGGACACGGGGCCGGACGAGGAGCCTGTGTCTTCATCGTCGTCGTCGTGGTCGTGGTCGTGGCTAGAGGTTCCGGCGCCTTTCTTGAGCGATAGCTGCATCTACCGCATGTTTATTAGCCACCCACCCCTCTCTCTTCATCCACACTTCTTCTTCCCCCCACTACAACCATCAAGACCACACCAATCACAATGACAGAGAGCTAGCTACGAACCGAAGATTCATCCCCCTCCGCCGGATCATCAATGTCCACAATCTCATGCTCCCCCGTGTGCGGCGGCGGCTTCTTTATATCGACGCTGCTGCCGCCGCCACTGACACCCACCTCGCCAGTGCCCTTCTTCTTGTCCGAGTGGTCGGGGTAGAGGCCCGGGCCCGTGTGGGGCTTTCCGTCGAGCCCGTCGACGGGGGCGTCGACGGTGCCGGCGGAGGCCTTGAGGTCGGTGGCGGAGCGCGGGGGCGGGACGGTGGAGGCGAGCGCGGTGCTGCTGGTGAGGAGGAGGAGGAGGAGGTCTCGTGTTTTGAGGTGCATGGTTGGCTGGCTGGTTTGTGGTTGTGGAGCAGCCGAGTGGAGGTGAGGTGAGGGGGGGGGGTGGTTTGTGCGGTTGGTTGTGCTGTAGGTAGGCAGGTAGGTAGGATTGTAGGTGGGCGTGTGCAGGTGCGTAACGGAAAAGAAAAGAAGAAAAGAGGATGGAGAACAGAGCAGAACAGAACAGGGCAAGAAGAAGAGGATCGATCGAGGATAGGATTATGTAGATGGGGATAGACAGAGATAGACAGTCGGTCCACGCCAGACAGACAGACTGACAGTCCACAGACAGTGAGAGATCGATAGAAAGGGGTGAGTGATCGAATGGTGGTTTGCCGTTGCAATTGGCAAACCCCGTAATAGTGACTGACTGAACCTGACTGGCTGACCGGGGTTTGAGCCGCCCGCCGGAGAAAGGCGTTCCTGTGGTGTGTGTGTTTCGTCCCCTTCTTTTTTTTGCCCACCCACCCCTTACATTACCTCCCCTGAATTACAGGAGGCATCATGGCCCGTCACTCGCATTCACAGCCCCGAGTCGAAGGGGAAGGGCTGGGATGCGCACCCTGGTCCCTGGTCGGTACAGGTACTTTAGAGTACTTCCGGGTCCGTTCTAGAGTAGCTAGATGGAGTAGAGGGGCCTGTCACTGTTGCTGTTGCCCTACCTGGTAGCGGGGTTGCGGTTTCCGATCGGCGGAGAGTTGGTTGTTCTGGAAGGTTTCTTTTCGGATGAAAGCCTTTAGCACTCAGCACTAACTATATGTGCCTGCATGTATGTAATCTATATACAAACTAGAAATATTGAAACACTACCGCACACCAAACAGAATTCCACAATGATGCGGTACGAGGTTTACCCATTTCCGGTACGATAAACTACACTTACATGTAGCGTGTCAATCATCATCTAGATGTAAAAGTAGCAATCTACTCTGCAAACTCTCTTTCTACTCTAGCTACATATATGTACCTGACTCGGCCGCAGTATTGTACCGATAAAAATAGTAGAAGTACATGGTAGTAATAAAAAAGGAAAAAAAAGAGAGGAAAAAACAAAGAAAAGAAGAAAAAAACCCTGCATATATTAAACTCATACATCATACATAACAGCCTACAGTATTGCACCCTGCTTCCCTCCTTCCTTCCCGTCCGCCTCAATCCCCTCCCCCTCCTCTCCCCCACCTCTCCCCCACCACCTCCATCTCCACCACCATCCAGGCACCACGAAGAAGTAAAAAGAAAAAAAGAAGAAAAAAAGAAACGGAACAAAATAAAAAACGGCACGGATATATATATCATATCATTCTATAACCAAACCAAAACGGGCCCTCCCCCCAAAAAAAAAATCAGCCACAAATTTTAAACAAAAACCCCCGCACAACAGCAGTCAAGTCAGTGATCAGAGGAGCAACTGACCCGCACCCGCACCATTCTCACCCCCACTCCCGCTGCCGCTGCCCTTCCCGGCGTCCTCCACCGCAAGTAGTCGGTACATGCGCATCTCCTCCTCAAACTCCCTGAGCGCCCTCAACTCTACAGCACCCAACACGTTAGCCATCACCCTCACCCCTCACCCTCACCCAAAACAAAAATACACAGAAAGGCCAAACTCACCACTCCCCATAAACAAAAACCCAATCAGCCCATCCAGCCCCCCCGTCACCGCCACCACCCACGCCACCAGCATCAGCGCAAACGCAACCGCATTATGCGGGCTCCACCACACGGCCACATGGCACCCCACCAGCACGGGCAAGCTCGCCCAAAAATGCGCAATGCGCCAAAAATACTCGCCCTCCTCCCTGCGCGTGTAGCTGCGGATCAGCGCCTGGATCTCGTCGATGATGGCCACGGGGAGATAGCGCTCATACACCACCTCGCCGACCTGTCCCGCCAGCCTAGCCTCGCCGGCGCGCGCTTCGCCAGCAACGTCGACGAGCATGGCCTCGGGCGCCTTTGTGGGTGCGCGGGCGGCGGCCAGCGCGGCTTGCTGGGTGGGGTTGGGGGTGAGTGAGAGGTGTACTTCGACCGAGAAGTGGTCCGAGAGACTGGCGTAGCCGCCGGCGCCGCCTTTTCCGCCCGTCTGCGAGGGCATGCTCATGGGCTCTGTCATGCCCACGGTCACGTCGCGGACGCACGACGTGCCCGGGCTGTGGAAGACGTAGTCGAGGCGCTTTGCGTTGTGGTTGTCGTACGTCTCTGGGGACGGGAGGACGGGGCCGGGCATGCGCCATGTGTTGAGGGCCGAGTCGCAGGTGATGCCCAGGTTCTCGATGTTTGACTTTGCGGTCGAGCCTGGGGGTGAGACGGCGGGGGTGTCTGGGTACATGCTGAGCCAGGAGTCGGCGACGAGGCCGTGCGTGGTGATGAGGCGGTGGGCGAGCGATGAGGGGACCATGTTGAAGTCGCCTGCGCCAATGACGATGGACCCGCGGAGGGCGGCGCCGCGCATGAGTTTTGCGATTTCCCAGGCCTGCGCGGTGCGGTGGCAGAGGTAGGTGTCGTTGACCTCGTAGGGGGCGTGCAGGTGCGTGTTGAAGACCTCGATGAGGCGGCCCGAGGGGGTGTGGCGGATGGCGGCGCAGGCGACGCCCTTGCCAACGTACCAGTCGCCGCGCCAGAAGGCGGTGGGCCGCCCGTTGAGCGGGTAGGCGTGCATGGAGCTGGACTCGATGGGGAATTTGGACAGGATCACGAGCCCGCCGCCGAGGGCGCCCGAGAAGTAGAATTTGCCGTGCGGCAGGAGGGCGCGCGTTTGGGCACGGAGGTTGAGGTAGTCGGCGTGCACCCAGAATTCTTGTAGGGCGACGATGTCGTGTGTGGGGGCGGCGCGGGCGATGCGGAGGGAGATCTCGTGGAGGCGGGCGGTACGATGCCTGGCGATGTATTTGAGCTGGGGGGGAGGGGGGGGAGATGTGTTAGCTGTGGGGTATATTGTATGGGGATGTGGAGGGGATTGGAGTGCTTACACCCCAGCAGTTCATGGAGAACACCCGCACGGTGTCGTCTGTTGTTTGGGCCATTGCAGATATGGTGTGAGTGTGTGTGGGGATATGTGAGTATGTGAGAGAGTATGTGAGAGATGTGGGGAATATATATATGGCTGAGCGAGATGGCGTCTGTAGCTTGTGCTGGTGAGGTAGTAGAAGGTGAAGTTGAAGTGAGGTTGTAGATGTCGATGTCGATGTCGATGCCCTGGCCGGGGTCTGGGCTGAGGTAAACAAACAGCTGCATCAGGATAAGGGACTCGACTCTGTCATAATGTCCAGTGATAACTCTTCTAGTCTGGGCAGTCTCTCTGCAGATGTGAATCTGATAGCTATAGTTCAATTCAGTTCAATTCAGTTCAATTCAGCATCTCCAGCTCTCTCTCTCGCTCTCTCTCTCTCCAAACACTCCTTCCCAGTACTGCTTCCCAAGCCCCTGTGCGACAAGCAGAGCCGCCCTTCTTGGCCTGCATCAGCATTCGTTCCCTTGGCGACAACGCCAGACATTTCAGCAATTCCATAGCTATTCGCATTCACTATTCACTCTTCTCTCCCTCTCCCCCCAATTCCACCAGCACCACAGCCACCGCAGTAGATCCCCAAAAAACACAGAATGGACATCGACAGCTCCTCCTCCGCCCCCCGCCCCGAACGCGCCGACTCGCCCCCTCGTGCCCGCCGCCCCGAATTCGAAGCCACATTCACCCTAACCGGCCACACCCTCGGCGTCTCCGCCATCAAGTTCTCCCCCGACGGCAAATGGCTCGCCAGCAGCTGTACGCCCCCCCCCCCCCCCTCTCCTGCTCTCCTCTCTATCCCCTCTCCTGCTCTCCTCTCTATCCCCTCTCCTGCTCTCCTCCCCCCCCTTCCCTCCCGCCACAGCAACTAACACCCAACAGCCGCCGACAAGACGCTCAAGATCTGGCACGCCAAAACCGGCAAATACGAACAAACCTTCCACGGGCACCTGGCGGGCATCTCCGACCTCGACTGGTCTCCGGACTCACTCACGCTCGTCTCCGGCAGCGACGACAAGACCATCCGTCTGTGGGACGTGCAAGCCTGCAAGGCCATCAAGCTGCTGCGCGGCCACCACAACGCAATCTACTCCGTGTCCTTCTCTCCGCGCGGCAACATTGTCGCGAGCGGGTCGTACGACGAGGCCGTGCGGCTGTGGGACATTCGCTCTGGGCGCTGCATGAAGACGCTGCCCGCGCACAGCGACCCCGTGAGCGGCGTGCACTTTAACCGCGATGGCACGCTGATTGCGAGCTGCTCGCATGATGGGCTGATACGCGTGTGGGATGTGAGTACGGGCCAGTGTCTGAGGACGATTGTGGAGGAGGATAATGCGCCGGTCATGGGCGTGAGGTTTAGCCCGAATGGGAAGTATTTGGTGGCGGGGACGCTGGATAGTTGTGTCAGGCTGTGGGATTATCATAGGGGCAAGTGTCTGAAGACGTATATGGGCCATAGGAATGAGAAGTATAGTATTACGCCGGCGTTTGTGGTGGGCGCCGGGGGGAGCTTTGTGTATGTTCCATTCTTTCCTTGACTTTGGTGGGTGAGCATGGGTGGGTTGTGCTGACGGTGACGGGTAGCATCGCGGGCTCGGAGGACTCGGACGTGTATCTGTGGGATGTGCAGAGCAAGGACGTGGTGCAGATCCTGATTGGGCATGACGACGTCGTTCTCGGTGTTGCGGCCCATCCCACGGAGAATATTGTGGCCAGCTGCGGCCTGGATCGGACTATCAGGATATGGATTGACGAGAGCGCTGAGCTAACTACATAGCCTGTTAGTTAACTGGCTGATGACTGTATGTGTGGGGACTTAATTGAGGGTGTAATGACTGGCTGGCGTAATAAGGGGCGTTATGGGGCATAATTGGATTGGAATTGAAACGCTTTGTTATTTAATATAGGGTTTATAGAATTAAGTTTTCTCTCTCTCGGTGTTTTTTCTTCTTTTTTTTTGAGATGGGAACATTCATGGCTCATTTAGTTTTTTAATTGGAGTTTTTGTCTCCTTTTGTGCTTTGTTTTCTTCATATGTACTTTTGGTACTGAGTGTGTACTCTATGTGCAGAATTCTTTTTGGTACTGAGTACCTTCGGTCTAGTGTTCCCTTTGGTTACAGTGAGTGTATCCAGCCCCCGTATTTCCTTCCTTCCTTCCCCGCTATAGCCAAGATATCGATTATTAGCCAGTATCAAAAACCCACTCTGGATCCCTCACGTCTACAAACCCCAACCCTATCTACAACCCCCCCCCCCCCCAATTGCCATGTTGAGGTGGTTGTAACGTAAGTAATCAACAGCCAATCACAAAGACTCCAAACAATCCTCTGGAGCGCCCTAATTAGTTGGTTATACAATTATCAGAAACGACTCTAACCGTATCCGTCCTAGCACTATCTCGTGAGTGATAGCTCATGATCATGACCGTCCAATATCTACCACTTCTCTCTTCCCGCCTATCAATTATACAAGAAGCCCAACCGGGCGCTGTGTACCTACTACATACAGTACGGAAAAAACGGGGGGTGAAACCAGTACTGTATGACTACGGGATTTCGTGTATGATAATACGGGGGGGGGTTAGGCCAACGTTGCAAAAATAACACCGTAGTAATGCCGTGTTCTTACTGCATTACTAGGGCATTGAGGGGGGGGAATAACGTAGCAAACCTATATCCTCTTTTTTTTTTTTTTTTTGGTATTGTATATATACGCCCACCTAGGTACCTACTTATCTACATACCTGCATGTATGTAGTAACGGCGCGCGGATTCTATCTACGTGTACTGGCGCCGCCATGTTTCCAGTAGTATAATAGCTAGCGTCGGCGTACCCAAACTCAACTGTACAGCATGAGAAGTACACGGGTTCTTATAATATATCCTTAGAGTGTTTTTTTTATTTTTTATTTTAATTAAAAAAGGTTAATGGGGCTGGCTGGAATTGTATTGTTATGACTAGGACGTATGTTCTTGTAAATAATATTCCTATAGCGAGAGGCTGCACATGTAGCCTTGAGCCCTTCATCAGACAGAATCCGGCTTCATGGTCTCCAGAGACAAAGGAAGTCTCAGCAGAGTCACAGCTCCACGGTTGCAATTTCAACCGCTTTCGTATTGTTACGAACCCTAACCCTAGGGTTGTGGCAGCAACCTAGATAACCCTAATTAACCCTAGCTAACCCTAGGGTTACGTCGTGCGCGTTGTTGCGCTTCGTTTGTTCTCTCCATCGTGAAGTTCTCCACGGCGCGTGTGTACGTGTTGATCAATTGTGCAAGCTGGACACTCGGGACAGCTCCTCAGGCATCGTGTCATCATCAGTGTCGTGTTTACATACATCCATCTATCATCCACGTCCAGCTCTTCCTCTCCTCCATCATCACCAACATACACTTACACCAGAAGCACAAGCACAACCCTAAAACAACCACCCACCACCCCCCCCAATCAAACCAAGCAACCAAACCCCAGCCCCCCCCCAACCCCTCTCCCCCACCCCATCGCACAAGTGCAAGCGCAAGCACAAGCACAAGCACTACTAGCCAAAAACAACAACACCACACCACAGCGACGCATCACCAATCACTCGCACCCCGATCCACCACCACCACCACCACCAACCACCACGAGCACAACTAGTACATACAGCGCAACAACCACCGCATGGCAAAACCCAGCATGAAGTCACGGCGCGTAGCTCGCAATACCTCCCAGCCGCCGAGCACGACCCGTGGCGGCGGCGGCGGCGGAGGCGGCCCACGGCACCGCTCAGCGTCGCCGGGGCCTGTTGTTAGGGGCAAGACGCAGTTTAGGAGTGGGCAGCCGGTACCGGTGCGGCAGGCGCAGCAGCAGCAGACTGGCGCTGGCGCTGGCACTGGGAATGGGAAGATTCTCAGGAGGACGGCGAGAACGATCGGGAGGGGCGCTCGTGGAAGGAGAACTGAGGAGGAGGAGGTGGAGGAGGAGGAGGTGGAGGAGGATGAGGATGATGAGGAGGACGAAGAGGATGAGGATGAGGAGAGGTGGTGGAACAGACATCGGCAGCAGGTGGGGGTGCGTAGGAGTGCTAGGTATGCTGAGCAGCAGCAGCAGCAGCAGCAGCAGCAGCGCGGAAGACTGTGTAAGTGCCTTTCCGATGAATTTGTGAGATGTCCTCTCATCCTCCCAGCCCAATGGATGGGTGGATGGATGGATGGATGGACAGATGGCGGGGTGCGTGCGTGCATGTAATACGTGATTAAGCTTTGTGCCACCCCTCATGGTCATAGCTTCCGTCTTGAATGGCTGCATTGTATTAAACTTCCTGCCATCTTCTGCACTACATATTATACTACATGATATATCTTCCTCCTCCTCTCCTCCTAAAAGCACCCCACCCCTTCGCTCCTGCACCTTGCCGCGTCATGTTTGCTACATATATGATTCCCCGCATGTACCGCCTTCCTCCATCGCTCCTGAACTATGTCACAGTCTCCCGCGGCGGTCGAGGACAGAATATACCGTATATACAGCTGGCTAACAAGCTCCTCATCAGCCCTCTTTGTCCCCGAAGGTAGCGAGCTCGACGCTGAGGCGGAGAAGCGGAAAGACCAACAAGAGCAAGAGGAGCCTGATTCACCACCACCAAACCCATCAAGATATGAGCCACCCCCCAACCTTCTCCCTCGCGATGATACCGTCTCATCCATCTCCGCGTTCTCAGAATATTTCTCAACACCAGAACCAGATCTATCCAATACGCAGATAGAGATTGAGGAGCTCGATGTGGGCCTCATGCTTGAGATGTTCCCGCACTTGGACGCGCACAGTAAGAAGATATTGGACCTGCTTATCCTGAAACCCCCCACAAGAGACCTGAGACGGCTTCTCCTCGTTCCGGGCTCAAACGCATCCAAGCGTCTCCGGACATACGAGCAGAACTTTGCTGCGTCCCAGATGGCCTACGGAACCTCTGAATACATCTCTGTACGCCAAGTCGAGAGTGCTTTGGGCGGCGACGAGAGCTTCCGCCCGATCCTCCATGCCTCCAATCTCTCCATTTTGGCGGACGTCGCATACACCAGCCAGGGGTCTGGCGATAGCACTTTCGAGAAGCTGAAGCAGATCGAGAGCGATTTCCCGGTGCAGTTTGGCGACGTTGTCCGGAACGTTAACTTCCAGGCTGCCTTGGACCTCAGAACACAGTACTTGGTTTTGGCGCTGGTGAACAATCAGGATACGGATGGCTTCAACCCTGATATGTGGCTGAAACTCATATTTTTCGATGGTGATCTGGCCGTCAAGCGCTGGACAGAGATGGAGGATGTCGACAACTGGGAGACACGAGTTCTCGAAAGGGTGATGAAGATCAGGTCTACCTTTGCACAGAAACCGCATGAGGACCCACTGGACGTTGCCATGCTGATGGACCTGTTTCCGTGGGACGACTTTGTCAAGAGGATCTCGAGCTACATCAAGATCCGCTTTTCCGAGCTTGAAAAGTTACGCGCCGGCAGGAGCGTTGAGGACTTGGTTGAGAATGCAAGGAATCCGCAGTTCGGGGATGTTAGGGAAAGGGATCTTCTGGATGATCGTGAGATCCCAGAGACATTACCAGGCGGTACACCCGTAAAACCCCGCTCAGCACGTACTTCGCAAAAGCTGCCCGAAGCCGAGCCCGAAGTAGTTGCTTCGACTGCGCCTGTAGCGGCGGCCGCCGCTGATTTTGAGAGGTTAGTTTAAGATTTGCATTCTTGCTTCCTGTACCCCTTCCTTGGCAATGCGTTTTTCACTCCATGCTAACAACAGCCCCCGCCCTTCCCTTAACAGCTTTGAATCGTATAAACTCAGGAAAGAGCAGCAAGGCCGCGGAAGGCTGGAGTCGACATCGATCGCTATCAACGCAGCACAGATGAGAGACCTAAAGAGGCGTAAGACAATGCCCGCCCCGGAAACAGCACCGCTCGTCAGAGGCACGCCGAGAGTGGCAACCTCGCTGGGTTTCAAGGACGCGGAGGCGATCACCCTGGAACAAGTGAAATTCTTAAAGTGCCTGAAAAACGCACCAGAGAAAACCCCTGGAGGAACGGGGCCTTCCAAGCAGCCGGAAGCCGCCGGGGAGGCTGTGGTCTCTAAACAGGCAGAAGCACCTAAGCAAGCGGCGGCTGCCAAAGAGGTGGAAGCTTCCGAAGCGGTGGAGTCTGGTGAACCGATGGAAAATGCTCAGCCGCTGGATGATGAAGGCGATGTAAGCAATCCTGTACGGTGGATGACCGCTATCAAGAAGGGGAAGGAAATAAAAAATAAGGAGAATGATAAGTCAGTGGCCTCGACTCTCCCTCCTCCACAGCAATCTCGCCTCATGAAGAGAAAGCGGTTCATCGACCCCCAAGAAGGCGCAACCCGCGTCTCCCAGATCGACGACGGCAACCACGGAGCGCCCGCGAAGCGGCAGCAGCTCCAAAAGGGCAAAGAAAGAGAGGTCATTCCCGAAGAGGTGGAAGAAAGCAGGCCCGCATTTGAAACCGAGGACCAGGAGGAACAGGACGAGGATGCAGACATGTACCAAGTGGACTCGAGGAAAGAGGACGAAGAGAGGATGAAGAGGAGCAGAAAGGGGCTGCCAGACATCGGTCCTTCAAATGCTGCTGCTGCTCAAGCGCCCGCTGCCTCCGCCGCTCCAAGAACATCAACCTCCTCCTCAAAGGCCGCAGAGCTGCAGAACGGTGCCAAGCCGCGTAAGATCGCGCCAATGAAGGGTTCCAGGAATTCCAAGGGCTCAAGAGCTTCTGGGGGCACTGAGGCATCCAGGAAATTGTCAGGTGCTGGTGAGAAATCGGATGTGGACGAGAATAACAGCGAGGACGAGGAGTATGATGACGAGGAGGAAGTGGAGGATGAATTGGAAGAGCTCGATGACGAAGATGAGTCCGTCAACAATGAGGAGAGGCGTGCGGCGCTCAACCAGAGGGTTGAGAGAATAATCAAGAAGGATCTTGCGAGGCAATCGAAGCCAGAGCGCCTGATTAGGAAAAGACAGCCTTGGGGACGGAAACAGACGGCACTCTTGATCCGGATAATTGGGGAAAGGGGTTGCAAATGGGCGGAGATAAGAGATGTAAGTCGCCAGTGGAATAGGCGGAGGTGAAAAGTTTATGTGGACGATGAGATTACTGACCTGTGTGTGTGCTGTAGATGAACGTTGCTGAATTTAGCGGCCGGTCGAATGTCCAGCTTAAAGATAAGGCGAGAAATATTAAATACGACTACCTCAAGTAAGCCCCCCCTCTCCTCCCCACACCATCTACACCACGGCCTCGTTACTAACAGCGTCACAACTAAACAGAGCAAGAATGCAACTGCCTCCTAACTTTGAAGACGTCACCATCAGCAGGACCCAGGTACAGACACTGCAGCACATGGGCATCAACTGCGACGACTACATCTGAGGGGGTTTCTTAATTAGTTAGTTGTATCATCATGCTGCTATAATTCCTGGCGTTACTTTGTTTTTCCTATTCTTTTCCTGGGCGTTTGTAACTTTTGTACCTTCACTATCACGTTTACTTTGTTGTCTCTATATCAAACTATTGGATCAAGTTTTTTTTTAGTGTGTAGTAGGTAGGGCCTTTTGGGGGTTGGGATGTATACAAACCTTTTTTTTTTTTTCCTCTCCTTGCGCTTTTTTTCTTCTTCTTTTATTAGTTATTTATTTGTTCTTAAGCGGCGGCCCTCTTGGTTGTGGCTTCCTCCTATTTTCCTTTTCCTTTCTTTTTCCGTAGTTGGTTTCTCAATTAATAGAAACCACGGAGAAAAATATGCGGCGGCCGCTTATCTTATGGAGAGAAAGTGGGGAAGAAAGAAAGAGAGAGAGAGAGAGAGAATTCGAGATGGCGCGTTAGTATTTACTTTCTCACGCAGAGGGGCAGGACCTCTCTTGATTGCGTCTTTGTTTTTGTTAATTTCAATTGCCCTTGACCCGGGCGGCTCGTCTTGTCGGGCTGTACCGTTCATAACTACCGCTACGACTGCCATTACTTCTACTATTTTACTCTTTGATCATTTCCCACTACTTATTTTACCGGCAGCGTTGATTACTGAAAAGTATGTATAAACAATTTTGGTAACAAGGATCAAAAAAAAGATGACATGACATCAGCACCGTTGGTGAAGGGGTATCATAGTTGCCTTCCATTACACAATGACAGCAACTGGGAAGGGTTCGAGTCCCTTACGGCGCATTCACTTTTTTTTTTTTCCATCACTTTTTTCCCTTCCCCTATTCCCTGGTTTATATTTACACCCGTCTCTTTTTGTTCGGTTGGATTCTCCTATTGATACAAGTTCGCATACACGGCTCCATCATGAGGTATCACTCGGTACGGTTTTTCGGGCCGAAATGGCCTTTGGGGACAGTAGTGGATAGAGCTAAGACCATGGATGGACAGGCAATATGTGCAGACACGCTAATAAGCAGGGGGAAAACCATAATCCAAAAACTAAGAACCTTCCGCCAAAACACCTTCTAAAGCCCGTATTATGCATATATATACATGTGACTAAAGTTCACTAGTATTTTAGTGTGCTTTGGCGCAAAGATGGTGATCCATGACCAAGAGCTATAGTGAGTACGAAGCATATATTTTTCTTCTACACATACGTACTCAAATAATAAGTACATATACGTAGCAATCAATCAATCTTTTATACGGCTCGTCATGTAAATACAACCAGTTGGGAATTCCAATAACACCGGACCACCCCGTTTAATTTTTCCCCGATCAGCTCTTCCCCCATTCACGAAGGTTCTTCTGGGCCCTTAGGTCCTTCGGGCTCGAACTCTTGATGGCACGAGAAGAATGAGACAGTACTTTCTGGGCTGCCTGGTTCCTGGTCGTTTTTCTTTTCCGGCTGCAGGGCACTGTCAGGATCAGGACCGGGGAAGGCCTTGTATAGACCCTGCAGAGGCAGCAATGGGGGCGTGTTTCCCTGCTTTTATTTCATTAGCGTTTGCCGAGCCGTAATGTTGTCGTTCGAAAACTCAATAATAGAAGTGCACGCAGTTTTGATGTCAGTTATATCATTCTTTCTAGAATCAAATAAATTGGTCTCGGTCATGCCTGTAAATATATAAAGAACCAAACAAAGCGAGTATGATCATTAAAACTCCCAAATAAACAAGTAACGCAAGCCGAAAATCAGGCATTGAGTCCCCTTCAAGACCACAACGCCAAAAGGGAAAAAAGGAGAACAAAAAGACGGAAATACAAATAACATGCATCGTGTCAAGAGGAAAGAAGCAAAAAGATGTAGAAAATTCAGTTTGGATGGAAGTAACGACTCCTCACCGCCTGACTGAGATTAGACATCCTGCTTGCCATACCGCCAGCTTGCATAGTGCTTAGGTACGCTTCCTCCATTGCCGATTGTGTAACGCTGGCGTCTAGTAACAATCAGTAAAAAAAAATAAAAAAAAAAATAGGGCTACCAAATGATTGGCATACGCACCAGAGAGATCACTAAAACTGCTTCCCATACTAGGTGAATTTGGTCCGGTGGATAAACCTGTACTATCTACCGGCAATCGTCTAGGACTTCCCATGGGTGCTAGAGGCTGCTGTATTCTTGACCTTCTAGCTCTAACTGTACCCTGGAACTCCGACGATGGGTCAACGCCAGTTCGAGAGCTGGGCCGAACAGATTCCTTCCCCTTTATTGTACCAGCCCCAGAGGTTCGTCGCCTTAGTGTCACGGTGCCTGTCATTTGGTCATCAGTACCTGCAGCGGGCTTTTCGCCAGGTGAAAATGGCAAAAATGCCGGTTCTTCATCGCCATCATCCTCATCAGAGCTCTCGCGAGAGCCCTTTTTATTGAGAAACGATGGAAGCCTACGAAAGAGCCGGTTTCCACCATCGTCATCATCATCAGACGATGCTGATGCTGTAGAAGACTCCGTATAATCCTCAGATGCAGATGACGGGTGTTCTGGGGAACGACTGGGCGATGGGTCGGGGGGAACATGATTTGAGAACCGGTGACTAACTGGCGGAGGCTGTACACTGCCACGAGTAGTCGTAGACGAGCCGGTTCGTGACATTGGCTGTGCAGAAGCTACGGAAACGTTAGGACTCTGCTATCTACATGTATTCATATTGGCTAGGGTCCTTACGCCTATTCGTATTAGTCGGAGTTGCTGGGAGGGCGGGTGTGAGTCGGGGAGTAACAACTGGAATAGAGCGCACTGAAAGAGATGAGTGAGTCCTGGGCTCTATAGACAAGGCTCCCTATCAACGGCCATTTCGAGATAACTCCGATGGCTATTGAGAAGTGGTATAAACTTACCTGTACCAGCTGTACCAGTTCTAGCCATCGGGGCTCCTCCCATCACAGCCGGAGATTGCGGTCGCGAATATGGGGAGCTACCAGCAACATTCGCAATATTGGTATTCAGAGCAGATGTCCCTGCCCTTCTCATTTGAGCTTGAATCTGCGAGAGCTCCCGTTCATAAAGCCATGCTGCCTGCTGAAGTAGGAATTCTCGAGATACTTGAAGGTCTGTTGCTCTGTTACAATATTAGTACGCCCAATTCTGCCCCCAATCTGGATTACTAGTGAGCTCACAGTTCATTCCCTGGATTGTCATATTAGCCATAGATAAATTCAGAGAATTTGAGAGAGGGGAAACGTACAATCAATATCCATGCTACGGCCAGCTCTCGAAAGAACCTTCCACAAGTACCTCTCCTTTGCATCATTCCAATCAACCTATTTCAACAATCAGTACGTTTGTATTCTAATTCTCTGTGTGCGTGGCATATTGATACCCACCTGTGGCGGATCCACGAACCCATTCCTTTCAAATGGAAGTCGTATGTAAACGACGTATCTCTCCTCGGCCGGTGGCTGAGAGATTACTGGAACTTGACCACGCCTGCTACCCTCTCTATCACCTCTGAGCGAGTTGGCACGCTGAGTTGGAGGAGCCATATTCACCGGAGAAGAAGCTAGAGCTCTATTCAGTGGCACTCCGCCACCAGCTCCGCCACCAGCTCCCCCACCCCCTCCCCCCCCTCCAGCTCCAGCTCCAGCTCCAGCTCCAGCTCCTCCGGGCCCTCCGGACCCTCCAGTTCCACCAGATCCCCTAGAAGAAGTCTGACGGGGCCCAAGGTGTCCAATCATTCCTGCTGCGGCCTGTGTGGTGTTCTTGATGATATTCGGAAGTGGTACCACAGGCATGGGGCTTTGTGATCGCGTATAAACAAGCTTTACGTCACGGTAGACGGAAGATGGGCCTTCCAACCAACTGCGCGAACGTACGAGGCCCAGGAAATAAAGCCCGATACCCTTTGGTGCGACGTAAAATCTCGCTAAATGATTCTGTTATCTATTGATAGACAAGCACGAACAGCATTGCGAGTTGAAACGCGACAGCTAGAGGCACGTGGAGGATAAATTGACTTACTAATCTTGGCAGCTTTGTACCCAAACCCTACCCTACCACAACACTGTTCAGAATATTAATCAGATTAGAGTACCTACATATACGCACATATGATCCACTACATGTAGGCCATGTAACCCCGCACTTTAGTTCTTATCTACCGGCAGTCAGTCATCTAGTCTAGTTCTGGGGAAACGTTGTATGCGTGTATGCCTGTATGTGTAAAATCTCTCCGGTCACAGTAAATCACTCGTAGCCGCGCATAGAGCGAATCGGCTCAGGTTCGCCCTTAATACAATTTTCCTCTGAAGTACATCATATAAGACATGTACGTGTACCCACAGTCTCGTTCCCAGTCACACTTTATGGTGTCAAATCAAAATAGGTCTAGGCACGAGGCTATATCGGGTACATATATAATTAATGCGTGGTATGTATGTATGTACAGAGTCTGGTAGAATTATTGCGGAAGTCCGAACTAAAAGAGTAGGTTTCTTGGTCCGTGCTTACTGCAAAAATTCCTTTAAGGGCCAATAGGACTATCGGGTCAGGGGAAAACCCACTTTCGCAATAATTCTACCACCCTCTGTACATACATGTATAGTTCTAGGACAGCCGTGACGGTCAGGCGGGCGTAGCAACGGGTTTCGACACCTCCCGCTACCACCCAGCAACCACAATTGACCCTTTGGAGAGCTGGTTTTTTGTATAGTTATTCAATAGTAGCTAAATAAAGATAATTGGACATTTAATATCTTGTATACTAACCCCTTGTTCTTATAATAGCTCAATTCTCCTAGGCATGCTCTCAACCAGGCTACCAAATAAACCATCAGGTAACAGTTCCCAGCAATGAATAAGAGCCTCCTCCATGAGGGGCTTAATTACTTCAGGTGATCTAGTATCATATACTAAATGGGGGTAGTGTTGACGGTAGAGCTTCTTGAGGTGTACCCAAACATGCTCAATGAGGTTTAAATCAGGTGAATAGGTGGGCCAGTCCTCAAAAACATCAACCCCATGCTCCTCCAACCATTGAGTAGTAAGACTGGCAGTGTATGCCCTAGCATTATGATGTATGAAGATTGGCCTGATACCCTTCTCCTGTAGCTCTGCCGAAAAATCCAGGAGACAGAACGTTGTCCTGGGTTGTGAAAAAAATCGGTTGCGACGCTGAGCCTGACCATCACGACTGGCATCGCGCTGTACGTATAGACTCCCGTGCCAAATATATCCGACTCATCAAAAACAACTGCTAGAATCCTATACAGTTTCCGAACGATTAACGGAGAAGGCCAAGAAAGAGAAGGCTATAAGATGCTCAGAATATAAATATGTATGTACATTCGAGCAGCGTGAATTGTGAACTTATGTTATGCAACATTGCATTTTGAACTAAATGTAAAGTGGAACTGGGACGAGCTTGGTTAGATAGAAAGCAGCGGTGTGGAGTTAGGAAAAAAAGAAAAAAGAAAAAGCTAAACACCATATTTTGACAATTTGAACTAATGAAAAAGTACTTATATATCGTCAATCATATCATCACTGTCGTCGTCCCCCGAATCTTCCTGGAATCTCGGTCTCATCTGGGCATTATATCTCCTCGCGGTCACCTTTACGTCCCTGCTCGGTAACCTTGATTTTCCACCGTTCCAGGTGTGTAAGGTCACTGTTCCTGTCCTGAGTCCATACCCATTCCAACAAGTAGCTAAGTTCCTTGTTAGACACCCTTTTCCTCAAAATGAAAAGACATGAGAAGTAATCTGGTGACAAACCTGCTAATACAGGTGCGCTAGGATGCCAGCTGACATCCCTTACACACGTCCTCCATGACGCCCCAGAGCTTGATCCCTCGTCCCAATCGCGATACCAGCTATTATTCAACCTTTCATCTACTGGTCTACTATTCATCGTGGCAGCATTGACATCTATCTCGCCAGCAATCGTTGCATCAAGATTGTAAATTTTGGCTTTTCCATCTGAAGAACCAGTATAGACGTATCGAGATCCAGTTGAGGTGGGTGGTGAGAAGTGGCATCGGATCAAGGTTTTAAGGATACTATGCCCACGATACGTAACCAAAGAGGAATCGTGTGGTAGCTTTATAGGAGGTTCCCGATAACTATTTGGGGGTTAGCAAGACTACATTCAAAGGTAATTTTGGATGGAAAAATGTCAGCCTACATCTGCGAGCGATAGTCAAATCCGCTAGCGTAATTAAATTCAGGTAACCCATCAAATTCTTTAGGATCCATCATTTTCCTGCGCAATCATTAGCAATGCACTCGTATCTTTGATTCAAAGCAACCCGCCTTATATCCCACAACTTCATGGTCTGGTCTTTCGCGTTTGAGAGAACATATCTTCCATCTCCTTTGCTATCCACATATGTTAAACCTTCCGTGTGTCCGGCAAACACACCTACCTCCCGCCCATCTGCCATACTACGCCGATCCCATACTTTGATTGTAGTATCATCGGACCCAGAGTAGAGAATATGAGGGGAACTTTGATCTCCATAGCAAACGGCGTTAACGTCTTCCTCATGCCCTTGAAGCTTGAGAATCGGCGTACGGGTCTCTATGTCATATACATAGAGACAACTGTCGCTTGCCCCAGCTACAATTTCACGACCATCACCAGAAAATCGAACAGACCATATCTACCAGGTGCACTCGAAATTACTTCATGTTCTCAGGATTTTTCTTGAAAAGAGGACTTACACCATAACGAGGATCCATAACATTCCTGTTCCCACGTTCTCCGTGGCTTAGCTCTAAAGGAATAACTTCATTATTACCAGGGTTTGTGTTCGCCATGAAAACACAGCTTGTTATGCTACTATAGGCTAAGTGGTTGTTATCTGGAGAAAGAGTCGCATCGGTGATGGTCCATCTTCCGCCAATATAATCCACAGACTTATAATATTTCCATTCGTATGGATTTGAGGTATCGTACATTCGTACCTGGAAATCTTGAGAACAGCTGTAAAAGAAATTCCCATCTTCCGAAAATTGGCCAGAGTAGGAGCGATTGTCATAATGGATGATAAAGTCTGCTTCACTTCTCGGAAGCATTGACTATAAGCGTTATGAATTAACGCATGCCATATTAGTGGTCCGGAATATCGAAAAAAATGAACTCACTTGTGCCATCAATTGGTTTAAAATTCTACCTCGTTCTCCAAAGTAGCTCCCAATCTCTCTTTCGAGTAATCGTCTGGATAGCGTAAAGTCTTTAGTTGGTTTTGAAACACCACCAGCCCCGTAGCTTTGCAACTCATTCTGCGAATATCCGTCAGAATAACTTTCCATATCCTACTCAATCCCTGGTATAATAGGTGCACCAACAGATCCAAAGTCTCCTGACCTCATGAGTTCTTGGCCAATCGCACTCGGCACTGGATCGAATTCGCTATATTGGGGAGGAGGCCGGCGGCGCGGGTATCTATCTATCTCAACGAATGCGCTGTTTCCACTGCTAAGTCTGAATATCAAATTTCCGTTGAACGGAATTCGTCCTTGAAGTAAGCGTGCAATCTGCACTGCTCTAGCTCGTGTATCAATTTCGTCGTCGTCACCATCGTCATCATCAGGTTCCTCTTCGCTCTCCTCATTCTGGCCTTCTGTTGCATCTTCAAATTCAAGCACATCTGCGTACAATTTTCATTAGACGAATGAGGATTCTCAAAATGCCTTTTGAAACAAATAAGAATGAGTTCTGAGACCGTGGCAAACCTCTTACCTTCATCGCTGTCGTCATGGTCATTAGATGTCTCATAATCCATATTATCATCCTCCGGATCAGTTTCGTTAGGACGAGTCGAGAGTGAGTTACTCATAGCGTATGCAAAGTGGTATGGAACAAAAATAATAATGGGAGCTTTAGGAGTTTAAGTAGTAAATGTGGGGAAGAAATACATGCTGTATAGCTAGCGGGGAATTGCCGCGTCCCGCCGTGAATGGTGACGTTCTTATCTCCGCCTAACTCCCTTTGATGCTGATTGAGAATGCCTGTGTATAATACGAGCATCGAAATCAATGATAGTCACCGGAAACTACAATAAAAGCTGAATTTCTCGTTAAAGAGCACTCTTATGGCATTTATAGAGCTCTATGTGGTTAAAATTAGCTACCGGTATGTATTCAGCTCTTGTAGAGTTAGTCTTAACGATGCATGCATTTTTCCGGGGATCCCACATCCCCGGCGGAGAAACCACCTCTCCGATCCGAAAGACTGAGCGCTCCTTAAGCGAGTGCACCAAATTTGGGATTGTCGGGTTTACGCTACATGATACGCGTAAAGTACATACCAACAGAGCGGGCATCTTACTTTGGCCTACATACGCGTTAGTGATGATAAAACTACATTTACTTAACTTGATATCGAAGTCGTGATCCACGTATGTTAGATTTAAGAATGCGCCCCTTGCGCAACATCAGTGTTTCAGGCAATGGAAGCAATCAATTCTAGAAGCGAATATTCCACGGCGACATTCTCTGCCGGGAAATTCTCCCAATAGAGTAGATTGTATCAGGACCTTGAAGCGTTTGTCATGCGGTAATAACAATACAGAATATACATATTATGTCTGTCCCTCTTATAGATAAGGTGTAACTCTTTTGATCTCATGAGCCCACCGGGTAAGACGCGACTGTTAACACACAGGAAACGGCTTGCGGGACGAAACGTGGGCTCATCGGCAATTGATCCGGACCTAAACCCCAAGAGACTCTGGTTCTCAATGGCGCACTCGCTAGACGCGTAGAAGAGTCACCAACTTTTTCCAGATAATTCGAAACATGATTATCTCAGGTTTTCAGAATACAGATTAGTGGAGAGCCTAGAATTGCGGTCCGCCGTTGTTGCTGAGTGATGGTTATTTTTTGTTAGCCCTGACCATTGCCCTTGCTCATTTCACGTAATTAATAGTAGAAAAGTACGCGAATTTTCTCCACTTTATGCCGTAGTCAGTGCACAGGCGTTAGTTGGTTCCGTTGTGTCCATACGAAGATCAATGCAATCGTGTTAAGTACTTATATCAGCCTACGCCCGCGACTCCCCTGACGTGCCTTTTAACTCTCCCTACCAGCACCTTCCTTACTCCCTTCTCTCTCAACTTCTTCCTACCACCATCAGATTGCCAAAGTATCGAATAAAACACCAATCTTCAATCTTCCAAAATGGTTGCCCGCGTTCAACACCCTGCCCCTTCTTTTAAAGGAACTGCCGTTGTCGACGGAACGTTCGCAGGTCAGCCAATCCATCCAGCTATCCATCCAGGGAGCTCAAACACCCTTTTTCCAGTCAATTTCAATCTATTAATATATCAATGGTTGTATACTAATATCATTGATGGAGTTTAGAAATCTCGCTTGAGGATTACAAGGGCAAATGGCTCGTTCTAGCTTTCATCCCCATGGCATGGACATTTGTCTGGTAAGTCTTCAGTAATTTATAATTGTGCTATGTTTAAGCTTTATCATATCACCGCGTTGAAAAAAAAGCATTTACCGGACTAAACTGACTTGTGATCGTTTGGACATGCAGCCCTACTGAGGTTGGCCAATCCCGTTTCCACTCCACCGATTCGACCAATTCTGATCGAGACTACGCATTACGTTGAACTAACACATCCACAATAGATTATTGCATTCTCAGATGCCGCAAAACAATTCGCTGAACGCGGAGCTTCCGTTGTCTTCGCTTCCGTTGATTCTGAATATAGGTGGGTACTTTATATCCTATTGAGTCGGATATCTCCGTGTAACCCACATGCACATCCAAGTTACTGACTCTAAGGTTTGAAGTCTTCTCTCATGGGCCTCAACAGCTCGCAAGGATGGAGGCCTAGGAAGTGTCAATATTCCTCTTTACAGCGACAAGAACCACAAATTGGCAAAAGATTACGGTGTTTTGATCGAAGAGGAGGGCGTTGCTCTTCGCGGTCTTTTCATCATTGACCCCAAAGGAACCATCCGCCAGGTAAGAATATCCCGATACAAGATGAATTTGAATTAGTTTAGAGGAATTATTATTCACATTTTACCATTTCGCTAGATCACCATCAACGATCTTCCAGTTGGGCGCTCAGTTGATGAAACAATCCGTTTGGTAGACGCTTTCCAGTTTACAGAAAAGGTATATTCCACCAGCTACTGAGTTTAGGCTAAATTACTGACGAAATTATAAAGTATGGCGAGGTATGCCCTGCCAACTGGAACACTGGTTCAGAAACAATCAAGGCCAATCCCAAAGAGTCAAAGGAATATTTCACTAAGGTTCATGGTTAAATTGTACTTCAAAATGGACTGAACTGTATTTTTAACTTGGCGAGGTAAATCATGAACTGTTAATAGGTCAAAGACAGTGGCATGCAAAATGGTGGGGCTTGACGTCGATCGGTCATCTATAGATTAGATATCGATTGCATTCGTCTGCCTTTCTTTGTTGTTTCGTAGTAGAATTTAGTGGTAGTAGAGTTGATTAATACCAAGCTTTTGCCGAGTTGGCACAGCTCAGAACGTCCTGATAGTCTGTGTGTTCAGAACGTTGCATAACACTTACCCAATCAAAGATTTACATGGTGCGCTAGGGCATCTGTATTGTTTGGCAGATTATTGGGATAGTCGGGAGCTCGGAAAGTTGGGTTACTCAGTTACACGAATCGCATAGATTATTACAACAATTCAAAAGTCAATAATCTGTCAGATTACTACCAATCACTCGAATTGTTGGCTTGTCTGAACAGGCCCTTGGTCTGAATCGCGAAATTTTTATAATGAAAATAATATAATTCTCGATACTCTCCAAGCATGGCTCAACAAACATCCAACACGGCAAACTACATGAGTGTAGGCACAACAAAATAAGACCCTAGAAACGGTAAGGCTGGAAGTTACCACAAAGAGCGATGGAAAAAATAGAAATAAAAGAGTGTCCCATGAAAGCGAAGAAATAAAAGTGTCCCATGAAAGCGATGCACGTGAGGTTCGACGAATAAAGGAAAGAAGAAAAAGCAAGAATGAAAAGAGTGCGATGACATGAGCAATTTCCTAAATGTTTGAAAGAAGTCAAATGAGAGGTAGCAACGAAAAGAAATTCATAAACCTAATTCCCTAATCCTAGCCATTGATCATTGATATCTCCTCAACTCACAGTTGAGAAGCGGTTTCAGAGAGCCAACTCATCGAGTGAGATTTTATCCAAAGCCTCACTACTGATGTTGCCGTCGGTTCTACGGATATCATTGATCCATTGAGGTATACCGGAAGAACCACACTCATCGCTATCGGAAGTGTGGCTGTTATGCTCTTTGGTATCGGTATCGTATCCGACGATTTCGTCTTCGTCGGATTGTTCACTGTAGTCGAAGTATTTGTAGGCGCTGCTGTCGTCTGAACTCTCTTCTACTGGTATAGTTTCAAAACCAGCAAAATCGTCTGCAGCTGTATTATGGCGATTGGGGATCACCTGTGTGTAACGTCCAACCTCTGAGACATGATGATATTCGTTTTCGCCCAAATTTTCGTTGTTGAAAGGGTGTTCACGATTAGCAATTTTGCCCAGAATTTCCCCAAACAACCATGGAAAAGAGATGAGCGGCATCGCTTTTATATCTTCAGGAGTAAATTTCAGGGGCTCTCCTTCAACATAGCGTTCGCGTCTCTTTCCTTTGGCTTTCTTTGCTTTTACATCATCCAGTCCCGCATCCAATTCCTGCTTGGCCACTGTATACATAGCCACGACGAATGGCCCGAGCTTCAATTCGTCGCTGCTACCAACCTTGTGTATAACAGCCTTTTGCCAGATTTCCTTCAAGCCATTGCGAATATTCCCAATCTCTTCATGGAACTTGTAATCCCCTGCAGCCTGCGAATGGTGCATAACAAAGGTCGAATAGACCTCGAACTCTGTGTAGATTTCGTGTTGGGCCATGATGCTATGCACTGCCGCATCATAATCTCTCTTCAACTCCCTTGCTGCCTCGAGAATCTCTTCGCCAGGAGTATAAGCGTTCAATATACGCTCATCGAATTGAAGCTCGTAAGAAGGCACAAAGTCTATCTTCTCCACCATATCATACAACTGTCCAAGAACTTTGTAAGAAGTATAGCTCTTCTCCTTCGCTTTCTCCATGAAGTGAGGATACTTTCTGATCCTCAGGTAGGGAGGCATGTCGGCCGGTACCCCCGTCTTGACGTAATCCACAGCGTCGGAGTGCAGTTCGGCAAGTTTTAGACCTATCCAATGTCAACGCCATCTAGCTTAAGTAATAATACAGTGAGATAGAATAGACTTACACTGAGGGGACTTTACTCCCTCTTCAAGGTAGTCTGCCCAGGCAAGATGGGAATTCGCGATAGCCCCAAGCTTATCGTTTTTCATATAATTGACAAAGAATTTCGTGATATCGCTCATCTCAACATCACGGGATAATTCATGTGGCAGCATTGGTGAATAGTCCATTGGTCGATAGTCGGTGACCCCATTGGTCAAATCCTTATCCCAGATAACGATATAGTCATCTCCATCCAAGTCTCCACCAGATAACATGTTCGGAAGGTCACGATCCCCTTTGCTAGGAAATACGACAACGTTGCGAAGGTGCCGCAATTCTGGAATATCAACAGCGCGTACAGTCCGAATATCTCCAGGGTGAAGAGAAGGATTACGTGCAACGAGACATAAACCTTCAATCACCCTGAATTGACCTGGATTCTCCGGATCGCTAATTTGTAGAAATATCTCTGGCATAGTTTTTTTTTTTTCCTTTCTCTTTTCGCAATTCTTGCCATCAACCTTGTCGCCCTCATCCTCATCATCATAATGTCCCTCAAGGATCCCAGTCTCGTCAACCACGCCAAGGACAAACGCCCCATTCTCAACCATTATCCTTGCCTTTTCCTTAAGGTATTTAATCGACCAAGACCGCCATAGGCTCAGAAGAGAAACCACGAAAGGTTCTCGGGTCTCCATGAAACCATCACGGACCATGGCCGCAAGCTCCAAAGTGAATTGATTTGCATCGATGGCTCTGCAGAGCATGTACAGTGCAGCTGCGGGCCTAACCATGGCATCTGCGTAGTGATGTAGCATATCCTTTAGTTTAGCTCTAAACACATGGTCTGATGCTCCAAGTGACGAGAGGACTATGATAAGTTGCCTGTTGAGACATGCAGTTGCAGGCTGCGACCAACGAATGACCTCGAGAATTTTGTGTTTTGCTTTGAATTTTTCCTGGGTGGGGCGAATATAGACCTCCCTCTGTTTAGCATCAGGCCATACAGTCAAAACCCCCTTACAACCACCAAGCCGGAATTGAAAGCATGATGGTGGAGGCTGGTCCTTTGGTAACTTGAGCTCCGTGGAAATGAGCCTCGCGAGAAACTCTGAGATTTTACCAACACCATCCGAGAACTTGTACTCATTATCGGGGTACGTAATATCAGGAGTATCCACAACGTCGACCTGAACACCACGGATAGCACGAGTGGTAGCTATAATAATGTAGTTAGCGCAGCTAGAATAAAACAAGGCAAACCATTTTTCTGAGGAGAGAGCACACGACAGACGCCTAGTTAGGCACCACTGAAGATTCCCGATATGTACTGGTACTATAGCCGCCTTTGCAACAAAGAGACTGGTTGGACGGTAAAGGGGATATTCATCAGCCAAAAATCTGATTTCCCAGTCTTTGGTTGGCTGAAATCTCCTTTTCGTTTTTGCTCCAAACTCTTCGTTACCTTAAAAGTGACTGTAGCTGGGCCTCTCTCCTTGGTCCATCGTGTGCCCTTCCCTGGGGGAAAACATTGTAAAAACAAGTAAAACTCACAAAAGCATTGTCCGAGCCTAGCAGCATGTTTGGCAACAATCCTGATTGACCTGAAATCCCCCATCCATTTGCGGATATCCTTTACTGAGACATGTTCATCTGAGGCGAAAAAATATGCGCCATGCTCACGAATTTGCGAGTTTCCAAAAGCAAGAAACTCAAAGTGTTCTCCACCAATAGTTATGCCGTGTGCCAAGGCTGTCATTATCCGTGTAAAGACTTCGTTCATAGAATTTTTGTTTGTTGAATTGATCCGAGACTGTGTTTCAATTAGAATATTTCACCAAAATAATTGAGATTTTCTGATGATACCTTGAACTCATCCACAAATTGTACCCTCAAAAATCTATCAGAATAATGGCGGTAGTGTCTTATAACCCTGTTAGTGGTTTCAACAGTGGGCGTGGCGTAGTAAACCGTGGACGGAGTGACGCTGGCTTTTCTCACCCGCTGAAAATCACCCTCGAGCTTTTTGAGTTTTTTGAGAAGGGCTGCTGTGCCTCCCTTTACGGTGAGGTTGAAGATATCCATGGGATTATAAAAGCGTCGTTTTTCATTTTCTGCAACGTGCTCTAGTAGACGTACCGCCTTATCTGAATTCATGCTAAGCAGCTTATCGATAAACTCAGTCGTAATGTTAAACTCGTTCAAGAAATTCCGAGAAATACAGACTTCTAGTTGGTAACGAGTGGGATATGGGAGAAGTGGTCGTAGTGCTACCAAAAGACCACCATAATGAGAAGTGGTAGATTTCGCATCAATAGTGTCCCATATAGGGGTTAGCCTCTTCGTGGTAGTTTTGAGGTCGTCAACCACTTCGGTTTTGATATTGAAATCTCTCAGAGCCAAGAGCATTTCCCCAAAGCGACTAATTTGGCCCTGCTCTAAGCCGAATTGGAAGCGATATGTTGTCCACCGACCTAGGCTTGTTAGTTATATTGGACATGTGAGCGTTGTTCAGTTGGAATACAAACCTGTGTCAATGATCGGATTCTTTTGTCTTAATGAAACCGGCGACCTTGATCTATCAACTTGGTCGAAAGCGATGCCCGTCTGCCGAAACCATCTGTCAAAGCTACTCCAGTAGCTTGCTCTATGATCATGGGACAGTGCAACACTAAATAACTCTCTCCAGAACAATGGAGGCGATGGAAGGGAAATAAGTAAACTCCTGCTTTCTTCTGAAATCCTGGGACCATATTCCAAGATCTGGCCAAGTTGGGAAAATGGAATCTGGAAACGGTAACTTTCCCATCTATCCTTGGCAGGTTCCGCTACCCTCTCATCCTGACTGGTAACTGACTCTCCAGACTCTAGGGGCGTTTCCCGTAAATTAGAATAGTCTTCTTTGGCATGGTAGATTTTGAACTTGACATCAATTTGCTTTCGGAACAAGTTGACCTCAAAGACAATATCTTCTGCTACATTATGTATTGTATGCATGCCCATAAAAACATTCTCCTCAACCATGAGGCCAAAGTCTAGTTGCTTGGGTTTAAAGATCTGTGTAGCAATTATTAGAAATATTGAAAGGTAGTAGTGGAGGAGGTGTGGATTCTAACAAATCTGTCGGGATACTGTATGTTCTTATTTACTTCACTGGCTACTTTGAATTTATGCTGAGGAAGTGGAAGCAGTCTTGCGTTCATCACTTCCATGACTCCTTTCCACAGGTATGGTATAGGTGCGATCCAAAATGGGTCTGGTTTATAAATCTGACTGCGCTAATGTAAGTATGAACTCATCTAGAGGATACAATCATATAATTTTGAAATAGTGTTATACCTAAACTTGACTTCTCCGCCCCCATCCCTGGTGCCAAGAGTATTTTCAAAGAGCTTTATTGCTTCAATCACTCCAAATTGTTGGAATGTTTCATATACGTCTATAGTTTTATATTGCATAGGTAGTCCCGATAGCCGTATATGAATTTCCGGACGAGTTCTCCATTCATCCCAATAGATTGGTGCCTGTACTTGTCTCAGAGGTAAGGAAGGTTGCGGCAGTGGAGATGGCGGAGAGGGAGAACGTCGATTGCCTTGGTAGTTGCTGGTGCTGCTGCTGCTGCTGCTGCTACCACCAGGAGAACTGGGCGAGTTTGTTGTGGGGCCGGTGGGAGGCGTGGGTGTGTTATCTCTACTGGTGCTATTCGTGGTGTTATGGTTAAGAAACTCCAGTTGTCTTTTTTTCTTACGTTCCTCACTGTCCCTTTGACGTCTAGCCCTGATCTTTTCAAACTTCTCCTGATCTCGTGCTTTCTCGAAAGCAATGCGTTCTGCTCTCGTCTTAAGAGAGAAAAGTATTGGTTCTGATTGATTTGGAACAATGGCTCCCACATCAGCCCGTCCAATAGTAGAATCAACAGCTCTAGATTGATGATTGGGCTCATGTCTGAATCTAGAGCGACCCATTCCAGGATTGCTTCCACCACCTGGGGTTCCGTGGTTCCGAGCTGTCATGGGTTCTTGGTGGTGAGAATGAGGCGTTTGAGATCGCAAGGGTAAGTAGTTCCCACGAGTTTCTTCTCTTTCGTTGCTACTTGGCGTGGGATTACCAGCTGAGAAGCTAAAATCAGGGCCCGCTTTAAGCGCGGTTGGGTTCCGCGCATGGGGCCTCATCCTGGCGGCTGATCCTGACGCGAGGTGGTTCGTAACGGCCGAGGTCACGTGAAAGGCGCGTTGTTAGGGCTTTAGACTGGTTCACAAATAAGAATTGACGACTTGTATCTGGGTTCTGATGTAGCTTGTATGTAATCACGAATGGACTGAGTATTGAAGGTAAAGAAGAGGGAAAGGGTGAGTAGGCGAGGATGGCCTTATATTTATCTAGAGACATGTACATGTATACGTAGTGCTTAAGAACACTCTGGGAGTTACATTTGAATTGCGGATTGGCACATGTATGTAATTATGTTTGGTTTCTTTTCTAGGGAAGCCACAGCACCCAACGTAAGTGGGTTAGGCACATATTATTGATATTGCTACGTGTAGTATTGATCTTGGATGCCGCATGTTAATAACAGATCTTAGGACAGCGTTGAAAATATTCTATCTCCTAAGACGAAGTAACCTGAAGAGAATTGGCTCATAATAGATTTTATCTGCAGGTGGCATGTTAGATGTCGGGCCTGAATCAGGCCCCCCATTAATTCAGGCATCCAACATGGTTGTGGCGGTGCTCTTCGAGTGACAGAAGACTAAAGAAAATAAAGTAAGCTATCAGGCCGGATCCTAATCCTTCATTCGTGTCCTGTTTTCAAGCAATGGTAGGCAAAACTCTATTCACTCTATAGGAGGAACTGGTGCAGCAGTGTTGGTAATTTTGACAGGCCTTTGAGTCGCAATGACAGTGTATCGCTCGCCTACAAGTATAGGAACTAAAGTAGATAGAGTACTAGTAGAGAGGTTTCGCAAATTGGGCTCAAGACTGGAATGACTGGGTGACAGAGTTGATTTCCTTCAAAGAAGCAAGGTAGAGTTATCTATCGAACTCTTACTCACACTTTTGGGTTTCCACAGCCCAAGCAACGACCCGCTGACCTGGTCCCAATTAGGAAGATTTTCAGTCACTCTATCTGCCCGCTTAGGCCTTCATTCTCGCTGCGAAACCTCTCTATATAGATAGTACAATACTCCGCGTGCTGGGGTAGACCGTGTGCACCTGTGCCGAGAATGTACCTGTGCCGAGCATCTTATCTGATCTCTAGGGATCCGCTCCAAATGGTGGCTAAAATGCTGCCTTTATTATAAGGTGCTCGGCACAGGTACATGCTCGACACAGGTGCACACGGTCTATATAGGTGTATTCCTTGGTCTCGTGAGACTCTGGAGAAGTGTAGGTACAGGGATTAGTAGGGAAGATTCCTATTCGTCCATCGGTAACCATGCAAACCCTGTTTTCAGACCCCTGGAACTTCTAAATACTACCAGTCGCACCGTAATTACGAAATAACGAGGTGAGTACATGTATTTGCTTGTGTCACCGCCCAGATCAACCAGCGCGTGCATGCACCAAGGATCGGGGCCAGTGGAATAGATCCACCTCGATATGGATCAGAAAAAGAAAAAAGTGACGATGAGCCCGAGCTCACCTCAAAACTCGAAAAATTGGCTCTCTCCGTCCAGGGATTACCGCTTGGATGATTGGTTGAATGGCATCGATCTGCTTTAGAAATTTCCCATACAAGTAATTTTGATCTAGCCGATTTTTCGAGTTATGGCGGTACTGGGGAACGTCTGTGCGCCGAAATGACGAATATATATATTGTAATAGCTGTGCCGTCCAGCCCGTCGCCGGCCAGCAATCCCTTGATTCCTCAAATTTCTCAAATTCCTCAAATTCTATATATTCAAATTGCAAATGACTGGGCCGCGGTGTTCCATCTGGGATCTCCATAAAGAAATCAACAACTTAACAACCACTGACATCCTACGTCCTCGAAACTACGATAAAGGGCCCCAGTGGCTCCAGAGACGAATCAGGGAGCTACCCAGATCTTGTGATATCTCGACGATAGCATATAGACTCTGTGGATTAGAATATCGTGCTTTATGGTGCGATATGGCCAAGGAACATGAAAAGGTTGTGTCGACTCTGATCGATGCATCCAAGTCAACTGGCCGGGGATATGATTGCCTGTTTAACAAAGCTATAAAAGAAATGGCCACCTTCCTCGCGCTGTTTGCCACTAGGGCAGCTCCCTTCTCAACAATTGAGACAACCCCCTTCTCAGGAATTGACAACCACGGTCAGTTCGAGCTATTGATGGGCAACTTTGGCACCGTGATAGATACACTAAGTATTTTTTACGACCGGTTTGACTGTGAGTTGCGATCAGAGACCCTCAAGCTCGAGCGAGATGAAAAACGGATGGCCACCTTCTTCTGCTTTGAGAAGAACGAGCGTCCACCACCTCTGGATGTGTCGGAGCGTTGGAAGGTTTACGAGAAAATTTACGGCCCGTTATCAAGTATTTGCTACGAGACCGACTATCAGGCATACGCCTATGGTAAGAATCCCCCCTCGAGCTCGACTTTTAATTAATTATATTAAATTAAACCTATGCGTATATAGCGAATCAATAGAGAAAGAATTTAGCATCGGCATTGGGGATTGACTGGGTTTACGGTTTATAATTGGAACTGGGTTTTTCATTTTTTGGGGGCGTGTATATTATTGAATGTAACGTACATATAGTAAAACAAATACAAGACAGAACAGAAATATGCGCCATAAGAGAAGTACAGTACATTGAAACAAAAAAAACCCGTAAACGTATATACACAATTTTCTATAAGAGTCTATCCGACAAACCACTCGTATTCACCATCGGCACCTTCTCAGCCTTTAACCTCTCCTCGAGAATCATGTTTTTTATATCCATCGGACTCATTTTCGCCTTCTTCTTCTTCTTCGTCGTTACAATCCCCGCCTCCTCCCACCTTTCAAACACCTTCTCGCCTCTCTTAGCCCACTTTTCGGCCCACTCCTGTGCCTTCTCAGGCGTCTTCACCTGCTCCCTCCACTTACTCTTCAAAATCCTCCTGATCGCCTCCCCGCTCACCTCAAACTTATCAGCCAGCATCTTGGTCGTAATCTCCGGGTGGTTCTTGCGCAACACCCGGATGGCCTCCTGCGCATCTGGCGAGAGCTTCTTGGAGGGCGCCCAGGCCTGCCCCTGGAACTTTGCCTGCAGCCGCGCCTTGTAGATGTGCCAGGGCTCGACCTTATCCTTGGGAGCAGTAGCAACCCATTTCTGGAGACGAGTGGGCTCGCGCTCCGTCTCCGGGATTTGAAGGTCCCATTCGTTCGTGCGTTGGGCGGTTTCAAGAGACTCGAAGCCCTCAAGCACATCCGGTGCTGCATCAAACCGCTTCTGCTGTTGGAGAGTAAGTCTTGGGGGAGCTCTGGGCGTTTCCAGGGCAGATTCCCGGTCCTTTGACGATTTAAAGTGTTCCCGGGGTGCTCGCGGAGCCTGTGGGGTATGTTTGGTGCTGGTGGCTTTTCGCGTGTCGGAGAAGAATTGATCGTATTTATGAGCTTTCGGGGAATCTCCTTCCGTTTCTGCTGTGGCGCTGCCGGCGGCCTCTCTTTCCGCCGCTCTTCGCTTCCTTCTCTCCCGATTCTTCTCGAGACTCCGCTCGGCCTTTTGGGCCTCCTTTAGAGCGATCTTGGCCTCCCGGGCAGCCTTTTTTTCTTCCCAGGTCTTTCTCGCGGCCTTCCTGGCAGCTTTTGGAGAGGCTGTCTCTGAACCCTCCGCGGAATCCGCCTCTGCATTATTGGTCGTTCCATAAACTTGGCCCTCCTTTGCGCTGATGCCCTCCGCTCTGCCGGTTATTTCCTCCCCCGCCGTGGTGGTCGTTTCTTCCACCGCAGGCGCCACTGCGGCAACATCAACCTCCTTCTTCATCTCTTGGGAAGGAGCCGCCGCTGCCGCTGCCGCCGCCAGCCTCTCCCTCTCCTCCCTCTTCCTCTTCCTCTTTCCCTTATTGTTCTTCGGCGCCAGACTATACGTCTGCTCGCCCCCATCCAAAGTCCAATACGCCTCCCTCTTCAAAAACCCCACCTTCTTCATCCCCTCACCTTCCCCCACCACCGCCTGCTCCTCCACACCACCATCCCACCACGCCGCCCCCTCCCCATGCGGCGACGTAAGCTCTATAGCCGGCTCCCTCTCCATGTGCCCCACCTCCGGCACTGGCGGCGGCCACCCAGACTGCACCGCCGCGCCTATCACGGCCGGCACCGTCCCCGCAAGGTGGTAGTCAAAGGGCACATAATCGTCGTCCGTGAGCTCGCCGCCGAGCGTCGCAAGCGTGCTCTGCTTCCGTGCCGTCAGGTGTGTCGCGAGGCGCGCATACGCCGGCGGTGCCGCTGTTTGCAGCAGTGGTAGTGACCGCAGTGGTAGTGATGTCCGCAGCGGGAGTTGATTTGTTGTGTGCAGGAATAGCCGCAGGACTCGCGTGGTGCAATTGAGGCAGGCCATTTGATTGTAAAGGTTTTTTTTTTTTTTTTTTTTTTTTTTTTCCGTTATGGCGGAGATGGAAGTTGCGTGGGAATTAGAGAGTGAAAAAGTGGTGGGGCCGGGATTGGGTCGAAATCTTTTTTTTTTCTCTCTCTCTTTACACTAGTGGCGCAACATGGGATGGGTGGGATGTGGGGGGATCACGTGAGTGCCAAGAGTCAGGGAATGTCACTCGCGTGCTGGCGATCATTGGTCTCTCGCCCCATGTGAGTGCGTGGGGGGGATGCTGCGGTAGGTGGGATCGAACAGCTCCCCAGACATGAACGAGATCTCACTCATGATCAAGAATGATGTATGTAGGGACGGCAAGTATGCATTGACGTTGAACCTCAGTGAAAAACGCACACACCGTTGCGCGGCACTGAAACCTGGAGATGAAACTGCGCGGTGTGTGCCATCCGCCGGGAGTCCCGCTAGTGGGCATTGGGTACATGTAGGTAGGTATTTGGCCGATTGATTGATTGATTGATTGATTGATTACATGCAGCCCGGTAGGACACCATTGGATACTTGATGTGAGAAGACTGGTCTCCTGTAGTTCCTATTGGTTGCGATATGTAGACGTCGACTTTAAATTTCTCTGCCCCATCTGTAGTTGAACACCCTCAAATAACTAGCTAGGCTGCAATATCGCGAGCGAGTATACTGCAGCGCTCAATGTATGTCGTACTACTTTATGTATATGTAGGTAGGTATATATGGCTTCGATCTTATCTAGGTTTATATTGTATGCACATCTTGCACCGCTGCCAGGGTTCTTCATTGTTGAACATTTATTTAAACCGCAACCCGCGCTTACTCTCTGCCGTGGTATTGAATTTCAAAACCCCTGTGATACAATAGTACGTAGTGCGTTGCATCATCTGGTGCATTGGTTTTGATTAATCGTGTGCAGCTAGTTGGCTAGCTACGACATATATCAGGCTCGAACAGTAAGGCTCTGTGTATATAGTAATCATCAATAGCATACAATCGATAACCATCAATATTCCTGCTACATCCATGCAAGTGGTACACTTGGTTCATGCACTGACCTGATGTGAGGCGCGCAGACGGGATCACGGGGGCGTCAGAGGTAGAGTACTTCTTCTTCTTCTTCTTTTTCTTCTTCTTCTTGTACTACTTGTATGTAGACTCAACAAACACAAACCACATGCAGAACCGCAAATCAGAAACAGGACAAGACAGAATCTCGACCAATTGCATGCATGCACTACGAACGGAACATAAAAATAAAAATAAAAAAGATAAGATTACGAAAAAAACGAAATAGCCAAATTATGCATTTCCCCACATTTTATCATTCCCCGCGTTCCATCCATGGGCCAGTCAATCATTTCCGCACCACCACCCACCACCCACCAATAGCAATAATAAATAGTCAAGACAAAAAAACGAAAGAGAGAGAGAAGAAATCTATCATACACACCTCCCCCCCCCACCCCCACTTACCTCCTTGCCCCCTACCTCGACGCCGGAAAATTCTTACTGTACCCACACCCACATCAGCCTCTCCCCCGTCTCCTCCCATCCCACAACCCCACAGAAAGAGCAGCCACATACCTATTCAACAGCACGCCCTTCACACTCCTAATCTCCGCCTTCACCTTCGCCACCGGATCATCCTTATCCTTCTCCTTCCCACCCGCACCACCACCATACCCTCCATACGGGCTCGTATAAATATTCGTTCCGGGCCACTCATACGTCAGCGTTTCCAGATAGCTCGTAAGATCCTCAAGCGCAAACGTCAGCTCATTATCCGTCCCATCACTATGGCTCTCCACAAGCGTCTGCAGCTGCGCCCCCAACCTCTCCAACTTCCCATCCGGCGAGAGCTCCGCGCCGTCCGCCAGGTCCGCGCCAAGATCAGCGCTCGTCTGCGTGCTGGCGTCGACGTGGAAGAGCTCGCCCGGGTCGCTAGTGTCGCTGTCAGAGTCGCTGTCGGCGCGGCGCGGCGGCTTGACCGTGGCGCCCTCGGGGAGCAGCTCGGTGAGGCGTTCGTTGAGCGTTGCGAGGTTTGTGAGCGCGGTGCTGGAGAGGTCGAGGCGTGCGGAGGTGAGGGCGTCGTACATGGGGGTTAGCACGAACTTGTTGGCGCCGTAGATGGTGGCTGCGGCGCCAGTCGCAAAGTAGAGGGATTTGCCGAGAGTTTTGGCGGTCATGAGGGGGGCGGGGGGCGCGGGGGGGCGGGGGTGAGGAATTCGGGGTAGGTGACGATGGGAGCGACGGGGGCGGGGGTGCTGCTGGTGGAGGTGGTGGAGGGGGCGGACTTGGAGGGGACAACGGCGGTGGAGGTGGAAGTGGAGGTTGAGGTCGAGGTGCTGGAGGAGGCCTTTACCAGCTGTGGGTATGTTAGCTCTATTCCTATACTCTCACCGTACATCCTCTACCCCTACTACTACCACTCCAGGGCCCAACATCAAACAAAACCTACCTCCTTCCCCTTCCCCTTATCCGCCTTCTCCCCCCCCTTTTCCTTCCCCCCCTCCTTCTCCTTCTCCTTCTCCTTCCCCTCCTCCTTCTCCTTCCCCTCCTTCTTCCCGCCCACAACCACCACCCCCTTCCCCGCCTCCTTCTCCGCCAGCTTCTCCAGCAGCGCCTCCATCTCGTCCTTGGTCAGCCCCTTGGTCTTGAGGAACTCCAGCTTCTCCCGCAGCGGCGCATTCATGATGGGCGCGCTCTCGAGGAACTTTTGCGCAGAGTCGAGCAGCTCCTGGCGCGTGAGTGGCGCGGGCTCGGCGGCCTCCTTCATCTTTGGCGTGCCGGGGGGGCTGGAGTGCACGATGTTGAGGCCCGAGGGGAGCTCGGGGGGCGTGTGTGGTGGGTTGGGGTTGGAGTTGTTGTCGGAGGGCATTGTGGTGGTGGTGATGTGATTGAGGCCCCCTATTGTTGTACTTTTACTGTACTGTGTTCGAGTAGAGTGTATGCGTGTGTTCAAGTAGTGTGTGTGTGTGTGTGTGTGTTTTTTGTGGGGGTGAGAGCTGGGGGGTTGTAGAGAGAGAGAGGTTGAGGAGAGTTGATCGAAGTAGCTCAGGTAGAAGAGTGATATTCCCTGTGTGTTGCCGAGGCAATTTCCACTCGTGTGTGTGCTGGCCCCTGTTGACGGCGTGTGAACCTGTGGCTGCGGCGACGCCTCGTGCTGTGGCGGTCTCTTGATGAGTAGAGTACCACACGAGCTCATGTCTTTGGATTCCCGAACGCCTTGCAGCTTGATCTTAACATTGATCAATTACCTATCTGTACGTGACCATAGATACAGACTCACATATACGGGCTCTGAATTCATACAGATCTCGAATATTAGCCGAGAGCTATATATGCGTGGTCAGCAGCAGATTGCAGGCAATCGGCCATGGTTGATCGTTGTCACAAGAAGAAATCTCACCGTTGAAGCACTTGGCATGGATGGTAGTACAGGTTGTACCCAGCACACGCGTGAAGAGCTGCATACAATATTATCTCAAATCCTCAACCTCAACCTCCCTCTCTCTCTCCACAACCACAATTAAACCCCACAAACACCAGCACAAACACCTCCATATACACCCCCTCCCCCCCCCCAATCACCACACCCCCAATGGCCTCCCGCCAATCAAAAAAACGCTCCTCCGACCCCCCCCCTCGCTCTGCCCCAACCACCACCAAGCGCTCCCGCCGCTCCCCCACCACCTCCGAATCCAGCGAAAGCGAGCTCTCAGAGCTCGAAGAAGAGAGCATGACACTCCCCAACGCCGACGACGACGACGACGACGACGAAGACGACGACGACGAAGACTCAGACGCCGACCCCAGCTCCGAAGAGAGCCCCGAGGAGCGCGAAGACAGGTCTGCCCGCCCCTCACCCGCACCCGCACCCGCACTACGAGGGAGGGAGGAGAGTGGGAAGCTAACCCGCACTAGTTACATCTACGAGGACTCCGACTCGGCGCCGACGCCGACGGCAGCCGCCGCGCGGCGCAAGCCGACGCGTAAGAGCGGGCTGTCAAAGGTGTCCAACGCGCCCGTCGAGGACAGCATCACCGTGCGCGGCGCCGGGGCCAAGAAGGGGCAACAGCAGCAGCAACAACAGCAGCAACAGCAGGGGAAGGGGAAGGGGCAGCAGCAGCAGCAGCAGCAGCAGGGGAAGCAGGGGGATGCCGCGGCGGGGAGCATAAAGCTGACGCTCAAACTTGGTAAAGCCGCCCTGCGCGCCGTGACGACGGACTGGACGCCGCCTCCGACTGACCGTGCGGCAGGACACGACTCGAGTAGCGACGAGGAGGACGAGGAGGAGGATGTGGACGCCGAGGGCGAGGATGACGACGAGGTTGATGCCGAGGGCGAGGACGAAGACGAGGATGCTGAGGGCGAGGATGAGGAGGACGACGGGCTCAATGACGAGGATGCTGAGGGCGAGACGGACGACGAGGAGATGGTCGATTCCGACGAGGATGCGGACGGGACGCCGGAGTTTGGGAGCAGGGCTGGCACCCCCGATATGAGCCGGCTGACGAAGCGGCAAAAGAGCAAGCTGGACGAGGTTTACAGTGCCGACCTGCTAGAGCTGCCGGCAGGCATCGGTATGTCTTTTTTCCTTGCACCTCCCCTCCCCGAGTAGCTAACACGACACCACCGCAGCGCCACTGTCACTAACACCCGTGTAGAGCGGCCCAGCGCGGCTAAAGCCATCCCCCTCACCGCGGACGAGCAGGCCCTCAAGCGCGCCGAGATGGCGCGGCGCCGCAAGAACCTGACGGACCAGCGGCTCGAGGAGGAGAAGATGGACACCATCAACAAGCTGCTCAAGAAGCAGACGCCCAAGATGCGCAAGTCGCAGGGCCGGCAGACGGGCGATGCGACGCCGAACGAGGCGAACCCGGACGGAGGCGTGGCCGAGGCGCCCCCGACGCCAAAGATGGTCAGGTGGGTGAGCAACAAGGACGGCATCCGGGTGGGCGTGCCGGAAAGCTGGTTGGCGGGGCCGGTGGGGAGGGTCTTTATGCCGCAAGGAGGCAGGGGGCTGGTGCAGGAGGTGAGTGAGGATGTTGTGCCAATGGAGATTGAGGCTTAATTATACCGGTCTGGAGGGTTGGGTTTGGTTTGGTTTGGTGGGCACATGTAGTAGATACAGGGAGTCGTTTTTCGTGAATATTAATGTCTTGGTTTTGGTTTGGATTATGTTAATTCGTTGCTGGATATGTTGCTGTTGCTACAAATTATAACTACTATTAATTGCTACTGATATCTACAGATTCTGGTGAAAAGGTATTGCGGGGGTCAGCGCTATAAGAGTGGGTTCCTTGGTCCATGCTCACTACAAAAATTCTTTTATGGGCCAATCCCTTCGATTCGTCTGGCGGTGGCTTTCCACGCCCTACCAGACCGCGGGCAGCTAAAGGGTGATCAGCGGCAGCCCAAGTAGCTCCCGTATAGGCTTCAGGTTGGTTCACAGTTGCAAACGTACTATACACATATATAGCGGACGTACGATAAATAATATTCAGTTTGTTAACTGCGCATGTACATAGATATATTATTACTTCAAGGTTCTACTATTTATTCTACATGTACCAACCCCTTGTGTGCACGCTATAGCACTCCTTCACACATTGGTATCTCCTCATACACCTCCCCATACCCACACCCACCATCCCACCACACCGCCGCCGCCTCCTGGTACTCTGGCGGCACCACCAGCGGGGCATACACACCGTCCATATAAACAACATCGTGCACATACTCCACAGGCTCCGTCTTCAGCACCATTTCCACTTCCATCTTTACCGGCACCAGCCCCTCCGTCTCATACCCATACCCACACAGCTGTTCGGGCCAGCAGCTCTGGTCGCAAGAGTAGTACTCGGGCACGGCCTCGTAGCCCAAGCATGGGCTGTACGCTGCGCTGTTCACGATGAGCTGGCGTATGTACTGCTTGATCTCCCTGATCTTCATGTCTATTCCCGTCAGCCGCCACCACACACGGAGGAAAGAAAGAGAAAGAAAAAAAAAAAACCTACCTCGCTGCAACCAGTCGCCAAACTCGTCCTGCCAGTCCACCCCACAGGTCATATACGGCCCCTCCTTCTTAGGTCTCGGCGGCACGGAATTTCGCGTCTTCGTCTTTGGGCTCTCTGCCTTGCTGTCTGCCTCCTTGGCGGCGGCGGCGGCGGCGGCGGCAGCCCGTTTCGCGGCCGCCGAGGTCTTCTTTTCGACCTTGGACTTTTTGCCGCCGCCGGGGAGGGCTTTTTGCTCGAGGAGGGACTTGAACTTGGTGCTGGTCATGACCTGGATGGGGAAGAGGTCGCTGGTGTCTCTGGGGGGTCGTGAGGGTGACATTTTGGATTATAGGTGTGGTGGTATGGGTACGTGTGATACTATTGGGTGTATTATATGTACGTACGGCCGGGACGGGACGGGAGGGAACGGGGAATTAAGATGGGGAATTAAAAGGAGGGAAAGATCGAGAAGCCAGCTAGTATAATAAGGAAAGAAGCAAGAAAGAAAAAAAAAAAACTGTAAAAAAGAAAAAAAAGAAAAAAAAATCAACATGTAGTTGCGGATCTATATATCTCAAACCACCACTGCCCGAGTGAGTCCCCGATCTCTCTCCTCGCTCTTAGACCCTACAAGTTAGTTACACAGCTACCCAGAGTCCAATCCTCTCAGACAAGAACAAGACAAGGACAAGACAAGAAAAACAAGACACAAAACCTGGTACCAACAGTACCATCCGGCTCGCAGGTTAGGCCTCCCCGGCCCCCTCCCCAGAGCCGTGCATTGCATACCCGCCACTAAAGGCTCCCAAAAGCAAATCTCTCAAACCTACCTACCTGCCTCGTTCGTACAAGCCCACTCACTCGCTCTCTTGCAAGAGAGAGAACGAACATCGCACCCGTGACGCCTCACTTGCATACACATATATATGTAGTTAGGGCAAGCAATCAATAAGTAATCCTCCGAGAGCATTTCAATCCCCAAACGTGGGGTTTTTGGTGTGTGCCCACGGTGCTCTAGACCCCCCCCTCTGCGCTAGGCCAGGAACGTACAATGTTATAATTGGCATCTGGGGGGCCTGAGGTCACCAGTCCTAATCCCAATATATTGCAGATCGAAGCCTGGTATGGTAGATAGAGCTTGGTTAATTCAGCTAGTTAATTAGTTAATTACTTGGTTGTGTGTACATGTGTGTATATGCCTCGACTATTGTAGCTACTAAACCTGTTATCCGGTTCTGTACTATACTGCCCTGCGCCGATGGCCGGGAGCTTATCAGAAACCTTGCCCTCTGATCGTCGTGATCACGATCGCCCTGCGCCTGCCCTGTCTTACCGATCTCACGGAGGCCGTCGCCGGTCTGTCGATGTGGTGTGGTGATGATGTGTCTCAGCTTTTTAATTTGCATGGTGTTTTTTTCTCTTATTTTTGCGGGTTGAATTTCGCTGCCGGAGAGTAGGAGAATACCCATCCTGCGCGCAATTTCGATGCGCTCCCTACATAGCTCCCTCCATGCATGTTGGCAATAAGCAAGCAAGCAAGCAAGCAAGCAAGCAGGCAGGCAGGCAAGCAAATAGGAGGCGCATGGAGCTTGCTAGCTAGCCAGCTAGGGAGGGATTAAGTGGGTGAGTGAGCTAGTGGTGTACTCTGTTCTGGCCAAGCATTAATTAAACTGTGTCAAGTCGATTATATACAATATTCCCCATGGCCAAAACTTTGAACCCTGTATTCGAGCCAGGCTAGCTCCACAGGTTTAAATTCCTTGTGAGCAGAAATTTGAGCACTTTGACTAGCTAGCTGCATGCTTTATTGGCCACTCAACTCTCTTCCTGAAACAGCTAGCTAGCTAGCTAGACCTCCAGTGTCTCTATCCAATACGCTGAGCTCCAATTCAAGCAGCTAATCTAGCTCGAGAGTCCCCTTTTTTTGCCTTCTTTTTTTATATCAATGTTTTATTGTACCCCAGGCCCAAGAAATACCACCCGCAGCTAACGCTACCCCATGAAACAAACCCCCCCCTCCAACAGGCCCCCACAGAACGTGCAAGACAAACGAGCGTATAAGCGAAAACACTCAATCCACCAGCTGACCACCGACATCACAATTTCTCACTCGTCCCCGCCCATGTATCTCACCCCTAACCCTTAGTCTCCGCGCACCCCTGACCAGTAACCACACACCTTCCCAACCACAAAGTAACTCAGTTTTAAACCCTCACCAAATTAAAAAATGCTTCCCCCAGTCCCTGAAGAAACGCTGAGTGCCAATCCGCTCTTCAAGGCGCTGTACGAAGACCTCACGACCAAGATTCTGAATCCAGAGGATCTGACGAGCCGGTCTTCGTCGCGGGACCATCATGTCCTCGACCAGGTTTGTGATAGCTATAGCTCCAAGTACCCATCTATCTAGCTAGCTAGCTCATACATACCCAAGACTAACAATTGCAATTGCCTCCCCCCAGGAGCTCCGCACCCACCGCGCAGAGCTCGCAAAGTCGCAGCTCCTCCAGCGCGAGCTCGAGACGGTGACCCGCGGCGCCGGATCTTCAATCTTGCCGGATGAGGTACGTACAGGAAGGAGTATCATTCATATATTACTATACACTCAAAAAAAAAAAAAAAAAAAAATTAGTACCAAGGCTCACACATACACAGCTCCAGGAGATAATCGACCTGGCCATCAGCGCGCCACGCACGCCCGCAGACCTCCCACTGCTTTCCGCCACCATCGACGATTTCCACGCCTCGCTTCCACTCATCGGGCAGGCGATCTCAAGGTCACTATCTGACTCGGCGCTCGACATCGCTAGGGTCGCATATCCGGAGGGTACGTCCCCCTACGCCTTCCCCCCCACCCCTCACCGCGCCCTCTAACCTCTCTCTCTCTCTCTCTCTCGGCAGACACCAACCCCCTCCTCCTCGACAGCAAGCTCGACCACCTCCCCGCCGACGCCGCCCACCGCCGCAAAACCCTCCTCCACACCACCTCCCACCTCATCTCCCTCCGCAGCGCCATCACCACCCTCACCCAGCAGGTTCTCACCGCCTACAGCACACTCACCACACTCTCACTAACCCACACGCACAGCGGGGTGCTCGGGGCGGCGCAGGCCGCGGCCGTGGCGCGGGCGGCCCACATGGCTGTTGTGGCGAGCAGCATGGAGGGCAAGCTGGGCGTGCTACGCGCCGACGCGGTGCGCGCCGTGTATGACGATGCGGCGGTGGAGGCGCTGGCAAACTACCGTGTGCATCTGCAGGACACGCGGGCGCGGCTGCTGGCGCGGCGGAGGACGGTGGAGGGCGAGCTGGAGAGGTATGCAAAGGCGGGGAGCGACATGGTGGGGTTGGTGGAGAGGTATGGGGCTGTGATGCGTGGGATCGAGGCGGTTGGGAGGGATATTGTGAGGTTGGGGGGGAGGGTGTGATGTGGGGGTGAGGGTAGGGGGGGGGGGTGTGGAGTGCATGGCTTATGGGTATGTGTGAGAGTGGTGGTGATGGTGATGGTGATGTGGTGATGGTGGGTAGTGCAATTGTTGGGTTTGGCTGTTGGCAGCAAGTTTTAATCGTTTTAGTTAGTCCTACCCTTGCCAATAGAGAGACAGAGAGGTTTTGCGGATAGATGGATGGACCGGGCACTGTCTGTCCACAGGGATGCGGAGTCGTGCGTGTAGAGTTTACAGTCCATACATGTAGGTATGCTTGGCCTGTGCGGTGCGGGAGTTTCCATACCTACATGTAGGTACATGTACCTAGCTAATATCCTCAGTCTAACTAACATCGTGCAATTAATTCTTCCTGATGCCGATTTCCCTAGGCCTAGCTGTCTCACATTTAATTTCCCTGGACGCACACTGTGTGAACCCCTGCCCACCATCACCAATGTCACTGACTGTGGATCCTATCCCAACTCACGCGGATATCAGTGAGCTGGTAGGGTGTAGGTCTGCTGCAAGATGCTCTGCATACATAATATTGCCAACTGGACCACGGCTTTTCAATGAGATTTCACGTAGTACAGTGCTGTACTGGGATACGTATGTATCAAAGTTATATTTGTGTGTCATATATGTGTATGTACGTGCTTAATCAATGCTGCCATCTAATGTCAAGGGAGTAGCCGAGTCCTTGCAGCACTACTACACTACATGGTACATGAATATGACGGAAAGCCATCCGCTGTTCAAAACAGGTACATTGTCTCTAGCCAAGGTCAAGATACTAGCACCAAAATGGCACGTGCAGGCCAGCAGGAATAGCATACTCTATTCTACAGTAGGGCAACTTTTCCACAATAACAGCCCGCTCTCGCATTATACGTAGATCAGATCCTATGTAGAGTACTTGCGTACCAGCAAAAGAAAATGCAAGTGACGGAAACAGGGATTATTTCCATGAGAGAACAGCGCCACTCCGTACGGGTTGTCCTTGCCCTGAGCAACTGCATTTTATGGTTCTTTTGCAAGTACTCTACTCTACTCCCCAGCTTGTTGCCGGCGGAGACCCCTATTGGCTTAACCATGAGCCATAGATATACTGCTTGCCAGAAAAAGGACCAGAAAATGCAGCTGCCCAGGGCAAGGATAATTTGTATGGAGTGGCCATGGCGCCGTTCTCTCATACAAATAATCCCTATCTTCTAGTTCTTTTGCTAGTAAGCAATTAGACAAATGCAAACCCTGCTTTCTTTCAGACCCGTAATTCTTTCTACTCTACCTCTCGCTATACCGGCCTCTCGAAACAGTGCTCATACCAGGCAATTTAAAATAAGTCACCCCCCCGTTCAGTTAGGCTTAACACTCGGACCAGGCTAGCCATATTCCGCCCGGCCCCCCTGTACCCAGATGGATCCATAGGCCATGGCCACGGATTTAAAGTTTGGGCCAATCTCGCGGTACATACCCACAACTCAACCTTCCAGCGGGTAAGTGAACTGACACAGTATGAGGACGGGAACGAACGGGTGCGGGTACGGCAATGCGGGTCGAACAGCGAGCGAACGAACGAACGAACGAACGAATATGGCGCCCTAGTGGAGTATACCGGCCGGGAGTGGTGCTTCCACAATGCCAAACACAAGTAATCGACTTTCACCCACATATGCATGATGGACTCTAGCTCTATCTGTCACATGTCTGTAGGTACTGTGTATGAAAACCTTCACTAGCTGGCAGCAGCCTGGACCAAATCATTTTTCTTTTTCCAACCCCCATTAATTGGATCTGTACGACTGTAAACAACTAACTAATCGCAATCGATCGTGGGTAGCTAGCCTCCCAACACTTTAACAAAGTTCAGGTCTGAGAAGTTAAATTGGGGGCAGGTGATGTAGGCACTGTTAAAATAGAGACTGAAGAGGATCGAGTCGTATGATTGAACTAAAGAAGTAACGAGAGGAGAAGGAGCAGGCTGCTTTTATAATTACCAAAGCTAGTCGTGATAAACCCGTATCATCAAGACAACCAACAACTGGCACTTTATGGGACGAACTACAACAACAAACACAGGTGCCCTCATATGCTTGTCCTTTTTTTGCAATTGTCATCACAGTGAATCATGTACCTACTTGTGCAGATATGTGTGTGGCGGAAGTACTGCCACTCCTCCAGCCAATAGAATGACCCCAGATCCCTTCTACCAACCAGCCAGCCAAGAAAGGGTCTCGAAACAAGCTCTGCCAATTACGCCATCCCGCCAAGCCGCCTCCCCCACCACAATCCCAGTGCGGCAGTTTGGGGTTTACGTGCAATTACTTACATATTCTACTGAGTCTTGCTTAGGGCTCGAGTAATGTTTGCTTGCTTCGAACCAACAAAAAACATCCACCCTTAATTCTTCCTCCCCACACAAATGCGCCCAGCAGCACTCCTGACCCCACTCCTCCGGCGCAGTGTCTACAGCGGGCGAAACAGCACAAACACCATCATCACCACCACCACCACCACCCTTCGCGCAAGTACAGCGTCTATTACAACACTCAACCCCCCCCATTCGTCCGCTCAGCAGAAGAGAGCCATGGCCAGTAGCAGCAGAGGCATCAAACCGGCACGAAGAGTCACTGGGCAGCGGAAGGATGTTTGGTATGTGGCCTGGACTTCTTACTTGTCTCTCCACTGGTTTTACCACAAGCTGGAGAGAGACCTGACCTGCCTGCCTGTCTGTCGCTGATGGAATTGTGCACTCCACAGGTCCACCGTGAATGAAGCCGCAGCTGAGGCAGCCGCTGAGGGGAAAGACGTCATTAACCTCGGCCAAGGGTTCTTGTAGGTCTCATCTTCCCCCCCCCCTTCCCTCCCCTCCCCTACCCCACACTAACCCACCCCACCCCCAGCGGCTACAACCCCCCAGCATTCGTCCTCGACGCCGCCAAACAAGCGCTCGACCGCGTCGAATGCAACCAATACTCGCCGACGCAGGGCCGGCTGCGGCTCCGCCAAGCGCTGTCCAAAGCCTACTCTCCCTACTTCAACCGCACGCTCAACCCCGCCTCGGAGATTGTCATCACCTCCGGGGCCAACGAGGGCATGCTCTCGGCCTTTATGGCCTTCATTGAGCCCGGCGACGAGGTCATCGTCATGGAGCCCTTCTTCGACCAGTACATCTCCAACATTGAGATGGCCGGCGGCGTCGTAAAGTACGTACCGCTTCACCCGCCGGCCAAGGGCGACACGCAGACATGCCCGGCCAGCGACTGGACGCTCAACCTCGACGAGTTCAAGGCGGCGGTCACCGACAAGACGCGGATGGTGGTCATCAACACGCCACACAACCCCATCGGGAAGGTATTTTCAAAGAGCGAGCTGGAAGGCATTGCACAAGTATGCGTGGACAACAACATCCTCATTCTCAGCGACGAGGTAGGCTACCCCCCGGGGCCCCCGCGCCCCAGTCTCTTATGCAATTGCATGTCAAGCGTTAACAGAGCCAGGTGTACGACCGCCTCTTCTATACGCCCTTCACGCGCATCGCCACGCTCTCCGAGGCCGTCAACAACCTCACCATTACCGTCGGCAGCGCCGGCAAGAACTTCTACTGCACGGGCTGGCGCGTCGGCTGGCTCATTGGCAAGCCCGAGCTCATCAAGTACTGCGGCGCCGCACACACACGCATCTGCTTCTCGTCCGTGTCGCCGCTGCAGGAGGCGGCCGCCATCGGCTTCGAGGAGGCTGACGAGCGCGGGTTCTGGGACCAGAGCAAGGCCGAGATGAAGGCGAAGATGGACATGTTCAACGAGGTGTGGGACGAGCTTGGCCTACCTGTATGAACCGCCCCCCCAGAAGCCAGATGTACCAGTCTGCTAACTAGGTGTGTGTGGCAGTACACCGACCCCGAGGGCGGCTACTTTGTGCTAGTGAACCTAAGCAAGGTGAAGCTTCCCGAGGGCTACCGCTTCCCGCCGCATGTTCTGGAGCGCGCGCGCGACTTCCAGCTGGCGTGGTTCCTGATCAAGGAGCTCGGGGTGGCGGCCATCCCGCCGACCGAGTTCTACACGGCCAAGAACGAGAAGGAGGCGGAGAACTATCTGAGGTTTGCGGTGTGCAAGGATAACAAGGTGCTGGAGGCGGCCAAGGAGAAGTTGAGGAGGTTGAAGGAGTTTATGTAGTGCGTGGGTGGGTGGGTGGGTGGGGTTGCAGCGCTTGTAGGGGAGGAGAGGGATGGGAGAGGATAGATGGGATGGGATGATATGTACTTTACTCTACAGTGTGTGTTCCACTATATTACAAGGCAGAGTATCCAATTTGTACGGTACACATGTGCTGTGATACACGCACGCCCTACATGTATACCATACCCATACCCATACCCAGAGCTTGTATAGAGCTCTCCATCCATTACAACCGTAGCTTGGTTGGTTACACAGCACCTGCCCTCCACCACACACATTACCCCATATTATCCCGAACCCCCGACACAATCACACACTCTCACTCGCACCCTCCCCATCCTCGGCTATCGGCTTATCCGCTTATCGCGCTATCGCTATCTTATCTTATCGCGCCCACTGCTACCCTACCCTCCCCTCCCTACCCTCCCTCACTCCCTCCATCCACTGCCCCCCTCGGAACGTTCCCCGACTCGACTCGACTCGGCTAGCCAATGCCGTCACGGCGCCCAGAAATGGGCTTGCAGCTACTCTAGCATGATGGATGGCAAGGCAGCGCAGCAGGGAATAATCTTTTTTTTTCTCTTTCCCACGCCAGGAGGAGAAATCCTGGAGTGACGGCAGGGGGAAGGGGGAAGGGGGAAGGGGGAAGAAGGGGGATGAGTAATTTCTGTAGTTGGTGGAGAGATGGGGTCTATCTAACTCTTACTCTGTTCTCAGTCTCAAGCATACCTGGAGTACGAGGGGGGGGTTATATACTATTTTACCTACATAGCTATTCTATTCTATTCTACTTTACTCGACTGTGTGCGATAACTAGAGTGCTCTTCATACTCTATCTCACGATATCTATACCACCAGTTACCAGTCCCACCATGGCCTCCCAAAAGCCATACCATGACTACTCCGACGGCGAGCTCTCGCCCTCCACCTCCTCCTCCTCCTCCAGCTCCCTCGAAATGCTCACCCCCCTCTCACCCCCCTACTCCCCCTTCGACCACGACCCCTACGACCCGCACGAGTCCACCAAATCGCTTCTCCCACAAGAACCACCACTCCCCCGCCCCCCCGCCGCCTCTTTGCCCAAACCGCTCTGGCCGCGGGCGAAAGCCTCGCTGTACAGCAACCGCGGCATCCTCCTCGTGCTGCTGTCGCAGTTCTTTGGCTCGGTGATGAACCTGGCGACGCGCATCCTCGAGACGTCGTTCCCGGAGCAGCGGTTTCATGCGCTGCAGATACTGTTTGCGCGGCAGAGCATCACGTGCGTGCTGGTGTGGGTGTGGCTGTGGTGGAGGAGTGTGCCGGATGCGCCGTGGGGGCCGCGGGGGGTGCGGTGGCTGCTTGTTGCGCGGGGCGTGGGCGGCTTCTGGGGCGTGTTTGGGCTGTATTGTAAGTTGTTTCTGGCATCCGCGGGCTGTTGAAGTTCTGTGGGATAGGGGACAGAACAGAACAGAAGCTAACAATGATGGCGGCACAGACTCACTATCCTACCTCGACCTCTCCGACGCCACAGTGATAACCTTCCTCTCCCCCATCGTCGCAACCTTTGCCTGCTCGCTCATCCCCTCCCTCCGCGAACCCTTCACGCGCGCGCACCTCCTCGCCTCCCTCGTCTCCCTCCTCGGCGTGGTCCTCATCGCCCGCCCCACATCCCTCTTCACCTTCCCCCGCAGCTCCGACGACTCCTACGAGTCCGTCCCCAGCACTCCGGCCGCGCGCTCCCTCGCCCTCCCCCCCTCCCTCACGGCCACCCCGCACCAGCGCCTCATCGCCGTTCTCGTCGCGCTCCTCGGCGTCCTCGGTGCCGCGTCCGCATTCACCACCATCCGCTGGATCGGCAAGCGCGCACACCCGCTGCTGTCAGTAAACTACTTTAGCACCTGGTGCGCGCTGGTGTCCCTCGTTGCGCTTCTGACCGTGCCGAGCGTCGGCGGGATTGTGTGGCCGGGCGGGGCGGTGCAGTGGGCGCTGCTGGGCGGGATTGGGGTGAGTGGGTTTGTGATGCAGTTTTTGCTGACAAAGGGGCTGCAGGTGGAGACGGCGGGGAGGGCGACGGGGATGGTGTATGCGCAGATGGTGTTTGCGGTGGGGTGGGAGCGGCTGGTGTGGGGGAGTGTGCCGGGGGTGTTGAGCGTGGTGGGAAGTGTGCTGATTTTGGGGAGTGTGGTGTGGGTGGGGATGCGGAAGGGCAAGGGCGGGAAGGAGGAGGAGAGGGGTGCGAGGGAGGCCGGGGGGGATGAGGAGGCGGTGCCGTTGGGGAGGTGGGAGGAGGAGGAGGAGAGTGATGGGGAGAGGGTGGTGGGGGGTGAGAGGAGGTAGAGGGGTGAGAGGAGGTAGAGGGGTGAGAGGAGGTAGAGGGGTGTGGATAAACCCAAGGTGGACGCCGAGTGATGGCGCATGATCCTTATGATCCGTATATACATAATCGAGTAGCTCTACCATGTCTGCGTGATTCAGCCAACCAATGACCAAGCCATGAAAGAAACCAACACCCCTACCCACGAGCGAGCAAGCAAACACCAGCACTCACGCACATCCCATGGACTCATCGCAGCAAACGTAACCCCCATACATACATTGTTAGTATCGTAACCCATAAAGACCCTGGGTGAGTTGCAGGGGAAGTACATTCATCCATCGCACCAGGAAGAAACCTAGAAAGTCATGATGCCATGATAGTAGTGTTGTGTCGGCGTTGACAGCAGTGGGTGTTAACGTCGGGGTTGACGCTAATCACGTGGCTGTCTCACGTAGATACTCGGGATCTACGCACCCACCCCCCCCCCCAAAGCCTTACCGGCGATTGTTGGATCTCCAAGCATCCGAATGTATTGACGAGTACCAAGCCCTTTCTCCACAGTAGTAGAAGCCGTGATGCCGTCGACGCGCTGCCGTACTAGCCCGCGACGTGGTTTACGCCTAGTATGTTATGCGAGTGATGGCTTGTGACCTGGGGCGGGTAGGGTATGATTTGGCATACGAGTAGCTTTGGTGTGTAGAGTAGAGAATATAGGTATAGAGTGTAGCTAGCGGGGGCTGTTTTATGTGCAATGTTTTTGGGGGAGTTGTGGTTGCGGTAGGGTGAGAGAAAGTGTCGATCGTATGATACGTATATATATTGGATATCAGTGGCCCATATGCTGATCATGTACTGTGTACGGATGTGTCACTGGGAGGTAAGCACACACAGAGACTTGCAACAAAAACATGTGTGCTTTTCGTACAGAGATGAAAACGGTTTGCAGAGACCGTGGTGTTGTGGCCTAGCCGCTAGGGTCTTGATCTATATAGGCTCGAGGGAGATTCGTGGGTTTTCGTCTTCTCTTACCACAATTTAGGACCATAGAGTACATGACTATAAAACCAGCGGTGGCCGTGAATGGATGGTATTCAAAGTGCTTATTTTTTTCCCTTCTTGTTTCCACTATACATGTGCATATATATATACACACTTCCCAAACTGCAATCCCGCAATTGGTATCCTATAAACACGGTCCACTATCCCGCCCCCTTATCCAGAGCTCTGTGTATTTGCCCCTCTACTGAGCCGGGCCCGACGCACCACTAGCTCTCCACGACGATAGGATCAGACTCACAATCTCGTCCACCCCCTTTCCGTTCTTCACCTGCGCGAAGATGGTCGGGCCTCCCTCACTATTTAACGCACTTCCTGTCAGCGATCACCCAGAAGGATGAAGGGGGGGGGGGGAGGAGAATGGACAATACGAACCGCATTTTCCTGGCATCACGATCCATCACGCCAAGGTCTGCGCCCACAATCTCTGCAAGGTCTGTCTTGTTCACAACAAGCAGGTCAGACTGCGTGATACCCGGGCCACCCTTACGGGGGATCTTGTCGCCTCCAGAGACATCGATCTAGCGCAGGCGTGGTTCGACAGTTAGTACCTAAATCCTCGATAGCGGGAGGTTGGTGCTCTCATACAACGTATATGATATAGTCCGCCAGCTCCCTAGAGTAGTTTGCAGCGAGATTGTCGCCGCCACTCTCAATCAGGAGTAGCTGGGTGTCAAACTCGCGGTGCAGGTCCTCGAGAGCTTGCAGGTTTGCGCTGATGTCCTCGCGGACTAGGGTCTTGTCAGTAGTCTTACAAGGGCGGGTTATTGGTATGGCGTGTTGGTGCGCTGCTTACCTGCAGCGTGAGGGCAGCCGCCAGTCTCAATGGCCTTGATTCTCTCCGCCGGGAGGGCCTGATGGCGCACAAGGAACTCTTGGTCCTCCCTACAAGGGTCTCCTGTCAGCTCCAAATAGCTAGCTACTTGCCAGCCGCGGGATCAATGCGAGCTTCGTGGGGATTCAATGGACTGACTTTGTGAAGATATCGTTTGTGACTGCGGCGATGGAGAATCGGTCTCTCAGGGCCTTGCACAGCTCCAGCATCAACGCTGTCTTCCCCGAGCCCACGGGTCTAAGCTATCCATCAGCAAAAAGAAACACACAGTGCCGGAGAGGAGGTGCTTCTCACCCGCCAATTCCGACTGTGAAGGCACGTTCCTTCCAGTCGCGGTCATCGAAGATGGGCGCCTCGCGGGCTAGGTACGAGCCGGGGCCGTCGAGAATCTCGTGTGAGTGGCCGTGGGCGTCAAGCGTGTCGTGGGAGTGGGTGTGAGACATGTTTGGTGTTTTGGGGTGGGGCGGGGGCGTTTGGCGGGGTTGGTGGTTGGTTTAAAGGTGGGGTGTGGTGGGGGGAGCTGTGCTGCGTGCATGCGGGTTAGGTTCTGGAAACCGCACAGGTCAGAGTGCGGGGTGCTTTATCGTTTATCGGCGGTCCTGCACGACCGCATGGACCTTCCTGGACGAGTAAACATGGCCCAAGAAGCGTGCACTCGCCAAATACTAGTAAAGTACATGTACCCATGTTCAACGCAGTACGCTTCCACAGATAAGGGTTGATCGAATTAAGAAAAGAAAAGGTGTCTGAGTGAGTGGTGGAAGTGTCTACATGTAGCTATGTATGTGTCGTAGGTCTTCCGATAGCATATATTCATGGCTATCAACATGTACATATATAATTGCCATATACCTTATGCTGGTGGCACCTATTAACGCTCGATCATGATAAACTACATATCCCCAACCATCCTCAAATAATCGATTACGTATGTATGTACATACGTATATGTTTCTTCTGCGTTCGGCGCTTTTCGTCGCAAGAATTAACGTCAAATCGCATATAACGATTTTAGGGCCGGATAGGGAACTTAGTATCAATACGTACAATCTAATACTACTTGTACATAACACTAAGTACATGTAAGTACTTATGTACATGTAGTCTAATCTTTAAAGGGCCGGGTGTATAAAAATCATTTCCATTTCATATTATCGATTCGAAATCGATCATCGAGTCATAGAGGTTTCTCTATATTAAAGGCAGACCACACATCAGCTTGAGGTTATGCCCAGGGCTCAACAAATCTTTAGTTAAGTATGTTTTTATATTTACCTGATGGATAAACCTAGAAATCATCACAGCTTGCACGCACCGACCCTCATCTAGCTGTCACAAATCAGCTACCACTATAGCTAACTTTTACTTCAAGCAAAATCAAACCCTGTAGCATTTGTAGTTCGTTGAAACCTACACAATTCTCGTATAATACCTAGAATACACAAGAAGTTAGCCATAGGTTTAAGGTCATTCCCAGTAAATTTGGAAGGAGAGAATACCCATAATTCTCCCGTATTAGCCTGTTAGACCTCACACTAAAATGCTATCAATTCTCACTACCTCCCCCTATAAACCGAGCTAGCCTAATCCAAAGCACATAAGAGATAAAGAAATAAGAAAATAAGAGAGATGTTTATATATATACAGCACGGTAGATCAAGCTTAAATAGCAACGCAAGAGGCCGTCAATGTACGTATATAGCATAAAGAATAAACAAGATATCACTATGATAGTTGTTCAGAAACCAAAAGCTTTTCTCGTAATCTACTAACAGATTCAGACGTATCCCGAGTATCGGGGTGGTCCTTCCCCAGGGATTTCTCACGCCCAGCCAGTGCACGCTCGTACCACTCCAGTGCCTTGCCATATTCGCCTTGATGGTTGAACACCACAGCCATGCTGTGGACCGTGGTGAGAGTATTGGGGTGGTCCTTCCCCAGGGATTTCTCACGCCCAGCCAGTGCACGCTCGTACCACTCCAGTGCCTTGCCATATTCGCCTTGTTTGTCGAACACCAAAGCCATGTTGTTGACCGTGGAGAGAGTATTGGGGTGGTCCTTCCCCAGGGATTTCTCACACCCAGCCAGTGCACGCTCGTACCACTCCAGTGCCTTGCCATATTCGCCTTGATTGTCGAACACCGAAGCCATGTTGTTGACCGTGGAGAGAGTACTGGGGTGGTCCTTCCCCAGGGATTTCTCACGCCCAGCCAGTGCACGCTCGTACCACTCCAGTGCCTTGCCATATTCGCCTTGATTGTCGAACACCGAAGCCATGTTGTGGACCGTGATGAGAGTATCGAGGTGGTCCTTCCCCACGGATTTCTCATACCCAGCCAGTGCACGCTCGTACCACTCCAGTGCCTTGCCATATTCGCCTTGTTTGTCGAACACAAAAGCCATGTTGTTGACCTTGGAGAGAGTATCGGGGTGGTCCTTCCCCAGGGATTTCTCATACCCAGCCAGTGCACGCTCGTACCACTCCAGTGCCTTGCCATATTCGCCTTGATTGCAGAACACCGAAGCCATGTTGTTGACCGTGGAGAGAGTATTGGGGTGGTCCTTCCCCAGGGATTTCTCATACCCAGCCAGTGCACGCTCGTACCACTCCAGTGCCTTGCCATATTCGCCTTGATTGTCGAACACCAAAGCCATGTTGTTGACCGTGGAGAGAGTATTGGGGTGGTCCTTCCCCAGGGATTTCTCACACCCAGCCAGTGCACGCTCGTACCACTCCAGTGCTTTGCCATATTCGCCTTGTTTCTTGAACACCATAGCCATGTTGTGGACCGTGGAGAGAGTATCGGGGTGGTCCTTCCCCAGGGATTTCTCACGCCTAGCCAGCGCACGCTCGTACCACTCCAGTGCCTTGCCATATTCGCCTTGATCGTCGAACACCGAAGCCATGTTGTGGACCGTGGAGAGAGTATCGGGGTGGTCCTTCCCCAGGGATTTCTCATACCCAGCCAGTGCACGCTCGTACCACTCCAGTGCCTTGCCATATTCGCCTTGATGGTTGAACACCACAGCCATGCTGTGGACCGTGGAGAGAGTATTGGGGTGGTCCTTCCCCAGGGATTTCTCACGCTCAGCCAGTACACGCTCATGCCAGGGTAGGGATTCATTGAAGCGATGTCTTTTTTCATAGTAGTCAATCAAAACATTTGCCGCACCCATTGTCTCTAAGAAAGGTATATCTTGGGCTTCGGCGTGTCTCAGAGCAGTGGCTATATGTGATGTAAAAGTCTCACATATACCCCACGACTCATTACCTCCAGCTATTTTGGGTCTAAATGCATTTTCTGTCAATGCAATCGCTATGAATATAAAAAGCCTTTTGTCTTCCGGACTTATGAGACTCTCGCTCATATCTCGAGTCAGATCATGCATCCAGATAGCACCTGCTTCTTTCTTTCGGATAAGTGCAGAGGCTTGAAGGCATACTATTGCTTGCTCTAGCTCCTTGAGATCCGGATCTAGTAGAAGTCTTTTTAGAGATGCGGTAAGCTCGGCCTGTCGGTTGATGACAGCGGCCTTTTCGGCAGAAGTTCTGAGAAACTTGAGCTTCAATCGATATCTCCTCGAGCTCGGGAGTCTTATGGGTTTAGACACAGGAGGTTTCCCAACATCTCGGAGAAAATCGGCCATTTCCTTCGTTTTAACGGCCTCTGAGAAGAGATTCAAAGGCAAATTTTGATGATCCAGATGGGAAATTAATTTTAAAAGGATAGTAGCTTCAGGCGTGATTCCTTCTATTGTAAGCATGAATGAGGAGTAGAAATCGGAGTTACTGGTCTCCTTCATATTTAGCTTTAATGTCTCCAGCTTTTGTGCTCGTAGTTGATTAAGGTATCGTTCTAGGGTCCAGCCCTGGTCCATAGCGTAAGAGATACCCTGCTCCAAGGCAAGAGGTAAGCCTCCAAGCTCATGATTGAGCTCAGATGCCAACTCCCGTAACTCGGGAGTAGATTTCTCCCAAATGTTGAGTATCAAATCGATCCCGTCATCTGCCTCCATAGGTAAAAGCTCAAGTACCCCTGCCGGTCCTAGCCGCCTTGCTATATTCCTGTCCCGCATTGTGAAGATAATTGAGCCCGATGAAACTGCAGGAATAAATTCGCGAACGGTGTCGATCTCAAGAACATTATCAAATATAATAAGCCAATTAGAGCTGTTCACCAGCCATCCCTTGACTTGTTCAATCTCGAGTTCCGGCTCATTGGACGTTGCCCGACGTAAGCCAAGGCAGCTACAAAGAGATCGGTAATCTTGAATAAGTTGTTCTTTTGCTGTTGCCTGAACATGGAAGATATATGGGTATAGTGTAGAATTTTGGGTCGCATATTTAAGGGCGAGTTGGGTTTTTCCGGCGCCAGGCATTCCATAAATTGCTATCCGCTTCGAATCTGAAGGTGCACCGCTCAATAGCTGACCCATTGTTTCGAGTTGTCCGACTCGGCCCGTGAATCGTGTATGTAAAATACTCGGCATAAAAACTATTTTTTGAGGCGGATCCGCGGCCGGAGAACGCCCCATGGCGACTAGAAAACATCTTCATTAAAACCTGAATTTGTTGAATAGACAAAGGCTTCATGATGAATCCTCACCTTGCGATTGAACTTGTAACTCAACTATTTAGAAATCAGAACGGCCTATTGCATAGTTGATCAACTTCTTTGACTTACTGTTTCTTGTCATTTGCATGTGCTCAACATCTGCGGCTTTCTCAAATTCTTGACTATGAGCATCTATGTTCCGTGATAATTCATCAAAGGGTTCGCGCAGAGACCCCGAAAAAGACGCTGCAATTGTTCCTATACAGGTTATTTAGATTTAAATATCAAATAAATAAAACTATTGAAGGCATCTTACGCCACTTCGATCGGGCATAGAATTTTGTCGTCTTCAAACAAAAGTCTATAATATCGCAGTAAAATGTCACAATCCTTGAGTCAAGAAGATTCGTCCTCCCAAACAGGTTGAGAATTTCCGAAAACCGTTCAAGGCAGAGTATTATCCTCTCTAAAATAGCACATATCATCTCGTATGTATTGAATATGTCCTGGGATATCTATGCATTTAAATGAAATCGTCAAAGATTTGCCACTATATATCCAAATTGCATGGACCTAGCCCGAGCCTACCAGGATAACGAATTTGATGCCGCTCCATACAAGAGCCGCGATTTCGGGATCTGAAATTAATAATTAATATTGTCAGAAATATCGTTTGTATAGAGTAACGTGCGCACATAGCTCCAAAGTACTACGCATGTCGGGGTACGTAAGTCTGTTGTCAACAGTGGCCGTGGTTGCAACAGTTCTCACTGTCAACAGACTTACCCCTACACGCGTAGTACTACATGTATGTATGGGCGATCTACATAAGGTCGCGATAGAACTTACTGGACTGGATAGCTATTTCAACAACCTTAGAAAACCGGTCCAACTTCTCTATATAAGCGGGAGTAATCTTGTGTATTAGGTTTGTTGCAGTGCTTCTCCCTGACTCATTGTTAACTTTTGCGTCCTTGATAGCTTGTAAGACGTCGCCGATGCCAGCATTCTTTTTAAGAAGAGCTAACTCTTCGTCCTTGAGTTTTCTCTTCTTGTTTAATCCTTCGTAAGTTTCGAGGGCGTTTTTGTACGTATCTGATAGAGAATTCGTGACCGACATTTTGGGAATAGCTTAGATAGTGTTTTCGGATAATATTAGATCGACTTGTTGAGTTGGCAAGAGTATCTACCTCAGAGAGGGGGTGATGATTCCTGTTACACGAGAGAGCTTTCGATTTTTGCTTTTTAAGTGTACCTATCATTGGCTATCAATAGGGTCGAACCTACATGATAGTCGGGCCAATAGAAATAATATCGCGCTACTTACATATACCGTACATACAGTACTGTGGAGTACCTACATGTACGGTGTCGGACAGCCAGAACCAGCCGGCCAGAGCAACCCCCGACTCCCCTTCACCCCATCGACTTTCAACAATGCAACACTTGTCCAGAAATAATGTTCTTTTGTAAAATGGGTCTAATCATGGTTGTAAACATCCCCATGAAAGGGGATTTAAAATAATTAAGAACTGGCTGCACTATGACCTCTCAAACATTTGGTGCAATCTGCCCGAAAAAAACATAGCTGTGAAATAATAACTTTAATAACTTTATGCCAAGGCGGCCAGATTAATTGGGATAATTCTTACCCTATTGGGATGATTAGATGATCATTATTTGCCGATTAGGACTAGTTTCTGGCTTGAAAAGAACATGAGGGTTGATTTGGACTGTCCGGCGCTGTACCTACTGAGCGCTGTAATATGGTTGGGGACACCTGGAGACGGAAGGGTGCGACATTGGTCCCCCAGTGAAGATCACCTTCCTAATCTAGTAATTACTTGGCACAAATCGTTCTGAAAATGCCAAGACAGAGGATTTATGCCAAGATATTGCCCAGGCACCAGTGATGTATTCCCAATCGGGTAATTATGTACTAAATTACTTCCTAATCAGGTAATTATTAGTGTGGAAGTGCGACATTCGGTCAGCCTCTCACCAAAAACCCAACTTTTAGAAATTCAATAGCTCAGCAACCACAACAGATAAAATTAATTGGGCTCTGTTACAGTGTGATTTATCTCTTTTTCTATCACCCTACAGAGCTATTTTAATTTTAATGTGTTGTGGTGGTTGGCCATTAAGCCTCGAAGTTCGGCAACTTTGACACTCCGGCTCAAGGTGTCCCCAACCATACCACGCCGGCAACGCCGCTTATCTAGATCTATGTATGCAGCGCAGACGGCGGGGCGTTCTACGATACATAAATACTCTATCAATGGCGGCAGCTTACTTGGACTCGGGTCTAGCCTTGTTCCCAGAGTCACTGTGCACCATGTTCAACATATATACATATCGGCGCATTCTAGGTATGTATGGGACTAGGAGCTCGAAATGGCTCCTGAGTCTGGAACACCTAAACCTGGTCCTACACGGATAGGTTGGCGGACAGGGCTAAGGCTGTTGCCAACTGTTCACCGCCAAACATCAAAAATTAAATATTCAGCCGCCACAGAGAGAGAGAGAGAGAGAAAAGAACTATATAATATATCCGCTTCATTGAAGAGAATGAATTGACTACTAACCTCGCTCGGATTGATCATTATTTTTGAGAAACCACCAGATAATCTTACAAGTCCCAAGGCAACCCCGAATTCCACCATTTTCGTTTATCCTCCGCCCTTCTCATCACATCTTCAATTGCCGTCGCACAGAAACTTTCCCAATCCCCCATAACAAAACCCGAACGCCTTATTAAAATTCCTTATACCCCTCTAGAAAGATCGATGTAGCGCGGAGAAGCTGTGTACGCGCGAAAGATGGTCAAACGCAAACAGATCGTCAGTTCCGGTCCGAACCACCTATTTTAAACACAAGCGAATGAAAAAATATTCAGATATTGTACATCAAAAGAAATGGGTGAATGAAATGTAAGAATGAAGACGAACAAATTAAAATTGGTACGAACCACTCTCGTATTGTGCTGAAATGTACTGTTCTGGGTTCTTTGCCAAGAAACTGATCAGGTTCTCTATGTGCTCGCGGAGTTTTGAGATAGACTGAGGGTCCATATTTGTATGGGCGAGAAGCTCCGGCATGGAGACTATGACAACAGATTAATATCAAAGTACGAAATCGCCTTCTACCAAGCTTATCTTCAACTAAATAATCCAAATTGGAAGGGACTTACCAAAAAGCCTAAGTAGATGCTCTGCGCCATAGATCTCGCTCGGCTCCTTCCCGGGGTGCTCCTTTCGAATTTCCAGATACTGCTGTCTCTCAAATCGATATAAAAGAATGGTCCCGAGAGATCGGTCGAAGTAGAGTTTCAACCCGGCAATGACTTCGTCGAAAATATCCGCGTCTGCCGAGCCTTCTCGCTTTTTTGGTACAGATTCGCGATATTTTTGTAGAAGCTGTGTTACATTGAGGTCACGCGGCAAAGGAACAAGCTGCTGGTTCTTAGTGACGTTTTCCCAATCGTCGACAAGCAGCGCTTTCAAGTTGTCGGGAATGTTTATCTTGACATCATGGCGTTTCATAAACTCCTCTTCCTTCAAGTCGGATACGTTTGGTCAGCAACTACCTAATTAGCAAGAGCGCTTTGAACACAGACCTTCTCGATCTCAAGCTCGCGCCCACGCTTCTGGCCTCGCGGAGGAAGAGTGGTAGAAGCTCCCGTTGGAAGATCCTCAGAGCCAGCTTTGGAAGTCATCTTCTTCTTCGTATCGGGTGTGGGCTTCGGCTTATTCGTAATCGGTTTTGTATTCTCGTTGAGTTCCTTTTGCAATCGCAGATTTTCTTCGTTCATTTTGCGGAGGCGATCTGCGGGGACAAATTCATCCCACCTGGTCACTGTCAGCTGGCCCGATAGTAGCTAGCAACTCTATCGTACGATAATTCTGTCCTTTCAATTTCCCCCAAACAGCTTCCACAAAAAAAATAGATAGCTAGCGAGAGATTGCCTTTCCTTCAGAACAACAAGAGCTCGCTAAGATAACTTACGTATTCTTCCACCCCTTGTAATGCACCTTGTACTCCGGTAGCTCTTTCTTGTCGTCCGATTTTTTGACCTCCAGTACCTTTGCTTCATATAGCATAGGCCCGTGAAAGCACAAAACCCTCTCCTGAACGTCGTAAGTGAGCACCTTTTGCGCAGCTGCTGGGGGCATGATATCGACTCGGATTTTGTTGCTTCTGCCTCAAGGGTGTGCTTCGGTTGCTGAGTTAGTGAAAGAGAAATGGAAGGATAGGCGCGAGACTGGAGCAATGGGAGGACGCGTTGGGAGTTCTACATACACGGCCATCTCTGTAGCAGTTACCCTGCTTTCACGATTAGTCACTCGACCTTTTTCTATGTTGGGGATGCTTGCCATCATCATTATCTGTACATTTATCAATGGCCTCAAGTACCACGGCACTCGAGTACGAGATTCTCTCGTCATTTATCCTCTCCCGTGCGTCATTACAGGACATCATCTCTCTCCGCAAGTTCACTGAGCTATTCCCAAAAGATAAGCAGTCAAATCCTCAGGTCAAGCTCCTTTACGCAGAGCTCCAGCTCCAGCGCAACAAAACATGTGATCGAGTTAAAAAGAACTTACAATTCGAAGCTCGGCTCGGCGCAAAACAACGAAGGGATGCAAAACGGCAGCAGCGAGAGGGGCAACACATAGACGATGACGCGATGACGGGGATTGAAGTAGGTTCACTGAAAACACCGGTAGGCTTTTCATTACGCTAACCGGGGGAATTTATCGTGTAGCTCTTCGGTGCAGCTCCTTCAGAACCAAAGCTCCCGTTAAGGGAGCTTTTACAGCAAATGACGGCCGCTGCCGAAGATCTTGATGCAGAGTTCAAAAATCTCGATAGGGAGTGCGATGAGATACTCGAAGACCTCAAAACTACGATTGGAGATCTCAGCGATCTGCGTTACGGAAAGTTCGCCAACGCAGGTTTGGACGAAAAAGTTGTTTCGGATTTGGAGAATCTGCACAAGACCTGCGAACGAGTCTTAAACCCTGATTCTCATTCAAATGAAGCTTGGTAGTTACACGATAGTGAGCGTACATGAATACCACAAGTCCAAAACGCTCTGGGAAAGAAAAAAGAAAAAAGAAAAAAGTAATAGCTTTTCCTTCTTTGACCCCTTATATCGTGTCTGATAATAAACATCATCGCACGGAGCAGTGTGTTCCCAATATTCAAAAAGAAATCATCCTTTCCTCCTTAGTCGTTTAGCCATTTCCTTATAGCCTACTCTTCAATAATGACCGACACTTTCCGAATATAAAAGAAACCAAACAAAGCGCCGAACCCAAATCTCTGACACTACAAGTTCAGAAGCCCAAAGAATTATGAAGAACCAGCAGCAGGCGCGGGGGCTCTTGATGGGGTTGTAGTGACACCCCTAGTTATCCGTGACCTATATATCGGGATAAGATAAGCATGCATAAAATAAAATGTCATGTAATAGGAACAAAGGCATACATAATAGTCCTTCCTAAAAGACTGATCGTAACCATCATGACCCACGGCGGGAGGGTCTCGTAATACATCATGGCGGTAGAAATATAAGGCACAACGAAGTCTTTCAGCGCACCGTCAATAGGATTGAGGATACCCGACCAGGCGTCAACATTCTTCCATGCTGCTTCAGTGTGAAATTTTACCAAATGTGCCGCTTGCTCTCCATCGATTAACTCGGCGGGCCAAGGAACTTCCCTAATCTCGACGGTGCCATTCGCGAAGGATGCAATGTGGTAAACTTCCGGAAGTTTACCCTGAGATGTCAAGAGGAAGGTGTGACATAATTCCGTGGCTTCGGGCGATGCACAGTCGATTCTTCCAAGATTAATTTTGGGGGCGGGGCCAGCAAGGTTCTGGGCAGCAGCGAGCTGAACAGTTGTTTCCTGTAACACCTCTTGTTAGTTTCATATGCGCAGCAACAAAGATAAGAAGCAACCACACACCTCAAAAATCCCATCCCATTTCGTCGCGTTCCGAGTACCGTTAACGTTACCTGTGGTAAAGTAGAAATACCACTCTTCGGCCGTTTCGGTCACGTCAGAACCTTCAGTGACAGCAGTATTGTTGATGGAACTTCGCCAGTTTTCGGATGTGATATTGCGCACCCGCCTCTCGATCACGATGTGTTGGTCGACCTCCTCAACACTCGCAGCGAGTGGCTTCTGTGTGCCCAGAACACGGTTGAGATAATCGCCCCACTGTGCAGACACAAGTGACGCGCCAGCCAAGAGGAAGAGTGAAGATAGCCGCATGATTTCCTTTTCTTTCTTTCTATTATAAGATAGCTTGAGTGAGAAGAAAGAGATTTAATATTTAGGTTGTGGATTGTAGGATATGTTTGCTTGCGTGGGTGCGTGTGGGTGTGTGTGTGTGTGTGTTGTACGTATCTAGTGTAGTTTAGAAGAGGAGAGGAGTGGGGAACTGTCAGTGTCGGTAGGCGGAAGAAATCCAACTACTTGCACGTATTTGCTAGGAGTATGTGTGACTGTATATACCAATGATTCGCTATAAAGCTGTACGGTGCAGTACGGGCGAGAAAGAAAGGGATTGGAAATTACATGTATCATGTACCCTACATACCAATTCGCTTCAAGCAACGTTGCAGTAAATAAGGCCGTAACCAGGGCCATTGAACTACCCAATGCACTGGACCGACTGGGCATCAACTAGGGAATTGTGAGGCTCAAATGAGATCAGTCTCCTTCCCACCATTGACACATATACCCCTTCGTAACATCGCCTAACACACTTGGATCCGAAGCTCCAATGAGCCTAGAGTCCACGGAACATTTTATAGCGCTCTATGCACGTGTGCATGCGTCAAATCGCCCTAAAACCTACATTTCTATGGATTCTATCGCTAACAAAACCCATGTAGGTAGGTACATGTATCGCACTGTAGTTCTGTAGGTACATTACATGTATGTATATATATATATAATTCAACACATTAGTAATAGAATGCCAGGCGCATTAGTATATATCTACCAAGGTTCACTAGCTGCCGTCGATCTCTTACACTGCTGATACTTCGAGGGTTCCCTCCCCTTAACTATATGCATTCATGATGGTGAGAAATTAAAGCGCATGTAGTATATTTTCACATAGCCTGGGCCCTGTACTAATAGTAGGCTGTTTGGACCTGTTGAAAGCTCCTACTGGGGATAATTGGGAGTAGTGCTTAATATTATTGCGAAATAAAACCATGCGCTGTCTCGCCTGTACCTACATGTATTCACACTGGTACTCGCATGTAGATCTAGAGTATATAGACAAATTTACCTAGACTACTCTTCTCCCACTCATGGGCTGGGTACGTATTCCATGATGATATTGATACAAGGTCTGATATTACATCCATTACCTAAATACATATATCTGGGAAAGAACCACTACTATATATGATATACAATAAGTAGTACATATACATGTAGTTATAACATATTATCAACCCAAACCACCAAATGGAGTGACATCTGCACGCATACGTTTTAGTATATTATACATGTATCAATCCATGGCCGCGCGCGGGGCAGCGTTTCCTCCTCCCCGCCTCTCCCCACCTTTTCAACCCGCTGATGATCACACATGATCTGCCGCATCCAAACGCCCTACACTTTGGAACTCACCTAGTTAGAACTGAGCCATGGAGGATGTATGTATGTATTCATACATATAGCCTATCACATCATAGTGGCATATTTGACCGAATAAAACCTCCCTAGCGATCTAAAGGTATTTGCAAAATAGAAGATATATAGATCACACGTTATTGTGGTTGCGGTAGTGGTCGATATACCTCTCCCCCTAGCAAGTTAGCATATTAATTTTAACTTAGCTTCCAGCCACTGGGCAAGGACACCACCTATACGTTTGTGCCTCAAGTCAACAATTCTCTGTTTTCACAAAACATGTGCACTTCATCTTCGCTATTACTTCAACCCCAAGCGCAGTATAGTACATACATTCCGCACGTGCAACTGAATACCTCGAGACCAGGAGCCTGCTAAATACTTAGCCTACTCACCTCCCCTCTCGAGGTTGAAGCCATTAAAAACACATACACACCCTATAGTTCCTTAAAACCTTCTCATGACTAGAAGGCTCTTGCTGGTTCTCCTATCCACGATCTTCAACAAATAAAGGCTATTTTACAAAGGAGAAACCGAACAGAGCGCTAGCAAGATAAGGCCTTATACAGTGGAGTCGACTGGCCATCAACATCGCTACTTACAGTATTGCAACTGCAATATTCAGATTTGCACGATGTTGAAGAGAAGACTACCCTCCCACACGCCCGTTTCTGATGAAGACAATACCTATATGTAGATACATATGTATTTACTAAAAACAGAACTTTCCCTATCTAGCAACGATTGACAGGGCCAATGATCGCTGCATCCACAATACTTGACAAGCGCCCCCACGCAAAAATCCCAACACCACTAAGCCTACTCTAGGTACAGTTAGTTGTTTTGGCAAAAATAAAAATGGTTGAATAGCGAACAAGAATTTTTGCCAGGCGCTCAGGCTGATTTACAATCGGTATATTGGCTAAAATATCTTTTGGTTGTTGCTCCAACTGTAAGTTTACCTACTCGATAAAAGAGGAAAAAGAAGAAATGAATCATGATTTCGCCCGGGCTCGAACCGGGGACCACAAGTGAAACTAATGTTAGACTTGTGTGATAACCAACTACACCACGAAACCTTGACGTATGCTCTGATGTTTGACAACATTTCAAGCTATTGTACTTACTACACGGTAATGATCAAACCCACATCTTTTCACGCACTCTCTCTTACAGAGAGCCATCATGTTCTCCTCACCCACTCCCAGCCGCCCGCCTGAAACAAAAACCAGCCAGAGAGGAGGAGTATTCTCAGATTCTTGTTGTTACACATAGACTAATAACCAGACAATAAACGCCGCCAAAGATACCATTTTATCCACCCCGTCCCGCAGCCAAATATTCTACACTCCAATATAGCAACATACATGATATATATACACGCCTGCCACCGCCATACCACCACGAAACCGCAACGGCACTAGATCGTGGCGCTCCTCTCCACTGCCCACTCCTTCGGTTCCATGCCCATCTCGCCGTCCGTTAGCGGCACGACCTCGCCACTGATATGGGGCACCACGCTCTCGCCTTCCTCCTCACGGTCCATGATTGCGTCCTCGTCTTCCTCCTCTTTCCCCTCCTCCGCAACGTTCTCCTCATTGAAGAGATCCTCGAGGACGTGTTTGTGACGCGGCATCTTGATGTTCTTAAGCGCCATGTCGATGAGGCACTCGCAGATAACTTTGAGTTCCTGTGCGGTTTCCCGGGGTGTAAAGGTTGCGGGGAAGCGCCATCTATGCATTGACAAACGTTAACTCTATCCATATGAGTAGGGGAGGGGGAAAAAAAGAGAGGGGTAGGGGTGGATTACGAGAGCCAGAGGTACAGAAGAAGACTCTTATGGAGAGACTCTAGCGCACGCAGCTCCTCGGGCAGCGTCGGGTTTTCGATATCGAGGATCTCAAGGTCAAAGGTCTGCAAATTAAGGACGCTACCGTCGCGGGAGCTAGCCAAGATTTCCGCCATCTCGAGGGCAGCCGCCTGTACAGCATCGTCCGTAGTGATAGGCGCCATGCAAAACATGAGTCTCTCCGTGATAGTGAGGCCCTTAACGCTCTCCAGCGCGCGCGCGGTCATCAAAATATCTTCCAGCGAGCACATGTGGAAGAGGCTCTTATTGAGCTGCGCCGAATCGCGCATCGCAAGCAGGATCTTTGCGAGCGGCGTATCGGGCGGGAAGAGGGCTGCGAAGTTCTCGATGTGGTTGGTGGAGGGGAGGATCCCGGCGGAGCGGAGCGGCTGTGGTTCGATGGCCATGGATTTCCGCAGCCGCGGCATGTCAACGTGATCGAGCGCGGTGACCAGACCCGGGAGGGGTGCGGAGAGCGTAGAGGGGGCGCTGATGTCAACGTGGGTTTCGGCGGATTTGCTTGTGGGGACGCGGAAGCGGCCGGCACGACCGGCAATCTGTTTGATGGAAGGGACGGAGACGGGCTCCATTTGTTTGCCGTTGAACTTTACAGTCGTTTCGAAAATGATACGTTTTACGCTCCTGTTTTTTGTTTTTTTTGTGTTAGTGGGTCAATGATCGGAGGAGATACCAATGACTGGGGTTTCTAGAAATAGGACTTACAGGTTGAGACCCATACCAACGGCGTCGGAGGCGATGAGGATCTCATATTCGCTGTTGGGGTCGTTAAAGAGCTGAGCCTGGATACTCCTAGTTTCTGGGGGCAGGGAGCCGTAGATGACAGCGCATTTCTTCCCCGTAGTAGACTCAATCTCGCGTTTCAGTGCAAAGATGTTCTTTCTTGAAAAGGTAACCACGCAGTCACCCTTCTCGAGCTGGTTGAAGTCGCCCTTGAGACTCTCCGTCATCACCTGGAGCCCACCAAGTCTAGTATATCGCCTGATGACCAACTTCTCGCCCATTATCTTTGCCAGCTTCGAGATGAGCTCTACTGTCCGCTCCTCACCACACATGTGCACCTCCTTCGCACGAACACCTAAAAGCGCCTGCGTCCATGCCCACCCACGGTCCTCGTCTCCAATCATCTGGATCTCATCGAGCACCGCGACATCAACCCGCCGGCCCAGATCTACCATCTCTACCGTACTCGAGTAGATCCCGGCATCATCGCTCGCAAGGCGGCGCTCGTCACCCGTCACAAGATTGCAAGGTATACCCTGAGCATTCATACGCTCGTAAACCTCGTGCGCCAGCAGTCGAAGCGGCCCTGCGTAGACGCCGCTCTGGCTCTCCTTAAGGCGCTGCAGTGCGTTGTACGTCTTCCCGCTGTTTGTTGGGCCGACGTGCAGGTACCATGTGCGCTGGTAGTGCCTTGTGCTCGGGTACCACTCCTGCGGGTACCGCAGGTCCGCAACCTTGCTCATCACATCCTTCCCCGCAATGGCCACCTCCGTACCTACAAAAGCCTGAAATTGCTTTTTGAGCCACAGCGGGAGTCCATCGTTGGAGGAGATTGCGGCGGTGATCTGGGAGCGGGTGGTGAAGAGCTCATGGCGCGGGGACTTCCGCTCGGGTTTAGTGTTGGAGCTTGCGGCAAAATGAACATCGTTTTCGAACTGGCGGAACTTTTGCACGAGCTTTTGGGGCTCGAGGTCAAGGGCCGCAAGGTAGTCGGGAAGGACGGAGTCGGAGGGGAAGCGGTTGCTGCCTTGAGGGAGGGGGGGGGGTCGGATGCGCTCAAAAATGGAGCGGAGGATCTTTGTGAGTTGGTTATCGGTGAGGACGCTGGGGTTTTTGATACTGTCTTTGAGGATGCGGAAGGCGGGCTGGAGAGACGAGTTAGCTGTATATATACTACTGTTGCACCGTTATACTAGCAATGTCGACAATTCTATGGGTTATGTGACGTATTATTCTAAGGTCTACGCACTAAATACCGAACAAAGAAGGGGGTACGTGACCCAGGGAATTGTCGGCATCGCTAGTATGGGTAGTTGTGTTTGGGGGGGGGGGGGGGCGAATTGAAGCTATGTATGACCGTACCTTTGTCTTGACGGATCTGTAGCGGACTGTTCCTGGGATTGCGCCTGGGAGTTGTCGTGAGAGGATTGGTGTTATCTGCCTAGGGGCAAGAGTACAGAATATGCATTTACTCGTCACTCCACGCAGTCGGGCAGCCATTGTGCGAGACTGCTGGCAGTATAGGGTAGAGGGTAGATGAGGGAGGTGGGGGTGAGGAATTGAACGCGGTGAGAACGAGACCTCCGTGGTCGTGGAGAGGCGAATTATTTGGATGAAGTCTTGGCTCTAGATTTTTTTCTTATGCAGCTGCCATCCACCTGCATGGGGCCTTGTTGCCCCTCCACCCAGGATGGCTAGTGTGAGCCGTGTCTGAGCAATGTGGGTGTGATTATGTAACACAGCTCGATATCATTCATGCACACAGGCCAGTCAACGGCAGTACCTACATGTATGTACTTGGAGTAACATGAAACTTTCTTCAAAGAATCTGGTGATCGTTTTAGGAACAACCTTATCATATTTCCCTTTTACAGATGTATCGTGATGCCAGAAAGTCGGGCATTACTACATATATAACAAAGGACATTAGCCTGACGGAATTAATACAAAACAACTTATAGTATTCAGCTATCAGGTCCATCCTCTACTTTTTACCCGACCGCTGTATACATGTAGTACTCTATCTACATGTAAGTGCTACACGATAGCTAGCCTCCGGAATGATCAAGTTCAGGGTCTATGGTCGCATACAAGACGTATGACTCTTACAGCAAGACAGAAACATACAAGGAACATGTACCTACATGTAGCTTCATGTAACTAGTGGACGACTTGATGGTGTTTAATCACCAAATACTAATTCTCGCCTGGGTTCTGCCCTTGACGTCAATCACGCTCACCCGCCCGCGACACAATCATTATAGACTATCGGGATGATATTTGGTGTTTAAACACCAAATCACCCAGATAAAGTGCGCCGGCGGGTGCGGGTTTGGTGTTTAATCACCAAATGGCTGTAATTATTTATCTGTTATCGGGGGTTGCGGCTCCATTAGCCGATTGCATACCCACCAAGTAGGTACATGTAGGTAGTTACATGCATGCATTGTTGCCCCCCTCGCCCTCGCCCTCGCCCCGCCATCCAAGAACCCGGCCCCTCCAACCGTTTTTTCTTTTCGCTTCAAAACGTCACTCCCGAACAAGCTCTATATAAGGAACTGGGCAAACCCGCTATTTCTTTGTTTTTCCAACCACTCAACAGCCAGTCAATCAGTTCACTTTTATACATATACATCTTATTGAGTATACAATGGCCGACGGAATCAAGCAAGCATTCGCAAGGTGCAAGGCCGAGGGCAGGGTGCGTTCTCCCCCCCCAAAAAAAATTATCAAGCAATTGAAGCTAATACCGCCAAAATATTAGAGAGCCCTCGTCACGTATGTTACCGCCGGCTACCCCACCGCCGGTGAGACTGTTGATGTGATGCTCGCCATGGAGGCTGGTGGCGCTGGTACGAAAGACTGCTCAAACCTCTCTTCACACTTTCCAAACTAATTCATATTCTCCCCCTCCTCTACATCCAGACCTCATCGAGCTCGGTCTCCCATTCACCGACCCAATCGCCGACGGACCTACTATCCAAAAGGCCAATACTGTCGCCCTCCTCAACGGTGTTTCTATCACCACAACCCTCGCCGTTGTCCGCGATGCCCGCGCCAAGGGCCTCAAGGTCCCCGTCCTCTTCATGGGCTACTACAACCCCATCCTGGCATACGGCGACGAGAAGTTTGTACAGGACTGCAAGTCTTCCGGCGTTAACGGCTTCATTATCTGCGATCTCCCTCCCGAGGAGGCCGTCCGCTTCCGTGAGAGCTGCAGAAAGGAGGGAATGAGCTACGTCCCACTGATCGCGCCATCCACGAGTGCCGCTCGGTTGAAGCTGTTGTGCAGAATCGCAGACTCGTTCATATATGTTGTATCGCGCATGGGGGTCACCGGTGCGACAGGGACACTCAATGCTGGCCTCGGGGATCTCTGTAAGAGGGTCCATGAGTCATCCGGCAACACGCCCATTGCGGTCGGTTTTGGTGTATCCACCCGCGAGCACTTCCTCTCTGTCGGCGAGTTTGCGGAGGGTGTCGTTATTGGCTCTCAGATCGTCAATGTCCTTGATGAGGCCGCGCCAGGTTCCAGGCCAGAGGCCGTCAGGAAGTACTGTGCTCACATTGTCGGCAGGGACACCGATGCCACAACCCGCGAAGTCGGGATGGTCGAGGCCATTGAAAAAGCTAACGAGACCGGCGCCGTACACCCCACTGCGGTCATCACTGACAAGGACGTCCCCTCCGGTCCTGGGCTCGGCGATCAGCTCATGGCACTCAGTGCCTCCGAGCTTGACTCCCACGTATGTACTTCGTAACTAATGATCACAAAAACCACTTGCTAATCCCAATACCTGCAGGCGATCCCTGACCGCTTTGGCGAATTCGGCGGCCAATACGTCCCTGAATCATTAATGGACTGTCTTGCGGAGCTTGAGGCCGGCTTCGTAGCGGCCAACGAAGACCCCGCATTCTGGGAGGAATACCGCTCTTACTACCCATACATGGGCCGCCCGGGCCAGCTCCATCTTGCCGAGCGCCTCACCGAGCACTGCGACGGTGCCAACATCTGGCTCAAACGTGAGGATCTCAACCACACTGGTTCCCACAAGATCAACAACGCCCTTGGCCAAGTTCTGATCGCTCGCCGCCTCGGAAAGACCGAAATCATCGCCGAGACCGGTGCAGGCCAACACGGTGTGGCCACTGCAACCGTATGCGCAAAGTTCGGCATGAAGTGCACCGTCTACATGGGCGCCGAAGATGTCCGCCGTCAGGCCCTCAACGTCTTCCGAATGAAGCTCCTCGGCGCCCAAGTCGTCTCTGTCGAGGCCGGCTCCCGAACACTCCGTGACGCCGTCAACGAGGCGCTCAGGGCCTGGGTTGTTCACCTCTCAACCACCCACTACATCATTGGCTCTGCCATCGGCCCGCACCCATTCCCAACCATCGTACGAACCTTCCAGTCCGTCATCGGTAACGAGACCAAGTCCCAGCTCCAGGCCCTCCGCGGAAAGCTTCCCGACGCAGTCGTAGCCTGCGTTGGCGGCGGCTCTAACTGCGTCGGCATGTTCTACCCCTTCTCCAACGATCCCAGCGTCAAGCTCCTCGGTGTCGAAGCCGGCGGTGACGGTCTCGACACCGCGCGCCACTCCGCAACACTTACCGGCGGCACCAAGGGCGTCCTCCACGGCGTGCGCACCTACGTGCTCCAGAACCTCGAGGGCCAGATCGACGAGACGCACTCCGTCTCCGCAGGACTGGACTACCCCGGTGTCGGCCCGGAGCTGGCATCGTGGAAGGACTCGGGACGTGCAAAGTTTATTGCGGCCACGGACGCAGAGGCGTTTATGGGCTTCCGGAAGCTGTCGGAGCTGGAGGGGATCATTCCGGCGCTGGAGAGCGCGCATGCCATCTTTGGCGGGATGGAGCTGGCAAAAACGATGAAGAAGGGCGATGATGTGGTGATCTGTCTGTCGGGGAGAGGCGACAAGGATGTGCAGCAGGTGGCGGAGGAGCTGCCGAGATTGGGACCCGGAATTGGATGGGATCTGAGGTTTTAGAGAGAGAGAGAGAGTGTGTGTGTGTGTGTGTGCATGGGGGGGTTTTCTTTTCGACAGTTAAATTTGGAGATAAAAAGAGAGTGGTTGTGTGTTTTTGCTCATTTGAATGTTGTTTACTTCCGTTATATAGTTGCGTGGTGTGTGGTTGCGTTGGGTCGAGTGATGCCTTGTGATCGAAAACTGCAGGATGGGTTTCGAATATACCACATGTAGTTTGCAACCTGGATATTTTGCTGTACTGTGTATTGAAGCTTTTGAACAGACCCGGTGGCGCTAGGCAGCCCACACACACATGTAGCCATACGTATCAAAAATGGATACCCTACAAGTAATCTCGTTCCCAGAATTTTGTCAACTCGTTCCTTAGTCTACCTACTACTATCACACCAGAGGCTGGGCACGAGACTACCCTGCAAACCATTTCGCGGCGAAAAATAGTTAGCACTAGCCATAGCATGCATGGCTTGGGATACTGTCCATCTGATCTACAGGTTAACTAATACGAGTGACATGTCATGATGAAACAAAAAAAAATACCTACCATCCAGTGCATACAGTGGGAGATACGCATTCCCGGTGAGTATAATTGGGGATGTAGTCTTAATTGTGGGGATTATCATGTTTCACGGCGTTAGGGTTGTGTGCTAGTATTAGTAGCAAGAAGGTTTGATTTTGTGCTTATGGATAGGTGTGCGGCGGGGTACGCGAGCGGCTTGGGGTAGTGGAGGTAAGAAGGGAGATGGTACTTATGCACGTTAGACGGTTGTTTGCTTGTGGGTATGGCGGAGCGGAAAGTAGGTGGCAGTGTATGACTATGTGTATGAAAGGGCTGGAAGTCGTGGATCTCGTCGACCAGAAGTGCAAATTTATATGTATATGCATGTATAGGCACATCCATGGTACAAAAGGGTTTAGATCGAGTACACAACTTCTGGTAAAAAAAAAAAATGGGTAGAAGGTTTTTTCGTCCTGGGACTTTATTTATGGCCTGGATTTTCTTATGAGCATTGGGTTATGGCCGATATTCACCACCGGAGAGGAGCATATATAATATAAATGATATATGGGTTGACTAGACACATGTAGTAATTTACTATATAGAAGTGATTGGGAGTGAGGATCTATCAGTGGTGGCGAAGATATAGGCTAGATGGCGCCATCTATTAGATTGAAATATTACTACATAAACCCCACCCTATGTTTATTAGTGAGATTCTACTCGGGCGTTCATTAAATGGTCGGATATCATTGCAACCAAATCCCTACTAAGAATTCCGACTATTTAATGAACGCATGAGTAAAAATACCATGTAATGGCAGTTGAGGCTACAGAGCTATTGATAATTCCTCTCATAGCCGTGACGATCGACAGACTTCATTTTGACAGATATCGCTGAAAGTCTAACGGATTATGTCTCCATGTATTGCTAGAATTCGATGCCGAGTCTTTCCAAAGCTAGATTCCGGTGATTTAGGTTTTGGGTTAATTGATCACGGCTTCGTCAATTTAATCATTGACTTTGATAGGTTATTAGATGATCAGATAAGATAAGGGGCTGATAGTCATACTTAGCCTGTCTTGGCACTTCCGCCTCTTCAAAGGAAAAAATAATTAGCCCTGGAAGCTTTAGACCAAGCGACAAGAACTGCTCGAGGAACATTTCGACCCCTCAACGTGCAAGGGCAGCCCGAAACAGCTTGCCTTCTATACAATCCACTCCAAGGCTGATGCTAGCTGTAACCCGACGGGCGCTTCTGTCAGTGCTCCCCATCGCGCGACGAAGGCCACTTCCGAACCTCCCCCCACGACACCTCCGAAGCACAACAAGATGCTTCCATGGCACCCCAAGAGCCCTTCAAACCGACCCGAATGATCCGCACAAGCCCAACGCTACTCCCGCAGATTTCTTCACAAAGAAGACTGATATCCAGGCCGATTCGCCCCCGAGAGAAAGCAAGGGGACCGCAGCCTCGCCTACGGATGGAGAACCTGCGGAGTCTACGATAAAGCCAGAGACGGAAGAGCTTCTCTCCAATGGTGGTGACGAGAACCCAGACCGGCCTCAACGATCGCGGGGTCGGCCATCGGGTTCAAAGTCGAGGGGAGGACGGTTGATACCTAAGACGTCGATCCCAGCAATGCCGAAACCTGAAGTACCGCTTTGGTTTCTCGAACATGGGGTAACACTACGGGAGGACAGCATTGTGGATCCGGCGAATTGGAAGCTTGGGATCTCTCCAGCTAAGGAAATTTCAGAGTTAGGGAAGGCCGAATCTGAAGAGCTAGAAACAAATGAGGAGGTTAAACAGCTGCTTGAGGAGATAAGAGCAGAGAAAAAGTACCGTTATTGGGTAGACGATGTTGTATGGAAGGAAATCATAACGCATGTACAAGCCGGACTAATGCTACCCAAAGCAAGTTACCTAGATAGCTTCGCTTCTATGAAGTCGAATTGTCTCCTTCACTTTCCAAAAGAAGGTGGGATCTACTTCTTGGACGCAGTGGCGGAGGCTGTAGCATCAGATGTTGGGGCGGATCTCGTACGGATTGACGCCCAGGATCTGGAGGAGATAGCTGGTGATTTCTTGGGTGACTCACGGCATTGTGAGTATTATCCACCGTTTTAATCAGCCTTCAAGAACTAATAATAACCCCAGTATCAACCTCTCCTGGGTTTTCTTCTCACGCAATCCGCTCCATAGGGTATGACGTCCAACTCGCCTCTTCCCTCTCAAAGGAGGTTGAGGAAACCGAGGAAGAAGTCGAGGAAAACGAGGAAGAGGAATACGAAGAGGAAGAAGAACATGAGGCAGAGCCTATACCACCGAAAGGATTTCCTTCACAGCTCATCAGCAATCTTCCTGAGCCTCTAAAGCAGCTTTTGATGTCTGGGCGATTGGCAGGAGCAACTGTAATTCCAATTTCTTCCCTCAGCGTGCCAGGTCTTGGTAAAACGCAGGAAACTCTTTCGGATCATTCGAACGAGAAGAAAATGCAAGCACTTTTGGAAGCCCTTATAACTGCCGCTCAAAAGAAGCGAGCAGCAAAATCTCCTCTCTCTATTACGGGTACATCAACTCCAGAAACACCGAAAGACATTAAAGAAAATACGAAAGAAACCATAAAAACACAGCGCCAGTCAAAATCAAACAAAACAATAGTTCATATCCGCGACTATCGCGAACTAGAAAGAACTAATTCTGGAGATGCGGTGATTCGTATGCTTCATGATATAGTTCAACGACGGCGCCGAGATGGCGAAAATATCATAATTCTAGGCACAACGTCGATGGAGGAAACTTCAGAAAACCTCACAAAATCAGGTTTACGCTTGATACAGTCTCAACCTGAGGATTCCTATGAGAGGACGATTCTTGTTCCCCCTCACCTTTATAACGTTTTGGGCGATGTTTTCAGGGTTGATAAGGAAGCTCGAATACGAGAGGTCAATATCCGTCACCTACGAGATGTGATCCGAAGGAGAAGTGGAGATACAGGCCAGGACGTCTCCTTAACTCTCCCCAAGGACTGGCACTTGAAAAAAGACGAGGGTGAGACGGCAATTTCAGGAATCAAAGATACCATTTGGAACTTTGATCGGGTTCACCGTATCGCGACAACTGTGCTCGGCCAACGGCTAGGCAAAGGAGGAGAGATTGGAATCCAAGAAATTAAACAAGCTGCTGAACTTCTCGACAATAGTGATGCAATAAAGTTTGCTTGGGCCTCTGATGAGCGTCTTCGACAAAAAACAATGAAGGAAATCGAAGAAATGGATGGTGAACTTGACCCGACATTCACTAAAGTTAGTGGGGAATGGAAAAGTACAAAAGTAAAACTGCCGAAGAATTGCACGCCACATGAAAAGAAGCTTCTCGGCGGTGTCATCAACCCTGAGAATATCCATACAGGATTCCCCTCAGTCCGAGCTCCAGAGGAAACTATTGAGGCATTGAAAACATTAACCTCAATGTCACTCATAAGACCAGAGGCGTTCAAGTATGGTGTTTTAGCGACGGACAGGATACCGGGGGTGTTATTATACGGCCCCCCCGGTACTGGTAAAACTTTGTTGGCGAAAGCCGTCGCCAAAGAGAGTGGAGCTACAGTATGCACCAATCCCCCCTCAATTAACTTATCACGGCTAGTTTCTAATCTCACCATAGGTTCTTGAGGTCAGTGGGTCAGAAATATTTGACATGTATGTTGGTGAGGGTGAAAAGAACGTTAAAGCCATCTTTTCACTCGCCAAAAAACTCTCTCCTTGTGTTGTCTTCATAGATGAAGCCGACGCAATCTTTGGCAGCCGCCACAGTCACTCAACTAGAACTGCCCACCGCGAGATCATCAACCAGTTTCTAAAAGAATGGGCCGATCTAACAACCACCGCTTTCATAATGGTTGCTACAAACCGACCCTTCGACCTTGATGATGCAGTTCTCCGTCGTCTTCCCCGCAGAATCCTTGTTGACCTTCCCACCCGCGATGATAGGCTTGAGATCCTCAAGATTCACCTTGAGGGTGAAGTTCTAGCGCCCACTGTATCACTAGAGTCCATTGCAGACCAAACAAACCTTTTCTCTGGATCTGATTTGAAGAATATCTGTGTTTCTGCCGCACTTGCCTGCGTCCGCGAGGAAAACGCCGATGCTGCAAAGGCAAAGTCCGCTGGCGAGGAATATCAATACCCCGAGAAGAGACTGTTAGAGGATCGCCACTTCGCCAAGGCACTTGAGGAGATCAGTGCCAGTATTAGCGACGACATGTCCTCTCTCACAGAGATCAGGAAGTTCGACGAGAAGTTCGGAGAGAAGAAGGGAAAGAAGAAGAGAAAGGCGAACTGGGGGTTTGGAATGGGTGCTGATCAGCCACAGTCTGAGGGTACGGGTAGAGTAAGGGCAGATTGATGGGGCCGGGGCTTTTATCTATTAGGGAACTAGACGATTAGGAAACAAAAAAAATGAATTAAACGGCGTCATGTGTGTGTGCTTTGCTTATGTATTTGTACCATATGATGAGGTTGATATATATCTTGGACGTTTTTCTCTTTCTCCGCACTGTATTTAGAAATTTCTTGGTTATTGGGATACATATGGCGATGATTCCGGGGCTCAAATAGGAATCTTAGAAGCATTGTAGAATGTAATGAATAGGTCACGTTACCTTTGCTTCTACGAACTCGTGATAAACACTATTTAAACGAGTGAGAATGGGCTTTTGGTTGTAATTGGACAACGTAAGCGGTCGATGGCTGCAGAGAGATCCGGATTCTACGTAGGTACATATTCACCGAATACTATTTATACACCCTCTCACCGTCATTTCCACTAAGACTAGGACGCCAGCTCTCGGGAATACTCACTTTGTTTCACGATTCGGGCGTATTGTCAGGTTAACCAAATACATGTAGCTATCCCTACTAAGCCATCATAGCGAATTATATCATATATAGCGAATTATATCATATTGCGTCATGTGATATTGTAGAGTAGGTCTACTGAAAGCTGCGTTATTTTAGACCTTTTACTAAACACTCTGTTATTTTAGGTCTTTCCCGATCATTATGAGTACGGAAAAGGTCTAAAATGACACAGTTTTCAGTGGACGTGCTCTACAATAACACATGATCCAAGATGATAGTCCTCTATGGCTCGGAGCGAATCAAGTATTATGGATTAATATCGAAGGGTTAGGGGTTCTTCACACCGCCAACCTGACTCAATTATTTCTTTCAGCGCAGTATCTATTATGGGCGAGTGGTCTAGTGGTTACATGACTAGGCTGCTCGTCGGGTTAGACACCGAGTGTTTGGAACAAAGTCTTGAGTTCAAACCAGGGGTGGGAATAGTACGGAGTACTTATCTATGGTAAGCCCGTGCAGTATCTTCTGTTCTTTTTTTTTATCTTATTACCGTAGCAAAATACGTTAGGAGACTATTTTGATTTTTTGATAGTGACGGGGCTGGAAATATACAGCAAACTGTGCATCTTACATCATGCAGAGCACGTCTACCGGCTGTTTGGTGCTAATACATGTAATAAGTGTCCTACATCACAGAATATCACTCGGTTAGCAATCTCATCTCCTCTGCCTCTACTCTTGGTTTTTTTTTTTTTTTTTTTTTTTTAATTAATTAATTGCATGCAATCTACTCTTGGTTGATTTGGTTGATTACTTCATCTAATTGTATTCAGTCTGTCTCTACTCTGGTCTCTATGGAAATATTTGAGATGATTCCTCTAATTAAATTCCGACTAACTCAAGATATATGGAATTACATTGTCATATGACTGTCAAAAGGCAAGTATGATGCCGGGAGTATATGCACGCATTGCCTACTGGCCCTGGTTGGCCGGCTCCCCGGAGGTAACTTTCTTATGATCTTGTGCTATCCCGGTAGTAATTAAAAGCAGATATGAAGATTGAATTAAATAAATAAATGACCCATTGCGTCAATAAAAAGTGAGTTCGATAGGTCATGAGATCCCGAGTGCACTGCAGAGATCGCCCATATCTAACAAGTTTCCTGCACATAAGTGATCTACTTTCCCGGCGCATGAACCGGATCATATAATCTTCGGAGGAGCACCTGCAGTCTCCACGAATGATCTGCCATAATCATTCTTTATTCGCAAATCATGTTTCGTTTGGTGGCCTGACGCACTGGTGAAAAGCCCGCTACTTCACAGGCCCTCACTCGCCAGTCCATGGGAATTAACCGGAGCCACACCCACAATATGCGCGACTCTCGGAAAATTAACCAGACGTCATCGCTTATGCGTAAATTAGAGTAAAAGTCACCTTCCCGCCCCTTGCATTCGGCTGAATCAGATCACCCGAGTACCCCCGCAGACGAAGAAAACGACATGCATTGTTTGTTCTATATCAAATAATGGCTCCTTCTAGCTACATATACACATGACAAAGTGAACTGATCAACAATTCCCAGCCAAAATGAAGAAAATCCCGCTCTCTACGTTAATTTGTTTATTCGACCCTGCATCACTTCTCACACTTATGCCTTCCATCTCAGCAGAGTGAACGAATGCTTAGGGAAAGTATACTTTGCCTTTGAGGTCCACTTGCTCTCCTTGATACCCACAGTTTGCTTCTCCTCAGTGTTGACATCAGTCAGGTTCTCGCCGGTGACATAGTAGACGTCCACCTCGACACCCTCTGGGAGTCCCTTGATCTCGACATCAAACGCCTTCTCTGGGTGGATATTTGCGACTGCAAGACCGACCTTTCCTTCATACAACGAGGCAGACACGTCCAACCAAGGGGTATCCATAGTGGTCTCAATCCAGTCAGGTTGAGTCCTACCGTCGTACGTTCCGCACCTAAGATGGGTGCCGAGGGTGTTTCCACGCATATAGTTTGTGAAGAGGTAGTAAGGGAAGTAGATTGTCTGTTTAATGAGGCCACGGGGTGTGGTCATGACAGGGGCAATCACGTTAATATTTTGAGCGATGTTTGTCATTCCGAGCCACTTGGACTGACGAATGAAAACGTTACACCAGACGGCCATGGCTAACATGTCCGATACGGTGTATAGCTCTTCCGCGCCCTTGTCTCCAGGCGCGCGGATGGGATCCCAGATGTTCCATTCATCGAAGCAGATTGTCGGTCGGGTCTTGCACTTCGCTTGGATGCGTGCTTGGTCGATGTAGGCCGCGACTATCTCAATGGAGCGTTCGGCTGAGAGGGGAGCGCTGGCGTTAGGGAGATGTCTATTTACGGGATCGGTCAGTACTCCGGATTATTTATATCACGGGATTTATCTAGTGGGCTTACTCTTTGTCACATGTGTAGATGTGGATGGAGTGCATGTCGGTCCACTTGATGCACTCCTGCAAGACATATCGATCCCAGTCTGAGTACCCGGTCTCACCGCAAAGAATAAGAGTGATTGAGGGATCAAGGAGCTTTAAGGCCTTTGCCCATTGGTATGCTTTCTTCGCGTAATCCTCCTTGGTCATTGCCGCTACCTGCCATTCTCCATAGACTTCGTTTCCGAGAGCCCAGTATTTAACCTAAACGGTGCTAGTTAGGATCTGGATGAGAATAGCGGTGAGAGTGAGATGGAGGGAATTATGGCCTACATTATATGGTTTCTCATGACCGTTCTTTCGGCGCATATTGGCCCAGTATGTGTTCTTATCACCGTTGCAGTACTCAACCCATCCCAAAGCTAATAAAGAAGCTCATTAGAACCATGTCCAAAACCTTTTTTTTTTTTTTTTTTTTTCAAGAATCGAAATTACCTTCATCAAGTGTACCGGTGCCCATATTAAGCGCCAAATACGGTTCTGTTCCCACAACTTTACACCATTTCATAAATTCATCAGTACCGAATGTGTTCATCTCGATCCCGTTCCATGCAAGCTCAGGCCTTTATTAACAAAACAACCAAATTAGGTTAGCCAATCTCTATTTTAACCGTAAAATTGACCCAGAGCTGGGATTAGGATCATATAATTTTATCATACCTCGCCGGTCTATTCTCCTTCGGTCCAACGCCCTCGTACCAATGGTAGGTCGCAACGAAGTTCCCTCCGGGATACCGAACAACGGGTGTCTTCAATTCTTGGAAAACCTCAATGACATCTTTCCGGAAGCCGTTCTCGTCTGAGAGGGAGTTGCCGGGGTCATAGAGACCGCCGTAAATACATCTTCCCATGTGTCTAGTGATTATGAACTCTCGTCAGAATGGGATGAACTGCTTTGATGGTGACACAGCTTTTGCAATTGCGTCACAGGCAAGCGAGAGTCAATGGATTACGCACTCTGTAAATCCGGAGTAGATTTCTGGCTTGATCTCAGACAGGACACGGTCGGTGTCAATGCTGATTGAGGGGGTGGCATCTTCAGCGATTTTGGTGAAGGTCGTCATTGTGCGGATCAACTGACCAATAATATATGGATGGAACGTAATTTATTGGGGGAGAAAAACACAGAATAGCAGTGCAGAGGAGAGGGATGGCAGAGGGGCAATACGAGAAGATGGGTTCTGAAAGGGCAGAGGAAACGACGAGTTTAAATGCCCCTCAAAGAAAGAGGTCATGAGGACGGAATCGAAGATGAGGGGGTCTTTCAGATCGGGAAGACAAGTGGAGAAAACATTTGGATTTCTGCAGCTGGCTCACCAGCACCGTGGAAATACCCAGGAAGCTACATGAAACTGAGTGTAGGAGGTACATACGACAACAAAAAAAGGGTGGATAAACTGCGAAACTGCGAAGTCTAGCAGAGATGAGATAGCGGAAGCCAAATCGAGAGATCGTGAGTCCCGGGGACTTGGGAAAACGGTAGAAGAGAATGCCTATCGTTCAAACATTCAAAGTTTTGGTGTATCTATGTACATATGTAGAATATGAGATGCAGCTGATGCCGATGGCCCCTGAAAACCTGGGATTCACCGCTGTTTGGAAGAATACCAATTGCGGGGATCTCATGGCACTAGCAAGCATTTGACGTTCAGTATGAGAGACTGTTCAACTTTCAGAGTTTTGGTCGTGAATTGTAAAGTCTGGGCAGACGTCGGAGAAATCCTAGTGCCAGTAAATACACTACAGTAGTCTACTAAAAGCGTTTAAATGGTTAAACTCAAGCTTTTAACCGTTCCCTGCAGAGGGAAAGCGGGGTAGGGTAGGGCTTATGCGCCATCCCCTGCTTCTGCTTCTCCCACGCGAGGGGTGCCAGTGCCAGTTTAGGCACATGCCGACTGTTAAATGCATTGTTAGACATTTCCAACGTCCCCTGGCCGCCGCCGCCCTGCCGAGCCTGCCGTGAATATCGGAGAGTTTTGTGGCCGCGAATGCTCCCGATGAAGGCACGGAAGACATAGAAGTCCCAGAGGACGATGGGTAAATCGAACTAGCCTCCCCTGAATACATACATGTATGATGTATCCAAGTACCGATATATGCACTAACGGAAAAACTTGAACCTGGGTCACTGGATTAGTAGTTCTCATATCAAGATCAAGAACCATTTCAGAATATCCAATAACCAGGATTCCCGCCAGTCTATCATGAATCAGCACTTCATCATCGAACAATCATCATCAATCAATATACCAAAAACACGATAAAATTTTCTTCGGTTCATTGTCTAGCTCGCATTTGAAGGCTCGGGCTATTGACCTCCAGCCCTCTAATTGTTTTTCCGTTTAGCCTGAGTATATAAAACTACGCCCCAATTGTACAGGCTCTCCCGCCCTCGCTTGGATTTCCAAAAGCAACTTCTCGTTTTCTAGCTTGCGGTCAGGTGAATCCAACCTCAGAACCTCGGACCACGAGGGAGGAATGGAACGCGGCTATGTTGTAGAGGAAGGAGGTGGGAAAAGCGCCTGAAACCTCAGGGCTCACTACTCTATTACATCGCAATTTAGCCGAGTTGGAGCGTGCCGAATATCAAGCCTTCGTCTCACGTTCGCTGCCTTCACACCGACAGTCCGACATGCTTGCCTACCAACCCCCATATGGAACTTTTGGCCAACTGCAATTTATCGCGAGTACGTATACCGAGTATGCCTGTCAATATATCCCACACATTATCTACTCTACCTACATACAGCATTGAGCTCGACAGCACCTGCCCTTTTTCTGAGACGATACCCCACGATCTAAACCCCATGGCAGAGCATATTATCACAGCTACTAGCTAGCCCTGAAAAGGCTCAAAGTCCCGACTCCCCAATTCTTGCCCTACTCATGATGTAGTTTACGTGGGTAATAGGTGTTCCCGAAATCAATTCTAGCTTCAACGGCTGGGGCAGGGTGTGATTCCCTGAATCTTGTGCCCACCCCTAATGCGCGATGCTTGTTAGTATATCATCCCATCCCCACGTTAGAACTATCCTAGTGTGGTGGGGGACACCTGGGGTTCGACTAGGGTTCAGGTTGGGGAAATGGGGAAATCGGGAATCGTGAGCAGAGAGGCAGGGGAGTGCGCCGCATGTTATTAATTTTGCCCCATGGGCAAGCGTGATATCAGATAATCCGGAGTTATGTATGGGGTAATGATGAACAGCGTAGGGGGGACTGGAAGCGAAGCATAAAGTTGTGGATTATTTAAATGGCACGAGGAGGCCTCCCCGCAATTGGGATTTCTGTCCGTTCATCCAGACAGCCGTTCAGTCAGTTACTGCAGTTCAGTCGTGCTCTTTTGACTTTTGAGACAAGAGCTTCTTTTTTTTCTTTTCGAGATGGCTATTCCACCAAAGTGGTACCAGTTCCTTGTCGGCCTGTTCGCGTCGATAGGGTCTTTCAATTACGGTTATGACTTGGGTATTATTGCTCAGGTTGTGGCTTCGGATTCTTTTGTTGCAAAATTCAACCCTTCAGATAATGAGAAGTGTGTTCTCTCCTCTTTATAGGCCTTGTGAATGATATACTAACATATCGATGCCTGCAGAGGTCTTGTAGTATCGCTGTTCACTGCGGGAGCTTTCTGCGGCTCGTTTTTCGCAGGTTACCTTGGTGACTGGGTTGGTCGTCGTGGAACTATTGCCATTGCCACTGCAACATTTATTCTCGGAGGTGGTCTCCAAGCTGGTGGTCAGAACCTTGGATTCCTCCAATCTGGACGTTTCGTTGCTGGTATTGGGTAAGTCATGTTCACGATGCCCCATATCCAGAACTAAAACTCACATAATCGCAGCGTCGGTGTTCTTTGCATGATTATCCCACTATACCAGGCCGAGTTGGCGCACCCTACAATTCGTGGTCGTATCACTGCTCTCCAGCAGTTCATGTTGGGTATCGGTGCCCTCTGCGCTTCCTGGATCGGTTTCGGCGCCTACAAAGGCTTTTCTCCCACTGACGACAATCAATGGCGTGTCCCTCTCGCAATCCAATGTGTCCCAGCAGCCATCCTCGGTCTTCTCATCTTCTTGTTTCCTGAATCACCACGTTGGCTCATCGACAACGGCCAGGTCAGCCTTGGTCTTCAGACCCTCGCCAAGCTCCACGCCCATGGAAACGAGGACGACCCGTGGGTCCGTGCCGAGTTCGAGCAGATCCAGGAGCAGATCACCCACGAACATGAGCACAGCGCAAAGACCTGGGGAGAGCTTTTCAAGAACAAGTCCAACTTCAGGAGAATTTTCTTGTGTGTGGCTCTGCAGTCGTCAATCCAGTTGACCGGTGTCAGTGCAATCCAGTACTATTCACCAGATATCTTCAAGCAGATTGGTGTCAGCACCGAAAGGACATTACTCTACCAGGCTTGTAACTCTATCATTGCGCTTGTAGGCCAGTTCTTGTGTATCTTGTTCATTGATCACTTTGGTCGTCGTTGGCCGTTGATCTTTGGGAACTTGGGTAACTGCGTTACTTTCATCGTTGGAGCTATTCTTCTGGCGTTGTTCCCGCCTGGCCAAGATAACCCGATGAGCGCCCAGGTCGGATTTATTGCTACCACCTGGATTTACAACTTCTCGTTCAGCGCCACCTGCGGACCTCTCTCTTGGATTATCCCCTCAGAAGTCTTCAACACGGCTACCAGATCTCGTGGTGTGTCATTGGCTACCATGATGAGTTTTGCCATGAACACCATGATTGGACAAGTCACCCCTATCGCTATGACCAATATTGGTTGGAAATACTACATTCTCTTTGTAAGTTGCCACCTCCCTCAGTTTCAGGTTGAGGTTTTTCGGTCACTAATAGGCGCAATATAGATTGTCTGCAATTTCACCAACGCCATCTTCTTCTGGGCCCTTCTTCCTGAGACCGCAAAGGTTCCTCTGGAGGCTATGGACAACCTTTGGGAGAATGCACCCTGGTTTGTACCTACAATGGAGTCCAAAGACTATCTTAGGGATCTCCATGAGAGGGAGTTGGAGATTGATAACAAGCAAGCCATCAATATTGACCATAAGGAGTAAGTTTACTTGGTGTGACCGTATATTTTTTGGAGTACGATTATTGTAGTATAATTTAGTTTATGAAACGAAATGACGTCTATTATTTTTATTTTTTCTTCTGTAGTTACAGTGGCACCTCGTTATGTCGTTAGCGTATTCTGGGAGCCAAACCCCTACGAGATAGCAAAAATACGAGACAGTAAATAGTTTTTAATAGAGAAGGGCAGTACCTATCCCGCAAATCCGTAGGAGACAGCAAGAGATCCGAGATATCGAATTACGAGATAGCGAGGTGCGACTGTATGTAGTTATGAGGGTGACTTTAGGGAGACTTACTTGGTATTGGGGTATGGAAATTTAGTTGATGAAAAATCGGTTCGCTAATACTTCCGTTATGACACCGGAGTTGTGAACACGGGTGGACTGACCGAGGCACATATTCGAGTGATAACCCGTGAAGCTATGCGAGCGGCAGGGTTCTTGCCGAGAGGCTTGGCAAAGAGATCAACCTTCGTAACTACTAGTAGCTTTTGATCCACAAAGGGGCTCAACGTATCCGTCCGTATTCACCAGAAACCACTCGGACTTGGACTCGGACTCGGACTCGGACTCAGGCACAGGCACAGGCACCCAAGATATCCCACTTCCCACATCCCACTATCCCCTCAATTATCAGAGGCCTACCTTGGACCCAATTTCTATCCCCACGGATGTCCGCGTGAATAGCTTCCCTAGTGAACAACTGTCAATTAGCACTCCTCCTGACGCCTTCCCAACACCGAATCCCACGGTCAACTCGTAAACCCAAATCTCAATTACATCGCCATGAAACCCCCACCAGGTCTCAAGCTGCGTCTCATCGCCGGCAGTCAAGCAATCTCTACCCGTCGTCTACTTTTATTCCTCTCGGGAATCCTGCTCCTCTCCGTCTCCGCTCTCCTTTTCATTCCCGCGTCCCTCCTCACCACCGCGGAGCAGTCCGTAATCGGCCTTGACATCGCGCACCCGCACATCCCCGACTCAATTAAGGACCTCAATCCTTTCAAGCCCACCTCGCACACACCTCCCCCGCCATCTACCAATTCTACCGGCTCAAGCGACTCCTGGTTCTCTAGTTGGAAATGGCTGAATCCGTTCTCTAGCAATATTGCCGTGGGCGACGAGGAGCGTAGTGTGCTGCCGCCAATGCCGAAGAGGTGTCCGGTGTACACGTTCTACGATTCGGATGCTAAGGGTGATGATGCGGATGTGGAGGATCAGCTGCTGCTGGCGTGGAGGCGCGCGTTCTGGGCGCAGGGATTTCAGCCAGTGGTACTGGGAATGGGAGAGGCCAAGGAGCACGGATTGTATAGGGTTGTCAGGGACACAGGGAACTTTCACCCAGACTTTGAGAGGGAGCTCATGAGGTGGTTGGCTTGGAGCCGTATGGGTACTGGTGTACTGGTGGATTATAGGGTACGTTTGAGCGCCGGAGATGTAGCAGTGTAATGGAATGATGTTAACGAGTGAGTGAATGAAACAGGTCATTCCTATGGCGCCATACGACGACCACACGTTCACTGCTCTGCGACGCTGCGACTTCACCTATGCGACGCGCTATGAGAACTACGGGCACCGAGTTTTCGCCGGCGATAAGGCTTCAATCGATGCGGTGCTAAAGTACATCACCTCCGCCAAAGGAGACAACGGCACCGTGACCATTGAGGGCGCCACTAAGATGGCAAACAACCTCTTCCACATCGATCCGTTGCCAAAATCCTTTGCAGATTACACCTCCGAGGCAATCAAGATCAAGTACCCCAAACTGCAGTTCAGCGACCTCCCAAAGCTAATCAATGCACACCTGCACGAGAACTGGATCGCCCGCTTCTCATCTGGGATTTCCCTCCTCCTCCCCTTCCCGGAAACCCTCGGCGCGCTCCACTACCCTGCGCAGGTTCTTGCAGAACGTCTCGCAGCCTGCCCAGTTGATAACCCAGAGCCTGAGTCGTGCCCAAGTAATAAGCAGGACTGCAAACCCTGCAAGAAGGGATTGAAGGTAACGCCTAGTAAGACCTTCACAAACAAGACAGGCATCTTCTCCCTCGGCACAATTCCTCATCCGTACACGTTTATCGCCCTCACCAACCCCGAAATCAATCTCTCCACGGACTATGAGGATAAATCCATCCGCTTCGTACGCCGGCGCACACAGCGCGACGAATGGCTGCGCGCTGTGACGATACCCGTGTCGGTTGGCTCGGGCCCAAGAGTCGTGACGATCAAGGCTGCGACGGCAAACCCAACGTCGACGACAATCTTGTCGACGAGTGACGCGGGGTTCAAGGATATTGAGTGGACGCTAGGCTTCACTCTACCAACAGAGGAGGAGCTGAAGCTTGACCTGCCGAAGCCGGATGCGCAGCAGGTGAAGGTTCTGGACACGACGCATAAGGATGCGTTTAGCGCCAAAGACGGCGGGAAAAAGAAGCGGCTGAGGAGGGCAGTAGAGGCGTGGAATCTGGGTGGCACGGAGGTGTGGAAGTTTGGGAGGGCGTACGTTGACCGGATGGAGATGGAGCGGAGGAAGTGGAGTGAGGCGGAGAAGGCGTTTGGCAGGGGAGTGGCGAAGAATGAATAGTTTATGTAGCTGGGTAGTCTCAATTAGAACATGGGGAGGGTGTAAGGGAAGGAGGGGAGTTTGTGCTCTTTTTTTTGTGTTATTTTATTTTTATCATCAAATATCCTGTTGCCGGTTTTTTTTCTTCGTGTTTATTAGTTTTAGTATTCTTTTTTTTGGTCTTTGATAGGGTGATGATGTATATTTATTTACTTGCGGAAATGATTCTTGGTGAGGGTTACGACGGTCGCAGTGGGTTTGCTGGTTGTTGGTCAACAACACCCGTTGCCACGAGTGAGAATCCATGACACCATTTCTCCTACCATCAGTTACATCCTATTCCAACCTGCAACCCTCAACCTCACCTCAACCCAACATCGGCCAGAACCACCTTTCCGCAAGTTTCCTTCCGACAATCTTGCTATCCCCTTGAGGTTCTGCTTAACCATCTCAGACTTCAATGCTAGTAACCGCTCGCCCACCATACGGCGGTCCAGAAGCAGTTATGCTAGCGAGATACCTAATACCACCCCAACTCGCAGACATGGCAAGCAAGCCCAGGAGACAACGCATAATATAACGCCGATCGGCACGGCATAGTGCAACATCAAAAACAGTTAGTTCTATATTGAAGCCTAACGCTTGTCTCGAAGCCGCCGGGTATCGCGACTTTAGTCCGCCGCGCCGGGCTCGAGCGGCTATCAAGGCTTTCGGAGCCTACAATACCAATAACCTACCAGCCGAGTGAGATTCCATGATCAACTTCCTAAACATTAGAACTGGTGTCGGTCGACTCAAATGCGGTTGATACAAGCAGAAGAGGAAATGCCTAGTTTAGGTCCATGTGTAAAAAGTGGTTCTATTACATGGATTGTTGTATCTACGTGGTTGCTCCTTCTACAGCTCTAGATCTTCTGCTCTCTGCCGCACTGTTATATCTAGGGCTTCGATCTGGGGTAGGTTAGTGCTATTGGTTTTTAGCGGTTTGTGGGTCTTCGGTGGGGTTTTTAGTATTCTTCTTATCTACTCCCATCTACTGCCCGCCTCTTCGAAGGAGTTAGTGGAAGAATTATACCGCGATGAGGTGGGCGCGAGTTTAGTGTATATAGATTGTATTCGGATCTTACATGTCTTTTAAACTAGAATATTAGATACGGTGTTTAGATGGCATGGGGCTTGGCATCTTAGTTTGGTGGATTTTGCAGTTTTGCGGTTTGGGGGTGAAGGTAATTTTTCACACCTGGTGTTCTAGTTGATTTACGTCAAGTTGGTTTCCAACTCTCACAGCTCCGCCTACAACCACTTCAGCTCTACAAGTCGTGATACCTATATGTATTCCACAAAATGTAGCGCCTCCAAATATTACGGTCTACCGAATCCGGCAGTCTAACTATTCCCGGAAAAACGTAATTCCACCCCACCCCGGCCGATCCCGGACAACCGAGGCAGAGCCGCCCCCACATACAAATAGCTGCAGCCCCACCACCACCGACATCTTAAACTCGAACCTCACTTCGAAACCGCCACTTTACACAAAACGTTAACGATAACGCAAAAACCTCAACTTCATCTACAACTAAACGATAACAATCTCCATACACACACACAGACACACAATGTCATCCCGCCTCCTCCGCCTCCCACTCCGCCTCCGTCCTCTCCACCGCACCCTCACCACCACCGTCCCCCGTCACTCATCCATCCCCCCAGCGCCCCCCTCACCGCCCCGCCTCTCCCCGGCCGAACAGGCCGAGTTCGAGCGCCTTCAGCGACTATCATCGGGCGCCTTCTCGACGTCGCAGCACTATGAGCCCAGTGTGGAGAAGGAGGGCGAGCTGGTGCATCCCGACATCAGGCGTGGCGCGCCACCAGAGTTTGAGGGCGATGTGAATCCGAAGACGGGCGAGGTGGGCGGGCCGAAGAATGATCCGTTGAGGCATGGGGATTATAGTTTTAATGGGAGGGTGACGGACTTTTGAGGGTGTTGATGGGAGGCGGGCGGGGGAGGGATTGTAGGATAGGGAGTGGGGAATGAAACGCGCTTTGGGGTTATAAGCTGTTTTACTTGTAAAAATTGTATCTTTTTTGATGACTTCTTTTACACTGGTTATTGGCGTTCTGCCTCTCCGGTTTTCTTTAGAGTGTGGGGTATCAGGATGAGTGGACGCCTTCCAGTAAGCTATAGCGGGCGTTCTATCGCCGGATAGATCAAATTTTGGTGTTCTAACGAATAGAAAAGGGTGTCTATGTGTTTCTTATAGACCCCCCAAGGGGGGAGGGTCTATTTGATTCATGAACTCTATGCATTTTCTATCCGTTGCAATAGGGAAATCACCTTGGTAGCGCGAGAAATAGTCCCAAAAAATGACTTCGCGATACCCAATTTGTATTAGGCACCCATTAGATTTTTAGGAATCTATATCAACCACCGTATGCTTACGGGAACCTGATCTATTCGAAAACGATCCTCTAGTACAATAGAATACTCCCAATAGCTTACGGGAAGGCGTCCGGTAGGCTACAGTTTGATAACTCGAGTTACTACTTTAGGTAATTAGGAGATGTCAACAAGTGATACCTTATGATCCATCCCTACAATAGAGAGTTTTAGCTACACGAGTTGAACAGAAAGTCGAGCACTGAGACAGAGAATTTCTGTCCAACCTGTCCGACTTCCCGTTCAACTTGCGTAGCTAAAACTCTCTAATCTAAGAAGATGAATGTCATCCTCCTTTATGTAATCAGGGCAAAAAGGTAGAAGAAGAAATATATTTTATTAATTATCCCGCCAGCAAAAAGAGTTCGCAGCTACCTAAGCTGTTACGTCTCTTTCTACGTCCCGGGCGTGGGTTGAACGACCACAGAGCCTGCGCTCTATACCGGTCGGCCATTCAACCCCCTGGTAACAATCCTTTCGTTAATGTTTTTGGCTGTGACTGGGCAAGTCGGCTCTCGTTTTTAAGCTAGCTTCAAGTTGGAAGTAATACTTGTACGTCCCCCTACCTAAACCCACAACGCGAGTCGACTGTTTAGTATCTACAATTGCCCAACCAGATATAATATATCTGCTTCACCGAGTGCCAGACATCTCCAATTGCCTCGTAGACCACCCGTGTATCTCAATTGCTGCCATCCCGCCACCAAACCTAACCCTACCCAGACCTCCGGCGTGGCGCATCGGGTGGTATTTCATGCATGACACAAATAGCCAGCTCCATTCTCATCCAAGCCCTCACTAGAACTGCCAACCAGAAGGGTATTTTACTACGCAGAGAATTGCCCCCGAACTTTCTCGCAAGCCTTAACGACGGATACACTGTCCCCTCAAACCGGCTACCAAGCTACGCGAGAGAGAACAAGAAAAGAGAAAGGACGCAAAGTATGCGCCATATATATATATATATATATTTATACCGCCGTTAGGCAGTGAAGAATACAGACACACGAATGGACCTACATGTAGCTAACCCCTCTAGCAACGAGGAACAGAATTAGGGTAGATAGGTGTTTGTTTTGTGACTTATAAGCCAAGCTCGCTGCAACTGAGAAATCAAACCATCCTCCTATCTGGACAGGAGCAAAGCTCTAGAGATGGGGTCGACCTAATAGACCAATCAGAACACTACATTTCAAGAGCCTGAAAACGTCAAGGCTGATATAAAAACAAGCAAACTATTGGTAAGCAGTCCATTCTAGACGATAGACTTGGTATCAATGAAACCGCCAACTACCATTAATGTTGACAGAGTGATTGGGGTGTACAGTTGTGATCTGATAAGATTGTGCTGAGCGGGGGCAATGGCTCGTTGGTTCAATGTGGATGTGGATGGGTACGCATACACTTAGTCTCGTACCCAGCCCGTTACTTGCAGCAAGCTGCACATAGTACGGAAGTAGACGGGTAAGGTAGACGGGTTGGGGACGAGCCTAGTATACACTACTTATTACTTGCTCGCGTCTCTTTTCTTGAGGGCTTTCAAGTTGAACGCCATGATTTACAACTCTACTTTACCATAGCCTTGAATCTTCATCGATAGTTTTGATGTGGTATTCCGTTACCGGAAAAATAGCAAACACACAACTCAGTGAAAATAATTGCCCTATATCCTATTTATTTATTTCCTTCCCTCTATATACCCCCTTCTATACCCCCAACCCCGGCAGCCCTTCCCCCTTCTTCGTCCTCCCCAATCCCTCTTTCGCATAAAAGTCCATCTTATACCCCTCCCCGCCCACACCCCACTGCTCCTCCCTTAATCCCAGCGCAATTGTAGCCTCATACGGACTCAGCAATGGCCGCTCAAACGCATACCCCCAATCAATGCTCAACCTCGGACAGGCCACCTGTACCCACGCCTCCACATCCTTCATCATCCCCAACTTCCCTGGAAAGATCTCGGACAGCAACACAACTACATATGGGATCCCCAGCACCCGTAACTGCTCCTCCAACCTTTCCACTGTATGTGCATTTCCCTGCCGCCCCAGCGTCCCGAGGATCAGCCCATATTTCCGCGCCTTCTGCGCCGCGGCGATTGCCGCCCGTCGCAGGCTGTACAGCTCGTCGTGATTGTAGTTCTCGACAGTGAAGCGGCGGGAGTACGGGTCGTATCGGTGGCTGGAAAGCGTCGGGTTCTGGATCATGGCGGACTCAAGGTGGAAGCGCCCGTCGCCGACGTAGATGAGTGCGTCGACCTCCCTGGTGTTGATCTGGGGGCTGGTGCAGCCCAGGATCTCGCCTTTTGATAGTGGCATAATCTGTGGGACTGTGAGTGTGTATCCCGCTGCCTCTAGTGGTTGTCGCGCGGCGTGGATGGCGGCATTAAACTGTATCGTCCCCACGAGGGCCAGATGCTTCGGCGCAGCAAAGTTGCGCTCGATTGTGTCGACGAGATGCGTGACATCGATGCCGATGGTGACAAATATGTATAACGTCTTGATCTCCGTCACGTCCACGGGGATGAGGCACGAGTGAGCGTAGTGCACGAGGAGGTCGCAGCCGAGCGCGCGCGCAGTGTAGTCGTCAATGCAGCATGCGCCGTATGTGACGTCACCCATGATGAGGGTTTCCACGCCGGGGCAGAAGGTCTCGATGATGTCGGCGAGGGTGCAGGCGAAGAGGAGGAGGCCCTCGGGCATCTGCAGGGCCACCCGCGTCGCCGAGGTCTTGCGGATGTGGTGGATGGTCTTGTGGATTTCGAAGTTGTAGTTGGGTGGTAGGAGGGTGATGGCGGCGTTTAGGGCCTCATCATTGAGGATTTCGGGGGGGATCTGGTTTATTGCGCGGCCGCCGGTGCGGCGGGGTTTGGCGGAGACTGCAGGGGTGTTAGTTGGGTGTGTGGTTTGGGGCCCGGACGGAAGTGGAGTTTGGGGGGGTACGGCCGAGAGGGGCCCGGAGGGGGAGACGTACGTTGGAGGGCATCGCCTTCTTCAATACCCGTGCTCGTGCTGGTGGCCTTCTGGGTTTGGAGCTCGGTGGCGGCTCGTTTGCCGACGAAGCGCTTTCGGGGCTGCTTCGGCGCGGGGGCGGCGGCGGTATCGGGGATATCTGCTGTGGTGGTACCGACTGGGGCATCCGGAGAAGTCATTATGGAGGGTGATATCCCTGTGGTGAAAGATAGTCAGGGGAGATGGTTTGGTGGTGGTGGTGTATAAAGTCCGATGTCCGATCTTTGGGTCTGTCAGAAAATTCCCGGGAATAAGCTAAGCTCGTACTCGCGCGATTGATAGCCGGCAGATCTAGAATTGAGATGATGCGTCTGTCAGGAATATTCGGGATTCGGTTCTGGGGGGCGCCGCCGGAAATATCGTCTGTGCGGGCCGTTAAATCCACCGTGAGGGATGGAATGAGTATTTAAACAGGGAGGTTTTGAAACGAGTTCTTTGGTTGGCGCGGGGTTCCCTGGATGTTGCATGGTCAAGGTGGGAAGGTATGTAACCCTAACCCACTCACTCACTCAGCGATCGATAAGAGACTCCGCTTTGAATAAAAGGATAACGCCAGTCTCCGAGAGAGAGAGAGAGAGAGGTGCTGGCGGGGATGATTGAATCGACACTTCATCAGGTCTCAGTCTTGGTCTCTTTGATGATGGAGATGAGATGTGCAGAGGGAAAAGAAGCCTTCTTTCTTGGTTTCTGCAGTGTATTCTACGAGTCTGCATGGTGTTCCAGAATGTCATTCTACATATGCACACAGGATTAATTAGCGATATCATCCCAAGACGATCTATTATTACCCACAGCACCCTGATGATGATGGATGATATGCACCTTGCATCGCGCAACCTCAGCTTAATTCCCGGGCTAAGCAAGAAAGGGCCCCGATCTAGCAGTGGAGATCATCCGTGTTGGCGGTTCCTTCCTTCCTTCCATTCTTCCCTTCCCTTCCCCCATCAGGCCTTAGATCTCCCCCCCACATTTGCTGCAAGCCAAGGCTCCAGGGATAGGAGAAGAAGAAGAAGAAGAAGAATGAAGTCATTGCACTCACTCGCCTCACTGCCTCACTCTCGTCCCTGGTTCAAAATCAAAAGTGTTTGCTACACAGGGTTTGTAACAATCCCCCCACTCCCGCGGCGATTACAAACTCGCCTGTCCCTCGGTCGGGCGGGCTGTCCTGACAGCTGAAAAAAAAAAGAGTGAGAAAAGCGAGAAACCCCACCAAGTTACCCCGTAGACCTCGCTTTTTCTTCGGCTTCGATTCTCCATTGATCCTGTTTTTTTTTCTATTATTACTCCTTCTTACTTCTTACTAGTCGACTCAGTGAGCGAGCGAGCGAGTTACGTCCAGAGATAGAAGAGTGCGATGCTGGACCCGAGTAAACCTTCAAAGGCCCGACTGCTGCACCCTCCTCCTCCTCCTCGCCGTCCTCCGCTCTGGCACCCGTCGCTGCTTGTTTCGCGTGTGAGGCTGTCGAGATCAAGGTCTCCCCCCGTACTCGGTGGCAGCAGCAGCCGCAACAGCAGCCGCAGCAGTATTAGTACATGTAGCAGTGCCGTGAGTGCACCTTCCCCCCCCCGGTGTCTTTATCTTCCTCGCCTCCCCCGTTCTTGCTCGTACCTCTTCCTAGATCCTGTATCCTATATCGATATCCCTCCCCACACATATCCTTATCCTTACCCTGCAAAATCATGTGTTTGGGCCTCCCCCACAGGCCGCGGCTCCGCTTCTGGACTAACGCCCCAAAGAGCACGGCAACGGACCCGGTAACGTCAACACCGACGACAACCGCGACGGCTGCAACGACACCAAAGGCAAGGAAGTCTCTCCTCCGCCCTCGGCCGACAACGACGTCTGTATTCACACCTCCGACAGTCACAGACACAGACACAGACACAGACACAGGCACAAACACAGGCACAAGCACAAGCAAGGGTAAGCATTCCATTAAATCCCATTCTCTCACCCTCCAGAGCACTCCACAACAGTCATCCACCTGTCAGGGCCTATTATAGCTACCCCAGAACAGACAGAGCCCCTGCATGACCAAACAAGCAACCGCTAACAAAGTCCACCACTCCAGACACCCCCAACCAAGCTCCAAACCCCGACGCCGACAACCAGCACCCCCCCACCGCAACCCCCACCCGCAAAATGAACGTCGTCCTCAGCCGGCCGCTGGGCGTATATTACGCCCGCGGCTTCTCGAGCCTCTCCAGCTTCTCCTCCTTCTTCCGCCTCAGGCCGCGCGTCCCCAGCAACAGCATCACCGGCAGCACCAGCAGCATTGGCAGCAGCATCACCAACAACAGCAGTAACAACAGCCACATCGCCAAGCAGCAGCTGCACGGCCAGGCCGCGGTTGGATTTCGTGCAAATACGCATTGCCGCTTCAAGAGCGTGGCTCCCGGCGCAAGCTCGGCCTCGACGTCCACGACGGCTGTTGGAGCCGACGAGAAGGGGGAAGAGGAGATGGCGGCGAGGAAGGTGCCAGCGAGGGGCACGGTCAAGATTGTGGAGGTGGGCGCAAGAGATGGGCTGCAGAATGAGCAGGGCATGGTGTCGACGGAGACGAAGATTGAGCTCATTGAGAGGCTGAGTGGTGCGGGGTTGAGGCATATTGAGGCGGGGTCGTTTGTGAAGTATGTTCTTTCTTTTTTTTCTTTTTTATTCTATCGGTTTGGGGGAAGAGAGGGGAGGGACGGAGGGGTGTTGTTGTGTGGAGAGAGTGTTTGGGCGGATATGCCAAAGTACTCTTTCCGCACCACAGCACACATCCACAGCCGTAATAGTATCCTTCTGCACAAGAAATCACTCGCTAACCACCCCACAGCCCAAAATCGATCCCCCAAATGGCCGACACCCCCCAAATTCACACCCACCTCAACCGCCACCCGCCCGCCGCGCCCGTCCCCGTAACCTACAGCTACCTCACGCCCAACATACAAGGGCTCACCTCGTACCTCTCGACCCCCGCCCCTACCACCACCCCCAACCAACACACCTCCGAGATCGCAGTCTTCGCCTCCGCCTCCGAGGGCTTCTCACAGAAGAACATCAACTGCACAATCGCCGAGTCGCTCGGGCGCTTCCGCCCCGTCGTCGAGCGCGCGCGCGAAGAGGGCATCCGCGTCCGGGGATACGTCAGCATGATCATCGAGTGTCCCTACGACGGGCCGACGCCGCCGGCAAAGGTGGCGGATGTGGTTGAGGCCTTGCTGAAGATGGGGTGCTATGAGGTGTCGTTGGGGGATACGAATGGTGTTGGCACTCCCGGTAAGTTTTCTCTGTTCTGCGTAGGGGATGGGGGGATGGGGGCTAATGTGAGTTGGGTGGAATAGGAACGATCGGGACGCTGGTGAACTATCTGATCAAGGACCGCAAGCTGCCGGCCGAGAAGCTGGCGGCGCATTTCCACGATACGTATGGGCAGGCGATTGTGAACTGCCTGGTTGCGCTGGAGGCGGGGATTAGGACGTTTGATAGCAGCGTTGCGGGGCTGGGTGGGTGTCCGTATAGTAAGGGTGCCACGGGGAATGTGGCGACGGAGGATTTGGTGTATTTGTATGTTCCCCTCCACTCTCACTCTCTCTTTTTCTCTGTGTGTTATGGTGGTGGGTGTCAATGTGGGGTGAAGGATAAGCGCTGATGACAGTGGGTGTGGATTTAGTCTCGAGGGCACAGGCGTGAGCACGAACGTGGACCTGCAGAAGATTGTCGAGATTGGCGATTGGATCTCGGGCGTGCTGGGGAGGAGGAACGATAGCAAGGTCGGCACGGCGCTGATGGCGAGAAGGGGGGCGAAACTTTAGTTTGCTGGTACGCGCGTGGGTGTGTGTGTGTGTGTGTGTGCGTTTTTTGCATTGAGGGGCGTCGTCTTTACATCTTTTTTTTTATGTTTTTTTTTTATTTTCTTTACTTTTTACTCTTTTTTTTTTGAGCTCTGTTTTCCAGCTTTGTTTTGGGCTACATGTGGTTTGTTTCTTGCTTCTTGCGAGCAAGGGATGGGATTTCCGGGGGGGTGTTATGGGACATATGTAACCTCTTGTGCTTTTTTTTTAACATTCTGGTTTGGGACTACATGTACTGTTGTGGGGGGGGGGGGGTCGTCGCTCTTTCTTGTCGGAAAGAACTTGGTTTCTTTTTTGCGTATGGGGTTTTTTTTTTTCTTTTTTTTTTTTTAGATAGGATACCACTCTCATTTTCCTATTTTTTCTTAATTTGTTGTATGTGTATGTATGTAGCGAGTTACATGTAGGTTAGGTACTTATGGAACTTTGGCCTTGTTTTGGCTTGGTTTGGACACTCCCTATGTACTTGGCTAGAAGTGCTGTGTGTGTGTGTGGGTCATGGTGTGTCACTCGGATATAAATAGACGTTTAGAGCATTCCTCATCTTCTTCTATGTGTCAGTGTTGTGGGGTTATTTATTGCATGCACTGTGCAAGAGATGCTTTTTTTCGGTGTAAGGGAACTTCTTTCTCGGTGTTCCTGCTCGTTAGCTCCTTGGCTATCGAGCGAGTGATATTCTGTGACTGTATACTCTTTAGCGCTAGTCACCAGGACTCACCCCCGGGCAGGCGACGAAATGCTGCACAAATTCTTTCCCCATTCTGTACTCTATGAACCATTCATTCATCACCAGGGAGTTGTATGTGGAAAGGCAGCAAAAAAAAAGAAAATGAAGAAATGAAGAAATACTGAGTGACAAAAGACTTATGTGATTAGTATCATCCCTCAAGAGCGTCGCTACCATGTTGGGCTTTCTAATCACTGCTTCCACCCCGGGTCGAACCGGTGGTGTCATGCAACGTAGCAGAGGCTGTTACCCCTCGACCACGCCACGGTGCTGTGAAGCTGACCCGGGTCGTATATAACCGGCTCAGCAGCTACACAGAGCCCCCCTAGGACAGGCCGTTCAGATGTTTCACCCACCAGCATCCAGCCAACATGTGCTGGTCGATTATCACGCAGCTGGACCTCCCCACCTAAAGGGAGACCATGCCGGTGTAAACCTCACCTTTCACCCCCCACGCGTCTCGAGGGTACTTTACGGACAGACTTTCTGGGTGCTTGAGCTCGCAGGTTCCATCTTCATACACACTTGTACACGTGAATCTACTTCTAGCCTGGCTAGTACAAAGTACGTGCTACTAACACGCAGCGACCCCTCTTCTACCCAGCCCTGCTTAATACGTCGGCGAATATCACCTGGAACGAGAGTGTTTGCCAACACAATGTCCACCTACAGGCGTTATATTTGTGGAGCAATTCACATACCATAGAACATCCGCCAACTGGGTTGTTTCCCCCACTTGTAGAAGACGACCCAAAGCTTTCCTCCCCGACCCCTTCGAATCACTGGATCATTACGTTCATACCCCGGTGCTTGCCATCTCTCTCTGTTCTCCCATAAGGTACGGCCGACTCTGTAGATATAGGTGCCAGTCATCTTCTGCCTCCTTAGACTGAGGTGCGAACTACATATGAGAGGCTGCAGACTCTGAGAAACGTGCAAGAGAATTCCTCCTCTCTCCAGCGGATTAAAAAGACCACCCTGAAAGGACCACGCCGTCTCGAGTCCTCGCCTGCGGCTAGAACTGAAAATTGATCTAGATCGATTAGGGAGCGCCATTCGTGTCGTGGGGGTAGGGGTGGCTAGTAGCTAAAAAGAATACCGCCTGGAAGAGTTTCGCTAAACAGGCCTAATCCTACATCCGGCCCTGGAGACCGATTAGCCAAATAGTGAGCGATAAGCTAAGATAGTTCATCTGTAATTACATGTAACAAAGTACCGCACTAAGGCCCTTGTCATGCCCTCCAAAGAAAAACCAAAAACGGACAATAAATACACAAAAAGTGATACTGCGACTATACGTCTCTCACGGTCCACAGGTTCTAATTCGCGATATTGAACTCTGCTCCCGGTGCCGCACTCCCCCAAAGCATCACTCCCACCCCTAGAGTTAAACCCACGGGAAAAAAGTGAGGAAACAACGCCTGCACTTAACACCAACACCAATGACAAGAAGTACTTGAACTACAAAATGAGAAAGAGAGTATATAGTATGGCCTCTGAAGCATATTTGACGCCTTGTACAGCCTCCCTTCAAAAGTCATGGTTGTTGTTTAACCGCGTTTGTAGTCACTCGTTGTTTCGTCACTTTTTTCCTGTAGGTGTACATCTCACTGGCCACCCCCTTTGAGATACAAGTACATAGTTCTATCCGCACAAGAGCACTTCACGAAAAAAAAAAAAGCTTGCAAGAAGAAGTGGTGTCTCAAACACCCCCGTGTATTCATAACTGCGTGTATCCGTAGCTATCCCATTCCCATAAACCCAATTCCCGGCTTGCACACAAAGACTAAATAAACAACAAGGCTAAACTACAATTGCAAGATATCACTTACTCCCCCATCGCCTGCTTCCTCTCCTCCTCCAGCGCTGCCCTCTTCCTCCTCCTCTCCTCCAGTTCCTTCTCCGCCTTGTCCACCACACTATCAATCTCGCCCTCCGCGTCCTCTTCCCCCTTCGCCCCCTCCTCCTTCTCCCTCTCCTCCTCACGCCTCATCACCAACTTCAACTCCCTCTCCTCCTTCTCCACCACCTCTTTCTCCACATCCTCCCCCAGGATATCCTTCAGCACCATCCCCGTCACATACCGATACCTCAGGTGTCCCTCCACCACATGCCCCACATCCACATTCTCCACCCCGCTCACCTTAACCCTCTGTAGCCCCGCCACCCCAAGCTGGATACTACTCGTGCGGTACAGAAACGCCAGGATATAGTCGCTCTCCGAATACACATTCACACACCTCCCCGCCACCACACTCCTAATCCGCCGCCACTCGTCCGCATCCGCCGGCACCGGCGCCCCCATCACCACCACATTCTCCACCAGCCCAAACATCCCGCGCTCCGCCAGGCTCAGCAGACAAGTATAGATCACGCGCGCACCCAGCGAGTATCCCACCAACGTCACCGGCCGCTCCCCCTGCGCACGGTTCACGATTGCATCTGCGAGCACCCTCCCCGCCTTCTCGCTGCGGCGCTTTGCAATCGAGAACGGATTATCGACGACGCGGGCAATCTTCAGTAGCGCCACCGGCCACATGACTGCTCCCCAGAGCGCCGCAAACACCGTACGCTTGATGATCTCCGACTTGACATAGCCCCACGCATACGACTTTAGGATCGTCTGCAGCGCCGACCCTAGGTCTAGTAGCGCATCCAGCTCCCAGCGGAGCGCATACACGTCCGCGTTGCCATTGAGGCATCCCCACGGCGCCGTGACGTCCTCCGGCCCCGTGAGCCACCCCGAGATCGCGATTGTGACGCGGAGCCGCTCGGCGCGTGTCTGCACGGGGATGAAGGCAAAGTCCTTCACGGCCGCCGCATAGCGCTCCATCATCTCGCCCGTCATCTTTCCGCCATACGCGCCAAACAGCGTACCCACGATAGCGCCGCTCGATGCCATAGCACCCAGATAGCCGGCCGCGACGGTGCCGCCGAGGCCGATGCCGCCCATGACGCTGCCGATGCCCGCGGCGACGAGGGGCGCGGCGAGCCCGCCGGTCACGCCGATGGCCACAGCACCAGCGACGGAGGCGAGGCCGACCTTCCACCATTTGCTGGACTTTGAGGCGTCGGAGCGGGCTTTGGACTCTTCGTCGCCCGACATCTGTGCCGCATTGACGAGGACGTGGGCCGTCTGGGTTTCTTGCGTGATGAGGTGCTGGGCGGGGACGTGGAGGGAGGAGGCGGTGATGAGGAGGAGGACGCGCGAGCGGGCGTCGTAGCGCTCGAGCGAGAGAAGGAGAAGGAGTAGTGCGTGGAGCACCATGGGCGGGTAGTCGGGTGGGAGGCTCGACGTGAGCGGCGTGGGGATCGGCGCATAGATCTCTGGTACTGCTGGCGCTGTCGACTCGGAAGCTATTGTCGATGCTCGCCGCAGGAGGCGGGTCTGTTCAGTGGGCGCGATGTCGGAGTGGATGGCTTCGCTGATGCGCTGCAGAACGGCGCTTGACCAGGCGTCGAAAGAGGTGAGAGCGGCCTTCTGGAGCTCCTGGAGGTGGATGCTTTTTTTGGGCCCCTGGGGCTCCTTCTCAGCAGCTGTCTCTTTGGCGCCCGTCTCTTCTGCAGCTGCTCCTTTGGCTGCCGCTGGGGGGGTTGGCTGTGGTGCTGGTGGTGGTGCTGGGGCATCGAAGATCTCGGTGATGTTGCGGCGCATGCGCTCTGTTGCGGTGGCTATGAGGAGGGTGAGCTCTGCACGCTGATCGACGGACAGCAGGGAGACGAGGTCGGACTCTTTTTGGTCATTATCGTGGTGAGACATTGTTGTGGTTGGTGGTGAGGGGATTGGAGAAGAAGGTGGAGTTGGTGATGTCGTTGGTTGGATATCTTCATGCAGAGTCGGTGATGTCATGGTTGTGTTACCGCGGCGTCTTGGAATATCACTCGGCCTTGGTAGGGGATGGCGTGTACGCGGGGGTGGTAGGTTTCGTACTGGGTTGGTGATCATTGACAGGGTTGGGTCGGTGGTCTCCGAGAATTCCTTATTACACCAGACTGGGCACACGGTGCACAAGGTGTGGGGACGAGGCAAACTACGTAGAAGCTTCAGATGTTTTTGCACAGGTCGGGGAAACCTTCTCTTATCGAGTAGATAAGCTGTGACGGTGACGGTGACGATGATGATTGGGTGTAAGATCATGTAGAGGTCTATATGTAGAAACGAGCGTCTTTGTGTCCTTGCCCCGAGGACTTCAATGGACAATCTCTTAGCTACTAAAGCAAGAATAGAGTTGATATGCCCGATTGATATGAGGCCAATGGTGAAGCCCGGTTTTTATCTTCAAGAAAAAAAGCACTGCTTTTTGCTCTCCCGGAATTAATCACTCCCGAGTTTTTATCGTCATCACTCCCGAGTTTTTATCGTCTTCATCACCCTCGAGGTTCCTCGATGTGCCTCGATGACAGTACTATATCGGATATATCAAGAGGCAGACAGGGAGAGAGATCAACGAGTGCGAGGCACCTCGAGGAAGTACATCTTGTACTCCCAAAGTCTAGAGTTGCTTCGAGCGTCCTCCTTTGTCACATAGAAATTAGCTCAGTCTTAGTTACCCAGCCGTTCATATACAACTCGAGACACTTTCACAGCACCGTGGCGTGGTCGAGGGGTAACAGCCTCTGCTACGTTGCATGACACCACCGGTTCGACCCGGGGTGGAAGCAGTGATTAGAAAGCCCAACATGGTAGCGACGCTCTTGAGGGATGATACTAATCACATAAGTCTTTTGTCACTCAGTATTTTTTCTTTTTTGTGCTACTTTACATCAAATCATTTGTATTATAGTGATGGCAGATGAACTTGAGATACTTTTGGCGACGTGGACTATAATACATGACGCGCAGTACATTCATTTTGGCGAAAACTTTGAGGTGCGCATTGCATGCAGTCATCAAATATCACTCGTTTTATTGCCCGGGAAGTGATGACAGTTACAAAAACCCCAACAGGCGGTGGCATACTAGGGTCTAAGAAGTGCACGCTAGAATAAAGAGCCACGCAGAATCTTTCTTCACCTCCGAGCCCTAATACCTCGCCAGCCCGCTGCCTAACCACAACACGAACACCAGAAGTATCGCTAGCAATCTTGGTGATCAACTAAACGGTAGTGGTGGTGGTTCTGGATTTCTTTAGATGCCCTCCTGAAGAGGGATGTTTCGTGCCATCTATATGAGACCTTTAGTGGGGAATCGGGTTCGTGCTCCCCCGGGCGGGTGTATAGCACTTGGTTCAATTGCGCGGGAAAGGGAAAGGGGCTTGGGTTATTTGGGTATTATATATTAGTCTTTGGAGGTAGTGGCGGTACACGTGGTGATGGCGGGCAAAGAAGGATAGTTACATGTAGATACAGACGTTGGTAGGTCTGAATCTCGATTGCTGGCTTTGTGGATTATGTAGTCTTTTGGGCAATCTATATTGGTTGCTCTGCGAAAATGGCGAGAACTTTTGTCGCCCGACAATATGTACTTGCCCCACCTATGTACGTGTTATACCTCGGACTTTCAGCAAGCGGGCGTATCACAACGTACAAGTATACGGGCCGGAAACAAAAAGACACCAAACCTAGCCCCCCATCCCTCATTCCCCGCCACCTACTTAACTGCAGCCAGGTCCCCACACCCCCCGCCTTTTTCTTTCCTTCCCACCACGAATTGTAAAATGTAAATCCAACATATATATATGGCGCTCTCTAACACCGCTAAACACATGGCCCTCCCTCCAACGCATGATGGGGTAAGAGACAAGACCGAAGAGCAGCTGGAAAAGTCTCGTCCTGTTCCCCAAATGCTTCAACTGAGTCTTGAAAATATTGAGAACAGCGGACGACGTACCGGTGTTGACAAATTCCCGAGACTTCGATGCCTGGTTTGGTCTTGTCATGGCTTGTTGATCTTGGGGGCTTCTCCCGCCTGGTAGAAGGTCTCGATAGTAAATTGTCTCGTGATCATCACGAGGTGTAGATGAAGCTATCTCATCTGTATCTAGTCTGAGTGCCGATAGCTAGGTGCTGGTGGGTAAAACTCCTGAGCTGTATTGTATCTTGCGGAGCTTTTGTATCCGCCAAGTGGTCCTCTAGTTCTGGGAGAGAGGAAGCTGGGCGAGGGCGACAAATTGGCATAAAGGCGACATATTGGTGTCAGGGCTAGACTTAGTCTCGTACACAGCCTGTATTTGCTTTGATTCAGTGCAGTGCAACAGATAAAACAATCTGGGAACGAGACTAGGTTAGACTTTGTTCCGAAATCACACTAGCTGCATCCGTCCGGGTGGCTCTGTGTGCAGCACAGCTATCCAGTGGCTTATATACAATCAGAGCCCCTTTGACAGCATCGTGGCGTGGTCGAGGGGTAACAGCCTCTGCTACGTTGCATGACACCACCGGTTCGACCCGGGGTGGAAGCAGTGATTAGAAAGCCCAACATGGTAGCGACGCTCTTGAGGGATGATACTAATCACATAAGTCTTTTGTCACTCAGTATTTCTTCTTCTTTTTGCGCCTATGGCAAGCATACGACGTCTACTAATAATAAACTTTTTGCGAGTGGAGGGACTGCGTGCCACAGAACATTTGCGTGAAACGTAGAAGAGCACATACAGGTAGTGTGCAATCATGTAATATCACTCGCTTAATCGCCAAGGAGCTAACGACAGATCCCAAAAACGAACCCTGTGTGCCCAAATGTCGTGGTAGCTGCTTGACGCATGCTGTTCCAAATGAATATATTACGAGTTACAGCAGTATTGATATTATTTTTCCAGCGAAATAGCTGTGACTGAAGACTATATAGGAATGAAACGTGGTTCGAGCTGGTTCAACTCATGGTGGTTCAAGGTTTGTTCGGGCTACTCGGAAAGGAATAAAGACGTCCCCAGCGCGCGCCCCTATACCAGGCACAAGGTTATCTAGTGAAAAACCGAGTTAGTCCCTGCACAAAGAGATACCACTTCGACCCGATTCCCTGCGCAACTGAGGTGTGTTTGTCTTCCGATAATTCAAGCGTGCCGATGTGGTGGTGGTGGGTAACGAATGAGAGATATACAGGTTCGAGAGAGATCTGGAGCCGGCCTGGCAAAGCAAGATGAGATAATTAAAACTCGATCAGGTATCGAGCCGCTCAGTAAATTAAACCGAACTAGCATATATGATTGATCTTCGTCTTATAAGCTACATAAACCTGAGAACGTCTGATGTCGATAGCTGGACGGATTCGAATATAACCCAAACCCGGTCGGAGACCTTTCCTCTGCAGAGACGTGCTACCCGACACTAGGATACAATCTCTCAGGAGGTGTCTTGCTAGAATAATGCTCACACAAACTCGAGTTAAATTCACTTTGAATACACGCCCAGAAGAGGGTGTGCTTCAGTAGTCGATGTTTCGACTTGATCTGGCTGTATTCGATGCTGGTAGGGTATTTATCGCCTAAATTGTATTTGTGGGTCCGGGGTATTCTACGGCTCTTTCCGTTATCAGAATTACATTGAGAATGCATATAAGTAAGTCTGGTTGATTTTCAAGACATGAATGAACCATTTTCTCTCTCCCGTCTTCTTCCCATGCAACCAGATGTACAGAACCAATCCATCAACACCCCACTTTAATAACTTCCATCAGCAGTATACGCTTCCAGGGGGTTCTGTATCAGCAAGTGTTTTCAGCACCCACTGAAATTCTTCTGAAGCTCTTGATTTTGGTTACTGTGATAAATTACTTCATTTCCATTCTTTTTCTCCCTCATTGAGATGAGCCCGCTTTTATTCCTTCTTTTCATCCTATCTCTCTCTCCGTATATATATTTTCTTCCTCCCACGCCTCTTTACTATAACAGTTCACTTCAGCAGAAATTGTGTGTAAGAACTCCTACCAGTCATTTTTCCCAAGCTCATTATCTGCCCAAGGCAAAAACTTTCAAGGCACCCTGTAGCCCTATTTGATAGGAACTTTTGGGTGTTCCTGTTAGCGGTGATATCACGATTTATTTTCTTACTGACCATGGGCTTACAGAATTAGCAGCGAGTTTATATGCTTTAGTGATCTGCGTACCCTCCGACCAAGAGAGAAATTTGGAATTATTACTGACCAGTCGAGTAGGCCTCAAATAAATGGGCACTGGGCCCCTCAAGCTACTTAAGCTCACAGAGAATCACCTTTCTTATCGACGTGAGACATACAATTATACCTATGAATGAGCCTTACAGTAAGCTGATAGATGAGAAATATTCGATACTGAAACTGATATTAATATTATTATTTTATAACATACTGCAAAAGTAGTATACAAATCCATACTAAAAGAAACAGGCCTAATACCGCCTCTGCAGCTGCCACACCCACAGAAACAATGCTTCTTTCCCTTCCCGTTCCAAAATCCACAGGAGCTTCGCCAATGCAGTCCCACTCCACCCAAAAATATCGGAAGGGATCTGGCAAGTGTTGGATATAACCTGCTGGAGGAACCACAGAATCCACAGTAGCTTCGCCAATTGCACCCTCTCAAAGGATAAGAAGGTGTTCGGCGAGAGTTGAATACGAGTTCCTAGAGGAACTGCAGAATCCACAGTAGCTTCGCCAACTATACTCCTGAATGTAAGGGGGTATTTGCGGAGTAATGAATGAGGAACATTGGAGGAGCTGCCGAGTCCACAGTGGCTTCCAATTGCGGCTAGCTCCATATGCAGCGATCCTTAACCGTGCTATTTTGGCCATGTTCGTACGAAGGCATATGTACGCTCCCGACGATAAGGAGAAATTCTCCAAAATATCGAATAGGGCCTGCTGAAGGAGCTCCACAATCCACAGGAGCTTCGCCAATTGCAAGCTGCTCAATGTGTAGTGATTCTAGATCATGAAGTCCTTCTGGTGAGCGTTGCATCATGGAACTTAATCCTATGATCAAAGGGATGACTCGTTCGGTATCTTTCCTGGAATCAATGGCCCATCGAAGGATTCTTTCGTATGTGTGAGGTAATGCTGTCTTCTGGCCAAGGCCTCGATGGGCATTGAGGGGAGTCTTCAGTGGGCCGGCATATTGGGACGAAGTTGCCATTTTCCTGGGTGTTCTAGATTATAGGCAGGCCTGGATGAACAACGACCCTGATTAAAGGATACAGTATCCTATAAAAATGGATATATCAGCTCAATGGTCTTCTCAGAAATTCTGCTTTCGCCCACATACGATATCGACATAAAGTTGATAATTAAGAAAAGAAAATGTATTACCTTCATTACCCTCCTCTCAAAAGACCTGGGAGAGCAGTCAGACATTTGGAAAATGCAAAGATCAGGTGGCTGTATCTTGTCGATCAATACGTCCACCCGCAGGATAGTCCTTGACTTCAATGCCCCGTTTCGAGAGCACTTGAAACTTAGGAGATTGAGAGCTACCAGATCTTTTGAAAGTCCGAAGACTGGGTGCCTGTACCTAGCACTGCGTCCCCCACAGGACCATCCTTGACTTCAATACCTCTTGCCGAGGCACTTGTGTGGGTAACAAGATCTTTTGAACGTCCAAAGACCGAGTGGCCGTATCTTGTGGAGTATTTCTGCCACCAAAAGAATAGTCCTTGACTTCAATATTCTCTTACACCACCGAGAGGGCAACCAGATCTTTTGAAAGTCCAAAGACTGGTTGCGCCTTGTTGTCTTTACTTCCACCAAGGATATGTCCTTGACTTCAATACCCCCAACTCCTCAAACAGAGAACTTTGTGATATTTCGGCCCTCTTCGTTTAATCTTTCGCGGACCAGGACCGTCGCTGGTCTGTTGGATAATAGTGGGCAGTTCTGGCATCGAGATAGAGGTTTTCCAGTGTGGCCCCGCCCCGCGAGCGAGACCCGTGAAGGAGGCAGGTGTTGAGGGCTCGATAAATGTTGAGCGCAATGTCATTTCAATGAAGTGGAGTGCGATAGCACTACACTGCATAATTTGCAAGTCCATTTCTCTACCGTCTCGTTCATGTTTCTTTTTATTTCTCCTACCAGGACCCCGGTCGTCCTGATGTGGTGACCGTGCTTTTTGCGTGGGTGTCCTATCTTCGGGAGACTGATCTAGTGCATCGATAATATTATCACCGATCACTCAGGCCACCACATGAGAGGGCAAACAGATCTTTTGAAAGTCTAAAGAGTGGCTGTTCACACCTCGCCAAGTTCTGGAAAGAATCCTGGTCACTTCACTGCGGGGTTGCAGATGTCAGTTATTGATGTGTAGAATAGAGCAGGATTGACCATGGTTAACTTACAGTTGAGTCAGGAGTGAGTTTAGTTGGAATATGACTGGCTGTGACCAGAAAACCATAAAGCCTGTCCATCGAACCCAACAATACACGCCTTGTGAGCGTAACTCTAGCGTATATCTTGTATCCTAGGATCTCAATTCCCAAATACCTCAAACAAACTAAGGAAATAATGGTGTCCAATACGAGGAGACTTTGAACCCAGGACTATTGTGGCTTAGGAAAACGAAACTGCAGAGCAAGATGAGATAGTCATTGCTAACCGCCCAGCCACGTTTCTGTTAACAAATTTTATTCAAATCTTCATGGTTTCAAAACTTACTGTCTCACTCACTACCTTTTTGTGGCCAAATCTCTAAACAACATGAGATGAAATATCCTAGCAACACTTGAACCCCCAATCTCAACCACGGAGCAGGACTTAATTCTTCCTGGCACTTCCCCAACAGGGTTTATCTCCTTCTGGCACTTTTCGAGAAAGGTGTCCGGCCCTTTTGTTATAGAGTGATTGTCACCACGGACAGGACCAACAGCGATAGTTGATTTCACAGATGCTAAAATTACCAATTCTTGGATTAGCCACATCATTTTCACTGTGAGATGAAAGATCAACTCAAAGACTGCATTCTCTTTGATAAACAAAATGCAATGAAAGTACAAGCCTGCCAGACAACGGGGACTACGCTAAGAATCAATTAGAATTACCTCTAGTTATCTTGGAGCTCTTCGAGCTCTGATGTTTGATCAGGAGATGGTTTGCCCAACTACTCCTAGAAAGATAAGAGACATCCAGTTTATCTTTGAGCTCTTTGAGCTTTGATGTCTTATCAGCGAGATGGTTGGCTCAACTACTCCCAGAGAAGCCAAAGGATTGAGATCAATTGATGCACGATAAAAAAGAAAATTTCTTTTAAAGATGAAAAAATGTTTTTATCTCAACCAGGTGTTTAAGATAAAGGGACTTAACGATGAAAATCCTGGAGTAAGACAAGTCTTGGAACAGAACAGATGAATGTTGGAACGGGATAATAAATAGAATTCTTGAGAAGCGAGGAGCTTCAAAGTACCTATACTCCAAGAACTTTATGGAACGCAAGCTGTGTCCTGTTAGAGGATACCTTGCGCATGCACATGCACAGGTATAACTTTTTAGAAAAATGCGGGCAGCCCGGAACGACCAAGACTGTTTAGGACCCCCGATTTACTAGGATTATCTGCGTGCGTGCATGTATCCTTTAGATACATGTACAGCCAGTCTGCAAAAGTGTTCGTGATTCCGATTTCGGAGTGAGACATTTCTTCATATGTAACCGTGACCAATGGCGCCCAAAATCAATGAAGAAGGAGATTAATGATCTACTTTCTTTTATATATAGTCACGAACTATGTTATATATTTTTCGTTGTTTTGAATCCAAACATTAATAACAACTTCACGGGCGCGCCACACTGCGCACAAACATTGAAACTTATGTAAATCACGGACACTTTTGCAGAGTGGCTGTATGTACTCGTACGCATCATGAGATTCGTTACTTTTTCTAGATATAGAAATCAGGGGCTTTACACGCACGTGCTATGGCCAGGTCATAAACTACATGTATGAGAAACCTGAGGGAAGTTACATGTAGTCTCGTTTCCATCCCTAATTGTTGTCCACACCAGTTGGACTCAACCACCACCGAATGTGTCTGGGAAGGAGGCTAGAGTGAAGTCTATATATTTCTCTACTAGAATCGCCTTCTTGGCATTGATATATTATGACCCGACGCCTAGATGAATTGTTAGGACCCCTTGTCGTTAACAACGCTGGAGAAGTCTCATCCTTTCCTTCATTCTACACTTATAACTCTACAAACTTGATACAATATCATTACTATGGTGGCGGACACGACAACGGGGTCGGTAAAAGCAGAAGAACGCCAAATCTATCTCTTCACCACAAATCAATGATTTTTGAATTCAACCACTGTACTTCTGTAGAGAATCAGTAGGAGAATCAAAGTACGGTCTGCAAATCAAATTAAGTTGTGTTGTTGTTGAGAAAAAAGGATTTCAATTTTGTCAGGTAGGACAAAAGTTTGTTACCCATACAAATTTGTTAAGGCCGAATTGAAATCCTCACGAGTCAGCAATCGATCTGTCCTTATTAGGCTTAACCACTTCCCTAAAGGGGCTGATCAGCGCCTGGAACTTAGTTACTTCTGCCAAGACCGACCCCGTTGTCGTGTCCGCCATCATACAATCCATTTACTGATGGATAAAACCACTACCGCAGTCTTTGACAATGCCGTATCACTGCCGTACCACTACCGTATACTTCGTTAAAATACGGAGATAAAGCAGAACATTCTCACAATGCCGTACTGATGCGGTATCAGATTTACCCCCATTTCTGATACTGTATGTATTTAGGCATCCAATATCCACCTACAGGGCGGAATGCATCTACCCGGTGCAAGATTTTTTTGTTTGTATCGTAAAACCAGCCCACAGCTGGCACTTTGAGGGTCTAGGCAGATCTCAATAATCTAGAGGGCGACAGGCCCTTTATATAAGACGCGAGGAAAGGCTTTCAATCGTACTATAACTCCAGTTCAGAACCGAATCCTATACGCCGATCTCATTAAACCTCTGATATCTACTAGCGGTGTAGCTGAAGCGGCCGCGGGCCTCTAGATCATATATCTACCGAGTGAGAGCGCTTCTCCACTCGCAAACAAACATCATGTCGATATTCAAATGCTACATCTGCCCCAAAAGACCCAGCTTTAACACCAATCAGGCCCTTAGATACCACAGCCAACTCTCTATCAACCACTCGCCGTGGCCTTACTGCAAACCCTGCTCTCGACTTTTTATCTACGAGAGCGCTCTAGAGAGCCACCTAAACGCCTACCACATACCCAGCAAACGCAACCGCTACTCAATCGACAATTACGGGCAGGTCCGGTTCCTTACCACAAAAACGGTCCCAGATGCAACTCAGTTTCACTGCTGTAACTGCGACAGAGACTTCCCTTCTGAACCATCGCTGGACCAGCATCTTCGTGATAAAGTCCATGCCAAGAGGCCGACGGCACTGTTTGGCTTCTTCTGTAGGCCGTGCAACCGCACCTTCAAGAATGAGAATGCGCTGGAGCGGCATATGAGTTCGTTAAAGCATAATCCGTTGATCGAGGAGCTAAAATGCATTACACGCAGTGAGTGCGAGAAGACATTTACATCGCCGTCTGCAATGCTGCATCATCTCGAGAGCGGAGCGTGTATTTCGGGGATCAATAGACGGAAGCTCGATCAGCTCATCAAGGAGAAGGACACAAGGAGCATCATTACTTCTCAGGCCGGACTTAAGGGGCGGATACACAGTGATGACGACGATGATGATAGCAGTGATAGCGAGAGTGATTGTGGAAATGAGGTATCTTCATCGAGTCCTGGTGCGAGCGTTGTGCACGTTTACCTACCTACCTCGAGCACGAAAGGAGGTAGCATGGCAGTTGTTCTCCACTCCCCTGGCGGCGTCTTTACGTCAGATTCCTCTGGTGGGCCTAGTATTGATACGGAGGCCCCCGCCCCCGCCGAAGGGGAACGGAAATGCCCTATGTGTCCTGCGGGCAAAAGTCGAACATTTAAAACCGCCCATGCATTGTGGCAGCACATGAACTCGGCGGCACATGCGCCGCTGAGTTACCATTGCCCGTTAACGCTTGCTGTGGGAGGTAAGGGGATTATGAAGTCGTTCACAACGTTAAGCGGGATGACCCAGCATTTGGAGAGTGGGGCTTGTAAGGGTGGGAAGAAAACCTTCCAGAAGGCGGTGGTCTTTGTGAATCAGAAGTTGAGGGAACTTGGGTTTAGGGAGATGAAATTGATTTCTTGAAGGTGCGCTGTGATTATTTTTACCGGGTGGCCAAGCATGATATGAGCACGGGATTTGGGGAGAGGCCTATAGCACGCCTGAGATCGAAAGGAGGTACTTATAAGGAAGGAGCTGTATGCTCTAAGATGTCTGTGTGTACTTTTGTGATATATTATCTGTTTTGGTTATTTCAATTAGAATTACGATGTTCTCTATTATTATGTAGTATCAAGTACTAATATATTTTACAAGAGGGTGGTGTGGTCTAATTATTCCTATCACACCATGTCCTCTCAATGCCAAAGAAAGTTATCTTCGAGACGAAATTAAGCTACGAGAAGGTTGGTCTCATATTTTCGCCGGATGCGGCCAGAGATGGCACACCTCCTATTGATTATGGAGGCATTTAGAGCTTTGATGGACGTATGAAAGAACAAGACTAGGGACCAGCGGTGAGGGTAAGTATTCCCACAAGGCTCGGTGTGCTCAACTACATCATTAGACCATCTCGTACTCGAGCCGCCGTTGCTTGCTTTGCACATGCCAAAGGATAACGGATATCTATAGACAATTCTATCGAGACAACAGACGCCGTCATGATGGGTGTAAGCGTACCTACCCTACTGGAATAGCAGCTAGAATACCTCAATCAGCAGACAGTTCCCAACCTACTCAATGCCTACGCTAACACTCCCAGCGCGCAAAGAGAGACGCTCTACCCATCCAGCTTCCTACACACACCATGCCTCAAAAAGGGGAGCAAAAGCGTTCTACATAGTCGACACTCAGAGTCTCCATACACTCATCTTCAAGCGCATATGTTGTACTCTGCTCTCTTCCTACGGTCAGTACCTCTACCGTAAATTTGGTGCTTTCTAGTTGCTATCTCACCAGCATTTTTCTAGTAGGTGCCTGAGCTGGCATTCTATCAGCCCCAGAGAGGGCATTACACTTCAGAAAGCTCAGGATCGCGGACCGATCTTCTTAAGTTGGAGCCCGATGGTTCTAACCCTTGTGAGCTCAGTCTGAGTGCCGGAAGTCGATAATTCCCCGCGGTCAGCAAGCTCATCAAAGGAGAAAGGAGAGATAGAGGAAAAGCTATGGTGCAAGAGAGCTTGTGAGAAACTCTTTCAACCAGCTCAGCATAGTAGTATCTCATCAGCCGTAAAGCCACGGAGTAGAGGCTCTTCAATATTCGTTTGTTTCCCGGGGTCACTGAGCGAAGCACTAGTTGTCAGGTCACCCTCTACTCGCACGGTGCATATATCCCTTAAGCCGTCAGGACCGATTCTAATGTTGTTACTCAAACCCGATGCGGAAGTCGTGATGAAAGCATCGCAGAGAAGTGTCCATGATGAGGTGATCCATGTCTTAGCGATAAGAACCAATACTGTAAAATCTTGAAGAGCTATGTATCCATAGTTTTTTATATCACGAATTCCATATTGGGTTTGAGTAATAACATTGGAATCAGTCCTGACGGCTTAAGGGATACAACCATCATGCCAAGGCCACCTTGCCAAGGCCATTCCTAAACCGGGATATTAATATTTTAATAATTCTGGGCACGATCAGCGTAGCGCTCAGAACAGGTGGACTGAAGCAGAATTTTGGAGTCGGTGGTAGCTGGGATGCGATTCAGGTTATAGGCATTGTGTGAGATGGCCGATGTAGCGCTATGGCAGCTATCTATAAAGATTTAGGTGCAATGATGCTGTATCTTAATGATTCTGGATTCGTGGAGTGAATTTCTAGGCACGGGTTATTGGTTATTACACTGATAATCATACACAATCCTACCTAAATCTCTATCCAGGACCGGAACCCAAGCATCGATTGGCTTTTCACATCAAGCATGAAACCAGGAACACTACTCCACCAAATTCCAAAGCATCGAAAAAAAAAAAAAGGCCAAATTAACTCGGAGATGATTACTATCTACAAAAGCACAAGAACTCCCCCTCCCCCTCTCCCCCGCTGTCTAAACCTCCGCAAACGCCACCTCCCTCGGCAGTCTAAAGCTCACACAATAATACACCTTATTCGGGCTCACAACCCTCACATGCTCCAGCGTCACCTCCCCACTCTCCGGCCTCATCTCGTGCCCCATCGCCTCGCTCAACCTCTTACATATATCCTCCGGCGCCTTTTCCTGCTCTGCATTCTTATAAAAGCAGTACACATGCACCATCGGCATCTTCCTCCCTCCCTCCTCCGAAAACAGCTCCTCCAGTCCCCTATACGCGCCGCGGAACGCATCCAAAAACTCAATCGCCGTCGCCGGCAGATTCATCACATAGTGCGCAAACGCCGGCGGCACCCTCACCACCGTTGGCTCCTGCGGCGGCCCCACGGGCGCCTTTGACCGCGACTTTGGCGCCGGCGGCGGGATGACGATGGTGTTGGTCTCGGGGTTCTGCGACCGCTCGTACAGCTCCCTGGCCGAGTTCCGGATAAACTCGCGGCCGTCTCTGCAGAAGGGCGTCACGAAGGCATCGGCCTTGTTGCGCTTGATGTTGTCGACCATGCTACTGTAGCTCTCGGGGTTCAGGTCACTCGCCCAGACGACGACGCCGCGCTTGCCGGCGGGGATCGCGAACGGGCCCACGCCGGCCATGACGTCGCAGACGGCGTCGCCGGGGGCGAACTGGCGCCACACGCGCTCGTGCTCGTCGCCGAGGCGGGTGTTCCAGTAGACTTTGGCAAAGTCGAAGCGGAAGACGCAGCCGCTCTCGCTGACCTCGACGTTTGTGTCGGGGATGCCGCCGAGGAGTTCCATGGGGAAGGTGCGGAACTCGGACTCGGTGCCGACGTCTTCGAGCTTGTTGATGACGGTCTTGATGCGTGGGTTTTTGTCGAGGATGACGGTGGCGATGAGGTGTTTGTAGGGCGCGTAGTGGGAGCGGAGGTTGAGGTGGGCGAGGTGGCCGGCTTGCGCGAAGGATTGGGGCACTTCGGACATGAGGGTGGAGGGGAGGATGGCGGACATGATTTCGTCTGTGGGATGTTAGCTGTTGCGCGGAAGGGGGAGGGGGAGGAGAGAAGGGGGGGGAAAGAAGGGGGAGGGGGAGGGGGGAGGAGAGAGGGGGAGGAGAGAGGGGAAGGGAGGAGAGAGGGGAAGGAAGGGGGAGGGGGACGCACGGTAGCTCCAGTCGCCGTAGTTCATCTGCAGCGTATACGGCAGCAGCTCAATCCGCTTACTCTCCACATACTCCCGCGTCTTCTCACCGGCCGTCGACAAATCTACCACACCACAGCACACGCCTCATCAGCACCCTCCACAACGCCACAACCCACACACGGGCGACGAGCAACCGCCCTTACCTACCATCCACCCTCACCTCGGGCCTCAACAGCAGCAGCTTCCTCACCCCGCCCGGCACCGCCGGGTCCGCCTCTGTGATGATCGTCTTTGTCCTCGGCAGGCGCAGCACGTCCTTTGCACACTCCTTCTGGAAGCGCGTGATGTGTTTTGCGTCAAAGATGTGGGCTGCGGCGAGCGGGATGGTCTTTGCAAAGAAGGAGCGGTCGAGCGTGCGCATTGCGCGGTTGACGGGCGGGAGGAAGACGCTCATGGCGGGGTCGGGGTCGGGCGACGTCGTGGTTGTTGTGGGCGCGGACATGGTGCGGTCGGTGTGTGTGTGTGTGTTTGTGGGTTGGTTGGTGCAGTTTGGGTTCGTAGTGGGGCAGGTTGAGGTAGGGATATTTCTTTTTGTCATGGTGTGGCGGCGCTAGTGTGTGGCGTTATCGAGTGATGGAGTGTGATGCGGGGGAGAAATGATTGGTGGGTAGGAAAAAAAATGGGTGGATGGTAGGGAAATGATTGTTTTGACGGGAATTTGGAACAGATGTACCCCCCCGTTTTGAATTGCAAAGTCATTTTAAATTGATAACAAAAATAGTAATCTTTATTCGCTCCTTAATTCTACTGCAAACAAGAAACCCTTCCAAACTCCCCTCCGTTTTCTAGACATGTATCTAACTTACCTAGCTGACCTACTCCGTAGCGACCCAGGCCTCCATGGCCTTCTCAAAGATGGCCAGCCCCTCCTCAATCGCCTCCTCCTCAATCACAAGCGGCGGCACAAAACGGACCGTATTCGTCCCGCACGTAATGACCAGCAGCCCCCTCTCCCTACACTCCCTAATCAACTCCTTAGGATCCCTAGTCAGCTGCAACCCCAAAATCAACCCCCTTCCCCTCACCTCCTTCACCACATCCGGATACTTCGCCGCCAGCGCCTCAAACCGCTTCTTGAAGATCTGCCCCTTCGCCTCAACCCCCTTTAGCAGCTTCGGGTCGCTCAGCCTGCTAAACACATAGTGCCCAATCCTGGACGCCAGCGGGTTGCCACCAAACGTCGTCCCATGGTCACCAATCATAATCTTCTCAGCAACGAAATCATTCACCATCGTCGCGCCGATCGGGAACCCGTTGCCGAGCGCCTTGGCCATCGTGAGGATGTCCGGGTGCGCCTCCTTCGGCAGGAACTGGTGCGCCCAGAGGTCGCCCGTGCGCCCAAGACCGCACTGGATCTCGTCATAGATGAGCACAGCGCCAACTTGACGGCAGCGGCGGGCGAGGGCCACCAGGAACTCGGCGGTGCCCACGTTGACACCGCCCTCGCCCTGGATGGGCTCCACAATCACACCGCACGTCTCCTCCGTGACGAGCTCGGGGATGCCGGCAATGTCGTTGAACGTGCCGTACTTGAAGCCGGGCACCATGGGGGAGAAGGGCGCCTGGTATTTCGGGTTGGGGGTTGCGCTGAGCGAGCCCATGGTGCGGCCGTGGAAGGAGTTGTGGAACGAGACGAGGCCCGTCTTGCGGTCGCCGCCGAGCTGCTTGCCGACTTTGCGCGCGAACTTTAGGGCGGCTTCGTTGGCCTCGGAGCCGGAGTTGCAGATGAAGACGCGGGAGGCGGTGGCGAAGGCGGAGTGCTCGTGTGTCTTGGTGACGAGGAGCTTGGAGAGCTCGCCGGTCCAGAGGTTGTGGTAGAGGTTGGAGGTGTGGATGATTTGGCTGGCCTGGGGGGTGGTTAGTTTGTGGGGTGCTGGTTTTGAAAGGAGGTGTGTGTGTGTGGGGGGGGGGGGGGGGGGGTACCTGTTCAGCCATAACGCTGAGGAAGACCTCATCATTGTGCCCGAGAGCATTCACGGCAATCCCGGCGGTGAAATCAACATAGCGGCGGTTCTCGAGATCCCACAGATGGCTGCCGTCGGCCTTTGCAAAGATGGTGGTGGGCCTGCTGTATGTTGCGACCATGTACTTCTCATGGTCTGCAATCAGGCGCGCAGACCCAGAGTCCGCAGCGGGGTCGTGGGTCGGGTGGGTAGTCTCATGCTGCACAATTGAATTGTCAATGATCTAGCTACTGCAGCTACCAATTGCAATTGGATGGGGATTGGAGCGCAACATACGAGGATCTCGGCCTTGACGGCGCTGGGGAGACTGGATGCGAGCCTGAGCTGGCGCAGCGAGGCGGGGCGCATGAGCGAAGGGAGGAGACGCTTTGAAGCCATCTGGAGAGCCATTGCTGTGATGGTAGAGCTAGAGGTGGGGAATTGAGAGGAGCGAGCAATTGAGAGGAGTAAGTGAGCAGTTGAGAGGAGCGAGCAATTGGGAGGAGCGAGCAATTGAGGGTGCGCGAGTGGGGGAATTTATGGTCGATCCTGCTGCGCTGCTGCTGGCTGCTCAGTTTGACTCAATGGCTGTTTGGGGGGTGTGTCATCGCGGGATAGTTCGTGCTGTGAAGTGCGCTGAAGAGTTTTGCGGCAGGCGCTTGACGCGTAGCACAGACTGACAGGGGGGGGCGGGGAACCTGCTTTCTGCTTAGTGTGCGTCTTGGCGGTGTGTTTCTGGTTGTGGCGATCATTGGCTTTCAGGTACGGTTGTTGCGACAAATGTTGAGGGCTTCTGGATTTCATGGGGCTGCAAAAAAGGGGGGTCGGATAGGTGGTTTCGTACTTGTAGCGACTCTTCTTAGGGAAAATTGGTTGGCGCGAGAAGAATATGGCGTTGGCGATCTTAATTGTGTTGCTCAAACCCAATAGGGAAGTCGTGATAGAAACATCGCAGAGAGGCTTTTAGTACTACTTGTGTGATATATCATGGATTAGAAAACGAAACTAGTGTAAAATCGTAAGGAGCTATGCGTTCCTATGGGATTTATATCACAACTTCCACATCCGGTTGAGTAGCACGATTAACATCAAGCCCGGCAGCCCAAGTTTAGAGCAAGTCGGATAGACTGCGGCTTAAATTCAAGCGTCAACTACACCAATCTGATGAAAGCCAGTGCAGTACGAGTCCCAGCGAGAGGAACATTCTATGGTCAGCGCCCGTCACTCAAGGATTTGTTGAATTGTTGAAGGCCGATAATATCGAACGAATGTATTCCGCATTTCAAAATCTAATTAAGGGCAAGTACACTGATAAGTTGTTGGGTGTATACGTATACTAGTTGAACTAAATACCAAGAAAGCGGCCCGAGATGGAGTAGGAAATACTGTATATACTACATGTATATATCAACATGTCTGTACCCTAGTAATCCTCCTATATATCACCGCCGCTTTTACATAATACATGCCTACATATAGTAGCGTTGATTTCTTTGTACCCAGCAACTGTCCTGCCATTCAACCCTAGCATCTCAATCTCCGTGGGATACGAATCCAGCGGGTGCAAAAAAAGTGGGGGGTAGCTCGGCATTAGCGACATCATAGTATATGTTTCATGGGAAACCCCTGACAATTATACTGCCAAGTGTATTTATTTATTCCGAGTGACTGCCGTTCTTCTCCTTCTCCTTCTTCTTTTTTTCCTACTTTGCGTTTCTGTGTTCATCGATTTCTGCTCTAGATTCATCGATTTCTGCCTTTGGATTTATCAATTTTCTACTTATAAAACCCTACAGCATCGAATCAATGTTATAGGAGGACAGTACACGATATTTATTATGTCTTTGAATTAGTTAAGGCTCCTCACACTCTCGAGAATATTCTCGTTTAAGTTCATCAGCGTTACAAGAGAACACTACTCGATATTTAGGCCTGGGAATCGATTCAGACACTTCACATTCTCAATAATCCTCACGTTATCAGAAGTCATCAACATCACGAAGGTAGCAACTCAAGTTATTCCTTATCACCATCTATTTTTATCAATCCCCCTCATCCTCCACAAAAAACACGTGCTACCAGGAACACGACAATCAAGGCAAGAAACCACAACATGACTAAGTATAAATAACACCATTCTAAAGCCAAAATCCCCCTCAAAAAATAAGTGTACATGAAGACCCTGACAGACAGGAAAAGAAATAGAGAGGGGAAAGGTTGCTATTTTGAACAGTGTATTATTTTTTTTCTTCTTCTTGACGATAAAGGGCGATTCAGATTCAGATGATTCGCTGGTTTGTGGGAGCGGTGGTTTGTTGGTTGGTTGGACTAGTAAGGATTGCCGCTCCAGGTGGAAGCATGACGGAGCTGTCTAGAAGATCTGCTGCCCCTTCCACGACTAGGCCTCGAAGTACCTCCACCGGGATGGGGAAGAGCACTGTCCATGGCAGTTCTGGTGCCTTCGTTTCCAACCTGATTCGAGCCAGTGGCAGCAGGTCCATGGGCGTTGCGTTCATTCCAACCATAGCTCTGCGGGTGGTAGAGATTATTGTTACTGGCAGCATGGTTGTACCCAGGATGCGGTTGAATGTTGAGGGGAGCATTGATGCCATTGCTCGGATTAGCGGTGCCGTGGACATTATTTCCTAGTCCGTGAGGAGGAGCAGGTGCATAAGGAGAAGGCCTGCCTGGAGCTGTACCGCCATAATACTGGCCCTGGCCCATAATAAATCCGTATGGATCGGTGGGCAGTCCGTTGGCATAGCTACCAGTGTTTCGATAGAAGCTCTCCTGGTGGTAATTCCCCGCGTTAGGACTACCTTGCCCTCCGTTTTGCACATTCTGGCCCCCATTTTGAAAGTTCGGGGCTCCATTATGGCTGTTGCCCCTGCCAATATTGCCGTAAGGATCACGATTAAATTGGTCCATGTTTGGTCCTGGATCCCTATTGACGATATTGATTTTTCCACCTCTGTCACTACCCGCACTGCCGGCCAATTGGTCGAACCTTGGAAAGCTATTGCCAAATCCAGGTCCGGCTCTGCTGCCATTACTGAACGGCAACATTCCCGCATGGCCGCCTCTTTCTTGGACGACTCCAAAGCTTGAGGCTGGGAGAAGTCCCCTAATAGGCGGTAGGACGAAGTTTTCTGTTGCAGGGTGATCGGTATATTGATGATCCATTGTGCGCTTGTCAGACCCCTGGTCTACTTGACCTCTTTGTGGAGATTCGGGGACAGCCTTAGGGTGTCTGCTGCTTGTTTCCTGTTGCTCTTCCTTCTCGTCCATCTGCATTGGATCGTCCGAGTCATCTTGCTTAGGACTATCTTCGGACATAGATAGAACCGGGGTTGACATTTGGCGTGCGGCTTTAGGAATGGTGAAGCCAACTGTTCGCCTGACCGGAGATGGTTCGGAGCTTACTGCACTCAAGTGCTTGATGGGACCGCTCGTGACTGGATGGTCTGGGTTGACAATCACTGGCTCGCCCGTGGGGCTAGCCTGAGCGGGTGATGGGTGTGGGAGACGTTTCCTACGTCTCTTAGTAGCCAGGGAGCGGCTACTATCAAGATCGGAGGAGGAGTGACGCATGGATGGTGGGCCAGCAGTAGGCTCAACGAACGGGATTATTGGTTTTGTGAGCCCGTATATGCTGGGCCCGCGTCCTTGGGTGTACTTTGGCGTCATGTACTTGTGCCAATCTGGAACCGGAGCTTGTCCCACACCTGGAGAGTGGACGACGCTGTCATTACCGCGACGCTCCTCGCTGGCGGCTTCAACGTCGTCCTCAGAATCGTCATCTTCTTCTTCTTCTTCATTCTCCACCGCTTTTTGGCCCTCAGCAGCGATTGCCGATGATGATGCCATAGTTTCGAGACTAGGCTTGAGAGACTTTCGTCTTTCAGAAGCATCTTTGACACTGACTGCGTGTCTTGCCTTTCTGACAACCCACTTAGCACCCCAGTTGTCTTCACACCGCTGCAAGACAGGAAACTCTTCCACGAGCGGCCCCAGAACATCTGCATTGTTCTCAGCACGCAGATGAATTGGTGTGTTGGCTGTTTGGGCATATTTATCGGCAAACGGCCTTACGAGCTCTTGGGCCCGATTCTGGAAAATATTTATTAGAAAAAAAACTCAAAAATAAGAAATGAAAGACGAGTGAGATTTACATATAGATAAGACCATTGGCTATTGGCGTATCCAAGAATAGCTTGCCCTTGTGTGATATTCGGGAAAGGTGGAATGGGAGCCGGAATCATTTCAAAACCACGGTTCGCATCTGTTCCGATTTGACTTTCGGGGACAGGTTCACGTGGGGGATGAGGGACACGACTCTGATCGTCAATTGGGTCTTGCATCCTCAATTCCCTGTGTTGAGAATTCCCTTGCGAATTGCTTTGGATGGGGGCCGCAGACTCCGGGGTAGAGTTGGTTTTTGCGACTACTCTATAGACGGGAGCACCCTGGAACTGTGAAACAAGGACAAGTTCTGTGGGACCATCGGGGTTCACTTGTTTCTTATCCATCATGAATTTTGATGATAGGCTGTGAAACTAGCAGAGGTTGGGGGAATTTTCAAGGGCGAAGGATGGAAGGAAGTGATGGAGATGTGAGGTGGTGGGGATGATGGGATGAAGTAAAAAGGATGAGAAAGGTAAACAAACAAGAAAAAGACAGGTAGAATGGAGGATGAGCCAGCCGCGAAATCAGATAAACCCATCAGGCATATAATCTGGATAATTTCTATGGGGTGGGCGCGGGTACGCTACAAATATATGGGGAGCTCCTTCTGTCCCGCCCTTTCTATGTGGACCACTGACTACGCACTAAATTTTGGGGTGGCCTGATATCATCACATAACTCCCATTCACTCCTGCTTCTACAATCGGAGAGAGCAGAATGAATCAATCACTAGCCTGTGTCGATTACATCAAATAGCATCGATTAACCCACCATCTGTGTAGGCCGTACAGAGTTCGAAGCTATTGAGGCATACTACAATACATCGAGCTGATGACACCTCCAGATACTCGGGCCCGATATGGAAACTGTGGGAGTCTTATAGAGCTTCGTGGCCCCATATGGCTGATGATCTACAAAGCTAATGCCACCTTCCTTGTTTCATTGTCCAATTCAATCCCATAATACGCAAGCATCAAAATCTCTACTCGTCCGTGGCAGCTCTAATGGCTAAGATATCTCTCTTGGCTTTCAAGCATAGCTTCACACATACTCTTGTAAACCTGTTATGCACAGTTATCTGGACCGGCGCCCTATTATCTACGTTCTCGAAGGGCCCGAGTAGGTCCCAATAGGAAACCAAACAGGGCTGGTTTAATAACACTCCTTCAATGAACACATCACTTTTGTGGTGGGATATAATGGGGCCTACACTTCATTGATTCCAAGTGCCATTGGTCACTGGGAAAGTAATCCACTACGGTTACATATGGAGAAGGGAATCACGAACACTTTTGCAGAGCTATAGGCAGCCAAGACTAGAGATTGTTACTATTTTTTCCTTCCTAAATCAAGAGGAAAAAAAAAAAAAAAAAAAAGGAAGAAAAATATTTTATCCTCCTAGCAAAAGAGTTCGGAGCACTGCTTATAGCAATGCTCTTACATCTCTCTGTCTACGTCCGGATTGAGGGTGGGTTGAACGACCACAGAGTCTGAACTCTATACCGGTCGGCCATTCAACCCCATGGCTACAATGATTTCGTTAGTACTTTTGGCTGTGACTAGACTAGGAAAGTCGGCTCTCGTTTTTGAGCTAGATAGGGAGCCAAGACTAGAGATTGTTACATACTATTTTTTCTTTCTTATTAGAGCACTGTGTGTGTGTGCCTATAGATTTCTTGTTTTAACAGCTATGTATGTACATGACCAATGGCGCCCAAAATCAATGAAGAAGGTTGTTTCGAATCCAAACATTAATAACATCAACATTACGGGTGCGCCACACTGCGCACTGACGTTAAAACTAAATCACAAACACTTTTGCAGAGTGGCTGTACCAACTAATATCTTCTTTCTCCCTTGCCGCCGCTACTACATTAGTGGGAGATGATATTATAGCGCCACTGTTTTTTTTCGTCGAGCTCCTGCAGGCTTTCTAATCAACATGAATACCCTCGATTTTTACTCCCCCAAAGCGTTACTTTCTTGCACAATTGGTGCTCCGAGACTGCTTCGAATAGCGCCGGTAGTTGTATGGGCTTTGCAAGTCATCGCTCCTCGCAAATTCGGATTTTCCTGACCGATTAACTTTCACCAATATATCGCTCTTGTAAGAGAAACCAAAGCGAGACCCATCCTCCTCTCTTTACTACGAGAGAAGAAAACTAGTCCAATCCCAACCCCCAATCCCAATTAAAGCTTAAACGTGTATATGCATCCATAATTCCCTTCCCCCCCCACCTGCCACCAGAGAAAGCGTAAAAGCCCCCAAAAAGAGCTCAGCATCTACTAGGCGGCACCAATAGATAAAGATACAGTTCAGATTCCAAGACCCGCGGGGCGTTATGTGCGGACGTTCAATTGTTGTGTTTGAGGCTGTGTGGTGCCAGATTGGTGTTTTTTCTTCCGAGTCGCGACGTTGGGTTTTGCCGGCCTTGCGTTAGTTGACTCCAAAGAAGTACTATGTATCTACATCTAAAAAGGCACATATCAAAGCAGACCTCTTAAGCTTCAATGTATCGAGATTTCATTCCACGCCTAGTTCAGAGGCAAAAATTTCTCTTCCAAGCCCGCCCCCCCAAAAAAAAAAAAAAAAAAAAAAGCAACACCGCAGTCTCCACCTCCCAATCACACCATCTCACTCGCCCCTCCGTCCCTCCCTGGGAAATCCCGATCCCCAGTTCCTCCACCCACCCATTACCCGGCCTCCCACTTCCAAGGTTCAAGTAACACGCGCTCGGACCCCCCCGGATCTGATCTGGGTACAGGGGTGCAATCTTATTTCCTCGGGAGATGAAGGGGAGATGTGAATGTCTTAGGTGTGTGGGCTACCTACATGTACTTACTCTACGCTAAAGCAGAAGCGAAGAAGAGATGTCGCAGCTGTCAGGGCCGGGACGGGCTGGGCTATTTTTGGTTTTTTTTTGTTGAGGTACCCGCAGCGCAGTACCCCTGGTTACTGTGGTTACTGCTCTTTTGCTATTACCCGGCTGTTGCTGGGCCTAGGAACGGCTAGCCCCCACATGTGCTTCTTTTTCCTTCTTGATGGCGTCAGTGGGATCTGACTTGTGCTGCACAGCCCCGGGACGTTGGTGGTGTGTGGATGGGTGCAGAGTGAGCCATAGATAGAAGAGGACGATCTCATCGCTACCATCGCTGTGGATGGATGGATGATGGGGTAAACGTAAACAGGCAGAGAGAGAGAGGGAGGGGTGAGGGAGGGAGGGAGGGAGGGAGGGAGAGAGATGGGGTGTCATATAAGCAGTGCCAGTGCCAGTACTGCCATCAGCAGTCGTCGTCGTCTTTGTTTCACACAAACAGTTCAAGCTAGCTAGACGACAAAGGACTGTCTGCACTTTCACTACTGTACCTGCAACGACCCTACATACATACCGTATCCAACAGCTTCACTCCGAAGGCTGTCCCTGCACCCACTCACTCAGTTACAGACTGCAACAGCCCCCGGTCGGCAGCACAGCACTGGCAGAGAAACTAGAAACTAGAAACTAGCTAGTACACACTGACACTGGCTGGTCCTGTTTCCTATTGACACTTTCGTTAGTCGGGCTAGTTGGAGAGGAGAGAAGGAGAGAAGCCCCCCGTTGAGAGAAAAAAGAAAGAGTCCCAGCTGCAGAGAACAGTACCACAGCCCCAGTGAGGGAAAGTCCATACATACCCTAAAACGCAATCCCCCCGGTAGAAAGTACATACTCAAGATGCAGCCCTCCCGTCGCCCAGCAATCCGGTCGCCCCACCGCCCAGCCCACCAGCCATCCCATGGACGGTCGCCCTCAGCATCCTCCATCTCCTCGACATCCTCGTCCATGACCGCTCGCGACATCACCACAGCATTCAACACCCCAACAGCCACAACATTCAATACCACCATACCATCTACATCTACATTGACGTCTACGTCTACATCGACATCGACATCAACATCAACATCAACATCCACATCCACATCAACATCCACACCCATCCCCTCAACCACAATCAAGCTGATCTCGCCCTCGCCCACGCCCACAACACCCACCCAGGCAGCTCCCATGTCTGCCGGCGCGCAGGGCTACTTCGAGCCCACACTCACTCGCACGCAGTCCTCGCAGCCCTCACCCCCAGCCCCCTCTGCCTACGCGATGCAGGCGGGCACGACTACCTCTGCCTCGCGAAAGCGCTCAGCAACCGCGCCGTCGCCCGCCTCCCCGCCCATCACCAGCACTGTCGTCCTCGCGGCCACGCCCACACCAACTCCCAGCACCCCCTTCTCCAGCACCCCCTTCTCCACCTCCTCCCCGCCCACCCCACACCCGCCGCAGCCACAGCCCACCCCTCCAACCCCCGTCTACACGCTCACCACACCCCTCTCCGCGGGAAAGGAGAAGAAGGAGTCCTCAAAGAAGAAGCTCTTCTCAAAGCCCGCGCGCATCGGCACCCCCACAATGGACAAGACCCACAGGCCCCCACCCTCGCCCAACAAGCTCGCCAGCATCTCCTCGCCCATGCCCTGGATGACGCCCTCCGCCGCCGCACTCGCCGCCGCCGTCTCCGGCGGCAGCGACCGCAAGACCTCGTTCTCGAGCATGGCGGGTTCAACGCTCACGCTCGTGGCTGCGCCCGGCGAGTCGTCTCCCTTCCTCCACAGCTCATATAGCTCCTCGCCGCCGCCAAAGGATCACCACTCGCACAAACCACACTTCCTGCGCCCCCGCCGCGACAAGGACCACCATCATCACAGCGGCATAACTTTCTCCTCTAGCAGCTCAAACAGCAAAGCAATCTCCGCCGACGGCGGCTCCCTTTACTCGTTTGGGCCCTCGTCCCCCTCGGCCGCCGCCTTCAAGTCGGAACTCAAACAGAGCATATCCGGCATCGACCTTACCAGCGCCAAGAAGAAGTCTGCTGCCGCCGCTGCGGCCGCTGCTGCTGCTGCCGCAACGTCATGGGACGACTTTGACCCCACGCTCGTCATCACCGCCGACACGGCCTGGCCAATCCTCTGTTCCCGCGTCATCCCACTGTTCAAGTCTGAGCCGCTCACAAACACAGTCGAGGACCTCAACAAGCTTGTGACACTTCACATCCGGCGGTGCATCGAGCGGCGGCAGCCTTTGCAGATCCTAGAAGACGTGCGCGACCTGCTTGACTCTGGCATGCGGCTGCTGGATCCGGGCCTGCTGGACCCCGGACTCAACGACGAGCGCAGCATACCGAGACTGGTCGAGGTGTGGAGCGCGCTTTTTGGGAACGTGTTGCCGTATTTCGAGGCGGTGTTTTTGCCGCTGCAGAGGGAGCTAAGGGAGGAGGGTGAGCTGGTGGAGATTGTGGGGAGGGGCTGGGACGTGAGGAGGTTGGTGCTGATGGGGTTTAGAGATTTTGTAGTCCTGCCTTTGTTTTCGCGGTTGCGAGGTAGGCTTTCTTTCCCTGGTATTCGCGTTTTTGATGTGTTGCTAATGATGGTGATCAACAGTGTTATTCAGCACTCTAACGCTCGACCTCTCGATGGCGCAGAGCGATGTAACACATAATGCCGGCAGAATGCTGCAGTGTATATCGGTGCTCTCAGGCGTGCTGACGGGCGACGAGGCGCAGGACAGGATTGATGAGCTGGCCAAGACCCTGAAGCATAATTGGCTCAGTCGAGGGCGCACGGGGAGAAATAGAAGAGGGTTTGTGGGGACGAGGAGCGTTAGGGCTGTAGTGGGGTGATGGGTGGGTTTTTGTTAGCTGCGGTTTTTTTCTTCTTCAGGCTTTTATATAGGATTATTTTTTTCTTCTTTTTTTCCGGTCTTTGGGGGATGGTGGGCGGTAGTTGCCTACTTACCGTTGGACCGGACTAGATTGACTGCTTTGGCTAGACTGAAATTTGATTTGTTTAGGCTTGGTTGGACTCGGGTTTTGGACTTTGGGGAACTGGATTACATGGACTTTTGAGTCATATTCTTATCTTAGGTGTTAATAAGGGTGGAGTGGTTTGTTGGTGCGTTCGGTGTTTTCTGCTGCTTGTATTATTAGGTTTTCTTTTTTCTTTTTGCTTTCCTTTGCCGGGAAGCAGTGGTGTTTGTCGTTGTTTTTTTGTTTTTTTATTTTTAGCTTGATATCCGATTTTTTCTTTCTGCCCTGTCTCTGGCTGGCTGGTTTCTTCGTTTTTCGGCCTTTTTTTTTTTTTTTGGTTCCTGGGCTTTGAAGGGATTCAGACACGAGGTACCGTGATGGTGCCTGTAGCTAGTTAGGCAGCTGGTTATATACGTATGCCTGCCACGATCCGAGTTTTTCGAGTCGTGGGTAACCTAGGTACAGAGTCTTGTTGTTTTTTCGTGCTGCGGCAGTGGCTGGGTCCACTAGCTGGGCTCCTCTATTCTATTCTGTCTATTCTATTTGTTACTAGTTTTAGTTAGTATGAAGGGAAAGAAAAAAAAAAGGGAAAAGAAGAAATTCTAGTGAGATGGGAATACAGGGATACAGGATGGAGTATGGGGGCCGGCTGGCAGGAATACATACCCGGGTGGGTTTGGATTGGTTCTGTTTTTTTTTTTGTTTGGATTTGGATTTGGATTTTAAAAAGTTGGTAATATACAAGATTTGTTTCAGCTATGTTAATTTCAGACACGGGCAGTTATTGCGGCGATGTGTGTGAGTGAGTGGCGGTATATAGTGAGCGCGAGTGATAGCTATAAGCATTCGAGTGAGAATCTGTGGTTGAGGGGTTTGGGGACGAGTGAGTATTTGTGATGGAATTTAAATTTTTTGTACTCACCCACCCCGTAATATATTTTCATGTTATCTGTCTGTCGAACCTCGTTGGACCTATTCTCTATAGACGTAGTGTAGTGTAGAGTCTCCTTGTATGGTGATCCTAAACTGGGTTCGAGAATATTGCTCTGGCTCTTCTAGATGTGATTTACTGGAGTGGAGGATGAGTGTCATATGAGAGGACTGATGGTTACCGCGGCTTAACTTATAGTTCTCAAAAACTGACACATACCCTCAACTTCTTGCAATCACGTAATAGTTGCAACGTATTTTAACATCTAAACTGATAATCTGCCCCGTCACTGGTGGTTCCATACACCCTTACTCCATTATTCCTACTGATACCACTTTAAGTTGATCCTCGCGATTCCTCGAAGAGCTACATATAGATAGCGCTGTTTGATCTAAATCCATGTAAGCACTACATTAAAGACATCAATCAATTCATCAAGCAGGTGACTGATCATAAGGTGTCACTCGAATTAGTTGTCTACGAGTGATAAAAAATGAAAGAAACATCAAGCAAGAAATCTTGCAATATTCTCCACGAGCATATTCGAGACAAGCCCAAGCTTTATCATTGCCCCATTCCGGTTGAGCAGGAGATATCGTGGCGAAGTTGAGAGTGCTGTTGAAAACGTGGTGGGTTGTAGGCTGCTCATGTGTCGCGTGCAGGCTTATTCTTCTCACCACTTCCAATACTCGTTCTCATCGCAATACGACAACCCGTCTATCTAAAACGGTATTTACAGGGTGTTTACAGCTAGCGACGGCAGTTGCATGCAACTCTTATCCCCGCCAGTGCCTATCAGCAGGTTAAACAGGACGAAAAGCAACTTTTCTGGAAGCATCTTCTTAGAAAGTCTTTCACTAAAGTATACTAAAACTGATAAAACCAAAGTAGCTTGAAACATCTGCTTGAGTTCAACGCTTACTCTAGATTTGGCTCCACAAGGTTTTGTGTACCTACTACAGGCCAGTCAGACGGGCTTTAAGTCCGTCTTCAAGCTACAGCTGCCCGTGTGCTTGAGGTATCTTGGGGGGGCCCGCCGAAAACATCTAGAGCGAGCTGGCACATGAATAAGGAGTATGTGACCCTACGGCGGCACAGCATGGTGGATGGGTTCGGTGAGCGGGGCTATCGAGTATAACAGGATTTGTAATTTCTGTATGTAGGAAACTGTCCTTGGCCTGGCCATATTGATTTTGAGGCTCGAAAGACCACAGTAGTGCACAAAATGGCAAATAGCTACACTCGCATCACCAGCAGCAGGATACTGACACCAATTATGTGTAGTGCCCATTGTATTCGACCCCCGCCTTCGGTCACGGATTTATGGATAACCCGGCTTCAAGGCAACAAAAACAATAGCCCCAAGTTACAAGATAGTTACTGTTATAGTATATATATAGAGCCAAAAGGGGTATTTTTTTTTAGCTCTGTCTGCGTTCGGGCTCAAAGACTGAAAGCCCTATTGGTTCAATAAAGATTTAATACTCTCAACACTTCTTCACATCCAGTATGTTTGTTTCTCGGAGATGCAGAGAACCATGCATGCCCTAGCTTTCGGTTGAAACTTTAATCTGCAAGAAGAAAGAGGGGTCACAGTGAGTAACGACAAAAGTTGCACAGGTTTGAAGGTGCAATGCGAAGATTGGGGGAGAAAAAAGAGGAAGGACAGTTAAAGTAAGAGGTGAACGCATAGAGGCAAAGAATTAAGACATAAGAAATCTGCATCCTGGTTATCCGCAAAAAGAACAAAAGGTACTGCAGATATGGCTAGATCCATATCTACTACCCCCACCCCTGGTTTCGAACCCGGTACCTTTCGGTCCCTCGGCGCAATCACACGGTGTTTGCGGACGAGTGTTACCAATTAGGCCACTCACCCATGTGTGTTATCGGCCTGAGATTGTATTTGAACGCCAAGGACAAGCGATAAGTACTAACTCGATTAGGCTGCGACTGTGATTTTTTTCCCCGAGGCTGGGTATGTACTAGTATGTAGTCGTCAAAAGCTCTCTATTTGGTGTTCTGTTTAATTTGGCCTGTTATGGTCCAACCTGCAATGAAATTCCCGCTGGATCAATATATACATAGATCCTTATTTTAAGATGGCTATTATTGCCAGTAAATATGCCGATTTCTGTTTCGTTTTTCATAGAGCGCAGATACTGCAGGTCTGAATTGATTGATAGGAATTCCCAATGACCGCTCGTCCCGCCATGCAGCTACCATAGCTACGCCAACCCACCAATCACAGCCTGTCTCGGCACCCCACCATCGTCAGTCAGTAGCTTCACACCCACCACCAAGGTTCAAGTTACAAAAAGCCTCACTCTCCATCCTCAATGTCTTCATCCACGACCCCGCCATACCTCTACCTTCTCGGCGGTCAATCCCCCTAGTACTTCCCCGCCCCCCACCAACCCCACAACTAACAAACACCTCACAGGCCTGCTCGCGATCTATGCCGCCTACACGACGCACTGCCAGCTGCAGGCCTTCAAGACGCGTTGCGTCTCGAAGCCGCCCCAGCAGTCGAATGATGCAGCCGTGGACAGGTCCACTGAAGACGGTTCTTCCTCTGACATGCGCATGGCGGAGCAGATACTGACTATGCCGTCTACAGCCATCAAGCTCGAGACGTTGGAGGCTTTGGCAAGGGGGATCAATTTCGATCTGAGGAACGCGTTAGTTCTTCCTCCTTCCAAAGGGTAGAGAGAGTTATTGAAGGACGGTGCTAATTGAGAGGAGGAGGGGTGGGATAGCGCATTGAAGATCATTACCGAGCGCGCAACCACGCCCGCAAACATCGAATTCCTCCTCACGCAGATCTCAACCAGGCCGCCCGGTCCGCGCCTCCGCGCCCTCAAAGCCCTCCGCTGCCTTGCTGCCGCTCCTGGTAAGTACCCTGCCCCCCCCTTATCACCCAGCGCCACGCCAACAGTCTAAAATGCCCGCTTGCAGGCCCCTTCGGTGCGCTCTGTACGCCGCGTGTCTTCCGCACGCTCGTCACCACTCTCAAAAGCACACTCCCACCGACGCCCGACAGCGCCACCGAGAAGGAAGTCATCTACATCCTCACGCAGCTGATGAAGAGCTACTTCGCGGCCAAGGAGATGGCCGTCCAGGCGGGCATCGTGGACTGGCTGAAGGCGGTCGACCGCAGCGTCGTGGATGTGTGGGAGGTGCTGAGCTGCGTGAATGATACGATGGAGGGACGGCGTCTGCTGATTGAGGCGGAGCTGGTGCAGGAGGAACGGGTTGAGGTGGAGGTGGAGGTCGACCTTGTGGATTTGAACCAGTGGCTGCCTGTCCCTGGGAACATAGTACCAGATCAGTGAGCATTGCATGCTGCGGTGAGGGTTTCGTAGAGACTTGAGCACCTTTTTTACTTTTTTTCTCTCTATTCTTTTCTTCTATTCAATGGTTAGCTAGCATAGCGTGGTAGTACTTTTTTTTTCTTTCTAAAAAGGGATTTGGGTGCGAGATTAATGAATGCATCATTTGCTCACTGGTAGTGAGAGTTCAATTGCGGCCTACCTCTATGTCAATAATAATACCTCTGGGAGAAATAAAAGCCTAGTGAACTTTTTCTCGCTTTGCAACAGCAGCTTGATATTTTATAGAGACTGACTGCACGTCTAGAAGCCAGTGCTGTAATGAATACTAAGGCCGAATCATTGGCCAACAACTTAGCCAGGTGCACAACGCCCCTCAGAAAAATATCACTGCTCTTTCATTTATGCCTTGTGTCTTGGAGGTTAAGTGGGTGGTATCCGGAACTATACCTACATACACACCGCCTCCATTAATTGCGTATGCTACGGGCTAGCTATTTCTCGCCGTGAAATATACCGCCTGGTTAACGATTCAAATTTGGCATCCACCATATCTCAAAGCTACATAACTACACCTACTATAAAAAACTTGCTCAGAGTTCCCCCTCCCTGTCCTAGATAAAGTTTGAACTCTACAGTTAGCAGCAGAAACGTAAGCTATCCTGCAGATCTTGTGAGGGAATTTGGATCATAGCCTATCACTCGCGGGGAGGCCGCGGACTTTCTTTTGTGGTTGGAACGGGCATGATCTCTTCCAGGCTCGAGAGGGATGGTAGGTTTTATATAATAGATTGGAAAGGAAGGAAAAGGCTTTTTGGGGATGTCACGTCTGACTGAGTATGAGGACCAGAAGGGAACGCCGCTAGGTGATGATGCTCTTTTCGTTTTCGATCTTTCCATCAGAGGCGCTAGAAGGGGCATTACTAGATCCCACAATATATACGGAGGAAATACGGTCAACTGGTCTACACCAGACAGAAACAAAATAAAAAACTACCCCACGGATACTACCACACTCTCTATCCCCCGTACGTACGAGTACACACTTTCCTTCCGGGGCAGGGGCAGGGGCGGATTTAGTTGCATGTAAACACCTTCAGACATTTCAATCACGAACCATCACTCGCCCTCAACCCCGTTATTTATATATGACCAGTCCTATTGCTTTGCTTTTATATACAGAATCCCACACGTATAGGGGTGTGCGCATATATATATATATATACTCTACGTAGTTCTCCCGTCATCGATATATCCTCACATGTATATATACCTGCACCACACTCCATTCCTTCCCGTTTCCCTTGATTCTTTCTTTGACCGAACCACTTTTCTTTCAAATTCTCGGCCAGTGCTGCATATATATCAATCTCCCGAATCTCTTTCTGATTCCTCATTGTCCCCACAATTCTCATCTTCGCCCCCATCTACCACCGCTGTATATGTATAAACCACTCTGGTCATCTATACACACTCTCCCTCTTCTCTGCTCCCAACTCCCTTAATTCCCCTCCACTCTCCTCCCCTTCCCATACTCCACAAACCCCCAGCAGGATAACACACAGGAGAGAGAACCACCACGGAAAAAGAAAAAAACCAATATCAGTCAAAAGAAAAAAAAGAAAAAAAGAAAATTCCTAACAGATAAAATAGACTATGAACGCCCTAATAAATATATCAAGAAGTGACAAAAAAGGAAACATAGTAAGAAAGGTCGAGAAAGAAGAAAAAAAAAATAAGAGTAAAATGTAAGTACAAGTTATCAGTCCCTCCACCCCCCCGGGATTCCCCCACCCACCCACCCGCTCCATCCCATACAGACCCATAAAAAAACAAAACTACAAACACACAGCCACAGATGCAACGGCAGACCAGGCCAAAAAAATACAAAAAAACGAAACGAACAAAAGGAAGGCGAGGGTGAGTGGTACTTGGCCAAGATCATCGCGAGACCTCTCCATCCACAACAATGACCTCTCTATTCCCCATACCCGTCCCACCATAGTTCCCCAGCGTCCCCAGCGTCCCCACACTAACCCTCCTCCCCTCAGCTCCTGCTGCCGCCGCCGCATCTTCCTCCCCCTTCCCCTTCCACCACCCCAACTTCCACCACCCGCCCATCGCATCCTGAGGCTTCTTCACCTTCCTCCCACTCCCGCCCACCCGCGGGAACATATAACTGCCCCTCCTCTCCCTGGCCCACTTTCTCCTTCCCCCCGGGGAGCTAACACTCCTCTGCAGCAGCCCCGACCTCTCATCGGCCTCCTCCGCCGCCTCCTCGTCCAGCAGCTCGCCCCAGATCTGGTCCGCCTGGCTCATTGTGCGCCTCCTCAAGAACCTCGGCGACGCCAGCGTATCATCGATCTCTCCCTCCTCCTCATCGTCCGTATCCACGAAGCCCACGCCGGGCGACAGCGCGCTCCCGGCCCCCGTCGCTGTCTCCTCCTCGAGGCGCCACGACAGCGCAAACACGCCGCTGAGCAGGATGACGGTGCCCAATGCGATGAAGCAGCCGTGCAGGACCGAGAGCCGCGACGCCTGCTGGTAGTAGATGAGCCCGTCGAGGATGGCGATGATGTTGTAGACGCAGAAGACGAGCGGGTACAGCACGCTCGTGGAGCACAGCTTCAGCCCGCGGTGGAGATAGTACAGCTGGGTGAGCGCGAGCGTCACCAGGCCGACAATGATCATCCACGACTGCCACCTGTTGAACTGGTTACTGCGGTCGACGATGGTCCTGATCAGGAGCTCGACCGCCGACTTTGCAAGCAGCAGGCAATGCGCCGACAGGATTCCGCTACGCACGTGGAGGGGGTGGTTAGCAGCCAGTCCCAGCAGCGCGCGGGGCAAAGCACATACCTCACGCAACCGTACGCGATCCCCCTCAGCAGCCGCACCCTCGGCGCGCTCCTCGTGCGCGGCCGCATGACCGCCCACGCCTTCACCCCGCCCAGGATCGCCACCACCATCAGCGCCGTCGCCGACATCCACAGCACAAACCCGCGGGTGCCCAGGAGCTCCAGCAGCTCGTCGAGACTGTGCGCCGGCTCCTTCATTGCACCGAACGCCGCAATCAACGTTGCCCCCACGCACACCAGCAGCGTGCCGACCAGACTGTACCTAGTGAAGGGCTCCGCCAGGATCAGCGTCGCGCAGATGCTGTTGAAGACTAAGCCGGAGGCCTGCAGCGGCGACAGGATGACCAGCGGCAGTGTGGTGATCTGGATCGACGAGCCGAGGATGTTGGAGACTATGAATAGGAGGATTCCGATCTGCCAGCGGCGCCGGCGGTGTGGCGGTCGCTTGTGCGTGTGCGGGAGGTCATCTTCGAGGAGGTGGGACTTGCGCTGAAGGGTTAGTCCGAGGGATTGGATGCTGGTGCTGAGGACGCCGACACTAACGCCGATGGTGAGCTGGGCACCTGGGGAGAGGTCACCGAGGCCCATGGGAGCTGTGGGGGTGGTGGCGGTGTGATGGCGGAGGGTGTCGAAGACTGGTGGGCCTACACGGATAGATACAGATGGGATGTATGTATATGTATGTATGTCTATGTGGTGTGGTGGTGGTGTTGTCTGGAGGTGATTAAGGGACCGACAGATGCAGCAGAAGTAGTAGTAGTAGTAGCAGTAATAGTAGGTGTATGTCTATGTTTATGTCGGGCGTGATATACGTAGTATGGAGATCAGGCAGGTAAGTAAGTGGCACTGGCAGATGTTTGGTGAAGGAAAGTGGAATGCAAAACAAGGAAATGATGGTTTGGTTTCGTTCGTGGGGGGAGAAGGAGGGGAAAGGGTTGGGTAGCAGCAGTAGCAGCAGATAACTTGGTACTGTCTCTGCTGCTAACTCGAGAAGCAGTTAGTAGTAGTGTGTAAGCTCTAGTGCTGACTGACAGTCGAGACGAGGATCTCCTAGGAAAAAGGAAAAGAAGTAATTATGGGAGAACGAAAGACTGGACGGAGAAACGTCTGTATTGCACAATGTCGGAATCCAACTTCTTCTAGAGTATGTTGAGAAAGAGAAGGCGACTTTCCCCTTTTACTTCGCATGGGGTCCACTATGTATTATTATTATTATGCATCGATCCCAACATCCATAGGGCAGAGGAGCAGCAACAGGGTACATGCGTAGTAAAGAGTAATTATAACTGCCCCCAGATGCTGCACTTTGGATCCACCCCGTCCTCAAAGCCTTTTCACCGAGTGGTGGTGGTGGTGGTGGTGGTGGTGGTGTTTACGCGAACGGACAAAAATATATCCTCTCCGAGCAGCAGCAGCAGAAGAACAAGCACTCTCCATAAATAAATACAAAGAAAACCCTATCCACCACTGTAGGTACAGGTACTCTATCGATGTAGCACCTGCTTCTCCGCAAAATAAACAACCTTGTGTGATCATGCCCAAGTACATTCAAGTAAATGCACGCCCACCCGCGCATCCCCAGCAGAGCTTTCCCTGTATTTTGACATCCGTGAGCTCCCTTCCTCCCCTCGCCCCCCAAAGCGAACTCAACGAAGGAACGAATAGAGCAGTTCAACCAATATGCATACAACTCTCCCGCAACCCATCGGTTACCCCTTTCATCTATTGGGGAGCATCCGAGAGGCGTTTTTAGTCGCGAAAACCCCCGGCCGTTGCATTGTCCACTTACAGCATGCGGAGCCTCCCGGTCGTACGTATCGTCGTCACCGTCACTGGCTGGAGCTCCGCAGACTGCAACCACAGACAAGACACTCTCACTCTCAACCCCCCCCCCCCCCCCGCCTTTCGTGTCTAATCTTCAACCCTCAAGTCCCCACCGCCCTCACTCCTCGTGCCCGCTCTCGATACCCTTCATTGCAGCTATCGCTTTCGCTGCTTGTACAGAAACCGCTCCTCACGTAGTTAATCGTCCTAACGAGCCCTCACAATGGCCCACGCACTTAGTGATGACCAGGTTAGTAGTCCACAGTAGCTCCCGCATCCACCATCCTCCTTCACAGAGCTCGTCACGAACTTCCCCCACCACACACATAGCTGTCCCCCCTCATAACCCATCTATCGCAAATCCTTCAATATGTAATCTATATATATATGAGAAAAAGAAACCCTCCCTCGCTCACATCTACTCAGGTCGCCGGCGAGCTCAAGAAGATGGTAGCCTTCATCAAGCAGGAAGCCCTCGAAAAAGCCCGCGAGATCGAGATCAAGGCCGACGAGGAATTCGCCATTGAAAAGAGCCGTCTCGTGCGTTCCGAGACCGCCGCAATCGACACGCAGTACGAGCGTAAATACAAGCAGGCGGAGCTTGCGCAGCAGATAGCCAGGAGTACCATATCGAACAAGACGCGTCTCAAGGTTTTGTCGGCCCGTCAAGCTTTGTTGGATGATATTTTTGAGGAGGCCAGGAAGAAGTTGAGGTCAATTAGTGAGGACGAGGAAAGATACAAGGAGGTGTCGGCCAACCTGGTGTTGGAGGGACTTTATGCAATGAACGAGCAAATCGTAGAGCTCAGGTGTAGAAGCTGCGATAATGATATTGTTGGAGGGGCAGTTGAGAAGGCGAAAGAGCTTTTTAAAGGAAAGACCGGGGGGGAGGTTGAGGTTAAAGTTGATCATGACTGGCCGCTACCAGAGGAATCGTAAGTCTAACTGTCCCATTACTACCCCCGACTCCGCTAATTGTATTCTAGCCACGGCGGTGTCTGGATCATTGGCGGTAATGGCAAGATCTCAATCGACAACACCCTTGAACAGCGCCTCAAGCTTCTCGAAACCGAAGCCTTGCCGTCCGTCCGTGCAACCGTATTCGGGGCCAACCCCAACCGCAAGTTCTACGACTAAGCTTCGACCTGCCTGTCTAACGCGAGGGGATGTTGTTGTACATCTGTTGACCTTTCCATGCTTCCTTCTTCTTCTTCTTCTTCTGCCATTTTGCTATAAGAAATTACTCATCATACCTATATTGGAGTTTACCCTTCTTATACTTTCATGCTTTTGCTTTTGCTTTTTGCTTTTGCTCTCCGCATAGATAGTTGCCTATTCGATCATTTTTCACACTTTTAGCTCTTGCAGGTGTAGATATAAAAAAAACAAAAAAGAGAGAGAGAGACTAAGACAAGACAAGAGAAGACTGCTGCGTTGCTGCGTCAGCCTTCTACTAGTAGTGTCGTTTCCACTATATGAAGGCGTGTACGTACGCATGCCCTGTATCTTCAAGAGAGAGCCCTGTAGATCACCCGGTAGCGTATATATTCCCACTATGCCTGGTATTACTTAGGCGTATGGCCACCCATTCATCCATCCATTACATAAAGCAACACCTGCCGGCCTCTGGCCCTGCCGAGCACTGCCTGCTCTTGTTTGATTACAAAACGCAGGAAGGGGTAATGAAAAATTGATAGCATAATCCACCCACAGCCTGGCGATGGAGACTCTTCCGGGGTCCGGTGTTTAGCCTGTGCCTCAGGGTCCCTCCCAGTCCCTTCTCGCCCTGATGTACCTCGAAGTTCCCATCAACGTTCGTACATGTGCTGGTCTCATCAATCCGAACAGCATTGATATTGATAGATCCGTATTCCAGCAATAACGTAAACATTCGGTGAACGCCTAGCATCTAGCACACCTCGGGCTGGAATAAACCCCCCAAATACTCCATTGAGGACGGAAACACCCTAGGTAAGTCTTGCCTAACGCCATTCGAGACCCAACATTCTAACAGGGGAAGATTTCGGGAGCTGTTCCCGCCAGATTGGCCAGAGGAAACAATAGACCCGACAGCTGTTGGAGCTCCCAAGCCAACAGAACTACTATCGATCCCCATGAAATGAAATAGAAGCTTGCTCGAATGTTCATCCTGGGGCTTTATATAGCTCCCTGAGCTGCATTCTTGTTGATTGAAACCAGGTTTCTGGTTTGCAGAATGCCTGGGTGTTCACTTGCGTGAATTATTTGCCTGAGCTGGGGCATGAAGGCTCCTGGAAGCAATTGCGGAATTGGTCCCGGGTGCTGTAATTCCAAATAACTGGCTCTCAGAGAGGGCCTTTCCTGGTGGTGATGTCTCTAGGTCTCATCTAGGGCCTCCAATAGCCAGGGTATATATGGAAAGTGATGGTATGAGGGTGTTGGGGTGCTAGCTGTGGGGGTGAACAGCATCAACAGCGGGGTTTAGTGTTTTAAATACTGTGATCGACCACACCCTCACTAACGGGTATGTCTGTCTACATATATTCTCTGTCTGATCATTCCAGCAGAAGGACTCTTTGCTTTGGGGATATGTTCTATTTATAGAACCCGGGGCGTGATATCTCATGACTGAAAAAACATTACACAAAGAATCCTCGGGTGCGGCAGAAATAAAAATATATACGAAAGCGGTAAAACGGTTTTCTTTATTTCTGTCGGCAGTGTGGCTATTGGTTATACAAATCTCGTCACATTATGGGGGTTAACTGACCTATCAAACAGCTAGCAAGGCAGTCCCCCCCCATGTGATAATGGGATGAGCCACTTACCTTGTACATGACTCTCAGTATCGACCCAGGATCAACAGGGGGAGCAGGGGGCCTTTACAAAGTGTAAGTTTCGAGGTGCTAATATGCCTTGTGGCTCTAACCGGTGGTGTTTAAGGATGACTACATGAGCTCCTAGGAATTGCATAGAAACTACTAGTGCGGAAGGGGAGGGGAGATGAGAGAGTGATATTTGTCCCACTCTGAGAGAAACTAATGCTTTGGCTGAGAAGGCTAGGATATGTAGTAGCCCTATCAGCGTTGTGGCTGTGGCTGTGGCCAATCGAATCACTGGGTATCACTCAGGAGGATACAAAAAGATACATACTGGCTAGAAAGTATGGATTTACGTTTCATCAATCAAATAGTGGACTACACGTGCAGTTATGCACCAGCTTCACCAGTGATATCCGCACATACGTTACAGCTTGACTTTCTTTATCTTAAGGGCAGCATATTGGCCGGAAGTCGATATCCACACCACGATAGAACCCCGCCGATACGGCAACCTAGAGTAAAGAAATGCCTTACATACGAGTTACACTTCCGTTAGCCAAGCCAGGGACTGTAGCACCTACAGGATTAAAAAGCCATGCTGTGCAAGGGGGTTGGGCCAACCCAATTATCGAGGCAGATCGATCCACAATTACCAGACATAACTGATCCATGATTGACGTTGTGAGAGACCCCGTGACAAAACCATCTAGCCCCTGGGTACCTGGGTCTCTCTGGTGGCTAGTTTTATGATGTCAATTCACTGAGTGTAGGTGTAGGTAGGTGCCTTGCTTCATCCCATCTAATTGATTGGAAGAGAGATCTCTCTCTCAGATGTTTTCTTGGCTGTGTAACTACAGCTCTAGTCCTGTGATATGTACCTATGTAGAGCCAGCCCAGAATGATATCACCGATCTTCTAGCTAAGACAAAATACTGGTAAAGTACACTTTACAATGTATGACGTGAAGTTGTTTAGCGGGACTAAAAACTTCCCTTCCTAGAGTAGGCCGATAGTTAAAGCCGGTAGTTGAAGAGAGTACCAAAAAACTCGAACACGGGGGCGCCACCAGAAAACCTTCGAATCGCGTGTAGAGGTGATGTATGTTTCTAGGATAGGATAATATAGAGATGTATGTAGCTTCGGGAGTAAGATACATATGTACGCGCCGCCATATATAACTTCCGTAAAGTTACACTTCCATGATAATAAATATCTAGGTTGAATTATCTGGGTTTATTTCTCTTGTTTTAGGACTTTTAATAGCCTATACTCCAAGTTTATCAAACCAAAGTCATTTGCCGTTCCGCACATTACAATTGTGGTTTGGGTTGTTTTAATAGGTGTGTTGTTTCCAGCGCCATACAACAGTAATACACACAATATTCAATTACGAGCACATAACATTGAGTACTACAGTTACACTATTGAACCCCGACCCCAACACCAAGTACAAAGCTCAATAAAAAAAAACCCAAGCAATATGCATATATGCAGTCCGCTGGAAAAAAAAATAACGTACAGTCACCCAAAGCAATTGAAATCAACCCCTATATCAAGCCCATAGATGCAAAGAATATATACCCCGCTCATAAACTGTCCGTTAGCTCTTGGCGCATAAAATTCATGCTCAAATCCAACCTCGAAAACAAAACAAAAAACTTGGCAATAAGTGAATATGAAAGTTTCGGTAACATGCACAAGACCGGGTTTTTGGTTTCATTAGAAACCACCAATCCGCATCAACCCGTACCCAACTGTGATGACAATTCCGAAAGTGATCACACTGCTTGGAATACCTCTACTGATGAAATGTTGAACACGTAAATATCTTTGCCCAGTCTGTGAGTCTTCCATCATGATCGCCGCTGCAGACATTGTTAGTAAATGCACATACACGTATTAAATCGCAATGATTCAGAGAAAGAGAGTAAAACGTACTCATGTTAGGGAAGCCTGACGTCGGTAGTCCCATCGCAGCACTGCACATCAATGCTGCGCCCATAACCAATAGATTTGGATGAGGCTCATCCATCCCCGCACCAACCTGTGCCACTATAGGCAAAATGATCAAAGCAGCAACAGTGTGGCTGATAAATGTCGCGATTACGAGTATCAATCCGCAAAACACCACCAGTACACCATACAAGCTCATCCCTTCTACTTCTTGCCTGATGGCGAGAGCAATCGTGTGCAAGAGTCCAGAGCTATTGACTGCCTTGCCAAGGGAGAGGCCTCCAGCTGCGAGGATAATGATCGTCCACAGGAAGTTGTTGAAATCCTCTTTTGTCAGAATACCAGTTCCAAAGAACAAAACCAGGGGAATAATCGCAATAACTCCCATATCACCAAAAACATGCTCCAACTGATGGGAAAAACACCAGAGAACGATCGTTACAAGTGTGGTGAGTGTGATAAAGTATTGGACACCAGTAAACTTGTCTTTAACCGGACGAATTGGCATAATAACTGTGCCTTTTCCAGGGTTGAATGAAACCAAGAGAAGCACCCATATCGCAAGAATAGAGAGAACGCAAACAGGAAGGGCAACAAAGAACCAACTACCCCAGCTAGGGGGGTTGGTCATATTTTGAAGCGCAATGATGTTCTGGGGACTGGCGATAGGAGATGCCATGCCTCCGATATTGGAGGCCAGGGCAATTCCGAGAATCAATGCCTTTGAGAACTTCGACTCTGAAGGCAAGTTCCTCAACATTGGCTACACACACAAAAAACCGTTAGTATATTGGAGCTAAGACGATTCTTGGAACTACCTACCTGAATAATAGAAAAGCATAGAACCGGCGCAGCGACGTTACTGATCCACATACTCGCAAACATAGCTACGAACATGTTGGTCACTAGTACAGTCCTGGGTCTTGTTCCTGCCTTGCTAAGAACAAACGTTGCAAGCATCTTAGCGATACCATATTTACTTAGTGCTGCAGCAATCGCGAATCCTCCTAGGAGCAACATGATCACAGGAGTCCACATTGCCGAAAAGATGTATTTTGTAGCTTCATTGCATTCGAGACGACGATGACCTTTGGCGTCTTCTCTTACAACCCGTAACATGACTACTAAAAATGGGACAAGGAGAGAGGTTACGAAGAGAGGGATAACCTACAGCACCGTTGTGATTAGATTGGATCACTAACTTGTGTAATAGTGATTAAACTTACTTCGGTTGCCCATAAAAGAGACACAAATACCAGCATAGCAAAGCAGTTATGCTGCTCTGGGCTCTCGGAGATAGGGACGATCAATAGTATCACAAATATACTAATGATACCAAATAGCGTAAAGAACCCAGGAGTAAATAGCCAAGTTGGATATCTAATCCTGCCAACAGGTGTGGCAAGCTCCTTCGTTGCAGAAACCTCCGGTTCGTCTCCTGTTAACCTAGCGTTTGTGGGGTCCGTGCTGTCCCCTAGCAAAGTCCTTCTCAGTCCCATGTTCGCCGCCTGAGCTTTTCGCTCAATACCAATCATTTCTCTCCAAACCGTATTGCGCTCCCATACAACGTGCTCCCTGAGGTGAAGACGAAGCTCTTTTTTGGCGGCCTCCACATCTCCATTAGTGATCAAATTTGCGTATATTTCTTCAATCTTGGCGATAGCATTATCCAACTCAATTGTTGTGGCCTTCCGGAAGCAGTAACATGGCTCAATCACAGACGAGATATATTCCTCCTTCAAGTGGCTGTTCATAATCTTGTCGTATTTCTTTAACGCTTTCGTAAAACCCGTCCTGTTTAGTTGAATAAAACTTTTCAGTTCCCTCAACGCAACAAATAACGAAATACTCCGCTTCTTTAACATAATCTTCTTATCATATAATGCACCGACGGACTGCTCATGAAAGTCATCATAGATTTGAGAGTCACGTCTCCGGGAGTCCGAAGGTCCATGGCTCTGATGGCTATGTGAGCTATCCTTGTTCCACGTTCTTCCTCTTTTTATCTTTGGAAGTAGGCCTGATGCTTGTACATCCTCGCCATCCTCGTCAGAAGCATCTGACTCCTCGTCCCTATCACTTGGGAAGTCGTTACTTCTCGTTCGTGTCATCCCCGAAGGCCCTGCACTGCGTCTTCTCCCGCTATTGCTCCCGCCATATATCGAGGATCCTCCATCACCATCGTTACCATCCTCAAATGATTTGGCTTCGAGAGAAAGCTCAAAAACTTCTTTCAGGAGCTCAGCCTCTTTCGATTTATAGAATGACAGGACCTTTTCGAGCTCGTGGTCGAGTGCCCTCCGGAAAATCACATCTGGTTCGGTATCTCTTCCTCGTGGAATGAGCGCCGATTCTTCGTTTTCTTCGGGATGAGCTTGTGACTGGACAACACTCTTCTCAAGGGTATAGATGCTGTGTCAAGAGATTAGCCAAACCAACACTAGAGCCCCCTAGTTAACCTAAAACAATGCTGGGATCTGGAGCGACTTACAGTTTTTTCAAATTCGAATACGCGATGTAATGAGAGCTCCAGTCTGGAACTGCATTGAACTGGATACTGTGGGAGAATTTCATGCCTAGTTCGGCTTGTTCAAGTCGTCTGATAAACTTTTGGTCGTCTCTCTTCTGTTTCTCGTCTCTCCGACGTTGATCGCGGATATATAAAAGGTCTTGGAGCTGAAAAGATTCGACTGGAACCGTGCTATCCCCCTCAGGAAGAGGAGATTGGGAATCTATGATGGCTGTATTTTAAGCAATTCCTGCACTGGAGCGCAGGAAAATCGAAATAGGGATAGAGCAGCCAAGCTTAGAAACTGAGCTGCTGTTAACAGGGCAATGTGATACAAGAGATATTAGTATCACGATAGTGGGAAGCCTTTGTGGGGCACAAAACTGAGAACAGTCAGACAAGAAATTCGGAATGAGGGGGTACCGAGGCGAGACCGGCGGGCGTGCTTCACAAAGGGACACTTATTGGCTGCGGAGAAGGACTGTGCAGTCTTTAGGGGGGGGAGGAAAGCAAGAAAAAGCACAGCTAGTTGTTTAAGGGACAGACAGTGATTTTGAGAGAGGGTGTTGCGGTTTACTAGGCAGTCCCGTGTTCGTCAAGTTGAAAAGTTCGAATGACCTCCGGATCCTTCAAGGTTGTGGGGACTGTTAGGGGTGTAGGGGTATGTATGTACAACTAAGTTAGATTATCCGTTTTGCAGAATTTCACCACTAAAATGCTCACGGAAAGTATGGCAGTGGTTACCGAGTTACCAACCAGGCCAGATAGAAAAATCGGAACCTTTGATATGCCATGCATGATACCTTCTCGATCCTGTTTGTTGGAAAACTGTGGGGCTCAGCGTGAAATGGGCTTGGCGGATCTTCCTTCCGTCTTTGTCATAGTTTACCCAGCCGTTGACATGTTTTGTAGGTACTCTGACTACATACGTCGCATAGGCTACAGTACCAAGTTTCAAACATTATTCGCAGCTCTCCAGCTCCAGAAGTAAATTCTGATGACGTCCAGCGCTGGATTAGTTAAATGTTACACATGTGCTTACTCCCTCTCCTCTACCTAATCATATGTAGAACACTTCATGCGCGCTCCCGCCCACGGTTCTACCATGTGGCTGGCGTGTAAGAGTCTTGCAGCGACATCACAGTAATTCCATTCATGACTGCAGTGACCGCCTATTTCATCTCCCCGGTGACAAACCCGTTGGAGCGCTTCCTAAATTTCCCGAACTACCTAATGTACTCGCGACCAGCAACAAGAACCCGAATATGCAGCTGCAAGTCTTTGGTGTATTTTTGACTTCTACTCCAATGGAAATTGCAGATTAGGACGTGCATTTTCGGGTTCTTGTTGCTGGTCGCGAGTATATACTGGACTCAGACTTACTAGCACTACTCTACTGCAATTGATAATTTGAAACCTTACTTATATCGCAAGTTCTGGGTAGAGTTACCAGAGAACTTAATCGATAGCCGAGACATAAAGATGGCAGTGTCAACTTTCTTTTTAAATAATAACCTCAAACCTTATTTCCCGAGGGCCTATTCGATAAAAGGGTCCTCATATGGGATTGAAGTCGCCAAAATCATCTCGGCCAATTACTTGTTTTTTCCCGTCTGTGATGCTGCACGAGCTACCCATCCGGATGTTTTCCCGGATGATCTCGAATTTTCGTATCTCGCATTAATTTTCACATCGCAACCTCAGACCCATCACTCTGCATGAATAACAATCCACACCCTTCCCCCGACTGCTCGCAGATAACCATGATGCACAACCCTAACCCTTTTGCTCAATGCATAGGGTACTATTTGCCTTTGAATGCCCAGGGGTCGCACAAAATGATTGGTGATTGAAAACCTCTCCTCTATCAGAATTCTCACGGCTCCTCAGCGCTTCCTGCTGCCGAATATTCATGCCATTTTGCGGTCCAGCTTGTTTTCCATAGGCGTAGTGAGGCATTCCAAACGAGGGTTTCTGGATAGTTATCAGGATCATCCGCCATTTTAGCTCATCAATTGAGCATGACCTATCTAAGAAAAGCTTCCGAGAAGCACGGGGAGCGGGAGCGGGGCAAGGTGTTGGAGCTATCTCTAGATGATCATCCAGTAAACGGCGGCCAGAGCCAATATTCGATACGACAAGAGGCTTCTGATCGATTCCAGATAGGTCGGTTCCAACGATTGTATTCTTTGCTTTGTTTCCTCGACAAAAAGGTGAGAAATAAAAACGTGGTTCGATACTTCGTTCTGATTGGAGGACACTGATTAGTAATCATACACACAGCTCATGAAAAATGTTCTTGGGTCAGAAGTGTATGTCAATAGCCCCCGCCTTTAATAAGAACATCATCTCTATATCACATCCAGAGAAGTCGCATGCCTTCCGGAGATAGAACCTAGCGTGGGTTTCAATCATGATAACGAGGCGATCATTGTTCACCTGACATCCACCGGAATAGTTACTTAGAGCAACTCTCCTCACCGGCACTAAAGAACCAGATGTCGATAATCATCGAGTTCTCCATTCCCACCTGCTAGGCTTATTCGGGGTGTTCGGCGACCTCCTTCGGTCTTTCATGGTAGATGTCTCTTCGCCATTGAGCATCCCACCCTGGCTGGGCGCAGAATAAAGTACGGAGGTTAAGGCAGACTAGGTCCAGCAATGTCAGCTGCGTTGTTCAAAAGATAACGGAGGCTCGACATGAACATCTAGGAGGGAAGGGGGGGAAGCTACAGTGCCCAAATAGGAGAACCTATAAGGCCCAACTAATCTGTTGCGCAACGACATAAACCAGCAAGTGAGTCACTCTAGCCAATAACTGCACCTTAGGTTGAAGCTTAATCTCTGGCTTGCAGAATTCTAAACGTTTTCTCTGTTTTCACAAAAACGAAAGTCAGGTCGAATCCCCGCTTCGAAGCTTTAGATACCGGATGCCGAAACATCTCTGGGGGCTGACAGAATACTGCCTCCCTGCGGGACACTCGGTATATGTCTGACAGAAATCTTTAAAGGATAAACTTTCCGCAATGTCATTGGCGTCCACGAGTTAGGAGTACACGTACCCAAAGATGTAGCGGATGTTGGTTATATCATTGGCTCCTGAATTCATTGAATCTGGAGAAGGGCAGAGGATCTGGACGATGGAGATGAGAGTGCGAGAAGTTTCTTCGGCTTGGCGCTAACTCATCCTCGCATGTTATCACCAATCACAGCACATACTTCAGCGAACACTCCAAACGAAGGATAAATCAAAGACTCAAAGTGAGAACTAATTGGAGCTGATAGATATCATGTAGTGCAGCCGAATTTAAAAACTCTTACTGGAATGGATTTCCTGCAAGCCTGAGTGAATTTCTTGAGGATCGGATAAAATCACCAAGAATGATTTAAGAAATAACCGATGGGCTGTGTAGGGTCCAGGGGTAGTGCATATGTCAAACCGATACTTGCTTTACACTAGATATTGCAGAATTTCTACTGGCCGTGGACGTCTACAAGCCAGAGACCCCCGGATTTTTTTTGATCATCTTTCACGATGAAAACGGTTGATGGGTTTCGATGTTATTGAATCAAGAAAGCTACATGCTGCGGTGCTTTAAATTCAAATACGTATATATAAACTTTTGCAAATTATTAGATCTAGAGCAAGTATATATAGCAGAGGTCTACTTGTAATTAAGTACATGTAATTCATATAGATACATGTTATAAATACTACAATCAGTACTATGTACATAATAGAGCGTATTTACTAAGTGTCATTTTTGATAATTGACACTTCGAAAAGAGTCAAAATTGACACTTCCCCTCTATAAAGATATGAAATGCGCAAGCCAGAACAGGACGATAACTACTACGGCGTACTCTAAGTGTATTTAGTATCCCTCTAACGTATATTTTCACAACCTGGTAAGCCGCCCCACCCAAAGATGACACCGCTTTGGAGAGCGGCGAAGTGTCAATTGTCAGGATTGGAGGTGAGTAAATACGCCCTAATGTCTACTAATTCAATCGAAGATGAACGGTCACACTAACGTCAAAACTGCCTCTTTCAGTCAAGAGTAGAGGGTGTACTCTTTCGTCGGGAGTCGCGTTGGGTGTGCGGGCGGGCCAGGTCCTACTCAGGACTGAACTTTTGAGTACTCTACAGGCTCACAGCGGGTCGAGTGCTCAAAAGTTCAGCCCTCTGGCCTGCCCGCATACCCAACGCGACTCCGCCCCCAACGAAAGAATAATCAAGGCGAGTCGCCAAAGACGGTAATTTCAACGTCTTGTGTGACCGCCATCTGTTCAAAGCAAATGTGAGACATTGTATTTCCATCAATCTTTGCAACATATAATTCGTATGTACATACCTACTCTCGCGGCCGGATTGAAGCCGCTCAGACAAAAAGGGCAATTGATCTGAATACTGCAAAATCGTCGTTGCCCGATCACTCGCCACAGTTCTTTGAGCGGCTTCAAACCGGCCGCGCGAGAATGTAAATACAGTTGCGACTCAAACAGGCTTCAGCCCCGCAATCGATCCTATCCCAGCATTTGTAGAATTCACGCAAGTCTACGAACATTGGTCGACTAATATTTAAGTTGCTCATGTGTGTGAAAACTGAGTGCAGAGCCGCTGGTGAACCTATTGGGTGTGCATCAAGTACCTGCAGTGACATTTGTTCCTAGGTGCGCCATGATTCGAGCTCGACCCTTGCATCTGCATACATGTATGCATCGTTAGAAGCAAGGAAGTTACCCTCCTTGAGATCTAAACTGTTAGGAAAAGCAAACAAGCATTCTTTATGCTAACTGTATACGGTTAGCCCTGCTTCGCTTCCAAGTTTCCACACTGCGATGCCCCAGGAAGTTTCACAGCCTGTCACGACGCGCTTCACACAATTGGTCCATTTATTGCTGCGCCATGAAAACAGCAAGGATTACACTGCCACATCATCATTGACTGCGCCTCTCTACACGTAGATAAGTACTGTCGCTCACGGGGTATTGGCGGATACTGGGTGATGGCGGACAGGGCAAAAAAGAGACAGCCAAGCCAACTTTTACCTGCAATTCGTATCCACCAATACCCCATAAACAACAGTAGAATTTATACAAAGTTCACCATTCTCCGCGTCATAACCCTTTGAACAATCACATATCACCGTTGAGAACCCTAGTGCTTTCAGCCTTACCTCTGTTCCAAAGTCGCGTCCAGGTACGTGGGTCAGTCTCTCATATCATCATTCTATCATGTGTTGTCTTTGTCTTGGTTTTGCTATTCAATGGCATTGGCTGTTTTTGTAAGCCTAATACCAGGATAGGACTACCTGCATTATACATACACACCATACATGTCCTTAACAGAGCTTTTACAGTGATGTCTTCATTCACCTTAAAGCGTTGTTCTAATTCCTCTCTTCCCCGACACGCCACAATAACTCCTCCTGTATTTCACAAACCACCTTGTTCTTTGCTAACATTATCACGATGACAGTTAAGCTCTGTTGCACTAGGCCATTCCGTGCTCGTACCCAAGCCTCAACTTCAACTCAAATTTCTGAACTGAGGGACATCTCGACAACGTCACCTTTAAATCCATCGCCTGCAGAAGTACCGAAACAAACTGTCCCATTCCACCCAACTGTAGCTACCTCTAGCACAGAGCCTATCGCCTTATCCGAACAAGAAAGCAGTGTTTCGATCCAAAGGCGTCCCTCGAGCTTCACGTCGCCTTCGCTCGACATGCTTGCCGGTCGAACACCCTTGGGCGCGTGGCATGCTGTAGCTGCTAAAGTTGTAGCAACAAATAGGTTCAGAGGAGTTGGAGGGGAATCCTGCGTAGAAGACTTTAAGATCGAGGAACTTGGTGGTCAGAGTGGGAAATTGGTTTTTGGACCGGTCTCTGTTTTCAATGGTCAGTATCAGCAATGTTTCTGCTTTGAAATTTTAATTTTCAAACCCGATATAGATTGGTAGACCCTTCTACCAGTCTTATTTTGACCTTAAAGTCCTGCACTCTTCTGTTCCAAGTTGCCGTCGGTGCAAGACGGAATAAGCCTACTAACAGCGATCCATAGGAAATGTTTCACTACGGATTAAGAAGCCCTTGAAGGGCATGACTCTCACAGTCACGTTCAATGGCGTAGCAGAGGTTGACAAGTATCTTTTTACTTTTCTTAATATCTCCCATGAGGTCTATTCTGGAGGTGAGAGATCTTACATTTCTCAAAATGCCAACTAGATGAGCATGGAAATAGAGACCGTAACTAACTAGAGACCAAAGACCTTCAGGAAGGACTTCGTACATTCCTTTTTGGATTTAATTTCCCATATCTAAACCTACCACCATCATCCAAGAATCCCAACCTTGTGTATTCGTTCATTGCGAAACTCACACACACTGGTCCTGTAGGCGATAATTCTTCTATAAGATCAGGGACTGGGGAGTACAAGAGCAAGCCACTTGAAATCTTTTTTATACCATACATTGATCCATCTTTGCATTCACCTACCTCTCGGATGGATACCAATCCGAACCAAAGCAACGGGAAGGGGAAGGGGAAGGGCGTTGAATCTATGAAAGAAGGGCCAGCCAATAACACACTCTCTCCTGGAATTGGGTCCCAGGGCCCCGCAACGGTTGCAAAACCTAAATTAACTTTGACAACTGCAGATATTCCAATCTCTGCTTCAAGTAACAGCACGCCGATCATAGATAAACCTCGTCCACTTGATTTGTCAATTACCAAATCATGCAGAATTATTGACGACGATAATAACACAGTCGCAAAGCTCATAGTAGATTTGCCAAAAACCAAATTCTTACCTGACGAGGAGATAGTTCTGGGATTGAGATTGGTTGTTAAAGATGGCGAGGCAATACCAAAAGGGTTCGGTGTTAGGGTTATCGAGAGACGATTCCTTGCTCGGATTGATTCCGATGGCGATAATAGAGATACTGATAGCGAGGATGAGGGCCATCAACAGGACATTAAGGTTATTGGGAAGAAGCAGTCAAAGGTTCTTGCTGGGAGAAAGTTCACTCTTCATCCTGAGGAGGCTAGAACAGTTAGAGAGGCTATAGTAGATACTCTTGACATCATGGCTGGCTCAGACGGTGGATTGAAGGGCGGGAAGGTCATTGAGCTTCCCATCAAAATCCGCCTTCCTACGTTTCAGACCTTTATCAACGATTTCCTCCTACCTACCGCGACTCTTCCATTGGTCCCTTCTGATCTCACTTTGAACTCTGGAAAAGCCGATATTATTCCATTACCAACGTACACTGAGAAAGGAAAGGGGAAATCACCAGCTATATCTCCTATTACTACCACCCCTACTGCTACTACCTCCATCTCAATGGACCCTATCAATAAAAACCTGAATTTCGTGGTTGCACACATACTTCAGGTTACCATTCCAACAAACGGGAGCGGTAGCTGGTTCAAAAAATCTACTTCTGTTGCGAAAGACCTCGAAGTTACTATTCCTATCATTTTAGGCAACATCAATTCAGTGTCGACAGGTCGAAGAAAGGTGCCTGAACTGAGATTGAACGCGCTTGAGGAGATAAGGCATGGGAGCGGTGTAGGAAGTCTGAGTAGTGTGAGAAGCAGCATCGGTTCTGCTTCTGGAGCTGGAGCGCCGCCTAATAAGCCACCAGCAACTTGGAGAGAAGGGGAGCGGTTTTTGACATTGAAGGAAACGGATGTTCAACCATTCTTCTCTGCAGACTCCTACGCGAATGAGTAAACTTTATGCTCAAGGTAGTACCTATTATCACCCCTGTGTATCTATTTGCAATGGGGTATAAAAATGGTTTGAATGGTTCGGTGGAGCTTCATTAGTTATTTCGTTTTTGTTATTTGCATTTATGCCAACGAATTTCTGCAATTTCTCCTTGCCCATTTATTTCAATTTACACGACTGCTCTCTTTTATAACCTTCACATTGTTAATCTTGGTATTTTTTCATTCGAATGTATTTTCTTTTAATATCTGGACGCGTATCATAAACCTACACGAACTAAAGCTGAGTGGTTCAATGCTTTATGAGTATTTCGGATGATATTGGGTATGAACTCATTTCCAAGCAGTTATGTATCTTCTTTAATATTTTTTTTAACTATTTACTACACAAGGAACACAAGGCGGGTATTAGTAAAACTACATGTAGCCTAAATTCATGTACATGTAGTTAACCATTTAACCATTACATGTATGGAGTTCCGGCGGGAACTCAGGAGGCCATGACTTGGCGCCAAGAAATACTCGGCTGAACGAGTGATAGTATATGATTCAGAATTTCTAAATTATACACCTACTTTAAGCTTCTTTCGTTACCCGCTTCTCAATAACCTACCTCAGCAGAACCTTCTAATTCCTCCCTTCCTATAACCTCCCAGACTGGTCCTTTCGAAACGCCGCCCCCAAGTCCAATCCGTCAGAAATGGAATGCCTGTTTCGTGGTCTTGCCCCAAAACTTCATCGACATATGCATCGGCATCGTGTCAAAGAGAAAAAATTTAATCTTGAAGGGCTACCCCTTGATATACTAATCATGGTTGTTCTCACTCTTGATAATACCTCTGACCTTTTCGCTCTCATACAAACCTCGAATACCTTCAAACGTCTCTTTAATAGATACCGCAAATCAATCCTCCTTGGTATTTGCAAAAATATGGTTGGTTCCAGCGAAGCGACTTGGAAAACTGTCGCCGCAGTCCTCGTTTACCAGCGACCGGTTAACGCCAATTCCGGGCGATTTCTCCCCGATTTTGCTTCCATGAGATTTGTACTGGAGGATCAAGACATCCGTCAACTTAGATACAACCTTCGGCTATTCACCAGTACCGCCAAAAAATTCAGAAAATATGTTGATTTCCCTGCCGACGATCACATTACCGCCGGATGCTCTTTCAAGCCTGGAGATAGTCTCCCAAAACATGTTTTCTTCGGCAATTGGCTACTGGAGTTCCAAGTGAGATATGACACGATTACAACCTTTTCAACTCGAAAACCTTACTCGAAAACACAACTCAGAGACGCCGCACTTATTAGGATCGCCATGAATCATTGTGATTACACATATGTGTCTCGCTCTAGGCCTCTATGGGAGAGAAGGGCTCATAAACAAGACAAGGCGGCTCGAAGCAGAGTGATGGACCATATGAGTTCGTGTCTTCGGTGCGTTAGGCATAAAAAACTGTTGTGGTTGAAGATAATGTATCATTACGACTTCATGATCTGGAAGGATGAGGGGAGTATGATAACGTTCACAGATTATCAGTCTCTGATGGATCAACTTTGTGACGATATGACACTTAGGGGAGTGAATTATCTTGTTGAAAAACATGGGCTATCTTGTGGCTGGGATCGCGAAGGATAGAGTTGATGTATGGAACGATGTGCTAATTTTTCCTATGTCAAAATGAGAAGCGGGTAATATGAGCGAACCCGACTTGCCATAAGAATACTGTAATACATGTGCCTAAGTAATTCCTTTCTCCTGTACTTAGCTAATAGGATACCGGTGCTGCGCTCACTAGGAGCGGACTATAGTTGTGAATCTAACGTTTAACGGTAAGGTAGAACTAATCGATGCCGGCCTATAATAAGTTGAAATCCGAAAATTTGTATTCATGACACGAGTCGAGTCTTGCTTGGCCCGGATACTATGTTGATCAATGAGAGGTTCAAGGATGATGTTATTTACACGAGTGATCTTCGATGTTTCCCACAATGGGTAGCAACCATTTCGGGCTTAGCGAGGTTTAGGGTTGGATTGCCTGTTACAGCTTTCTTGGTCAACTATGCATCATTTCGCGACCTTAGCTGTCAACAACGGACATCTCAGAGAGCTCCAGGGAAGAAAATCAGACGAAGGGTTTTAAGACCTTACCCTGATAGGATCAAACCAACCTCGCCCTTCAGGCAATAACAGAGGGCACTCTCGACGCCGAACGCCAGCTCTATTCAACCATCATGGCAGACGCAGAGTTCCTCGTCGGTGACCACGTTGATGTAGGTGGCTATGCCGCCATCGTCCGCTATGTCGGCGAAACTCTCTTCGCTCCCGGCGAATGGATCGGAATAGAATTCGAAGGCCCAGACGGTAAAAACGATGGCTCGGTACAAGGGGAGCGGTATTTCAACTGTCCACCAAATAGAGGAATATTCGTGAAACCGGGTGTCCCACGGTTAATAGAGCGACCTCCTCCACCTGCTATGAAGAGAGCTTCGGCGATTGTTTCGCCTGCACATGGTTCTCCAAGGCTTGCGCAACCAAGACCCTTAAGCATGCGGGTATGTCCGTCGTAGGTGGGAGAGGAAGGAAGTCTGGAGGGTAGGACAGTTGATGGGAAGCTGATGTTCAGGTGTAGGCTCCTGCATCGCCGACGAAGATGCTGTCTGGAAGTCCCTCTCCCGGTGCTGGGACTTCAAGGACAGGTACACCGCTTGCTAGACCGCCTTCTGTGGTTGGGCGGGTAGGTACAGGGACACCTACCCCCCGCACTTCCGGAAATACCGCACCACGTACAGGCCCAATGGGTCCTCCGGGGGGAAAGCAAACTGCCAGCGCTACAGTATCAAAGCCGGGACAGGCTCGACGACAATCTACAGTTAATTCTACGTCTATGTCAAGGACTCCATCGGTTGCTTCATCTGCCGGAAGCTCAGTTGCTCGTCCACCACCCGGTAGCAACCGTCTATCGTTGAAACCCGGCGGATTGCAAGTTTTGGGGGGGCGTAAACAAAGTATATCAAATGTATCATCTGAACGGAGCTCCCCAGATATCACCAGTACAGGAAGTGCAATGAGGAGATCAAAAAGCGACGACAAAGATCCTCGAGGCCAATCTACACGAATGGGGAGACGGGAATCGAACGCCTTGTCACCTGGCTCACCAAAACCAGTTTCGAAGGTAGCGACCACAGGGCCAACAATTGGTTCGCCGGTAACTGGGCCGAGCGCGACCAGTGCCGGAGCTATTTCTGCAACTATGGCAAGAGAGTTAGAAGACTTGAGAAGTACAATCAAGGTTATGGAGAAAAAAAGAACAGAGGATAGGGATAAATTGAAGGTGCTGGAAAGAATACAAAATGAAAGGGATAAGTTTGAAATGATTATCCAGAAGCTTCAAGGTATGGGATAAAGGAAATATTGGATGAAAACGGATCCGCTATCCCTGTTAATAGCAGAAACTGATCACTACGACTAGCTAAATACCAACCTCAGCAAGCCGAGCTTGTCGAACTTCGAAAAGAAATCAAGGAAATGAAAACTTACCTCGAAGAAATGGAGGAATTCAAGGTCGAAAACGAGATGATCGTAGAAATGGCTACCCTCGATCGTGAGATGGCCGAAGAACAAACCGAATCACTACGTGCAGAACTTGAAGCTGTACGAGGACGTGCGGAGGAGCTTGAAATGGAAGTCGAAATTTTACGTGAGGAAAATAGTGAGCTAAGTGGGGAAATGACACAGGAGGAGAAGACAAGCGCTGGTTGGCTACAGATGGAGAAACAAAACGAGAGGCTCAAGGAGGCACTCCTAAGATTAAGAGACATGACATCTCAGACAGAAATAGAGCTGAAAGAGACAATCAAAAGCCTCGAGGAGGATAACAACGAACTAGTAGAGATCAAAAAAGCTGCTGAAGGAACTAGAGAGAGACTCCAAATCTCGGAAGCAGCGGTTGAGGACTTAAGGCAGCAGTTAGAGACTGCTTTGGGCGCCGAGGAGATGCTTGAGGATCTTACCGAAAGGAATTTAAGCATGAGTGAACAAATAGAGGAGTTGAAAGCGACAATCGAGGATTTGGAGAGCCTGAAGGAGATCAGTGATGAACTGGAAATTAATCACGTTGAAACAGAGAAACAGATGCAAGAGGAAATCGATTACAAAGATCTCGTGATTGGAGAACAGTCAAGGAGGATCGCACAATTGGATGCAAGTAATGAGGAAGCAGAGTACACAATTACGAGATTCAGAGAATTGGTAACTAACCTACAGAGGTACATTCCCTTTCTTATGATTTTCCTTGCGCATTATCAGGTGTTAACCATCAATCTAGTGACCTTGAGGACATGAGAGCTAGCCAACAGATAACTGAAACCGAGGCCGAAGAACTGACAGCTCGCTCGCGCTCAATGATAGATATCAACATGAAGCTTCAAATAACCGCCGCAAAAGCCCAAAATAAGACTATCGATCTCGAACTGCGTCGACTAGAGGCTGAAGAAGCAGTGGAGCACCTCTCAATTGTGCAAATGTTTCTTCCTGAAGCCTATCGTTCTGAACGAGATTCCGTACTTGCCCTTCTCCGCTTCAAACGCGTTGCATTCAAGGCCCATCTTCTTCACACATTTGTTAAGGAACGTCTCGCTGGCCAAGTTGGGCAAGCACAAGCTGGACATGAAGAATCACTTATGGCAGCTTGCGATATGTGTGATAAACTCACTTGGGTTAGTGCAATGTGCGATCGCTTTGTTAATTGTATCAGCGGGTGCAGCTCGCAACAATTTGCAAGATTTCAGGGAGCACTCTATGAGCTAGACCCCGTGGAGCGAGCTCTGAATGGATGGATTGAAGGATTGAGAAAAGATGACTTGAAAGAGAAACAGTGTGTTGCTGAGCTGCAACGGACTATGGCACTCATGTCTCACCTAGGGGAGATTCATCTTAAGAATGATCTGGAAGGATTTGCGAGTGATCTGCATATGAGAGTTCTGCTGATGCAGAGCTATATGGAGTCCACAGCGGCAGCAATGGCGCAAATAAAGCTGATGGTCCAGAATAAGCTCCCCCCCAGCATTGAAGAGGGTGAGGGCGAGAACGACATCGCCTCGAGCTTTGCAAAGCGTGCCGACGCAATTGTTTCAAATTCGCGGAGCGCGAAGGTTATTATCAGCAAAATTCTTCGTTCTCTAAACGATTTCCAGGCACGTTCATTGTCACTTACACAAGATAAACTGGGAAACTTCACAGCATGCGAAGATTCTACAAAACGGCTAGCAGATTATGCTAGGGCTATTGGAAACGATGCTTATGAGCTGCTTTATTCAGATGATGCGAAGGGGAATGTTGGATGGCAAGAGTTGCAATCAATGTTTTTCAGGACGACTGAGAGAGAGCTAGTAGCTGTGGAGGTGGAAATATTTGGAGCTTTTGGAAAGGAGTTAAAGAACCTTACGAATCTACTTGTCGAGCTTGGAAGTACGGCTTCGGATATTGACATGACTGCTGAGTGTAAGTCTTATCTTTATTTGTCTACAGAATCACTTGCTAACGAGCGGACAGTCGAAAAGGCAACTGCCCCGTGGATTGTCCGTGCCCACGAACTCAAAACAACCAAGACGATTTCTGTCGACGCTGAAGAGGAGATCCGTCGTCTCAAAGATGATATTCTGGAGCGTGCAACACAAATCAAGCTCCGTGATAAGACCTTGGAAGAATCCGCTGTCAAAATCGAGCTCCTTGAATCTCGCATGCGTAATGTCACTAAACAGAGCGAGCGGATTGAAGAACTCGAAAAGCTCGTGTCGGAGGGGACAATACGCGAGAAAGATCTTACTGACGCTATCGAGAATCTCAATGAAGAGATACAATCCCTTGAGACTGAGGTTGATAAATGGAAGAAGACTGCGAATGATAAGAGAGCACTTGGAGAGGTTGACAGAATTGGTGCAGAAAAGGCGGTTGCTACAGCCAGAGAAGTAGATGAGCTTAAGAAAGAAATCACTTCACTTACAGGAGCTGTGAATTTCTTAAGAGACGAGAACGCGAGGGTTATCAAGAACGACCTGCTGGCACCTGATTCATGGCTATTGGAGCCATTGTTAGCGAAGCCAGAAGTCAAAGAAGTTGATGAATACGAACAAGCTCTTGCGACCGAAGGACAGGATGTTATGGCTGAATTGATGCTACTCGCAACACAATCAAAGGTTGTTGATTTGACGAAGGGGCCCAAAAACCGGAAAACTTGGAGACCAGCCAAGGAGACGCCAAGGTCACATTACTTGGAACAAAGAGAGCATTATGAATCACTCATTGCATGGAAAGAGGAGGTTACCTCGAAAGCATTATATCACGATGCTGCGAAGAAATGCTTGAGGCCGCAGAACAGTAGGAAGGCGAATAATGTTTTCGGCGCGAAAGTTAACATCAAGATGCCTAGGTAAGTAGAATCCAATTGACAGGTATACACAAGCTAACGGATAAAATAGGCTATACCCGATAGGATCGAAGATAATACCAACTGCGACTGATGTGGTAATACAGGAGCCAGATGGATGGGAGAGTCTTCAAGAGACCATGGGCTTTACGTAGAGTTTTGGGCGGTTTTCTTTATTTTTCTTCTTCTTTACGGCGAATACCTTTTATTTGTAGTAAGATGAGTTATGTCATTCTTTTCCATACTGACCCGCTGGATCTCCATTTCTTTAGTTTTCTATTTAAATGATGTTGGATTACGCGTTTGGGAGGCGTGTTGAAGAGTTGGTGTTTCGGTTTTCGATATCGTAAAATTTATGGGCGATAAATCGTCTTTAGCACAACGGGTCACGGGTACCATACAAAATACACTTCTAATCTACAGTAAGAGTAAAAGGAATAACCAAAAATTAATTTGAAAAACAGAGAGAGTTGAGTGATCTATATAGATCCAACTCTTTCAAATAGGTGTCTTCTATCAGGCACCTCTGAAGTTTACATTTGTCGCTCTTTACTTTCTTCTATAGAATAGAAATAAGAATGAGTAGATCCGGCCACAGCCTAAACAATAGGAAGTGCGAGAAAATAGAGAAATATGGACTTGTGTGGGGTGCCTCTTCTATTTAAACTCCTAACTAGCCAGATATTATAAGCATGTTAAAGGCCTTCCTAGGTCTGCGATAAGCACCGAAAAGTCCATCTTCCACATTAACGTTTAGTAGTATGAACCATTTTCATTAGTTTGTTCTACCCGAGATTTAAATAGATAAAATAATTTTCATTGGTTCTAGAGGGATCAAAAATCTTCGAACGTGTAGATATATTATAAACGTATAGTGGAGAGTCGATGGGCTGTGGTGATCGAGGTTAATTGAGGTTCCCAGACTTTTGGGGCCAGAGAAATCTAGGGATAGGTCAATGATTAAAGGCCTGCCAAGGCTTGAGCGACGAGTAGCACACACCTAACCCTGCCCATATTCTCCTTAAACGAGAGACAAATTACTGTGGTGTCATTTAACGGGTCCTAAGACCTTAAATTTTACAAAGACAGCTATTCAAGTTTAGAATTCTACCTACATTCAATCACTCGTAGAATCCCATTTACCCCCTTCAGCTTTGGTGTTTGATTCTCACGGCGAAACAACAAAAGGAGTTAGCTACTAAAATCTTGTTCAAGTGGCTTATTCAACGCCAAAGCTAACCAGCAAATGTGACACCCCATCGTTTAACTGCTCCATCCGCCCCAGCTGAGACAATCACGTCTTTTCCTTCCCAGCCCACTGCATTGACACCTCCCATATGTGCATTTCTAGCCTTCAAATTCTTCGCAGGATTCTCGACACTGTACACAAAGACATTTGTGTCAAGGCCTCCAGTAACAACGTGGGTTCCATCATCGTTCCACACAATACTATCAACACGTCCAGTGTGGAAACTCCAGCGTGTTGTCTTAACACTATATGTTTGATCCGTAGTGTCATATAGTGTGATTTTACCTGAGGCATCGCCGGCAGCAAGGTATTTGCCGTTAGGAGAGTAGGAAAGACATGTTGGTGTGGATCGCGTCATGATTTTTTTGGATTCTGTAATTGTAGATCCAGAAACACTGTAGACCTGGATGATATTGTTCTGCCCGCCAATCGAAATTTCATATGTAGATGAAGCGCCAACACAGGTAGGCGTGTATTTAGGAACTAGTGTAGCGATAATTTCGAGGTCCTTGCCGTAGACGATAATGGCATTTTCTGAAACCACAACTGTAGAACCATTCGGGCCAAGTTCTGCGATACCCTTGGGCTGGCCTTCAGTTGGAGCGTTTGCACTTAAGTTCAAAGTTAGTTATTTCCTTCTTACTTCAATTGATTCCTAACTGAAAGGCTTACACAAAGCACCCAGCCCCGACATTGATTTGCCTGGCGTGATCATCCCACCCAACGCTGACAACTGACCCGGTTTGGGTCTCCGCAAAGCCCGAGATGTTGTTCTCGTGGCCTTTCCCATCCAATCCAGCAGCTGCGCCCACTGTTGTGTCCCACTTACAAATTCTTCCATCATAACTTCCTGTAAATAATGTCTTGCTCTCTTTTGTGACCTTAAGAGCAGTGATGGCCTTTTGATGTCCGTGAACTACTTTGTACGGCTTATGGGCGGAAAAGTTAAGATAATTCAAATCTCCTGCCAAAGATAGTGAAATTATAGTATCGTCGGACCGGGGCGTCCAGACAACTCCAACTTGATGGTCTGGAATACTCGGAATTCCCTCTTCCCCAAACTTCCAAGTAAAGGAGTTCTTTGATTGCTCCACATCCCACAGCTTGACTGTCTGGTCCGCGGATGCAGTGACAAACCGCTTTGAATCACTACTCCAGGAGACCGAGTAGATGCCCCCCTTGTGCCCAGCATCACTATATGTAACTTCTGACTTCAAGTCTCCAGTCTTGCCATCGTATAGGAATATCTTACGATCTGAACCAACAGAAACGAAGTGTTCGCCATCAGGAGAAAATGCAACGCCTTGAACAAAATTGGAATGATTTCCAGTGAGCGTTTGGTTGAACTTGAATGGCGTACCATGATAAAAAACGAGTGTTTTATCATCAGATGCGGTAGCAGCTCGGTATGGGCGTTGCTGGCGTATCGAAACCGAGTTAATGATGGATGAATGGCCAAGGATCTCTCCCACGGAATTACCAGTGTCGTAAGTTATACAATGTCCAAAGCTGCCTTACGCTTAGAAATTGATGCTTAAGTAGAAAACCCAAGGTGAAATACCGTTCTTTACCGTCACCAACTGCAATAATCCGCTTGCTTTCTCCATCCCAGGCAAGGTCCTTGATAGTACCAGAGATGATACCGAATTCTCCCTTGGTATTCATATCCTCACCCACACAGTCCCATACTCTTACCATTCCTGAAATATCCCCAGAAGCAACATAATAACCACTAGGAGAAAAGCGGGCTACACTAACGTTCGCAGTGTGAGCTGTATACTGCGTGCTGATTGAAGGGTCATCGATTGAACGGAGAAAGACAGATTTTCCAGACTAAATCCCATGTTAATAGGATGACAGTATTTTGAGATTCAGGGAAAATACGGCATATGCTAGACGTTCACCCTTTGGGTCAACAGAGAGATGTGTAGACGTAGCACGCGTAGTGGACGGCTGGGCAGCATAAATGGATTCTGTAAAATCAGAGCTATGAGAACCGGTATCCCATCCTTGAAAGCTTTCAGTACTTACTTCTAATAAGAGACATGCTCAAAGACGCTGAGAAGCTGCTGTGATATCAAAGGGCTATATTGTAAGGAGTAAAGGTAGAAACAAACGGCTGGAGATAGTTGTGAGTCCTGAGATGAACTTGAACTATACTGTATGTACCTGTAGCTGACGAAACCCCGCCATACCTGCTAGTCGCGGGGATACAGGGGTGCGCGGTCTGGTTTAAAATCGGACCAAACCCGAACATTTCAGGAACTCTTCGACTAGAAATATGTGATTGCGTAAACTCAATCTGAAAGGTTTGAATTCTGATATGATACAATTTGTGTGAACGGATGCGCAAAGACATTTTATAATATGGCTACTTTGACAGTATATATCCAACTGAAGACACGGCGTAGTGTGTGAAGCTCCCATAAAACCAGCCTGAAAATTTCGGTTTCCTCAGAAGAGAGAACAGGATATACAGGATAGTACAAACACGTCTTCGCAGACGACTGGAGAATTCAGATTGCTCTCCGCTCGGTTTGACGCTCGTTTGATCGATGGATAGAAGCGACTAACAAGTAACACGCGTGCGGTGAGGGACTGAAGGGATTGGCAACTGTTGAAGGTTTATATATTGGTGACAGGATTTAAGCCCTAACCCTATTATTACTCAAACCTGATAGGGAAGTCGTGATATAAACATCGCAGAAAAGGGTCCACGGCTAGGTGATCTAGGTATTTGTAAGGGCTAGTGTAAACCGATGAGGAGCTATGCATTCCTTATTTCATGGTTTTTTTATATCACAACTTTGCACCCTGTTAAGCACATGCCATCAGGCCTAACTAATGGCCTATAAAGATACAGATTCCTTCTAGGTCAATGGCGAACACGGTGAATTATACAATAGAGAGTCTTAGCTACTCGAGTTGGGCGCAACGATGTGTAATTTTTTTTTTATTTTTATTTTTTTTATTTTTTTGCGGGATTGGTATTTGTTGACCTAGGTTCATGGTCGCCTAAGGCTCTAGATGCACAGACCACACAACCAACGTCTCTCCAGATTTCAAGTCACTCACACTCTTGTACGGATGTAAACGGCCTCCTTCACCATGTCCGCTCGCATTAATCCGTTTGCCACATCTACGCCCTCCTCAGCCCAAAATTCAACCAACCGTGTTTTCTCACAATCAGGTGGCCCAACGTCAGCCTACGCACGGCACCTTCATGCAGCAAACAGTTACCTCCGCTATTATGGAGGTCAGATTGTTGTGCCGGAAAAGGCGCGTAGTGAAAGGGACATCATAGAAGAACACCATCAATTCATCCAGGAAAATGATAACGAAAGCGAAGAAATGGATGAGGAGAAAAGACTGGCTAGGAGCTATTATCAAAAGCTGTACAGGGAGTTTGCAGTTGTGGAACTAGCGAGATGGAAGGAAAAGCAGGTGGGTTTTGTGGGTCCTCCAGTCAATGATTTAAGCTGATTATTTTTATTGGGAAGATTGCGATGAGGTGGCGAACGAAGGAGGAGGTACTGGCAGGAAAAGGGCAATTCTTGTGCGCAAACCTATCGTGCCGAAACGAGGAGAGTACATTGGATGAAGATCCAGACGAAGATGCGGACGTGTCTAAAGTCGTTTCGAACGACAGGAAAGGATTGAGGGGATTCGAGTTGCTATTTGAATATGTTGAGAAACTTGAAAAGAAGAGTGCACTTGTGAAGGTCCGGGTTTGTGATCAGTGCGCCACCAAATTACGGTATATCCAGGACGGCGACCAGAAAAAAAGTAGGAAAAGCAGAGACAAGAGCAGAGGCGAAGCAAAGAGGACTGGGCATCGATCTAGATCTAAGGATCGCGGTCGAGGTAGAAGACGAAGACACGATTATGAGGGGACCAAGAGCGATGGGCGAACTAGGAGTCGAAGCCGAAATCCAAGACAATGTAAGGACCAACGTCGTTCGGCGTCGCCTAGAGAGGACGAAGAGTACAAAGTCCAGCATCGTTCAAGGTCCCGAAAGGGCGGAAACGAAAGACATAAAGCACATCACAAATCATAACACAGCTACATACACATTACTAGTATCTGATATTATGCAATTCCCTTTATTGGTACCAAAACTTATACACTACTCGGCTGAAGGTTGACAAGGATCCAAAATACCTATTGTTGAGGTTCTAACACTATGCCAAAATCCGGTGTAGATATATATATATGTACAGGTGCGAATTGAAGCCCATGCAGAAAGTTAAATATATAATCTTCTTATCCCCCCCCCCGAACTCTATTGGGCGCTTCTTGAAAATGGCGTGCATCAGTTACTCGCAGGCTTTTCTTCTGTCTTCAGCTTTTGTAGCACTGTTTTGGCCGCTCTCTCGTTGACGTTCGCGATTTGGACCGCCTCGGTTTTCTTTTCTTGTGATGCCATCGAAGATACTGCTTCGGGAGCACCTCTGTACGTAATGAGATACACTTATTAGGCTCCTTAAACGCTTGATGACCTTGAGAAATGTTTATGTACTTCTCTTGAAGGGTCTTCAAACGCTCCTCGACAACGAGAGGTTGGAATATTGAGTATCCTGCACCCAGTTGTAAGTGCGAGAACATTCATGAACCAAGTAATGTTTCCGGGATATATACCGTTAATGATACCAAAGGCAATCGCAAACCCTACCGGAAGTAAAGCTGATTTTCCCCTCATCTTTGTGGGAATGCTTGTTGATTTGTTTTCTTGAACAATAATAGTTATTACGTTGTTTTAAGACGGAGAGTTGAAACTGATGTTGCTCTCTGATGCGACACAGACTACACTGGATAAAACTTAGTGCCCGTTATAGCCATCAGTACCGTGGAAACCTTAACTCGACGTTAGCGATGTCACAGCATGTGCTGTGGGCTTCGGTTTTAAAAATATATGAAAAAGTTTTATATAGTGGGAAAAATAGTCATGGCCTTATAATTACTTCTGAAACCTATTTAATAACTTTATAAATTTTTTTTACTACAGCTCTTATCCTGGTGATACGCGTTAATTAATTAAAACGCGTCTTCTGCCAAACGACACGCGAGAGATAGGTCTAACCGCGCAAAGAGATCTCACACCGTTGCAACCACTACTGGCACTCAATTTTAATTCTCTAACTCAACTTTCCGGAACCAAGAAATGATATGACGAACTGGCGTGAATTGGGTTTCGTGCCAAACTCAGACGACGAAGATTCGGATACAGCTTTGTCAACACAGGATGACGGGGAAGAGTTTGGCAACGAGGTACAGGTAGTGAACAAGACTGAAGAGAGCTCAATAGAGGTAACATTTCATCACAAATTGTCGGGAAAGGTAAAGGGATTAATTTTCTTAGGATACGATTAAAAACGATACCACCCGTGAAGGGTATATTGATATAGATCAAATCCTCGGGGTTCTACCCAAGACAAAAGATTCTGCACAAAGCGCACATATAACTGGTCAAATTTGTCAACATGAAGACTCGGAAATACAACTAAATGGAGCGGATATAAGAGAGAACGAGACCGATAAGGCGGTTACGATAGTGGATATAAGTAACCAGCCTGAAACACCAGAGGAGCAGGAGGATCAGGTACAGTTGGTCAGAACTAGGGAAGATAGAAACAGTGCTTTAGGAACTCCCAGGACCACATATGACGAGAGAATTATGCCCCCCCAGGTTAGTAGACTAGGGTTTGATCTCAGAATAGACACTTATAATTTCTGGTTAGGGCGTTGAGATTCTACCACGGCAGTGTCCTTCTCCCCCAGACCAAGCTACAAAAAACGAGAAGACCTTCCTACAAAATCAGGACGAAGACCATCCAATGGTATCTGAAGAGGCCTGGGGACCCTCTACCCCTATAAGACAAGAGTTCAGGCAATCAGGCCCAGCAATTGATAGTTCCTCGATGATAAATTCTTCGCCGCTCTCCTCTGTGTCTTCCACCGACACTATTACACTGAGACCCTCGTCAATCTCGGAAAAAATGGCTACATTGACAACTGCATTTCACGTTGCAGTCCCAAGCGTCAGTAACGATCATCAACAGTGGAGTGCCCCTGTTCGAAATTTTCGGGAACGGAAGCCAATACAGAAAAATCCCTATCTAATAGAAGGGGAGCGTTACCGTCAGACGCTTCAATCTCGTGGCGTAAAACCTTTGAGAATACAAGATATTGACACAGAGTCGAGGAGTGCACAAGGGACGAACAAGGATTCCCAGGAAAACGATTATGTGGCACCTCCGGAGCCTGTTCATCAGTCTAAACGTGTGATTGAGGACGAAATATACCCTTATGATGAAGAAAACGAGGGGCATAGTCTACTTTCAGGCACAGATACCCCCAGAGGTCAAATGGGATCGAATAACTCCTTGCCAGGTGAAGCGAAACGCAGAAAAGTGGCCCACACGTACTCTAAACGAAGCTCCGTCCCGAAATCCAAACAAGATACTGTAAATTCAGGTCAGAGAAAAGGGAATTCTCGGTCTTTAGCTAGTGCTAGAGTAGATGGAAGTTCCAGGGACTCCGACATTTACGATATGCCTATAGACTCATCTCCCCAAATAACCTACAGAAATCCTCTAGAGCAAAAATCGTCTAATCACACTACTCGAAGCTTTCATAAATGGTCCACTGATATAACGAAGTCTAAAGACAAATTACAGGGATTATTTTCTGGGATGGATTCCGACTCCGAGTCCGACTCTGATCTTGGTCAACAGAATGAATTATCTCAGGCGGTCTCAGCAAATCAAGCATCACCTATTAACCTCCTCTCTTCCCCCCTGAACTCATCTTCTGAAACGGAACTCGCGGAGGAGGAAGAGGAAGAGGAGGAAGAGGGGGTGAGTGAGGTGGTAGTGGAGGAGGACCTTGAAGATAGTGAGGAACAAGATGGGGAAGATGAGTCACAATTGATCCGGAAATTCCAACGGAAAACCACTGGTGTACTTCCGGCGTCTTGGTGGAAGCTTAATAAAGACCAACAAATGGGCAGGTCTAGTACTAGGCATAGTGCAAGAGGCGCTACACCCCCAACATCAGGTGACATACCAAGGCCGGGAGTCGCGAGAGCCAAAATTTCTTCCAGAGCGCGGCCCCCAGACTCAGACGTTTTCTCTGTGGGGCACAGTGATCCAGAGACCTCGAGTGATGAGCCACTAATATTGGCTTCGATTCCGGCAAAAAGATCTGCTGGAGAAAGAAGCACGCCCAGAATTGACGGTATTGACTTTGATGATGTTGTTGAGGATGACAGAATTGATCGAATGCTCCCTGGAATTCCTAGAAGAGGTACTAGGCAAAGAAAGGGTGGGAGGCGCCAAGTGAGTAGCAATGCTTCTCATAAAGCTACTGGCATGAGCCATGGTAGAGATGCAATTTCAGCTTCAAAACGCGGAAACAATTTCACCCGTCTTCGCCAACCAAAGATAACGGGCCACATTTCATCGAAGAATGGCGGGTCCACAAGAGCTAAGAGATCAGCAGCTCCAAAGCTAGGAGTCTTAGATGCAGCACAATACTATCGAGCTACCACTTCTACTACACTTCCCTTATTCATAAAGATTGCAGAAAGGGAGGTTAGAAAAAGGAGGGACCAGGGTCGACAAAGCCCATCAAAGAAGTTATTCTTTTTGGAAACAGAAACAGACACGCGAGACGTACAATCTGTTCTACATGATTGGAGAGAGGGAACTTTAGATTGTGTCGCGCAGGCTAATAGCTACAACCATTGGGGAAGGAACTCTGAGAATCAAACATCCAGCCATCAACTAAGATTGGCGTCTCCTCAAGATCTTGGTGACGTGCAAGTACACTCACCGGAGAGGTTATCCAAACCCCCACGTGCCTTTAAACGCTCACAGCTAAGAAGACAAGGAGGTCGACAAAGTACACTATTGAATGTTGTACGGAGAGGGCCGGTGTCTCGAAAGCTTGTTTCTACCCTCCCTCAGCCAAAATCTCACGTCAATCCTATCACGTCCGTAGCAGGCCGAGGCGTGTTTACGACCCATGCGCCGAGATTCACACCTCAATCCGCCGGGTTTGAAATCGAGAGACCCATGAATCATACACTCAGGAGACTACATCAGGCCCCTCGAAGAGCTGCTACTCCTGATCTGACTCTACTGCTACAAAACCTAGCGCAGAGGAATTCGCAGTTTATGGAGGGAAACTATTTATTTGACTCTAGGTCACATAGAACGCCAGTAATCCATCATGGCTCGACCGATTCTCCCTCAGAAACAATTATGCCGCCTAGACCTGTTCTAAGAACACGTCGGAAATGCGTAGCGAAAAGAGTTGATGTTGATATAATTGAACGTCGGCAGCCCCCACCTCAGGATATCATCCTCGAGGATGTGGAATATTATACTCCAGACGAGTTGCCTATGACTATTAAGTCTGTACTTCAAGGTTTATTGAAGTATGGCAATAGATACTCGCTCAATTTCGATACCATGCCTTTAAAGTCAGGAACATTCTTCAATAATCATACATTTATTGGGGGTGGGGGATTGTCCAGAGCCTTGAATACTGCCCCAATCAAAGAAAGGCGGAGTAACCCAGGTATTAGTTTCACATTTGGAGATAAAATACTGCATTGGGGGTTATATCAAGACTCTGTTGCAGCAGAATTTGAAATAATCATGAATCAGATCGCAGATTCTGCTGAGAAAGCGCAAGGCGCCAATGATCTAGATGGGGCTGAAACCAATTTTCTTGCCGCTCAGGTGTATTCTTTCTCACAATTTTTTTCAAATTACCTTGCTAGCCATATCAATTTCTCGGATTCCATCGACCTAATATCGTTCGGGCAAAGGATTCTGCAAGCTCTCGATGATTGTTGTGATCGTGTCTTGACAACGTTTGGGGTAAATCCTTATTCTAGCTCAAAAAATGGGTCAACTCGCCTCACAGTCCAACTATTAGTATTCGATCTGGTGTTCAAGTTTCAAATATATCAGCTCGCATCAGCGGATGAAGAGGTCATGACTAGACTTGAAATTGGGAAGTCAATACGAAAATCAGGCCAATATCTTCTCGGGCAGCTTTTAAAATATGGGTTGGACGATGTCAGAGCATGTTATGAGGATCAGAGGCAGAGAAATAAGTACGAGAGGGGCATTGATCAAGGATATTATATTGTAGAGGCATGGGTTATTTCGATTCAAATTTTAAACCAAGCAAGGACTTTAGATATCGGGTTCTGGCAACTTTTCAACCACGAATCACGACTTACTGAAATTGAAAAGTCATTGGATATCCGATCATTCGAAAATATTTGGCGTATTATTTTTACTTCCCTTCCGCTGCACCAATTCGACCACCTAGGATTCATATCACAGCCGCCAAATGGGATTCCTCTGGAGAACTGGTCTTTAATCAAGACGCTAGTCACTCGGCCACTTAAAATTTATCACGAAAATCCCGAAGGCCATTCCGGTACCATCATTGATTATTGTCGTATTCTATACTCAAGATGTTATCACTTAATCAGTTCATGGGGCTGGGCGAATCCAGACGTCATAATTCCTACCCTTTATCAATTCTTCGCGAGCAGCCAGCTAGCCAACCTCAAAAATGAAACAGGGTACGGATCTGTGGGGTTTCTTCAAGACCTTGGAAAGACCCCATCATTAGCTATTCAAAATTCAGATCGTTGCTTCCATCTTCTATTAAAGACGATTGCATTGGGCATTAATACGATGAAAACCACATCAAATTCAAAATTTACCATTAAAAAGATTGGGAACATGGTCAACAGACTTATGCCAAATCATAGACGGCAGTACCCAAAAGACGAGGAGCTTCGTATAGAGCACCTAAATGCTTTGAGTAATCACCACGATCTTCTTGCAACGCTTTATTGGGCGGCCCCGCCAGATTGCAGGCCTCCTTTGGATGCAATTATCAACCTAGTTGATCCGGAAACAAATCATCTACAAGCCTGTAATGTTAGCATCCGAACTTGGTCAAACCTACTTCGTTTTAAGTTACATAGCGGAGAGGACATAGATGGATTGGAACCTTTTGTTCAGTGGTTTGATAAGATTGTTAGTCAAATGCTAAGTCAACATAACGCAGCACGGAGTGAAGCCGAGAAGATTTACAAAGCCTCTAAGGAGAAAGGCAATGACATATCGGAAGATTTGCTGGAAGTGAATATTCGACGCAATCAAAAACAGTTAGAAGACATTTTAGTCAATGCATTCAAGTGCTTAAATACCGCACTTTCAGAAATTGCTGGTAATATTGAGAGTGTTGTCAGGATTCTAAGCAAAGGCATGTGCAAACACCTTCCTCAGATTGAAAGAAGAAAAACTAATCTTATCAGTATCGATATCGAGTACACTGCATTCTCACAATCGCTTATCACACAAGCTAGTCATTGAAGTTCTTCATGTTGTGCAACAGTACGTGTATTCCTGCAAGAAAAATGATGATTTACCGCCATCCACGTCTCAGGTCGATGAAGATAGCCAAGACTATGGGGATTGGTCAGGCTTTGACGATCTAGTTGTCCAGGATGCAAAAAAAGATGCCGGAAAGGTAAAGCGTTGGTGGATTGACTTTTATTTCCTAGTGTGCTAACTCGTATAGCATCTTTCCGATACCATTTATGACTCTCTTCGACAAATGCTTTCCAATTGCTTCGGTGCAGATAAACAACCTGAAGAAACCTTGCTTGTAGAAGTCATCGATACCTGGGTACTTGCAATCGGATTTCTTGTACAAACTGGGTTTAAGGTTGCTTGCTAAAACACCTTTTAGGAAGGGGAATCACGCTAACAATGGTTTAGGAGTGGAGTGTTTATCTCAACACCTATAGTCATGAATCATGGGCACATCTTCGTGATACTGAACAAACTCGAAAGTTTACAGCTTATTTTATGACAAAGATCATACAAGCCGGGCCAGATACATACGAACTAAACAAGGAAGCGTTTATTTCTTTCTGGTTTAAGACTTTGGTAGAACGGGAATCAATGCTTAAATTTCAGAACACATATACTGCGACCCTTCTCAATTGCGATCCTCACAATCCTATCTTTGAAAACCCCCCATTCGTACGGGATGAATCTAGCAAACAGTTTAGCATTTCTCAAAGTGATTTCCGCTCCCGCAGGCTATCTCTCATATCATGTAAGTATAGTCCGAAACAATTTTTGGAGTTTGAACTAATTTTCTACAGCGGTATTAGCGAATATGAGAAAGTCTTATGAGGTGACTCGTGACGAGTCACCAATAAAGGGAGATTCAATCAAACAAGAGTACTCAAGGATGCTTCAATCAATGATGAAATCGATGAAAGATAACTATCAGGTAATCCCTTCTTTTGTGTTTCATCGTCAATATTCTTACCGCTTTCTAGGGGCTGCAAACGAAGGCAGCGTCTGGTGCTTATGTCGAGTTTGTACAAACTGTCGTAGGATACTTGCAGCAGCACACCATTGACCTCATTAGTGTTGATGTGTTTTTCGTCAACCCTGAGTTTTTTCCGCTTCCCGCCACAGATCCTACGTATGTCGTTGGTAAACTCAAAAACTACGGATTAAAGCTTCATAATCAAAGCGGCCAAAAACAACTTACTTCTTTCATCCAGTCAGTTTTTGAAAGAGCAGCTGTTGATGGTGAGCAGAAATACCTGGTGGGTCAACTTACGGCTGCACTTTCAGGAACTTTTGAAAACGGAGATCAGAAAAAACCTACATTAAGAGCATTTTTTATCGGAGTCATCTTTCCCGCTTACGTGGAATGCATTTTTTGTGAGCCATGTGGATGGATTCTAGCAGTTCCTGTCCTGATGGCTCTAGAAAAAACTATTTTAATGATGCGAGAGGACATTGACTCAACATTTTACCCTTGCATAATGTCGGTGCTCTCGATGTTAACATCTATCCTTGAGGGAATGAGATTGGGTGTCAGATTTCTTAAGGTAAACACCTATTTAGCATTTGAAATATAACCGAATGAAGTCCTGAAGTTAATATAACACAGCCTTCGGAGATTTTATTGCCTTCGGTACTAGGCTCACTCACAATCATTTTTAACTCTCTCGGCGGAATCATTCAACTTGTCGATTGGCTGTCAGAACCTGAAGTCAACTCTACAAAAAATCTTTCCGAAGTTGCATACGACTGCGCAAGCTTTTTGATTAAATACTCTGGATATGTAAGAGACCTGATCGAAAATCGCGAGACGCAAATTCCAATCGATGTACGGATAAACCAAACGTTTGAGGGGCGGTATCAGGCCGCTCAAAAAGAGTACGCTGTTCTACTAAAAAACTCGTTTTCAAAGGAATGGTACAGTTATGGAGGGTCGTGGTTTGTAGTGCGTGGTGCCAAAAGATCGGAAGTGATTCCGCCAGTTATCTATGGGGAACGAGAAGGTATCGAGGTACAAAAGAGAGAGTTTGCAAGGACAGTCGAAAATTTAGTGAAGGTGGCCTGTCGAACTAAGATGTTTGAAGAGGTTGGTTTTAGTATTGATCCCAGTATCTGGGAGTATGAAGGGAGGGGAGCGCCCCATAGTGATGGTGTTCTTGGAAGGAATCGCGCAAGGGCATTGCGAACGTTAGGAAAGCTCTTTTTTTAGGAGTTTTTGGGACTGAGAAACTTATTTTTCGAACTAGATGTAATTATTGATTGGTATAACTACTTAACTGATGTGAGTACATAAATTTACGGATAAGTAAATAAGTACATGTTTTATCACTACAAACCTTGAATCAGGTGACGCTAATTTACACATTCCGGTGATGTCTTGGCACAACCTTTACGCGTCCCCTCCAAGCTACGTACCTGACTTCCATCTGTATCAATTAACCAACATTACACATTCTACTTTTATTTAACACGACTGCATAGACTACCCACTACCCCGACACCTCATTCCATAACCTATCAATTAAAATGCCATCGATACCCCTTCATCCTACACCATCAACCCCACACGAAACCCCTGAACAAAACCCACTTCCGCAACTCCTTCAAACTCCCTCCGGATTGGCACTGCTTGAAATCCAAGGAACGATCAATATGCCAGCTCCCTCGGCCCCATTAGAAGAAGAAAGAACTGGGGACAACATGGAAATCGACCACTCAATCTCACACGAGACACCAGTTGGGCGTCTTGTCTTTCCAGACATTATGACCGAAAACGATAAGAAAAATAACTCCAAGTCACAGCGTGTATATTTATACGTGGGGAAACATCAGCGACTCACAGGTACATTGAAGAAGCTACCTAAACCGTTGGGAGTCATTAGGCGGAGGAATCCAAACGGAAGGGAGAAAGACGCGGGTGATGGAGAGTGGGTGGGTGAGGAGTTAGAGATCGTGGATATCGTCGAGTGGAAGATATTGTTCTCGAACAGACCGGAGCCAGTTTCAGAAGATTGAGGGTACTTACAATTATGGGCGTTCCCTCTCGGAGGTGGTATCTACATGATAACTCTGTATGTCCTCCGTGAGCGGTCAGATAATGAGTTCTGGACTGTAAAAGGTATGATCTCACAGAGATTTGCATTGGCCATGCGCTTGAATGATTGGAGTGAATTCCACATACGTACTAGCTAGATCCATGTATATTTACGGAGAAAAGCTTTGATACATACCTAGATCTGACTTCCGTTCCTCAGCGAGTTCATATATTTAGTAGTACTAGCACTCCAAGTCTCATAGGACTACTTGCGATACGGCCTTTCCCTACGGCCATGTAGCCTGGAGATAGATGCCGGTGCTACGCAGCAATCACATCATATAATAGAAGCCGGGATCGAGCCTATTACACTGTAGTTTGATATTAAACTGCACCAAAATTTCAAAATCGCCCTCGATGCCACCAATATCATATAGGGCTCAAAATCACAGTTCATAAATTAAAGGTTCCAAGGTAGAACTAGCCTGTAGGCTAGATACGTGAATCGCTCTTGAATAGTTGCTTGTTATAAAAACAAGCAGATACTGCCACCTAGTTATTTTACTCCGCACATGAGTCGACTCCCTACTCGCGCAAACTACACATATTTGTGTCGGATAATAATGCCCACGAGCTTACTACATACATGTATATCTTAAATCCAACAGGCTGTTTCCTCACACGATATCACTCGACAACACTACAAGTTGCCGCCGCTAGCCGAGTGGAATGTAACACGAATATCCTTCACTTTTAGAGCTCGATGGATTTGTGCATGTGCAAGGATAAATTTCATCTTGGTTATCGATAACTTACATAGATAAGATAAGACACCATTTACATTCGGGCCGGCGCACAGATCTGTTGGTTTTTTCTTTTCTTTTGTGCTACACGACCGGGTTTCCGAAGAGTCATCTGAATATTGAAATGATTAGGTATTATCACGATGGTGATCATGGTTTGGTTGCGTATAGCCGGTCTATCGTTATTTAAACCCGCAAGTCTGCCCTGTTAGTTCAAAGATAATCAATTGGTGGGGGATAGCTGTGTGTGCTGTGCTGCTTGCTGATGATGATGTAGGGACTGTTTACTCGAAATTAAAAAAGTCACATGTCCCCCGAATACCCCGCGTTGCGATTTCGTAGCATGTTCGTGGACCATGATATCGACAACCAATTCGTACCTGAGCTACTTCCCTCCTCCGGATCCGCCGTACGTACTACAGTCTTCTCTGAATGGTGCACGGATAAATCCGGGGGTGACCGGGCCACGTCAGGTCAATTACCTATATTAATGACCATTTTTTGCCTATATATACCGAGTGATTATCACCGGCCAACAACAGTGTAGTAATAAAGTTTGAGCTGTTATGCATGGGGGGGTTCATGACAATCGGTGGGTTAGGGTTCATCCCGCCGGGGGTAATGATCTTTTCTTACATCTATCTCTGCCACAAATAACAAGCTGCAATCCTCAATGTACGAGTCTGACATGTTTTTAAAATTGCTTATCTGTTTTCCATTATCATAACCATTCCCCATCCGGTCGGCTATCAAATATAAAAAATTTAATTTTGTTTTTTGTTGGTTGCTCCGAAGGTTCTAGACTCGAGAAACCACTTCGCTCTGGCGTGCTCTCGCTGCTCCGCTAACAACCTAAGCTCTCACCTCACCTCTCGACTCATCGCCCAAAACTCAACTCCATCCATCCAATTATCCCCTTTCACCCATCATCAAGAATATCGGTACTAGGAGCCATCTCTAAGCTTCGGTAATTATCATAATCACCCCTAATACAATATTCGCTTATGGATATCGCATCGCTTGGGGTGAAATGCATAGGATGATGGCTCACACAAAATGCTATAGACCTTCTCCCCACCGTTTCATCTCAATCTATCTCTGTTCCATCAACAATTCAATACCAAAAACTATTTCCCAAACTCAAGCACCTATCCCTAAAGCTTAAAATCAGTTCTAGGGTGGTACTTGCAACATCGTCCCGTCGATACCAATATCCTTCCATCACCCCCTCCAACATATATCTACCCTCAGTCATCAACTCCTCATCTCCAGCCCGCTTTGTTGGGCGGCTATCATCTGAAATAACTGTATTTAATAAGCCCTTATCATATATCAAGGTCCCCTGGACAAAATTTTAACAATATACGCTAGTAAACCCATATATACCGCTCCATCAAACCGGATGAATTCCGAGGAGTTCTGGGGAATGCACGTGCAGAACCTAGGTGGCACTGCCACAAACCCGCAACACACATACAAATGGCCCCCATACCCCCAGTCGCCCGAGGTCACTCCCAGTGCAGCTCTACAAGAATACGATGACCGTGAAAAGTTCCGGAGAAAGTTTGCCATTGCCGCCTTGAAAGCTGGGGTACCGGTGCCTGGCCATCTCTCCCCAGAGGGCAGGTACGAAGACGTTATGATGATGCCGGATAACGGATGCATCTCCGGACATTTTGATAATGGGACCATGATTGATACGGAGAGCATCAGCATGGCCGGTGGGTACTTTTCCAACCCGTACTTCTCGCAAACAGCGGAGATCCATAGTTTACCATCGATGCCTGCTGCGCGGCAGAGGTGGCGATGCTCGGTGGAGGGTTGCACGAAAAAATTCAAGTCGAAGCAGGCTTTGAAATACCATAATGAAGTATGTGCGAAGGTTTCTTTCTATGGGAGTTTTGAACGATGGCGGGTGGGTATTAACAGTCTTCTTCTTCATAGACTGGGCACGGTAAAAACGACCGGGAATGTTCTGGCTGCGGGAAGGTTTGCAAGGGCGATAAAAATCACAGGAAGCATGTTGCAAAGTGTCTACCTAGAAATTAAACGGCTGCAACCACCTACTACTATTTTTCCCGCTCCAAAATACATGCTGTGCCACAAAATAGAGGACTCGATGGGAATATCAGGATTAGGGCAAGGTATACCCCTGGTACTCTGATAACTGCCAAATGTCGCAAGACGACTAACATCTTGTCTCTCCGCGTAGCTCTTTCTTGGTTTCCTCAATCATCTTTTAGGGTTGTGCATGTAAAATTCTTTTTTTCTCTCCGTTCTGCACCACTGCCCATAGGTACATGTGGTATGCCCTAGCTTTATATTCTTTTGTAAATCTTTTAACAACCCTCCCTGTAAATTGAAACAGACGTGTACCTATCACCAACTCTTTCCCTAGCGTTCATACACTCATGCTCGATTGTGGGGAAGCGTTGCTGTTATGATTACGAATAAACGTTAGTGATTAATTAATGCTTCAAGATGAGGAAGGTATAGCCATGTATGGAAGTGGTCAGATGAGGTTTATCATGAGCGTGAGGGGTTTACCCGCAAAGTGGTGGGCATCACACGGTTCTTATACAAAAAATCAGAGTGGGTGGCTGTTGAAACATGCTGCTCTAACCAAACAACCCCCACGAGTGATAATTGATGACATTACAAGATCCGAGTGAATCAGCTGCCGCGCCGGCCACCTCACAATGCAGGACCCCTTTTATTCTCAGAACGTTTACACTTCAGGGAAAGCTACATGTATCGCGCCGGCAAGATATACTCCAGCTTCCATTGGACAACAGCAGAATAGGGCCTTTTTTTCCAAACAGCAGTCACACACACCCCCTCCCCAATTATCCCTCCCTCTCAAAGCAGAAACAGAAACCACCGACCCACCGGCACCAGTGTCAGTGTTTCGAAACAGGCAACCCATGCATCCTCCAGAGCGCCCAGACATTCGCTTACGCCCCCCCATGCAGGTGGTCCCGATGGGCCGATATGCCCTACCCAGACTAAACACTCAAGGTCTTGATTTTCCATGCACGTCCTGATCTTGTCTACTCTATCTGTCTGTCTGTCTTACACCCCCCCTCTCCACCAAGCTCTTCTGCATATGGCGGGCGGACCAACCATACATAAGTAAGATACGATCACCCCGACAACCAGCCTCTCGGATGAAGGTGCGAGATTGCGCCGGTCTCGACTTCCCGGCCGGAGCTCTGAAACACCAGGCCCGAACGTGGGCAGCGAGGGAAGAAAGAAGAAAGAAGGAAGGAAGATACCGTGCTGCAGGCTAGCTCGGGAGGATACTGAAATAGGTGCAAGACTCTATTTTGGTGGGGAGACCCGAACGGAACGCAACCCGTTTGTATCTCTGGCGGGGCCAGCGGTGGTGATGGATGATGGATGATGGATGGGCAAGACATGATCAAAGCTCCGAAATAGGCTCTCGCCTGTTTGTCTGTTGAGCAAGGGCTCGCCATCGGCATTTTGAGCTTAGATTTTCCTTGCTTAGCATGATGAATGGCAAGAAAGATCAAGAAGACAGAAAAAGAAAAACTAAATTTTTGGTAGATTCATCGATAAAATACTAAATCATCTTCCCATCAAAAATAAAAAAAAAAAAACTATCACAGGCTTTTTTTTCTTGCTCGAAACGAAAATGAGAAAAGAGTCGTCACAATAAAAACCAGTAAAGGTGAAAAAATAAAAAAAAGCAATAAAAAAACCTGCCCAATTTTTCTGCCGTCCCGCTCGCTAGATAGAAAGATATATCGTCAGAAGCAAAAAGGGATATGCTAATAGAAGAAAGATGGATAATAAATAAACAGTGCTTATGTTTCTTTTCCTTTTTAAATAAAAAGAAGAATAAAAGATAGACAAACAGCCAACCAACCCCGAGCGCATGCCTCCCAGACAGTGAGAAATAAAACAAAAAGCCGACATGTTAAAACACAAAGAAAGCGGAAAGGGAAAAAGTATTCTTTCTGTGGGTTTCATCCCACTCCATTATATTTCTTGTTGTTCCCTTCTTTGTGAGGATATGGAGACCCCATCATAGTAAACATCGTTATGCTCCGACTTCTGCTACCTTGCCTTTACTACCTCCTCCCCTACCATCTCCACTAACAGTCCATCTATTTTTACTCCACCCGTTGTTCCCCATACCGCCGCGACTCAGGGGCAATTCACCCCATCGCCGAACGAAATCTCTTTCGTCGAGTCGCCGTTTCTTGCTTCCGCCTCCCCGAGCTTCCGCCTCGCCTGCTTCAACCCATTCAATATCCCATACGGAGTAACTCATGCCATCATGAATAGTACCCCAGCTACGGGACTTAAGTCCGTTACAGGTAGAACCTGTATATCTTTCCAGTGTAGGGAGGATCAAGAGGTTAACAATGAGATCCTTTCCGGCTGGGATCACCGGGATATCCTGCACTTGTTGCTTCTCAGCTTTACCGCCAGCCCCATTAACCTTCTTCTTGGTTGGAGAAGGAACAAGGGGAGACCGTGGAGATGCGCTAGTTTGACCGTTTGTAGTGATCTTTCTAGCACCATATTCCGCTACCCATGCTGGGTCAACATCAGGTGGCATCACACCTGGAATCTTTCCAAGATGGATCAGGGCAGCCATGACATCTGAGTCATCGGTATAAACTTCCGTCCCCCAGACACATCTGCGTCTATGAACCTCCTTTCTCTGCTGTTCACTCAAGTATCGCCGTGGGATTCGGACTTGGAAAATACTGTTCTCCTTTCCTTCGAATCTTGGCAACAATGTGTGCGTGACAGAGTAGCCCTGCTTAGGGGTTGCAGTTGGGTGGTATATTACCGAACCAAGAAAATTGCGAGGCTTTGATAAGGAGGCCATAACCTTAGTTGAATCTATGAGAAGGCTAGTTTTGACTTTCGGTGGAGGTACAGCACTTGCGGAAGCGGATGCATTGTGATGGTGGTGGATTATAGGTGTATTGTGAGGGTGGTGCATGTGAGGGTGATGCATGTGTGCGAGGCTGTTTGGTGATTTCGAGCGTGCGCCAGCCCTTGAAACTGGTACTTCGAGGTTAGGAGCACCTACTTCTTCTTCCGCTTTGTGATGATGATGAACCATACCAGCACTGATATTTCTTTTTGGTTAGCCTTAGAGGGAACCACGCCTTACGATCAAACACAAGTAGGAAAGAAAACATACTGCACATGTGAATGGTGATTATGATTATGGTGATGATGATGTTTCTTCTTCTTCTCTTTGGCGGCTTCCTCTTCGTCTCTCTCCCTCTCCCGCTTGCCCAGCCCTATACTAATCTTCCCAGCTTCCTCTCTCTCTCTCTCTCTATCGTTCTCCATTAATCCTTTTCGGAAATCTTCGCTCCATTTTTGCGTCATGCTGACCATTTCCATATTCTGGATTCCCATACCCACTCTCTTTTGTTGTGTCTGGTCACCGAGACTGGGCCCATTCATCCTTTGAGGGCCATCTCGTTCTCTCATTAAGTTGTCCCTATCTTTCTCTCTCCGTCTTCTGTCCTCATCTGCTGCTAGTCCGCTGGATTGCCTGCTCAGACCTCCCCTCAAAGCGTCCTCTGCTCTTGCTGGCTCATCCCTTCCAAAAGACGGGCCTCCTACGGGAAACCCTTGCCGTCTGCTATCTCGGCCCCCTTCTACCACAGGAGGTAACACAGGAAGATTGGTGATGGCAAATGGACTTGGGGGCATTGGAGTAGTATATGCGGTAAATGGCTGGAATCCTTCTCGTCCTGCTGTTGTAGCCGTCGGCAGTGGAGCCGGGGTTGCTCCTAGACCACCTGTTCCGGAAGTTGAAGTCTGCGGCATTGCCATGGTTGAGGAAGTAGAAATTGCTGAAACTGGCGGAGGGCCAGGTATAGCATCCTGACCAGCCATCATTCTTGAAGTAGGTGTCATTGGGTATGACAAGTGCGAGCTAGAAGTTTGAGGCGGCTGGTGTTGGTGTTGATGTTCATGCCTATGCTCCCGGCCAAACATTTGTTGCTGCTGCCCAATGGGAACTCGTTCTGTCCTCTCCCTTATCCTTGCTCTTTCTCTGTTTTCCTTGGCTTCCCTATCCCTATGCTCTCTCTCCCGCTCTCTATGCTCACGCTCCCTCTGCTCACGCTCTCTGTGCTCCCGTAGCCTCATCTCCTCTTCCCTCTGGCGCTCTTCTTGCTGCCAATCGTATTTCCTCATTCGGTCCTGGTAGGAGTCCGAGCTTGTCAATTGTGGTCTTTGTGGTCTTTGTGGTGGTGGCGGTTCATCATGGAGTACGCTGGATATACTCTGACTATTTGTCACAGGTTGCGACATTTGTCGCTGTGGTGGTGGTGGTCCCTGGGAGCCCATAATGTCAACTTGCTGCTGCTCTCGGTCGCGATTATGACCGAGTGAGTGGTATTGCAATTGTTGATGCGCACGGTAGACATGCTCGTGTGGTGTGGCGCGATTCGATTTTGGACCTGTAAAACTTGGCAAAGGGGCGTTTCCGGTGCTCGGGCTTGCAGAGCTGCTATTAACCTGCTTGTCCCTGTCATTACCTGGGACACCGTTTAGATCAGGAGTATATGGCCGCTTTAACGGTGAGAAATCCGAAGTCCTTGAGGATGATGGTGGTAATGAGTGGGTGTTGATGGGTGATGGGTGAGGGTGAGGGTGAGGCTGAGGCTGAGGCTGAGGGTGAGGGTGAGGGGCATGTGAAGGGGGTGCTGGGGGATCACTCGATCCGAGCATTGAAGAGATAGACATGCTCGGTCGACTGCTGGATATACTAGATAGTGATGGCAAGTCTCGCCTAGGACCGTCAGACGGTGCCTGGACGAACGGCGGCGGACCTGAAGGGTGGTGGTGATTAGGAGGAGGCGGTCGCTGTTGCGGCTGTTGCGGCGGAGGCGCTAGAACGTGATGGGGCGAACTCGGCGGTAGCATGTTGCGATGATGCTGCTGCTGAACGTATTGCTGCTGAAGTGATTGTTGCATCATTGATTCTTGCGGAGGAAGTGGAGGAGGAGGAGGGGGTGCTAAAAGTTTAAAATGCGGGATCGGTTAGTTCTTAGCGTGAATTGACATTTATGGCTTAGCGCGCCCTGACATGCTAAGGAACTAGACCGGGTTCAAGCGGGGGAAGGAATCACAATTACGAACCTCGGAAAATACGCGGCGAGCTGTGAACAGAAGATACTCGTTGATGCGTTTCTGGCGTTGATGTTCTAGGGGGTGGCATGAATGTCGAACTGCGACTCACAGGATGAATTGCGTTGCTTTGAGGTACCGATTCTGTTTAGATAGTGACGGTCAGCCACTCAGGTCCCGAAGCAACAGGCACGCAGCACACGGCTTATCTTTCCTAGTGAAGACACCGCCGGCTTAAAGTTACTGGAAGTGCGAAATCCCGAGCATGATAATGACGAACAAGTCTTCGTCGTGTAACCCCACACACACAAACGAAAATACAAAAAGTAAATAAAAAAAAGGGTGGGTGGAGAGAGAGAGAAAAGGGATAAGGAAAACTAGTAGGAATGATGATAATAGGAAAAGAATAATGCTAACCGTGACGTTGCTGCTGAGATGAATGAGATGGGTGGCCCGGCGGGGGAGGAGGAGGAGGAGGAGCATTTCTGTATACACCAGGCCCGTTCATTCTCTCCATCTCTGGCGACCTTGAAACCTCCTTATACTGCCTCGGAATACCAGCGTGCATGTGTTGTTGCTGTTGAAGGTGTGAATGGGCATAGATGTCGCCATTTGGAGGAGTACGTGTGTCCATTCTCGATCGTTTTGGAGGACCTGAGGAAATAGAGCGATCGCGGTCGTCATGATGGCCTTGAGGAGCGCGAGGAGGAAGGCTTGTTGGAGGACCGGGAGGGCCACCGAGCGGGTGGTGATGGCGGTGGTCCATTGGAATTTACGGGTGGTGATGAAAACGCGATCCGCGGTAGCAACAACCGGATGGGCAGATATACGGGACGATCAGGAGGGCGTAAAAAAACCGTGAAGGAAGGGGTTCGTAAAAAAGGAATAAAAAAATTCAAAAGAAAAAACTCAAACGAAACTCCAGGAGAAGCGAAATAGAAGGATGGAGGGGAGGAGGAGGAAGGAGGGAAGAAAGAAAAAACTCCCCGGTGGTGACCGAGATGCAGAGAAGCAGTAGGGGAGAGCAGGCAGACGGCAGCAGAGCGAGATGGTGGAAGATCTCGATTCTATTGCTGGGTAGGAGTGGCGGAGGAGGAGCGTGAGTGTCAGGATGGGTGAGAAAGGATTATGGATTGGGGGGGGGGGGAGTGGGAGACCAACACCTGCCGACTACACGCACGAGACAGATGCACACATCAAGGAGGAGTATGGGGAGGGAGAAGGCAGAATGCGGTGGTGAGCTGGCTCTCGGAGAGATCAAGCGATTGATTGATGGAGGGATTATGAGCAAGGGCGGCGGACTCTGCCGTGGACGGTCCTTCCCTACATCTCCTGCTACTAGATAGAGTACTCTACTATTACTACTAGAACCACCAACCTTTCCTTTCCTTCTTTCTTGTTTCCTCACTACATACTGGATCTTCTCCCTCGGTCTTTCCCCCCCTCCCTCCTCTCTTCTTTCTCCTCCCTTCTCCCATCCTTCTCCCATCCTTCTCTCCTCCTCCCCTCCTTCTCACTTTCCCCTCCCTCACTTCCGCTGCCGTCGCTCCTCTCACTGTAGTACCACTGGCGTGTGATAAGTACATACACTAAACAACTCTACTACGTATGTACGGGACCCAGGAAACTCTTCCGTTAGAGATTATTTGTCGCGCTGCTTTCATGCGATTTGTCTGCGCCGTGTCTTAGCAGATTGTAGTATGTGTATGTGGTACATACAGAACAATAATAATACATACATGGCTCACTTGCCCATGAACCATGTCATGTCGCCCATGGAGTTTCCCACGCCCGGCGCCCGCAACACGAACCCTGGCAGGCCCCAATACCCCGAAGGGGGAGCTGTCGCTTGCTGGGGGGCCCTGTTTCTGCCAAGACCATAGTGCATTCGCAGCAAACGGCTTTTAGGGCGACCCCACAGCTTCTCAGGCCCTTCCCGAACGAGCATCTCTAACACGGCTGTGGCCCTGGCGTTGGTTTCTCTTCGCTGTCCCTCTCCATCATCCAGTCGAGTGCCGATCTCCGCCTGCAGCCTCTGCAGCCATCACTTCTTTCTTATTGCTTTACTTATCGTATCGTGCAGATTACGTAGAGTGCCAAGAAGTGACTGTTGCTTTGTGCTGCTGCATGGGGTATCACGAAGACTCGCAAGAAGAGCAGCTTGGAGAGCCGGGGGGGAATTAACTACATGTATGTACGTGTGGCCGTCGTGGGATGAATGTCTGGCTCAGACTGACTGACTGACCGACAGACAGACAGACCGACAGACAGACAGACCGACCGACCGACCGACTGGCTGGCTCGCTGGCTCGCTGGCTGTATTGGTATCTGGTGTAGCTTGCAATCTAGTGTAGGCGGTACATCCTTATGTAAATAATAATTAATTGGTTGTGGACTTTGCGCACCTATCGTGAAACCTTTCGGCAGACCGACATCCATCGCGCGGTTTTTTATTTATTATTATTTTTACCTGGGCGGCTGCTGACCTCTGGGGTGAGACAGGGGAGGGGAAGGGAGGGATCATGGATGACAGCACCGTGCGTAAATCAGGCAGAGTGTGTGTATGTGTGTGTGTGTGTGTATGTGCGGCTATCGGTGGGTCTTGTGCAAGGGCGACCAAGGGCAGCGCTGCACTGTGTCTCTCTTCGTCCCCCCTCCTTGACTATCCTTCCCTTCCATTCCTCACCCTTAAGCTTAAGCTTTTATGAGCTTTATCTTCCCATCCGTTCTTTCACCAATAGTCTTGTCTTGTCTCGAGCTCTCTTGATGGAAGACACACCTCCGCCCCGAGGAGGAGTAGCAGCGTCATCGTCATCCAGAGCCTCACAAATGTCATCCTTCTCGTTACCCGTTCCTGGAGCGCCCTCATCCAGTCTTGCAGCCTACAAATCCCGGATTAGGGCTGCCTTCATTGGCGCCAACCCTCGAGTCTGTGTAGCCTTTTGGCTATTTGGTCTGCCCCTCCCCGTCCTGCTCTTTCTCTTCCTTTAATATTATATCTCCATTTCCATTCATTCATCGTCTCCCTCTCACTGTAAACAATGACGTCATCTCTCACGAGGCTCTTCCTGATTCCAGCTGCTTTAGAATCCGTCTCAACTAAACTCCCTGTTGCGCGCAGGTTGCATCAACAATGTCCTATATGTCATCATCCTCTCAGCAGCTCTTGATCTCGTTGGTCCCAGTCTGCCAAAGGCGATAGTTCTCCTCGCAGATGTCGGACCCTCTTTTATCACCAAGTTGACAGCCCCCTACTACATCCACCTAATCCCATACCGAATTCGGATCCCGATACTCGTCATGCTCGCCTTCGTGGGTATGCAAATCGTTGCATGGGGCGAATCGCTCCCAGCTAGACTCTTTGGCGTTGTTCTAGCATCGATCTCGTCTGGCGGAGGGGAGTTATCATTTCTGGGCCTTACACATTTCTACGGTCGGTTCGCTGTGCCTTTCTGGTCCTCTGGGACAGGCGCTGCAGGATTGCTGGGCGCAGGGCTGTATGTTTTCGCGACAAGCTGGGCCGGATGGGGTATAAGGGAAAGTTTGATGGCGTTTGGGTTTCTACCGATCGTCATGCTTCTCGCATTCTTTATGATTCTACCACTAGACAGGATCAAAGGCCAGAAATGGGACGGATATGAACCGATTGTCGAGGGTGTTGATGTTGCTATGGATGGCGAAGAGACTCGCATTGCTCAAGAAACGGATGATGCTGATGGTGCGCTTTTAACGACAGTCCATTCTGCTAGTGGGCTTGTTTTTTCTGCTGTGAATAGCCCCCATGAAGAGAAAGGTTTATTAGATCATGCAACGGCAGCATGGAAGGGCTTTAGAGCCAACTTTGAGAAGACGAAACATCTATTCTTTCCCTAGTAGGTTCCATCCACTCTCTAGCTCGGAAAACGTCCAAATTACGGCGTATGGGCAACTATACAACCTAATGGTATTTAAATTTAACACATGAAACAGTATGCTACCTCTTCTTCTTGTCTATATTGCCGAGTACACCATTAATCTAGGTGTCGCGCCTACGCTTCTTTTCCCGCTTGCTGAAATGCCATTCAAGGCGTACCGTGATGCCTACCCAATGTACAATACGATTTATCAAACGGGCGTCTTTATCTCCCGATCCTCGACTCCATTTATACGCTTTCGCAAGCTCTATCCGCCCGCACTTCTACAATGTGTGAACCTAGTCTTTTTGGTACTGCATGCAGTGTACAACTTCATCCCTAACATATGGCTTGTGTTTCTGGTCATATTTTGGGAAGGGCTGCTAGGCGGAATGGTGTATGTCAACACCTTTGCCGAAATCACGGATGAGGTACCGGCGGATGAGAGGGAGTTTTCTCTTGGTGCCGTTACTGTCAGTGATTCCGGCGGTATTTGTGTGGCTGGGTTTATTAGTATCGTATTAGAACAATATCTATGTTCATATCAATATTCGAGGGGGAGAGATTATTGCACGTTGACTTAGAGATGTATTATAGATGTTTATCTTGGTTTATTGTGTTTTAGGACAAGGAATTTTTGATAGAGGGGGGTCGTGGTGTCGGGGCGTGTCTATTTATATTCAATTATCATCTTACTAGATGGTTACGTTTACTTACTCACACTATTACGTGACACTACATGTAGTTCTTATTATGGAGATATAAAAAGAAATTACCTTCACTAAGGTTCCACTCATTAATATGCCGGTGAATGAAAAGAGAGGAGACGACTTGCATGCATGGCGCTGGTAGGAGTTTAAATATATGTAGCTTTGGTAGATTTACATCCTGGTGTATTACTATCAATAGAAGCATGGAGGCGGGTTAGCTCAGGGTCTTTAACATATCTGAGGCTGAAGGAACTTGAAAGATTATATTTTATTCATGAGATATCACTCGACATAACTTACCTGAAACCCGAAATTACGTATCTTTAATCACATGTAAAATGTTTATTGGTAGAGAACAAATCTCTTTGATTCGGGGAAATAAGATGGCGGGTGTCTTTGGTCTGTCTTCCTTTCTTGTTTGGTTATCCCGCGGGGGGGTGTTCTTAAGTCGAGACGGCTTCTTTCGTTGAGTCTGTCTGACCACTCCCTTTTAGCTGATCACTCATTTCTCCAAAAATCCCTTAGTTTATCACTTAAGAGCGGAACATATGAATAGGTGTGACCTGTAAATTTTATAAAGGCGACATATAATAATGAATCATATACATATTGTACGTCTATTAATGACGAATGTATTGCATGACGACACATATGAACTTCTCTCAATTTAAACTTTCCCACATGTGTACGTATACCTTTTCCGGTTTGTCACTAGGGATAATTTGTATACGGTGGTGGTGAAGTTATTGGAACTAAGACACTGCCTGGAGTATATATGTTTAATCTGTTCAGAACGCTTCATCATCCAACATAAATTCCCCACTCACTCTTCTTCACGATACATCTAAGATAACAAAATATCTCATAAAATCATCAACATGGAATCTCCGCCTCAATGGGGAGGTCTTCCTCGTTTGGCCGTCAGTTGGTATTTACACCTGAATCCCGAGAAGATTATAACAGATGATCTAAACCACCTTTTTAGGCCTGACCGTGATGCAAAAACTGTGCATGTGACATTTGCTTCATTTGATTGGAGCCAGCCTGGAATCGAACTTAATCGTCAACCGAGTGGTGAATTCTTGCTCTTCATGGGAGAATATAAACATGCTGGTAAAATTTACTTCAAGGTAAGTCTCATCCCTTTCTGTCCTAGTGATTTCACGATGGTAATTTAGACGGAATAGTTCATCATCGATGGCACCTTGTGGAAGGTGAACCCTCAATTCCCCGTGGTCACTGATGAACTTGGAATCGACAACAACTGCTGGACACCAGAACAGGCCACTGAGTACCATGACTCCTGTGAGAAGCTTCTCCGCAGAAAGCTAACTCTTATGAATATCAATCGAGAGGCTCTTTGTGAATTTGCGCTTTCTATTCATGGAAGTGTTGATGGCTACGGACGTCAGATCGAGTGCGTCATTGATGAGAATGGCCCTACTCGTACTTGCTCGACTCTCTCTATGTCAGGCTCATGGAGTGAGATTGTGTTCTTACGTTTTAAACCTGCTAATGGTGAGGTTTATTTATCATCGCCCGATGATAAACCTTTGGAAGAATCTGAAGAAGGCAACAGCTGTCCTGCTCACGAAATGGCTGGTGGGATCTTGGACAAGATCTACGAGATCGGAGAAGAAGAAGGGGAAGAAATCTGGGTAGCTAAGTTTCCAACAGACTTCAATCACAAGATGCTCCCCTATAAACCTCTCAAGACTTACAATAATTCTGAAAGGAAATTATTAATGGAAAGTGAATGTGCTACCCTACGTTTTCTCAACCAACATACAAAAATTCCGGCACCTCAGATATATGCCTATGATGTACGCTATACGCTAGTATCAGGGGGTGAAACCGAAATGAAAATTGAATCGCCAGATCTACAGAGCAATAACTGGAAACCTATTGCTGGAAATAGGGTTGGGTGGCCATTCATCCTATTGGGGGATCTTGGGGGTACTCCCTCTTGGTTGCCGTTGGACAATTCCTTGAAGGAGCCCCTGCTTTCGAATGACTCGAGCGACTTAAGATTGATGGTAAGCCGCTCACCGACCCGTCTTTACTGTTAATTGTTTATCTATGATTTGTGGGGTTCTCTTACTAAAATTGTGAAGACCTGGAAACAGATTATGATGTACCGGATGGAATTGGCTGAACATCCATTATCTGCATGCGGATACTTGACGCTTAATACGTTCTTTTGGCAAATCAAGAAGGGACCCAACTCTCGTAAAATCAGGACACCTAAGGCGGAATTTGGCATCCGTCCCTGCATTTATGATAGATGCAAGCCATTCACTCACTCAATCGTGGCAGCCTTTAATGTTCCACCAGGAGACAGGCACTTCCCACCGATTAGCTCGATCAGGTCTCTTTACTCTATCACTGCATACTATCGTCATCTTCTCAATCACAGTTTTGTGCGTGGAATCGACGAGTTCATAGCTCTTTGGCAAATGAAAGCTATGCTATATGAGCTATTCAGTTCACGTTACGAACATGGCCCTTTTATTCTTCAATATCCTGACATAACTCGGCATAATATCATGATTTCAGGGCACCTTTTCGATTGGGAACGTACAAAAGCGGTGCCAATTCAAACTGCCATTTGCCCACCAAGGATGTGTTTTGTTTCTGATTGGTACGAGTCTGGACCCGTTGAAGTTCTCGCAAGATACAAGGCTGAATGCCCTGGTATCATGAAACTCCTAGCTGTGACTCATGCCAACGATGACCAGCCAAATACTCTAGGTGGTGTGTGTTTTTGCACCAAAGAAAGATTTCTATCAATGATTTCAGAAGAAAACCTACTATTTCCAATGGTTCTCCTTGAGGAGACTTGTAAGGACCATCCGGCTTTGATCGGAAAGATCGCTCTTAAAAACCTTCCAACGATGTTTCTACGTGTTAGAGGGTATGAATGGGAGTCCGTCAAAGAGGCCTCGATGAACAAAGGAGCCTTATAGTTTGTTTTGCAAGATTGGGCGGAGGAACAGCGAGTATCTAAATCTTCCTAGGATGTCGATTGTCAAGTACACGGGCAACGTCAATACTTCTAGTATTGGTGATTAGTAATGACCGGTGACTTGAATCTATGAGTGGTTTCAAATTTCATTGCACGAATAACAAGGGGGGATTCGCAGGATTAGCTGCGTCTAGCGCAAGCTGTAAAGATACACTTGCCAATATCATGTCAGACATCTATCAGCAGATAAACAAGACTAATAATAAATTGCATATGCTCATATTATATGCTTTTAAACGTTGCAGAGAATATCACTCGAATTTTTCTTTCAATACAGCCCCACCCAGACCACCTCTTCAGATTAGTTCTGCGAGCGAGTGGAGTCTTACAAGTCAATTTACAGGGTCTATCAGACGAAAACAGGTTCCCTGGATGCTGCGTTGGACTTGTGTTTTGTGCATAATGACCCCATTTATCCACTTTGGTAGCTGCACTATATATAGGGAGAATATTGTGATTACCATCGCACCCGGGAGACAGGAATGGTTCTGCGCCCAATGCAGTAACTCTGGGGGGGGCTCGATTCATCTGCATTTTGATAGAGCATCGATGGAACAGTAGAGCCACGCGCATTAGTTTCCCAGAAACTACAACACCGGTCGCGTTAAACCAAGGTCATGAGCTCGGGTTCAACTTCACTGGCCCGCATTGCACTTAATCCACCCTGCAGCCCATCCCTGTTTTTGGTGAACAAATTTTTTTGAATTGCCCACTTTACAAAATTGGAACCTGACCACAGAAACCTTCTCAATTGCCAAAAAGTTATTATGGAGGTGAAGATAAACTCTGTAAATTTCCGTTTTTATATTGGCGGGCGAGCTAAAAGCACTTAAGCTTTTTTTTCCCTCTCGTCACAGGGTTCAGCCTTATCCGCTATCACGTGCACAGACCAATTTATCAGCCGGGGTGGGCCCTGGATTGCGACGACGTAATTGTCGACTGCATCTCGGGGACCTCGGAGAATTGAAATGTCGTTAGATGGAGTTTTGCCACAGTCAAGACCGAGGCATGGCCCACCGACCAGGATGGGGAATTATTTTTACAGGTCTATTTTCTTTTCTTTCGGGAGCGGGTATCAATCGATGCATACCCGGGGCGCAGGATTGGAGGGAGGGGGGGAGGGTGGCTGGGCAACAGAAGCATAGCATTTCGGGAGAAAAAAAAAACAAGATCCGCCATCTCACGAGAACCATTGCTGGGTCGGGGGGGGGGGGGCTGACTGGGAGGGATGGTGAGAGGTGAGGTGAGGTGAACAGCCAAAGAAAAGGTGTGATGTGAGCAGCGAAAAGAAAAGAAAATGATACAAGTGAGTAAAAAGCGTAGGCGGCTGAAATGTGGGGTAAATCCGCTCTTGCATTGGCAGCGGCATAGGAAAACCACGTTTCAGATTAATATAGAGAGAGCTCTCTATCGATCGTAATCCTCTCTTCCTCTCTCTTTCCCTCCTCCTGCTCACTGCTTGCTCTTCCTTCTTCTCCCGAGCACCCTCTTCTTCCCCTTCTTCCTTTTCCTGTTCATCTTCCTCTTCCTCTTTATCATAATCATCATCTCCGGATTTCTCTCGTGTGTTTCTCTCTCCCCAATATCCATCACAGCTCGTCACTAGATCATTAGACCAGCCCAGCTAGCTTTGTTTTTCTCTTTTTTCTCTTTTTGTTCCAACGTCCAACCCCAAACAAAACCAAGCCTAGCCTAGCCTAGCCCAACGGCTCTGTCCGCTACAACATCTTTCAAAACGGCCCCCCCAAAATCCACCACCACGTTTCTCCCACGCTCCTGCTTCTCGAGCGACGAGATGCCTGCAATGCCTACAACTCGGCGTCGCCTCGGGAGCGGCTCCACTGGCGAACTGCTCAGCAAGGAACAACGCAACCAGGCTCTCCAATCCGCAAAGGCCATTCTTGACGAGGTCGCTGTCGGCTGGGAATACAGCCTCCCTCCCAAGAAGACAAAGCTTCTCGATATCGGTCGACGAGAGGGGAGTCTGGGCGCCTGGCGACCAAGCGGGCTCTCTGCACAGGAGGTCACTGACGAGGACGACGACTCGGACATGGATATGGATATGGACGACGACGACGACGATGATGACGATGACGACGATGACCCCCACCACTACTCCCGTCCTCCTGGTGCTAATGGTGGGGGTGCCACCCTCGGGGGTGTCGGTCGCAGCAGCAGCTACCGTCGTGCGACTACTCCACCGCCTGCCAGTAAGAGACGTAAACCCAAGAAGAAGAACCAGCAGCAGCGCGAGGGCGTCTGGGTTCCCCGCGAAGACGATAGCGACTTTGAGATCGACATGAGGCCCACAGATAAGGAGGATGAGTACATGTGGGAGAGCCCTGACGATGTCCCTACCCCCGACAAAATCAGGGAGCGCCATCGCCAAGCACTAGAAGCAGACATGGAGTGGAACTCTGGGCTAAAGCTCTGGACCCACCGTCGCGATGCGTGGACTGAGGCCACCGAGGATGGTGAAGTACGAGTCTGCGAGAGTCGTTTTAAAAACGTACCCCCCCCCCAATTCATACCCCACTAGCTAAATCCCGGCTAACAAGCAGATAGAACCCGCTCCACGCCCTCATTGGCCCCGCATCCTACGACCAGATCTACACAAAGGTCTGCCTAGGCGGCGCACAGCCCCCCGTTCCCATCAATTTGAGGCATCTCTGTACTGCGCTCGTTGAAGGCTGGAAGCGCGACGATCAGTGGCCACCAAAGCCCAGCAGGCCCGAGCCAAGCTTTACCCGCAAAAAGAATACAGAGGCGGCAGTTACGGCGAATGCGGGTACGATGGGCACGCAGCCGGGAAAAAAGGGCAGGGATGCCGTCAAAAAAATTTTAAATTTTTAGACCGGTGGCTGTCTTTTTTTCCCCTTCTTTTTACGTTGGTTCGTTTCATAAACTATGGGGGGAGATATTTTTGTTTCTTTTCTGTTCTGTGATGGGCTTAGGTTTAGGTTTTAGGTGTTGCTTTCAAACTCTCTCTCTCTTCTCTATACTCTTTTCCTTTCAACTCGTCTTGCGTCTCCTCTCTTCCCCTTCTTTCTTCTGTTCTTATTGCATTCTCTATCGGTTTCTGTTCTTTTGTCGGGGTTGGGAATTAGGGGGAAATAGTTAGCAGTCTATGTGCATCGCATCTAGTGTTGTAGATGTAGATCCGGACCTGTGCGTCTACTCTATCGGTAGGTCATCTTCTGTTGTGAGCTCAAGTTTTTCCTATTGTCTTACACCTGGGTTTGGGAGCACGGTTTTATAACTGATTCCTTTCTTGAACATAAAGCTGGTTTCTGAGAATAAAATGGCTAGAGTAGCTAAGTTATCAACTGTAGAGAAGAAGTGTATGTGGATCTGATCTCTTCGCTGATGGTAGTTACTCTAGAGGATCGGCAGGTGGGTATGTGGGATGCATAGAATGGGGGAAGGGCGAGCGGTTTCTGCTCGGTACTAAACTACATGTAACAACACACGGTAGCAAGGGCCAAGAGCGCTCCTAATTGGCTGCCTTATAATTTCCTAGTACTCTACCCTCTACTCCTCATACTTAGTAGGCCCTTTGCGCAGACAGCGCTGGCTCCAAATTCTACTTGTATGACTGATTAGTTAGATAGGATAGTCGGCACCAATCAGGTTACCGGAATTTGGAGCTGGAGTCTTCTGCGCAAAGGACCTAATAGCGGTAACACTCCAACCCTGGAAGTCATGCCCACCACAGCAACACCCGAGTGATGATGCATGACCAAATCACACCACGTCACTCGGTGTTGCGCCTACTAAGACATGTTTTAAGACATTATTTATGCCGGCTCTTTAAGGTAGAACTGCCGCTTATCTTGGTGGCGCTGCAAGGTTGGGTGGGTATGCGGATTGGGGAGCCGGGTCCTGCTCAAAAGGATCGGTACTGCTTGTAGTGTGATAAGGGGAGTCAACATTCTGGCTGCGATATCGTGCGGGGGTTGGAGTGGTGGAGAGTTGAATTAGGAGCCAGGAGGAGTAGGAGACAGTCCCCCCGGGCATGATTTCTTATAGGAGAAAGTAACTCGCCTTCAGGAATACAGCTGGCTGGGTAGGCGGGCGCGGTGAATACTCCGGTTTAAAAGTTCATGGAGAGGAAAAAACAAGCTGATGGATGTCTTCGGTAGTTAACCTTAGTCCTGGAGTATCTTTTTCTTGCCCTCTACACCTGTATTCACAGAACAAGAACTCCCTAATCAAGCGGTAAATACATAACAGTACGAGATCGAGACCTGTACAATCTGGTAAGTATAAACCCCGACCAACAAAAAATTCCAATCCAGCCCACCACCACCAACCGAGTGACAACCTATGAAAGAACCCATCCAATCACACAGAGTCACTCGACACCTATACTTACACTACTACACCAGCACGACCATAGCCAGCCAGGTCCGCATACATCTATATACATACATACTATTGATGGTACCTACCCGGTCAGCATCTGGTGCGGATAGATCCCTGTGCGGCTACCTACAGTGTGGATGTGATGTGATGGAGGCCTGAGACCATGAATTAGAGTGGGGGTAAGATCTAGGTATAGGTAAAACATGCGAAGTTCTCCAATGTTGATTGTACCCTAGCTGGGGAGGGAGAGCGCAGTGGTCGCCCGTTTTCTATATATAGAAGAGGCCTTTAGCTGTGAGAGATGTAGTCATGATATATTACTCTCGAGGTTTAGTAGGGGTGATAGTTTATGGTTTGTATTTACTTAATAGGAGCGGAGACATCATGTCTGTTTGGTTGCGTAAGCGTGCTTGAATATAGTGTAGATGAATCATGCATATATATGCCATGTTAGACACGCAGGTAGTTTAACTCACTCATCCTAACCTCCCCCTCGCTCTCACGCAAAAACCCTATTCCATACTCTAAGTAATTTTTCACCTAACCAATAGCCCAGCCCAGTCCTGTCCAGTGATGAGAATTTATAGAGATAAAACAGCCAATAATTATTTTCATTTTTCTAGCCACGAAGCCATATCCCCACATCCCATCCCCAGTAACTCCATATCGACCCCACTACCCCACACACCCCACCCCCACCAGTTCCTCACTTCATCGCCTTTCACTTGACACTATCCAATCACACATGCAGCTATCATCTCTACCGCCACAGATCCTCTTCCCGGCCTACCCCGGGAGTCCGCATCCCATCCGTCATCTACCAAAACAAAAAAAAGAAAAAGGAACCACTAGTGAAACATTATGGCATGGGCCGCACAGACCAGCACCATGCACAAACAACGCACTCACATCACTTACGCAGGGACTAGGCAGGACAAGTCAGACAAGCGAACCAATGGTAGCAGGCTCCAGATGGGGAAGTTTACAACGTCATCTGATGATGATGATGATGGTGGGAGCAAACAAACATTCTTTGGAACGGACTATGATAGATAAGACAAACAGGCGGGAAGTTCGTGACATGTACAATACAATATGTTTCGTGTCGTGTCGTTGCAAAATTATAGTTGAGGAAGTAGTGAGATAGGGAATAAGGAATAAACGGCAAATCAAAGCAAAAAACAGCAAGTACAGGAATAGGCCACCCGAAAGAATACACAAACAGCACAAACAAAACAGCTCAATCAGCACATTCAGAAAACAGAACAATACAGAGCGGTACAGAACAGAACAAAGACCACTACTGCATCTGACTATCATCCGACAGATCGTCCTCATGCACAATCCTCAGTGTCTCTTCAATCAGCAACAGATCATGCTCAATCATCTCCGCCCAATTCTGTATATCACCAATCTCCTATACCAAACATTAGCACTTCATCCACTAGTAAAAGAGAGAGAAAGAAATAAACAAACCTTCAACTTCGTCCTCGCCCCATCCGCCAACCCTCCCCACTGCCTGGTAGTCTTCCCCAACGCACTAGTCCTATTCCTCAACGTCTTGCTCTGATTCTCGAGCGCCGACGCATTGGAGTGGATATTCGTGATGCGGTCCCGCAGCTCAATATCCACAGATGCTCCCAGACTATGGAACTCTGCCGTGAGCGTCTGGCGGGCATCCTCTAAGAGACACAAGAAAGGTTAGTGATTGTGCTAGTTTAAAATACGACTAAGACGGGAATGGGGAGCGGACCAGCGCGCTTGAGACGGTCCTTACGGAGGAGGTGGTCTTCTTTGATGAGTCTTGCAGCCATTTGTGATTAGGTATTAAGAGTAGAGTAGTGGTCGTGCAGTAGTGGCAGTAGATAGTCGATCGTGAAGATGGACTTGTGGAGTATGCAGTGGTAGTGCTTAACTTGGATGTGGCACGCTAGGCAATGTAGGCTAGGCAAGTATATCGAAGAGTAGAGAGTAGTAGTGTAGCTAGAGAATGGACTTCGATCTCAGCGGGAAAACCAGTCCTCTATAAATACCCAACTGTGGTCTTCTCTTCTCTCCTTCACTCAAGAGCTGCTTCAGCTTTTTCTTCCCAAACTCCCCTCCTTCACTTCTGCTCTACACACAAGAAAAAAAAAATTACTATTTCCTCCCACACCCACAAACACACAACACGCACCACACTACAACACCCAGCTCTAGATTTTCTCTCTCTTTCGAGCCCAAAAAGCTCAACGATGATTATTATTTGCTGCCGGACCAAACAGAACACGACAACACAGCATAAACACCGACACAGAATGCGGGGTGTGCCCCTCCTCCTTCCTTCCCCGAGCAGTGCACAAACCCGAGGGGGGGTCAAATCAGGCCAGAGAGCTTTTGATATGCAGTAGAGGGGTGGATTTGGGGGGTCGGAGGCGGCGGGGTCGAAGGCAGAGTGCGTTGGCAGAGAGAGAGGCAATTGATCGAGCAGCCGAAGATCGTGAGGTTATGTATGTATGTGGTGATGCTGATGATGAGGCCGGGGGTGCCACGACCAAGGAGATTGACGTCGACCTAGCTAGCTCCTTTCCTGGGGGTGGGTTATCGGAGGTCTGGGCGGTGCTACTAACTATTACTTTACTACTACTAATGCTAAAACAAACTAACCAAGTAACTACTGTAGTTAACGAACCGCGCTCTTGATCAGCTCTGCCATTAAATCACAGCTTCATTAAAAACAAGCAGGTGCGAAAAACAAGAGATTCATGGCCCGTACCTAAGTCTATGAATCAGATTCTAAACACTCGATGAACGCCGGATGGATATGCACCGCTACCTTGTTCTATGCTTTCTCCAGAAAAAAAAATATCTCCAAACAAACCGGCGCTCCCGCAGGTTCCCACGTCACGTATGCAGCAAGGTAAAGGAAGGGTAAAAAATTAAAAGGCAAAGACTACTACTCTAGAAAGTGCAGAAGGTGGGGGAACAAAGTAGATGCAGGCAGACGAAGGAAAGAAAAAAAAACGGTCTTCCCGGACCACAAAGGAACGAATAAACAAGCAGTAGCAAGGCAAGCAGCCGAGTGCACGCTATGCAAGCCAGCGCCGGTCGGTAGTGAACGTTTTCGTGGTCGTCTCTGATTCGAGAGAGCGTGGGGTTTGGGGAAGGGGAAAGGGAAAAAAGAGACCAGAAAAGAAGAAGGATGCAAGATGCGGTGTACATACAGCTAGCACGCGGTAGGTAATCGTCACTGGAACGAACCCCAGCGGCAGTTTTGCGAATGAACGCATGCCCCAGTGTCTCGGGACCAATATGTGGCTCGTGCAATTGTGGCGGTGTCTCATATTTTTAGTCCCATGAACCTTGACCCCATCACCGGCTCCCTTCATCGAACAAATCCCAGGTTACATATATCTGAGACCTAGGTGATGAGCTGCCTCCCGTCTTCATTACCGGGTTTCTGGGAAGCGTCGAGATCCCAGGTAACAGGTCCATTCCCGTGGTTGCGGTTCGTTGATTGTGGCGGACGGATTATTGTTTTTCCGCTCCGGTACGTTTCAACACGCGCCCAATAGGAAACTGATTCAAGGATGGGAATGGGGACCTGGGTATCTGTGGCTGCAGAAAACAAGGCAAATAACCTATTGTATTGAGCGATAGCCATACAAGGAAAGAAGGAGCAGAGCCTTTTCATAAGAAAGACTATCAAGAACACCTATCATGTGAACAACATGAGAGTTGCCTGGTACTGGCCGAAAGACAAGCAGAAAACAGTACATACTGTGCAGTGGTCTTGATGGATGGATTGGGCTGTTGAAGTTTGGTCCACATATTTCCTTCCCGGCCCAGAGGCAGGGAGAGCACCTACATGGGCCATGACCCGAGGGCCGAGGTAGGTATTCCAAGTTCCAACCTTCCGTCCTCTCAAAACCGGGACCGTTGGTAGGAGATGCTCAAGTAATGCTAGCTCCAAACGAATCCTGCCAAGGCACAAGAACCACGTTTCAATCATTGACACAAAGCCCAACTAATTACAGCACGAGAACCTCCAATATACAGCGCCCACATCAAAATACAATAGGATAAAACAAAGACTATTTGACGGGGTGATAAAGGATAAAAAATGGTTCTGCCGTCATGCTGCATCAAGCCGGAACCTGTGGCTACTAGTGCTTATGGATTGACTGATCTTCACACTGCGTACTATCGTGTGTCATGAATGTCAGCTACGTATACCACAACTATGGACTTATGGCGAGGAATAGGTAGCGTCAACCTGTCCTCAATCATGTCATATAAGGCTAGAAACTCCCTTAGTCCTATAAACAATTATCGCCTCTTCCCTCACCCAATAGTTTTGTCTTTCTATAGCCCTAGAAGATAGGATAGGATCATTATGGCCAATTACGACCCTAATAAGCACCCATCTCAGATGGGCTGTATTCGATGAAGTGAATTGGTAAAGAACACGATACACGAAACCCTCTATTCGTGTATGGATGTAGTTATTTAATGTCTCCCCAATGCAACGTAATGCTATCTATGCAAAGCCTACCTACCTACCTCCCTTCGTAGTACTGCCCTATCCCACTCTTCCCTCCGCTACACTCCCACCCCAAGTAAAAACGATCACAAACCCATAAATCCCAAATAAACAGCACGAAAAGAGCCAATACCGAATATACACCATCAATCCCTCAAAACAAAAGTTAAGTCCCAAAGCCCTTAATGATTCCTATATAAAAGAACAGCCCAATAACTAAAATTACGCCCTCTCGGCCATGACGGCCTCCAGCTCTTCAATCCTCCTCTCAATCTCCGGCACGGCGCGGAGCTGCAGCTCAATCTCTTCCTTCTCACTATACACACATCCACATCAGCACCACTTCCAACTCATCACTAAATAAGGGAAGGAACAAACTTACTCCTCTAACTTTAACCTCTTCTCCGCATCTAGCTTCGTAAACACATACCCGCCCGCCCCGTCAAACTGCAAAATATTCGTATGATATTTCCACAGACTCCTCCTATGACTCACTGTAATTAACGTAATCCCTAGCTGCTTCGCCGTCTCATACATGATCCTCTCCGTGTCGAGGTCCTGGCTACTCGTACACTCATCCAAGATCGCATACCGTGGCGCATGATAAAACAGCCTCGCCATGGCAACCCGCTGCTGAATCCCGCCACTCCATACCTCGCGCCATTCCTTCTCCGCGCCCCACCCCCCTTCCTTCTCAACCAGGCTCTCAATCTCCACAATTTCCAGGATTGCAAACAGCTCCTCGTCGCTCACGCCGCGGCGGAGTTGCTCTGCGTGACTGTCTGGGTAGATGATCTGCTGCCGCAGCGTCCCACGGGACAGGTACGGCCGCTGCGGGATGTAGAAGATGTCCTCGCTTGGTGGCTTCGTGACCACGCCGCCATACACGGGCCATAGGCCGCCCATGATGCGGAAGAGGGAGGACTTCCCGCACCCGTTGGGCCCGACAATTAGGAGGTGTTCGTTGGGGTGGACTGTGAATGTAAGGGACTTTATGAGCACGTCACCGTTGGGCGAGACGATGGGGACGTTTGTGAACTCAATAGAGGAGCCCTGGGTGACCTCTCCGCGGCCACGAAGGACCTCGGCATTTTCGGCGGTGGAGGCGGAGCTGACGAGGTTCTTCTCGAAGTGGCCGGCATGAATATCGGACATGACGTTGAGCAGGGTGGAGACACGGGAGGTGTAGCCTGCCAGCTCGGTGATCTCCTTATAGGAGAACATGACACGGCCAAAGGCATCGGAGGAGCTGAGGAGGAGGCGGCGATTCGTCACGAAGCCTGTGGGTGTTAGTATTGTATGCCTGTGGTGGTATCGGGAGTCTTGAGGTGCAGACAGACAGACAGGGCCAGCCCCAATTCTCAGTAGCCCGAGTGGGGCAGCACCACTCAGGGTACTGAAAACTGGAGATGGCACTGTCTGCGCGGAGACCCCAACTCCGGGGGAAATGAAGGTGCAGGAAGCATACTCTCCGTCCGATCACCCAGCGACGTGCCCGCCCCGGGGATCTTAAAAAACACGGGCACCGAGCACAGACACAGCCCGAGGGCGCCCCAGAAGTACTTTATCACAAAGTCCTCCATCATGCCATGGTACAGGCGTCTCCTAAGGATATGGTTGACATGCTTGATGAGTGTGAAGTATCCCTTATCCAGCGTTGTCTTCTCGCTCTCATGGCCCGCATACAGCGCGACCTCCTCCGCGTTTTCAATCAGCCTGCTATGGCTAAACCGAAACTCTCCCTCCAAGCGTGCCTCATCTGCCACAAACCTGCCAAATGGCGGTGTCAGCACGCGCATCACATTCGCCGAGACCTGGACCAGCAGCGCCATCGCAAAGAGTCCTTCGCCACCGACGTTGCGCGACAGCTGGTAGTTGTAGATGACCATGTCCAGCACGGGCTTTGCCAAGTTGGAGTAGAGCTCGGCGAGCGAGTTTGAGAACTTTGCGACATCGACAGTGATGAGCTGGTCGGCGTTCTTGATACGGTCGTCGAGGTTGCCGAGCGTGTAGAAGGTCATGTCCGAGAGATACTTCTCGTGGATGTGCGTCGTTAGACGCTTCCGGTATTGCAGCGCCAGCTTACTCTGGTGGTATGATAGCTATCCCCCGTAACTCTGTCAGTACGCTGCACACACCCGCACCCCCGGCCGGACAGAGAAACATACCATAGAGTTCGTAAACGTCGCCGGCACCGCCACCACCATCCACCACAAAATCCCCATCAAAAAGTCCTTCCCCTTCCCCCTCACTAGCGCACTCACCAACCTACCATCCAGCTCCGCCACATACAAACTCACCAGCGTCCTGACTACTAAAAACACCGTATGGCTTACTAACAATCTCATCTCCTTACTCCTCACACCGGGAATCACAATCTTCAGCAGCCTAAAGAGATTCTGAAAGAACTCTTTATTGAGCTCTACCTTCTTGCGCTTGCCCCCGGCGGCATCGGGTGGGGGTGGAGGGACGGCGGCCTTCTGCTCGCTGATGGCGGCGCGGATACGGTTGATGAGCGCGATGAAGAGTGTGAGGTAGACGGCGCGTGAGATGTTGGTGCGGTGCTTGGCGTATACAGAGGTTGCGTACGAAAGCAGCTTGCCGAGGGAGCGGTCAGAGGGGAGGGGCGGGAGAAGCTTGGATTGGGCGGCCATGGTGGTGCGCGCCGGTGGTGTTGTGGGGTGCGTGGGTGTGTGTGTATAGCTAACCAGGTGTCTGTTGAAGAGCTGTTAGAGGCGAGTAATAGTGAGGCAATGAGCAGTGAGTCGTGAATGAGTGATGTCTGTGGGGTATCAAGGGTGAAGATGTTGAAGCCGTGATGGTTGTGCTGCTGTGGAGTAATATATCTCTATCACAGGAAAATCCGGGGTAAGAGACGACACGCCTGCATGTGACCCGCCAAGCCAACAGCTACCGAGGGCAAACTAAAACGAGCACGCTAGCAAGCGAGCCAAGCCAGTTGTGTGGTCATGGATTCTCACTCGCGCCGCTTTCCGCTAGTGGCTGTCGGGACAGTGGAGGGACCTCACTCAGCCTTTGTATGAGAAATATCTGTAGCAAGCATTCCCCGAGTTCCAATAGTAGTTGAGGCATATGATCAAAGCCATTCCTCTGGACATAAGGTTGGGTATTAGCAAACGAACCACATCCCATGACAAAACAGACCCCCCCCCCCCCCCCGCGCAGACAAGCTTATTAGCAGCAAGATCTTTTTTTTACTATCGTTCAGATCTCTCTATCTGTTAAATACAGAATAGATGCAGACACCGTCCGTCTAGGCTAGGGCCTAACTGATGACAAAGACAATCGTGTAAAAGGAAAAAGAAACCCATGGCACCACATGTAAACTAGTTCCCCATGAACCCATGAAGACCGAGAAAACCCCCTCTCAGTCCCCATACAAACTAAGAAAGAAAAAAATGTAAGAAGAAAGAAAAGAAAAAAAAGAGAGCCATGTAAATGTAAGCCGGCAGAAATGATATCTCGAAACTAAAGATCAAAAGCCAAGCGAGTTCTTAAGAAGAAAAAGAAAGAAAATGAAAATGAAGAGGAAAAAAATATTGAAAAAAAGTGCTACAAGTAGTTTGAGTTTTGCGATAGACGCCCCCCCAACCCATCCGAGTAAACGCCCAAGTGATTTCGTTACCAGTCCCCCCGCTTTCAATCCGACAAACACACTCATAACCACATATGGAAGAATAAGGAGCCATGATCTTACATCTGCTTCAGAAGGAAAACCAGAGTACCAAAACCACACCTTTTTGCCGTAAAAAAGTTGAAGTAAAAATGAAAAAAATGAAAGGGGAAAAAAAAAAAAAAAAAGAGATAAGAGATGAGTAGAGTACATGCCACATCGAAATTTTTCTAGTCCGTTCGTCCTTCCTTTTTATATTTCCTTCAAAAAGGGTTGTTGGCTCCTGCTCGCGGAAAGCTAGGCAGGAGTGGGGGCTGTGTGGTGAGGTGTCACAACTGATTCAACTTCATCCGGGTGAACTACTCCATTGACTTGAGCGCCGGTGGGAGCTGGGGACATGGCTTTTTCCTCGTCGACCAAGCCTTCCTCGCCACCCATGTTGGCGGAGGTGTACTTGGCACGGAATGTCGAAACGGCTGGGATATTCGCCTTGAATCTAAACTCGCAACCTTGTAAGTATATGGTCTTTGGATAGAGATATTTAAAGTACGGCTTGGCGCTATTACCTCTCTTCCTGTGTGCCGTAGGCCCTTGGAGTAAGCTTGATAACTGTGTGTAGAGGAATTTCCATCCAGGGAGACTGATCCTGTGGAATATTCATAAAGTATGCGTAGATACAACGCAGGATAGCCTGGTGAGTAACGACCATGATGTTTTCCCCACGCTCCATTTCCATGATAATGGGCTCAAGACGGATAACGACATCGCGGTAAGATTCGCCGCCCTGGTAACGATAGTTGTACCTAGAAATATCGCGTTAGCACGAAATCATTAGAGTTTAGAACTTCAGGAGCCTTACTTGTCGTCATCACGGGCACGGAAATCCTCCGGGTATTTGCTCTCGATCTCTTCGTATGTGAGGCCATCACAGACACCAGCGTCAAGCTCATCCAGAGCTTTCCACTGCTTCTTGGGATATGAGAGATGCCTAGCAGTCTGAATAGTCCTCCTCATCGTAGAGGTCCATAAAGTCACATTCTTGTCTCCGATGGAATGCTTAACCAGTTCTGGGAGCGCATCGGCATAAGCCAATCCACGGGGAGAAAGACTAGCATCACCTCCGATTTTCCCCTGCACATTGAATTCGGATTCACCATGCTACAAAACAGGTTAGCGTCGGAGTATAGAAGACGAGTAATAGTAGGCGCTTGCTTACCCTGGACAACCAGATGCTTCTCGGGGTAATGTGAAGGTTCATGGTGAAGTAAATAATCCTCGTTTGGAGGTAATTAGATACTTGGTTGATGATCACCTGAGATCCAACGTTGATGAGTTTCACATAGGTGGAGTCGGGCTCATCGACTGTCTCGTAAACCTTCTCGTAGTTCCTGATGCGCTCCCTGAAATCCCTAGCAGCCAATTCAGGATCTTGACCGACGTAGTCTGGCGATGTTGTCTTGACTTCAAGAATGTTGCTCATGATCAAGTCCTCATCATCGCACTTGCTCTCAACGAAGAGAACATCATATCCCTTAGCCACACAGCGCTCCCTGATCCACTCCCTCCTAGCTTTGGTAGAATTGGTAGCATCAAGAATACCAACGTGACCGTTCTCATGCTCAAACCAACGGAGCATGTCAGTAACCGCAGCTTCAGCAGCTGCACGGCGGAGCCGCTCGCCCTCGGGATTGCTGGTATCGAAGAATTCGGCCGTAGGTCTTGGGGTATCTGCACGACGGTAGGATCCAACATTGAAGGACTTGGCATTCACTGAAAGCCACTTGAGGTAGCGAACAACTGTGAAGGTAATATTAGCAAACCAACGCCAAAGCTAATTTCGAAGCTTAATTGGCAATTAATCTTTCTAAAAAAAAAAAACTTTTTTGCTTGATCTCCAAACCAGCGGGATCCAGCAAACAAATGCACAATAACAGAAGAAATTCAAAAGAAGTAGGGGAGTAGCCAGAAAAAGGTCCAACTTACTCTTTTGTGCAATCAAGCTCTTTCCCCTAGCCGGAAGCCCCACCATTACTACACAAATGTGTGAATCTTCCACCTGCAAATCATTGTCGAGAAAGTTAGTGGCCATCATGCATTCCACTTGTTGAATATCCTCTCCATCTTCTTCCTGGGCATCTCCCAGGTAATTCATGTGAATGCAAACAACACGCTCCGACATCTTGAGGCTTAAAGAAATAGTTGAACAGATGAAGAGAAATAAAAGAGAGATTTAAAGCTCCAGACAAATTGAAGTCTGGAAGGGTTGGGGAGGTAGTGTTAAGAAAAGTAGCTCGAAGGGTTGCTGGTTTTGCGTAGACAGATCTTCCCGTTGTCTTAGTTGGATTACCAGAAGAGCTATGGAAGGGCCGGATAAAGGGGAGTGGGGTGGTGGGTGAGGCAGGTAGGGATTGGTTTGGCGCGACTGACGGGGGGGTATCGCTCGAGTTGTGGGGTGACCAGTAGTAACGACCCAAACTGACTTTGTAGAAAGAGTGGGTACCAAAGGCTCGCCTTTAGAAAACTAACCCTGGTTTGGTTTATTGTGGAGAAGAGCGAGTTTGGTTGGGATGATAGGTGCAGCAGCTGGTCAGACGGTCATTTGAAGGCCGCGGTGGGAGAAAGTATCGTGAGCTCTTCATTCTATCTTAAAGACGGTGCCGCGTGGGCTGTCGACGCAGGGACGACTGATCACCACGCACTGATAATTGACTTCCCGTGTGACTGTCAAGCTCTTTCGAATCAAGGAGTGTTCAGGAACGGGGATGGCGGCATAAAGGTACACAGTTGGTAAAATCGGTGACCCTGCCAGTCCATTTCTTTTTGTGGATTTTTTTACTGAGCCTTTTTCTTCTCTTCTTTTGAGACAATGAAGAAATTTCCCTTTGCTCGCGTGGTCCAAAGTCCGGGGGGTAGATGCATTCGGAGGGGCACGGGGGGTGAGCAAGGCATGAGCTGTTTGCCGAAATCGCCGAATCTCGGGAAGCTTGGACCGCAAATCTCAAAGCATCCTGGCTGGACAGAGCTGCGGGGATACAAAAGAAAGACACATACAGCGGAGAAATGAGGAACCAGCAATATGCATCACATGAGCAGGATTTGAAGGCTCATAACCTTGTAGGAACATGAAAAAGAAACAAGTAAAAACAAGCGTCTTCGGAGAAAGGAAAAGCAAGAGCTTACATTGGACATACTGTAAACGGAGCGAGGGAAAGTATGCATTGTGGCAAATCTCCGTTATTGCTTGTGGTTGAGTCTGATTTTGGGGGCTCTTTAATGGATGAGAGGTTTGAGCGGGGGTGGGGACGTGTTCTTGAGTTGAATTGACAAGACCTCGCAGTCAGCGGTTTTAGATAATAGCGGCGAGTGGGACAGAGTAATTGGACGACACTGGAGGGCTGTGGGGAAATAGCCAGAAAGATATGAAAACTGGACGGGAAATATCCGACGAAAGACTGAAGAGCAGAGAATGATGGAGATGAAAGGGAGAAAGAGATTGATTGATGGATGATAAACAAGCCGTGGGGGGTAGGAGGGAGAGATGAAGATGGAAGGGCCGACGTCAACGGACAGCTAAAGGACTATTTCCCATGCCGTCCCGCTCTACGGTTCTAGGTCCCGTATCTTTCTTTTTCACTTTTGGGGTGTTTGGGAACCTGTTGAGCCTCTTACGCAAACGGGCCAAATGTATCAAACGCGTGCTTCCATTCTGGAACCCAACAGGCTGTTGCCCCTCCATTGTTCACGTGATACCACTGATAACGATAGAGCTCTAAATATGTATGTCAAGCTTTGTTCAGGAGTGCGGTGCCTCGCATCAAGATCCTGCCTATGTGCAGTATGCGCGCAAGATAAGCCGCCTTAAGGCTGATAGGCCCAGTGTCGAAACCGGGTGCATGAGTGCAAGTCCGACGAAGGACAGGTATGTAAACGACGATAATTGGAACAACAAACGGAACGACGCAACGAATCAAACAAAACCTTAATCATATAATGTAGCAGGTGAGAATGTTGATAAAGACCAAATTTCAATATTATTGATACGGCGGTGTTTAGTGTCCCAACTATTATCGGCCAACGATAGGGTGAGCTTCGTTTGAGAGAAGGAGCTCTGAACCAGTCAGTAATTCTTCAACAGAATCAAACCAAAGGTACCTGTCGATATATATCTGTGTCAACAAGGCCTTTGAGTGTCTCATGAAATCCCGTCCCATGACCCCAAAAAGCAAATACAATTTAAGGTCTCACCGAGTCAGCTAGTTGGTTTATCAAGAGCGCGGAATACAAAGATTTGGAAAGGAGATCTGATGTAACACACCCCTGACCCCTTCTTCCGCTTATGACAATCTGCACATACGCTATATTAACAGACTGTTCGCCCTCACTCAAGGGGATTTATATCCAATTTTTCGGTTTCTACGCCCTGGTAGGGTTGCGGCATTAGGCAAAACACAGACGAGTGATTTTCTATGAAGCACAAATTTATATCTGTGTAAAGTTGAGTAATCACGACATATATGCACATTAGTGCTCTGTCGCTATGTTAACCCTAAAAGACGTCACAATTTAGGGTGGGGGTACGAAATTAATGGGTTTTGAATTAGACTAATAAGTTAGTTGTAATCCCAATCAGGAAGAAAAAAATTCAATCCATAGAAGGTATCTTGATATTTTGAGGGATTATGTGCCACAGACTTTTACGCAATACAGCTATCAAGCATGTAATATCTTATTTCTTTTGATTCTTTTGATATGTATGACATATGCCGATAAATAAAGTTGTAGGTTTGTTACCAGCGAGCTCACAACCTGGAGTACCCCAGCTGGCCAGCTCTGCAAACCTTAAGTCGAAAAAGTCCAGGGTTAATGGCTACACCAACTGATGATAGATAACCTCAATGAGGAAAGGGAGTACGAGTCCTAGCTATCAAAGACTCTTATTCTATGACCACCCCAGAATCATTATTGTTATTCTACTTAATATTTACAAAAGAGATCCCACAAGTACTCTACACAAGAGCCACACCCTTTCTCCTTCGCTTTACACGAAAAGCCATCCTATAATGGCTGCTATTACCACCACGGTATCTACACTCTTTATTCCTATTGCTCCATTTCCTGAAATATAAGTTTCTATCGGTTCAAAATTCTCGAAGGTCCGTGTTTCCTCGTTCCTCACTCCAACCGTACTCCATATAGCAGTCTCGGCAGGTAATGACACCGTCACAGGTAGCGGGATTAGCGGGTAGGACATCTTGAGCGTAGTTGTTGGTACCGGTGCTGATATAGAACTTGACACCACAGCTGTAATAGTAGGTGTAGGTGCGAGCGATAGCTCCTTTAAAGCCCCACTGGCATGATTCGGTTTAGAAACTACAGGAGCCCCGGAGTCGTTGGTGGGGCATGCAGTGCTCTCTTCACCTATCGAAACGGGACCGAACCAGCCACGAGAAACTGTGGAAAACATACTTCTGGCAGCATTGTCGTGCTGAAGCTTGAACCAGTTTATTGGTTGCGCTTCCTCGTTTTGGCCTTCGAACGGCGAGGAGATACAAGCATGAATACTCCAGGTTACAGTAGTATATGAATCGCTGTCACACACAGGGAGAAGAGAAAGATATTGGTTATATGAGAGCACTTTGAACTCTCCACCCCCCGAAGAAAGCACGAATGCCCCCGAAGATAGCTGCCATTGAAGCAGCGTAGGAGTTGAGGGCAAAAGGGTTTCGGTAATATTGAGAGATTCTGATTTGAAGTGCAGGGTTCTAGAGAGAAAGGCAGGAGCAAAGATTATGGATGCTTGAAGGAGAGATTGCCCTGAAGGTAAACGTATTAGAGGGGCCACACGAGTATGCAGGGAAGGAAATATAATATCACTGGGCGTGGGGACTTGCAGTTATCCGAATAGAAATCTCCCAAGATCGACTCCAGTGATTTTGGAGAAGAAGAGACTGTGAATGTTGTTACACTTGTCTGGAGAAATGAGCCCGGAGGACAGGAAATATCTTGTGCCGATATGCACGAAAAGATTGCGAGAAGCAACAAGAAGGCAATCAATGTGGAAGTCATTTCGGAACGGTGGGTTATGAATGATCATCTTTGACCGAGCAAAGAACACAAGAGCTTATTTATCTATTCACTTATTCAACTTGAATGGAAAATGGGCCTTCTACATTTGGGAAAGAAAAAGTACTGTGAAACTGACACGAGGAAAAGGTATCTAGCGAAACATGCAGGTACCATCTGCCAGCGGATGCTACTGAGTACTCCTTACGATCAAGAACCCTCGGCCAATATCTTTATTGCACTCCTAACTCCTAGATAGAGTACTGGATAGCATTCGACAGGCCAACGTGGTACTACAGATGTGGTAGGTAAAGGGTAAGTGTCTGCAGACGTCAGATTGGCGCACAAGCCACTTAAATGGTCCCTGCAGATGACTAGCAAAACATGTCCCCCTGATGCTGCGTCAGGATGTCCCAGATGAAACAAGTGAATAATCTTATCAGATCAATTTAATCGACGCCTGATGTTTAGCAGTGCGTTAGTGTTAGTATTAATTACATAAATTACCATACAAGTTTAGCCAAGACTAAAAATAACCCAATCAGTAATCACAAATGTAGTTAGCCCTGCCAAGCCTTTCTTTCAGGGTCCAAGGCAATAGCCTATCCCCTCGTTCCCCTCCTGTCCCGCTTTTCGCAGCTTTTTTTTTTCCTTTCACTTTTGTTTCTTCCTTCGGGGCGTGGCGAAAAGTCATGAAACTCCTCCTTATCCGCCACGGCGAAACTGTCGATAATGTAGCTCATAAATAGTAAGTCTTCTACCCTTACGACTCTTGTGAAAGACCCGGAAAACGTTACTGACAAATCCTTTGGAGCAGCGCAGGCGTAACCGATTCTCATCTAACAAACCACGGTGTCCTCCAGGCTCTCCGTCTAGGGGAACACTTGACAACCCCCAAATCCGCTGGGGGAGCAGGGCTCATCTTCACACACATATTCTCGTCGGATTTACAACGAGCGCGCAAAACTGGACAGGCCATACTAGATGCTCAGCTCGTGCGAACCAACGGAGTTAATGTCCCTTCTCCCTCAGCGGCTACTATAACGCAATTGTTTGAATTGCGGGAAGTGGATTTTGGGAGCAGGGAAGGGACATCTTACAGGTCTTCACATCGTCCTACACCCCAAGTAATTCGGGGCCCAGATTATCAAAGCCGAGAGAGTAATGAATCCATGGCGGCCCGGGCAGACCGTTTTATCGACGATTACCTAGTTCCCGCTGTGATGGAGGTGTACTTCAATAACAGCGCTGTGAGCACAAAGAGCCATGCAATCGCAGTGGCATCACATGGGATATTCCTTGGAATTCTATGGATGCGTATAGTTACACGCTTCCACAGATCTAATGTCTCGGCTTCAGCTGAATGTTCTGGGAGAAAACCGCACTGGAGCAACACCGGATACATACTCCTTGACATTCTTCCCGGTGATATGGAAGAAGGGTTGGGGGGTTGTATGTGCCTAGTCGAAGGCATGAATGTCAAGACACATTTGCAGGGCCTTGAGAGGACCGGCGGAGGTGTGGGGAGTGCAAAAGCCGATGATAGACAGAGGCAAATCAGTGATTTTTTCGTTCCGCAGTAGCTGGGGTTGGGCTACATAGCCAAAAATGGTATGTTTGATCTTTTTCCCTACTTGCTTTTTTCCTGGGGAAGAAATTTCATATGATGAAGAACAATATTCACACAGACCTGATCTGAATTTTTGTGTTGAGAAACTTTATTGTTACCAACTGCTGTCTGACTTTGAATCTCCTTCCCCAGCTTTATTCACATCGTCGCTTGAAGTTAAATACATGTGCAAATTGCTAACCCACTTAAAGCTTTTTTCTTAGCGGACGTTTCCAGTTTTATACCTTATCGACTATATTCATTTTTCTCTTACTCTCCGGATCACCAAGCTCTGTTTTCCTTAATTTGGGACAAGAAACTGCCGCAGGCGGCACATCAATAGATTTCATCTTTTACTCAAATCAGAATAAATCTTTTTAACAAAATCATGGCTCCATACTAACTATTAGAAAAAGATCATCAATAATGTAGGACAACCAGGCTTCCAATCTGAGGTAACATAATTCTATTCCTTAATATATACTCCCTCCTTCTCCATCCCTTTTCCCGCAAAGGGGTAGTCTCAAAATGATGAAAAACAATATTCACACACAGACCTGTTCTGAATTATTTGTGTTGAGAAACTTTATTGTTACCAACTGCTGTCTGATCTCTTTGAGACCCCCCCCCCCCCCTTTTATGCCACTATTTCCGTTTCAGATCCTTGCGGAGAAAGTTGCTTACCTTTACACCAGTATTCTAGGACATTTATCCAATAGAAATACCATACTACGCCTTGAGTTGCGTATGGTCATGTGTCTATACCTCTCCGGGAATAGTTACACTCATTCCCGGAGTCTCTCTTCAGGCAGCGGGCAACACATCAGCTGCCCTAGAGCTTACAACCATAGTTGCCTAGAAATAATAATCCAAAATATTCTTCCCCATGATTCGTACATGAAAGCTGCGTAACCACAAAAACGTGACCGTCCCAAACTCCCCCCATTCCCCGCACATATCATACACAAGGCCACCCCACCCCGCGCCACCGTCCCTGGTAATATAAGCGAAGTTGTACAGTGAATAATAGAATAAACAAAAAGGGAAAAAAGGAAAGAAAAAAGGCCCCCACAAACCAACACGGGCGGTTGGACCGTGTCGGATCATCCGTGTCGTGTGGAAACCTGGATATGCATTTGCGCTTATTCCCGGATACGGGTGCGAGTGCTGTCGTATGATCTCAACCGGCGCCTTGGCAGGGTACTGTTGGTAGTGTTTTTCTTATTTATATCCCTCACGTGGAGTGATCGATCAGCATAGAGGTCCGATTTTGCCTAAGAACATGTATTTTTCTAGAATGCGGGTATGCAGTAGTTAATTAATGGTAATGGCCAACTCTCAAGAGATGTCTGCTCTTGTCTTATCACTCCACTTAAGCTTCCGGGAATCCCGCACGCTGTATGTCTAGAAGCGCTTTCTTTATTGATTCCGCTGTCAGTTTGATAGAGTTTTCCGCTATTTGAAGAATTGCCTAGAAGATATGAATTGGAAATTCCATTCCATTCCCACTGTTGGTTAGATGCCCATGGTTTTGAGCTTTTGCGCATCGATGTTCGCTATGACAAAGATTAATTTTTTTTTTTTTGATAAATACTTTGATGCAAGGGGACGCGCAAAGGCAGAGCATTTACCCCGTGACAGTGGGTGTCAAACTGGTACAACAATAACCCAACCCAACCCAAATTGTCCCAGTCTAGCTAGTCCTGTCATATCCATAATGACAGACCTTGGTGTATATGTATACAATTTTTTTTTCTCTCCCCAAAAAGATAAAAAAGAAAAACCGAAAAAAAAAACCCAAAAAAGGAACGAAAAAACCACCAAAAGGAAAACCAATTTTATGTAACTACTCGTAGCTTTATGACGTTTCCGAACACGACTGCTATTGCATACCATACAAAAAAGCGCCAAATCCACCTTTTTGTATGTCATGCAATATTGGTCGTGTTCGGAAACGCTATGAAGCTACGAGTAGATCAGCTAGGGGCATGGCTGAAGAGGAAGGAGACACTTTCACCGTTGTGTGTTCTCCTGCAAGCCTCCGCGAGCTATAATTGGAAAGTTTGTTAGGTTTCTGTATTGAAGGACAAGAAGGGAGAGATCTGGTTCTACTACTCACCGTTGGCGCAATATCGATTGTCTCAAGCTTCGGACACCTCTTTTTCTTCTCCGCATGTGGCACTGTGTTGGTGACCACCACTTTTGTCAATTCGCTCTTGTTGATGGCCTCGATGGCATTGCCAGAGAGGATCCCGTGGGTAACAATTGCTACCACCTCTTTGGCGCCATTAGCCTTTAGTGTCTGTGCGGCCTTAACGAGAGTTCCACAGGTGTCTGCCATGTCGTCTACTAAGATCGCGATGCGGTCTGAGACGTCGCCGACAAGAACCATCCTGCTGACTTCATTGGGCCGCGATCGTTCCTTGTGGATGAGAGCGAAGGGGAGATCTAGACGATCGGCGATAGCAGTGGCACTGTAACATGAATGTTAGTTGAGCGGGAGAGGAGTGTTGGCTGGGGTTTGAACCGTTTGGCACCACCGGCGTCAGGCGAGACGATAACTGCGCTCTTGTAGTTGAAGTTCTCGTAAATGTATCTGAGCATTGAAGGTTCGGCGTATAGGCTGTTTTGATAGGTTCCTCATTGTCAGCGACCATCCACCACAAAAACATAGCCATTCACAGTTCATGCCGGGAATCCGGCAGATGCCCATTAATCTTCAACACCCCACCAGATTCCCATACAACACCAAGCTTTCACTCCCGCCATGCCGTTATCTTATCTGACAGCTCGCTGCTGCTGCCCCACCACCGCCAGCTTGCCCCCCAAATATTTCTAGAACACAAAAAAGAAGGGCAGTCAAAGAGGAGGCTCACTTATCAACCGGCACATTAAAAAAGCCCTGGATCTGACTAGCGTGCAAATCCATCGTGATGACATGATTGCACCCCGCCGTCTGCAGCATGTTCGCAATCAGCTTTGCCGAAATCGGCGCTCTTGATTTATCCTTCTTGTCCTGCCGCGCATACGGGAAATTCGGGATGACGGCCGTGATGCGTCGGGCGCTCGCCGTCTTGCACGCGTTGATCATGATGAGCAGTTCCATCAACCCGTCGTTGATGTCCCCCGGCGCCGTGGACTGCAGAATGAACACATCCTCGTCGCGGACCGACTCGCCGATTGTCACGGAGGTCTCTTGGTTGGAGTACTGGAGGACGAGGATCTTTGTGAGTTCTATCCCGAGCCTGAGGCCAGAAAAAGGTAGAAGAATCAGTGAGTGTCACTCAAAGAAATTGTTTGGTTACCAGCTCACAGCAGATGCTGCTGCTTGGCTGGCTGGTAGTTCGTCCAATCTCGTGGTTGTTTTTTTCTCCCCACCCCACCACCACCGCCGATGGAGGAACTTTTTTCCACGGTGCGCTCACACAGCAGTAGGATTATTGGACATACCTGTCTGCGACCTTCTTTGCGAGCTCAGGGTGGCTGTTGCCAGACAGGAGCTTTATCGAATTGACCGACATTTCGTTTCCTCACACCACAAGGTTTTGTTTCAAGATTGAGAACCCGGTTGGCCACCACAGACGTCAAGTGGAAGGGCGATAGGGGAGAGAAACTGTCGACGGGGGGAGGGGGGGTGGAGGAGAGAAGGGCGAACGTGCTATAAAGTCGTCCTATCGAGTGATATTCGAGCCTCTGTTGCTAGCCATTAACTTCTTGAAGTCTGGTCCTAGGCGTTGAAGGCAAAAAAAAAAAAAAAAGAGAAGGGGAAAAAAAATTAATCAAGGGACGACAAGACAAGGTAGATAACTTAGGGCGACATAAGCATACCAGGAGGTATCAGAAAATAAGACCCGCACCGGATGGCCCTGCTCATAGTGATCTACAACAAATCTCACCCGCTTGTTAGAATCCTGTATGAACGGTATATACTGGTAGCCTTAAGACCGTAACTTTTGTGTCATTTTAGGTCAATGGTATGCAATTTCTCTAAGTAGTATTCTGCTCTAGAGTATCAACTTGCTTAACCTGCGCAAGTAGCTCATACTACTGGTGACATTCTTCCTGTACTCCGGAACCCCCTGCCTTTCTCTACAAGACCTCGGGATGAGGCCCAATTGCTCCATACCCATCAATTTTCGGCGATGAGCGAAAATGGATCGGAGTGGGACGTGTATGTAGCACCTCCTTGTGGTTGTGCTTGATGTTTTGTGTGCCTGTACCCCAGGAACGGCCATGGATCACCCTGTACTACTCTACATACAGCTGTAGGAATCCAAAATTCCTTTCTTTCCCCTAAATACGTACATGTATGTATCTGTCTGTCTGTTATATGCTCTTTCAAGTTCCCTCTTCAACAGCTTTCTTGATCTTCCCCGTACCTATGGCAGTCAGTGTCTTTGGGTTCTAGGGAACCAGACCGTCTTGCACCAAGACTGGACGAAAATAGAACCCCTGACATTTTCCGTGCGTTGCGTCATTCAATCTACGCAATATCTCGCGTGAATCCATCCCCAAGAAGGCTGTAGAGTATCATATATCGTTTATATTTTATATTGCCTGCATGTGCCCAGGAGGCGTCTTCTCCTACCTACATACGTGTTTTGAGGCAGTCATGTGGCTTCGCGGATTGGAAAGCCACTGTAGGCACTACTCTCCATAGGGCACTAGCTCTTAGAGTGCTTTACAGCTGCGCTGGTAATGTACCTGCTCTACACAAGTACATCTAGAGAGTAAGAATCTGCTCTAGCTACATGTACTCTGCTCTACACTGGTACTCTAGAGTATGCAGATGCATAATATGATCGAAAATTCAATACACTAGCTATAGGGTCTACTTCTGCTAACATCATCAATTCACAAACCAATAACTAAGTAACAAAGACAACCGATCTGCACTTCGATCACCAGCTACCCGTTGCTGTCTGCTTAGACCACTGCTGACAGAAGAAAAGAACTAAACAGAACTAAAACAAAGCCACCCAAACCTTTGCTGCATACAGCGCAAAAACAATAGAAGAGAAACAAGGAAAGCCTCAGAATCTGCAAAACACCATTTCCCAGACAAAAAGAACACATTTAGAAAGAATTACATAAAAGGGAAAAAAAAAAAAAAAAAAAAATACGCTTTTCCAGAAACCTCTGTACAAATATTCCTCACCGACTAAAAAGAAAGAATCTTTATTTTTTGTAGAAAACACCTCTTACGCGAAACCGAAGTACCTGATGTATAATGTTAGCACAGCGGTTCTATTTTTCTTGTTAAGAACGGATATACGTACTCTGCTCCCTGTGTGATTGCGGTCAACATATTCTGTCTCAAATTCTCGTAACTCTCATACTCTGGAAGATCAATTTGGTTGAAACAAGTGTGCGAACTAGGAAGACGATCTTTGCTACCATAGTCCCTATGAATGTTGAACTTTGAAAACCCGTTCATGCCCTCAAGTTCCTTGAACCCGTTGAGGGGTACTTTACTAGTGCCTGTAACGAACTGGAGCAGCTTGGCGCGTTCTTCCTTGTCGAAGGATCGTACTGCACGCCAGAACCATTGGATTTGAGGAGAAGAGGCCGAATAGTTGTGATACTCTGTGTTATTTCGCCAATCATCGACATCGATCTCAGGCAAACCGGAAATCAAAAGTTCAAGTTCTTGCTCATTGAAAATAGAAACCAGCTCAGCAGGGACGATATCATGGAAACCTAATCACGCGTTAGAATGGTTGTTCTATCAGTTTCTGGAGTCGCTACTCACCAATCAAGAAATGTTCCATCTGTTCCTGAACACTAGTCAAAAGTTTATACTCGACAATCAACTTCACGTATTCATGCTTATTTTCCTCCGTCACAGGGACATTTCTTCCATCCGGAACCAGATCAACGATCTTTTTGTCGCCAAAATCATCGGTCTCAACCGAGAAAGTTTCAACGATGATGTCAGTAATATCATGATCAAGCATCCAAAGCAAGGATTTGTAGTAATCGAGGTCAAGAGTTTCCATGTCCTTCAAAGATACTGACTTTCCAAGGATTCGCTATTTCTCATAGTTAGAAATGGGATATTGAAATAATTATTTGCGGGACATACCTTATAGACCGCCCTACTGAAATGACAATCGAGAACACGTCCTTCGTACAAAGCCTTTCCGATTATTCTTCCGATAAATTTGAAGAAACTAAGATGCTCAGGGTTGACAGCACTCATACGACTTGGGTGGAATGTCGTTCTATCAGAAGCAACCGGAATAAAAAGAGCATAGTCCGGGTTGAACATTTGCCTGGCCATGACTTGAAACCACTCCCTTGTGACACCACCGGCGTCAACCCCCTCTTCTCCATGGAATCGAATGCTTAATTTGGCGTATTTGATCTCATCACCAGTCTTGTAATACATTGACTTGTACGAGTCCAAGAAGACTTGATCACGTCTAACACTGAGTTGCAATGTAGGATGAGGATCACGAGCACCGCTACGAGAATGAAGGCGGCGGTTGAAGTAGTTTCGCTTGTTGTCAAACTCAAGGACCTTGGGGTTATGAACCAACAGTGCGAAGGACCCGCTCATCAATTTCGGATTGTTGCGAACCATTTGATTGAGGATTTTGCGGTGGTCCTCGGTGAATTTGAAGAACAAATTCTCCATTCCAGTTTCAACTTGGGGACTCATCGGGGTTTGGCCGCGGTGGTACCTTGGGACCGTCTCTTTCAATCCACTGTTCTTGCAAACAACCATCAAGGCCTCGATCAACGGCAAGAGGATGGTGGCAACGTGTAACATATCTTCCCGTGCATGGATGGCCAAGAGACAATCGCTGAGCTTGGTCCACAGAGGTCCAAAAGAAAGGCTCTCATAAAGGTTGGCAAGGATATCCTTTTCGGCTTTATTTTCATCGTCTTTGGACTCGCCCTCTTTCTTGTCTTCTTTCTCTTTGGCAGACCTTTTGGGGTCGAAAAGGTAATCAAGCGCAGTGAGCACTCGTAGAAGCTTTGCCTGTTCAGAGCTAGCTGGCGAAAAATTTGATAGAGCCAACCCTTGAATCTCATTGCCATTCTCTGCGCTCTTGATTTGATTTACCAGGACGTCAAGATGGGATAATATTGTGACACCGAGTCCTTTTGCTTGGCGAATCAGCTCTTTTCCAAAAACGTCCTTCGCATCTGGGATTGCCGAAAGATTCTGCATGGTTGCAAGTGTTTCTCTGAAGGTCTTGCTTGAACACTCCCGGGCTGTTAAGATATTGACAACAAATCGGAGGTAGGGTTCCGGAACAACAGGAGGGACCAAAGTACGCTGTTTCTTGGGCTTGTCATCCTCTTTTGGCTCCTCTTTCTTATCTTGCTCCTCTTTTGGTGGTTCTGCTGGTCCTTCGCCTTCTGTGGTTGGTACCGTGGCGGTATCTGCTGCCGTGGTCGCCGGAGCAGCAGCCGCGGATTCACCCTCAGCAATTTGTTCCGCAACTTTTGGTTCTTCGGGCTTTTTCTTGTCTTTCTTGAGAAGGATAGTGAGCGGCCTGGTAATTTCCGATAATAGTACTGACAACTGATCCATCACACTTGAGCTCTCTGTAATGAGGGGTCGATCCAACAAATTCAGAAGGATATTGAGGGCATATTTGCTAGCTTTTGATGGTACGATCTCCTTGGCTTTGCCTTTCCGACTAGTCGACCTCTTCAACCCACTTGAATTTTCGTGCTCGTTCAAGAAGTAAGAGGGAATATGTTCATTGTAGCTGACCAAAAATAATAATGCGGCCAAACACTGTTGAGCAACCATGAGCGGTGAAACTTCGCTGCTAGTCTGAGCAAGTGGTCCTGTACCAGTTCGTTTGAGACTAGGTGTCAGAGGGGGTTTCGCGACTGCAGCTTGTTTTGCTTTGACAGAGAGTTGAGCAAAGCTTCGTTCAACAGCGGCCATGTCAGCACTTCCGTCCGCAAGGATCGAAAGAAGCACGCTGAGAACTTCCGCTCTATTTTGACGATTCTCACAGATATTTAGAAGAATCTCATGCAGAGTCATGCGGGTACTTCCGACCTGAGGGATGAACATGAGGCGGAGTAATGTGGCAACACCAGCTCTGTCAAGCAACTGAACAACACTCTTGCGAACAGGTTTTTTAACAGGCTTCGGCTCTTCGTGACGAATACCTCCAACTCCTCTACCGCCGGCAGGTCTGGGCATTTCGACGAACTGATTGAACCTGCGGTCGCCACGAAGAGCATTGGCCTCTGCAGCGATTGCCTGTGGAAGTTGAGCTAGAGATTCATCGTCTTGCTCCAACAGTACAGTTTGGCGGAGTCCAGGCTCGAGAGTTGCAAGAAAGCTGGCGAGATCAAGATCTACTGGTCCACCACCACCACCGCCGCCGGCCCCACCAAGATGAGAAGGTCTACTATTTCGAGCATGTTCTCGCTCGCGACGTCGACGGTCAGCCATTTCTTGCTGGAGGAGCTCTTCACGAATCTCGTCAGGCAATGCTTCGAGGAACTCTCGGCTGATGTCACTGGGCTGGTCACTGGTAGCTGCTGCGGCACGTCTCTCGCGGATGTGTTGAGTAAGAACCTCTTCTCTAAGTTCGTCCGGCAACGCTTCCAAGAAGCCGGGATCAATATCCATGCCAGTGATATCCATCTCTCTTCCACGAATCATCACCGTAGCACGGGGTGCTGGAGGATTCGAAGGGCCTGCTTCTCCTTCAACGGCAGGAGCAGATGAGGTCTCTGCGGTCTCAACCCCTTCCATAGCATCCCCTACCTTTGGCGTTTCTTCGACTCGAACGGTCTCCGCTTCGTTAGCAGCAGCCGCCGCCGCCTCAGCAGCCGCTCGCTCTGCCGCTTCACGCTCTTCTGCTTCTTTCTTAAGTTTTTCTTCTGCCTCAGCTTTTTCTCTGGCAATTCTCTCCTCCTCCTCTTTCTTTTTCTGTTCCTCAGCCAATCTCAGTGCCTCCTGCCGTTCCTTCTCCTCCTTTTCCTTCCGAACTCGTTCTTCCTCAATGGCAGGCGGGACAAGAAGGACAAGTATGGCATTAACTACTTTCTGAGCCCTATCAGGGGCAGTCGTGCCGAACAAAAGTTTGGACTCTTCGGTCCAGCGCCCAGTAGTCAAGGTAGGAATGAAGCTATTGACTGCAGTTTGGGGGTCTTCACGATGGTGTCGCGAAATCTCGGGTTGAGGTCTACCCCCAGTAAACATCGACCGAATTTCACGCGGAACGAAATGATGATGATGTCCGTGTCCAGCCAAATGAGGAAGAGGTGCTTGGAACTGAATTGCACCGTTGGTCATGACTGGAACAGGTTGGCCCGCACGTGTCATAAGGCTCATTAGTGTGCTGATCATTGAAACTGCACCACCTGGTCCCCCAGCGGCGTTCGCATGCATTCCATCGATAGCTTGGACCCAATCTGTCATGAACTCCTGGTTACGGTGAGGAGCGGGGCGAGTACCACCTTGCTCACTGGAATTTTGCTGCAAAAGAGGGTTTTGATCTGTAGTGTCGGCAGCGCGTGCGTGGGTGGCGCCGATGTAACGGTGTGTACGAGCGTTCGACACTAAACCTAGAATCAGCGTAAATTTCTCACGATATCTTAGAATAGGAGATAAGCTTACTGAATACCGGGGGGTCGCGAGGAGGCCCACCAAGAGTATACCATCCACCGTGGCCACGCGGGTGTGCGCGGGCCATCATGGGAGCTTCACCCGCTTCCTCCGCCCAACCCCACGGAACAGCAGAGAACGCACCTTCATCATCTTCATAATCTTCGCGTATCATGGCTTCCTCTTCATCCAAGTCATCATCGTCCTCGTCCTCGTCTTCTTCTTCAACTTCATCATCGATGAAACCATCATCCCGGTCTTCGTCACCTGGCTCAGGAACCTCTTCTGGCCCCCCGAGAGCACGAACAATTGTTTCCAGAGGATTGTCGGTGATAATTTCCTCATCGTCCCCATCATCATCCTCACTGACTTCCGACTGCCAATCATCTTCACCACCGCTTCCGTAGGTACCCTGATGCTCCTCAGCTAATTCATCAATAATTTCCACTCCTTCACCCTCATCCATATCTTCGGAGAGGTCATCATCATCTTCGTCCTCGCTATCGTCATGATGCTCTTCTTGCACAACAATTTCAACCTGTACACGTACACTATTAACCAATGGAAATATACTCATGTAATTAGCTCCACTCACATCCATATCTTCCTGATGATCTTCGTCTTCGTCGCTGACTTCACTTTCACCTTCATCCTCCATGTCTTCTTCCATTTCCATCTCTTCATCATACATCTCATCGTCATCCTCCTCGTCTTCGTCGTATGAATCCTGATCATCATCCGCCATTTCTCCCCCTTCAAACATGCCAAGGGTAGAATTTCTATATAAGTCAGGAGTTTCCTCCCTCATATCGTCAATATCAGAAACCGAGGTGGCCGTTGAAATCTCATCCTCGTCAGTTGCACCCAAAGATGAAATGCTAGAACTTTCGTTGAGGTCTGTAGCAGTCTTGGAAAGAAGTTTTAGTGGCCTCAAGATATACTTAATGACCCTCCTCGCAGATGGGAAGTTAAGGTCAATATCAGCGAGAGAACTTGTCAATGCAGCAATGAAATTCTTGTCAAACATGATTTTGGCAATCTGCTGCGAGGACTTTTCGGAAGAAATTGCGCCTGGCGCGTGGTTGTGGTTTGGTCTCGCCGACAACATTCTGAAAAAGAGATCTGTGAGGCTCATCATTCTAGAATATTTCGTGTCTAGTAGTTCTGTTGATGAGGACGCATCCTTGAAGGCTTTGAGGGCACTTTCGAGAATAAACTTCCTAACAAAAAGGAGATTGGGTTCGTCTTCAGCATTCGTAATTTCCCCAGTTTGAGCAGACAATGAAACGATTGCTAGAATCGCCCATTGGGAAGTTGTAGCCCTTTTCTTGTAAGCGATATCCTCGGTGTGAAGGAGTGTTCCCAGGGGGATTATGTCGTTCAACAAGTAGTTAAGAATAGCCGATCTCGGTTTCGAAGGAGTTATGGGTTCTCTTGGTGCTGCCTTGCGAGAAAAGTTGATAAATTCGATCTTGCTGCGATTGTAACAGGACAACAACTCCGTCAAGGCCTGCAGTATGAAACACCGATAGATGAAAGTAGGGTGTTGCTCAGCCTTGAACTCGGGTTTCTCGGGTTTCTCGGGCTTCTTCGGATCAGTTGGTGAAGTTTGTTGTTCGGTGACAACCCCGGATGCAGGTTCTGTATTGTCCATTTGAATATCCACCTGTGCTTGTGGGGCCTCTTCCTTGACGGGAGGGGGAGTAACCGGGATAGAATCCTCAATGTCTTTGCATGCCAATAGCTCTGATAACAAGAAGTGGATAACACCATCAGGCTTCTTTAGCCCGGGAGGTTTAGTCTCAGGAGCAGATTTTGGTTTATCGACAGTCTCCTTGTCTCCAGAATCTTTGCTGGATTCACCTTCCTTGGATTCGCCTTCAGAAGGTTTGGGGATTTCCGCAGAGGGTTGAGAGGGGTTCAAACGCCATGAATCTTTGATCGCAATTGTCTGACTCCTCAAGTGCGGGTCGTACCTCGTCAATTTACAAAGTTCGTTGACAACTTCCACGAAAACCTCTGGGTCCCTGAGAACAAGGTAATGATTGTGCCGAATAAAAGACTGCGTATCGATCTGGCGGGTTCCTCTGCTGTTGAACCAAGAACGAATCTCGGCTTTCATGATCGATTTAAGAATATCCACGTCTTCGATGATATGACGAAGAACCAGCATGATTGAAGATTGAATGCGTTCTGTACTTAGTCCGGACTGGCGGCGGAACATATGGAATAATCGCTGCAAATAGCCGTTCTCTGTCATGCGGATGGCCAAATCCCTACGCCTAGTGAGAAGAACAAGGACACGAACGATGGCCAAAGGCAAAACTTCGTCCTTAGAAACCTCAGGAATAATTGACATAATCGCCTCAAAGATAGAAGACTGATTTTCGTCCGAGATATTGCAAGGATCGAGCTCAGCAATGTTTTCAGTTTCTGGCTCACCAGGCGGGGTGAAATTTACCCTACGCGGTTGTGCAGATTCTGATAGCACCTTCTCAACTACAAGAAGAATATTGGCGACCCAGGGTGCGGGCTCTCCAGGGTAGATTTTGATAAACCCTACAAGAGTTGGGATGTTGTCCTTAAGATCTTCCAAACATGCATCGAAAAAGTCCTGACTTTGAAGCACAAGACCAAGAAGATGTGCAGTTGAAGCAATAGTTTTTCCCTGAGGGCGAAAATCATCATCCATTTGCAATGACATAAGAGATTGAAAAATGGTTGTTGCGACCTCTTTGCGAATCTCGGCCGACTCTGCTGTCTTTCCAAACCCGTTTGTGATCAGTGCTGAAAGCTCAAAAGTGACGTTGGGGTGAACTTGAAGAATGTCAAGTGAGCGATTGATAAGGCTTTCTCGGATCGTAGACCTAAGCGCATCCAAATCCTCAACTGTGATAGTCACCGGCTCTGGTATTTGACCCTCCTTTCCTTTGCCCTTTTCCGCTGTGGTAGATGAAGCCTCTGCGATTGGAGAGATTAACTGTGACTCAGCCGTTGCAGGAGGTGGTGGCACTAAGCTCGGAGTAATAAGATCTTCGATGCTCATTGCCATTACAGCATCATCGACTGGTGCGGCCGGTGGTGGTGGTGGTGGTGGTGGTGGCATATTGATTTCAGAAGACTGTTCGCCCTCCATAGCTGTAGCAGGCGTCTCAGAGACCGACTCATCCCTGGCATCAATATCTGTCTCTTCCTCCTCATCGCTTGAGTTTGATTCAGCTGTGTGTGGTCTGGAACTTGATGCCGAAATCTGGCTCCCTCGCTGGCCTGGAGGTTGAATTCTTAAAGAGGTGAGCCATTCTGAAGCGTGCGTCACATTCCAATTGCATCTCAGCAATGCGGACGTAGCAAGTTCGCGTGCAAACCCCATTTCAACAAGCTGTCTAATGCGTTCTTCGTTTGGTTCCATAGTCCTCCAAGAGATCGTATTTGTCAATTTCTTAGCCTCGACATCCTTCTTCGTAAATGCATTACCCTCGCCCTCTGCTTTGAGCACGATCCCGAGAATCTCAATAGCAGATTTAACAATAGAACCAGACGCTTTCTCAATAGAACCTGAGTCCCACATACTTCTAACAACCGGAAGGATATTGGCTCTAAGCTCAACAAGAAATTGATAAGCGTTCCAAAGGTCTGGCCGGTTCGGCTCAGGTGGGCGATCGCGGGTTTGAAGCGCTTGGGTTTGCGCCGATTCAAGGACAGACTTGTTAGAAACAAGGTGGGTAAATAGTGATAAAATGATCTTGATGCCACCATACGCATGCGCCATCCTCTGTTGACCATCTTTACCCATATGTTCAGCATCACTCAATGAGGGTAAAAGTTGAACCTCATTCCAGAATGTCTCGAGTATTTCTGTAACCGCCTTGATCCCGTCGTTTTGTTTAAATGTAATTAATGTAGTGGTGATGACTTGTCCAGTCCCTTTCTCTGCCAAATGGTAAGCTGACGTGTTGATCAAAGAGGAATTATAATTACTAGATAGTAGGATTTGTACCTTCAAGTAACAGTGATGTGATAGAAGACAACATTACGATCCAGTAACCATATTTATCTGTCACCGAGTCACATGTGTCTACCCACTCAATCAGCACTCTTATTCGTTTAGACTAGAGGGGAAAAATATACCTAATCTCTTCCATGTCAAATGATCATACATGGCTTCTGAGATATTCTCGGCGATCTTAAAAGCATGTTGTTTATGCATCAAATCTGGATTACGCCTTGAGACTAAGCCTCTCGCAAGACCTAAAATGCATATCATTTAGCAATAGTAAACTAAAAAAAAAAAAAAAAAAAAAATCATTCATGAGCTTTACCTTGAAGAAATGGAGTAATGCTTGACGGAATCTGACTAATCAAAAATCGAATTGTTTTTACATTCCGGAACCATGGAGTTTTGCCATCTTTCTCAACCACAGCCTTTTCAGCTTCCTTTTGTTCATCCTGTGATTTTGGACCTTGGCCTGCGATTTCGGCGGAGGCAGACGCAACAGCAGCTGGAAGAGCAGCTTCTTCTTCAGCAGCCGCAGCAATACCGGCAGCAGTCTTGACTCTTGTGGCTTCATTCCATGTGTCTGGAATAGTCTTTTGAAGAAGGATTTCTTCCCAAACACACATTCTGTGCAAAGCACCCAGTTGTTGAACCAAGGTTTCATTCTCGGGTGATTGAAACAACGACAACGTAAGTCGTGTATTAAATACTGGTGTGCCGAATAGTTCATGTAGGAGATAGCAAAGCGAATGGATAGTTACAAGGTCTTTCACGAGTTTTGTACCGTTGGATCGGATATTTTGAACGGTTACAGGGTCGAGCTCATCGCCAGATGTGGTTGTTGGCTCCGCTGTTCCATGATCATCATTGGCTGGAATCCCTGCTTGTAAGCGTGGGGGGAGAGGTGAAGCTTTCTGGTTTGTGAGCGGTGCAAAGAAGCCTTCTTTTTTGTTATGTCTCAGCAACGGTTCCAATTCTTTTATGGCTTTCTGGGCATGCTTAAGTGTGGCGGCGATCGTAGTAGTGGGAGTATTTTCGCTGCAGATTTGCATGACACGGGCAATCATAAGATTTGCTTGGCTGGTTGCAAAGTCGCTAGGCAAGCTTGGAACAGTATAGAAGTCAAGCATGAGATCTAAACCACCACGCTTGATGAAGTCTTTTGTCTGGCTTGTGTTCGCCAAAAAGCCTTCCAGGAACCTAGCTGCAACATCGATGAAGTTTGCAATAGAGAGTTGGTTTTTATCCGCATCCTCGGCTTCTTCATCAAAGATATCAGCCAAGGCGACCACTTCACCTTTTGGCGCGCCGTCGGGCTCTGTCTCGCCGAGAGTAACTGTAGGCGCAATCGCATCAGCGTCGCTCATCTCGACGTCGTCTCCATCATTACCCTGTGATTTGCTTGAACCTTCGGCAATGTTGACCGCCGAGCTCCCCTCAGACTTGACTACCTCCCCCCCCCCAATCAATGCCTTCCTACCTCCAGCAACGACCATCCCGCCGTATCCATCCTCCATCCAGACCTTTGCACCCATTCCCTTTTCTTCAGCAAATCGCCTACCTAGTACCTCAATTCTCTGTAACATCTCAATTGTAACCTTCATAACACTCTCCCGAAGAACAGGATGGTGTCGAATCAGCTCATCAAATTGACTTCCCAGTAAACTTCCAAGTTCATTATCCGTCATATTCTTAACATGTTCTGCGCTCTCAAACACTTCGAAGAAAGTCTCCAAAGCACCTGATGCCTGGAACAATGCCAAGCCGGAGGAGTTGAGACATATGGCACCGAATGCTGTAGGAATTGATCCAATGGCATCTGGAGAGGTCATGATTCCGGCTGCTGGAGGGTGAATTCTTGGAGGAAGCTCTTTCTTCTTCATCTCAGTTTTTCCCTCCTCTTTAGACTTTCCTTTAACACTGGATTCTCCTTCGGTCGACTCTTCCTCCATTCTTTCATCTTCCTCGCCCCCAGCGTTCGCACCAGCAGTTGAGCTCTCGGCTGTGGATGCATTGGCTATCCGTTCTTCTTCCTCTTTCTTTAGTCTTGCTTCTTTTTCAGCCAATCCCGATTTTCCGGTTACTGACTCCAGAAGAGCATGACTCAGCCCGGCCTCGTGGATAACCGCATAGCTTGTTGGCTCATTGTGTATAAACGCACTAACCATACCTACCACCGTGCTCCAGACATGACTTCCCCAGATCGCGCCCTTCTCAATAACAATCTTTAGTGCGGTAAGGAGTTTTGGGCTATCAATTAAATTTCTGAGTAATCTATCGGCATTTCCTCCGGATTGAGCCATCATATGTTGCATAAACTTGAATACCATCTTTAATGTCTGTTGACGATAGTATCCGATCTTGAAATCGGTCTGAGTGGTTCTGTATTCCTCCGGAATCCCTTTATTCGCATTGGCTTCTTCAATTCCAGCTTTGACTTCATCAGAAACAAGATCGACAACGACATCCAATCCTCTAGCATTAGCCAAGGTCTGAAATGCGTGTTGAACACTATAGATTAACTGATCCAGAAAACTGATCGCCTTAGGAATGCTCCTAAGAGCTTTTTTAGTTCGAAGTTGGAGAAGCTCTACCAGAATAGGAATGAGTCCAGCTGAGACAAGTAATGAACCTGCATGAGCAGTGGTTGGCAAGTAGCCCACTAATGAAAATAGAGCCTCTCGCCACTCCTCTGCCTCTTTATCATATTCCTCGTCATCTTTTTCGATTGCCAAGTCTGCCACGGCTTTCCTAACGACATACAAGAGGACACCATGATTGACATTGATACTCAAAGCAGCGCAAACATCAGCGGTCTTGCTCTTGTGTCTCGCGAGAGCTTCAAGGCCACCAAGTGCGAGTGTCTGCAGCCACCTGGGAATTTCTTTTCCTTTTCCTGTCCCACTCTTCCCATCACCGGTGTGTACTAGCTCCGCAAGCTGATATACTAGTTGAAATCTCCGTGGTTCATCCTGGTCGGGAGCCAAAATTTTGGAAGCGAATTGAGTCTCAGAATACACATAAGCCAAGTTTGTCAATGCAAGAATTCGAATTCCTAGAATCTGTCTTCGAGTTTTTGTCGATCCGGCAAGAGCTGAAGCGACACGAAGCCGGTGGAGAAAATCATAGTGAGTATCGGCGGGTAGTTCAGGGAGTGTTGTTTTGAGTATCTCCTCAAGATTTGGCGCAGCCTGTATTTTACTATAGGGAACTTCAAGGGTCTGCATACCGCCTACAGAAGCTAGATCAGATGGGTCAACCACAGAATCATCGTTTGAGCGTCTCCTGGGGTGAGACGAAGGAGCCTGCTGCTGATGAGGGGTGTGTGAATGGTGTAACGACGACCGACGGATTGGGGTTGGTGTAACAGGTTCTCTCGGAATAAAAACCCCACCTGTTGCAGGGACTGCTGGAGTCTTTTGTGCAGTGGGATTGACATAGTAGCTGACCCATGCTCCTCCCCATTCTTCCCAGTTCGCCTCCCGTGTATCGGTAGCTTTCCCTTTCCCTTTCCCACTACTCCCAAGCGCCTCCGCACTGTCCAGAGGCTTCTCGTCCCGAGCGAGTCTAGTAAGGTCATTTGCATACACTGGTACCACGGCTTTTGTGGTGACGTTCTTCCCAGACGGGGTGCTGGCAATAGCAACACTTTTCAAGAAAGGCGTTGCCAGTTTTGATACCCGCTCGAGATTAATGTTGTAGTGTGAAGCCAATAAAGCGGCATTCGTTGACTGGCTAGCGCCACGAGTTCTTGACGTATGGTACCGTTGCGCAAGACGGCATCCAAGCCGCAACGAAGCCTCGACTACATCCAAGGACGTTGTGTGCAGTATGTCGTTTATGTGCTACCAAGAGTTACAAGTTAGCGACGAATCGGAAGAGCGTGAAGGAATTGTCTAGAAATCGTACCCCGCTACTACCATATAGACTCCTGTTACCACAATTTTCTACCAAAATCCTGCTAAATGTCAAAACCCCCACTACAAGCTCTTCATCGCTTTGCTCCCATGGTATTGTCTGTGGCCCCTCCTTGAGTTTGTACTTTTGAACTTGCTCTTCAAGAATGGTATCGAAACGATTCAGGAGCGTAATCCAATGGTAAAGGTCACCACGAGGAAATGGCCAATGTATAGGGAATGTTGAGAGATATGGAAGAAGCTCATTCACTGGAATAGAGGTTGCTTTGGCGATAAAGCTTCGCAGGAAGGGGGACTGGAGTTATGAGGTCATCGGTGTAAGCAGGTCAAATTCAGGCTTGATAACAACAAGCTCAAGAGCTGAAAGGAATGCTTTCAAGAAGAGAATACTGGGATAGACTCCATTTCAAAGCTTCAAATTCCATAGATGACTTACGAGAGTTGCCTCATGTTTGGCTGTAGCGGTCTTTTTTATCCGCATAGCGAAGTTTGTGGTAATAAGAACACAAGGGAAAAGCTATTGATTCTTTACAGTTTCGAGAGATGTGGGAGAAAGAAAGAGAAGTAAAACAGTTGATCAAAGGACTGTATACGATGTTGGTAGAAACCTGCGGTGATGGATAACGGACGGTGGTGGGGGGATGAGGATGATGAGATTTTGGGAGGGAAGTTTGTTGCGCTCGCTTGCGTCACAACGTCACGTCGGCCCCGTGCCAGCAACCCAATAAATGTTCCGCGAGCTTCTGTGGGCAACGAAAAATTTGGGATAAGTACAACAGAGGGTATATAAACTGCTAGTCTAGCTGTAGTAGATTAGTAGTGAGTAGAAATCCGTCACACGATAAGAAAATGGATTTGGAGACAGAGAGATGGCTTTGAGAAAAAGAAGATGGCTATTCCTTGGTGAGAGAATAGAACAGATAGAGAGTGCAGTCTCTACGTTGCTGAGCTATTCTTTCAAAACGAAGTCGGGTGAGGGGCGCGGGGTGAGCGGGGGATGTGTTGATTGGAGATAGATGGAGGGGAAACAGCAGTGAGGATTGAGCGTAGTTGCTATGCGTAGGGTAACTAGGATGACGATTCAGGCAACAACCGTGAACCCATGGAGTAACTACATGTAGCCTTATGTCAATTGTGAGCCTTCTGTTGACGTCCGGCTCGCTTTTTGCTGGCCAACAACATCCCCAACCTCTTCAATAATACTAAGGCTCCGTTCGAACGAGGGAAGAAATGATAATGCGCATGATTGAAAAAAGGCCTTAACTGACATGAGACAGATAAGGAATTATTTTCTGGTGTAATGGAGCTCGGAAGACAAAATTATAAGGCTATGGAAATAATTTTTCATTGTAGATAAAAGTAGCAATAATTAGTCCTCAAGGTAGTTATTTGAAAGTCAATAAAACCTCATTGTTATGGATCTACTTAATGGATAGGTTGGGTTGTCCGAACACCACATTACAGAGCTTTATTCTACCATACAAATCCACAACAATTCAAGTGGTCCGAACGGAGCCTAACCTGCTGCACACGATGTGCTCGAGTACATAAACTGTCTGTGCAGATCTTGTACTCTAGAATACGTACCTACGGTGCTGTATGTATAGTCCATACGACTATAGTATGTACTTCCGTCTGCGTCTCAATACGGAAGTCCCTTGTATCTAGCCGCTTAAGCTTTGATCACCGAACTGTTGAGGTTCTAGAAAGAACCCAAGAAAATGTGGTCTATTTCCTAACCATTCGGTATGGCAGATACTTGAAAAATCACTTTTTTTTTTCTTTTCAAATCACCAGGTGCTCAATGAATTGTGCTCTAGATATTATATTGGATTGACCATGAATACATGCAACATACATCATACACCTACATATATGTAGATTGCTCTAGACAATTGAAAAAAACTCGATCACGCCAGCTCTTATCAAAATGCCTTCTTTTCTTACTCCTGTTAACCCTTCTCCTGGAGGCGTTTCATTGGCCAGCACGCTCCGACCATGGCTAGTACGGTAAAGCCGTCAGCGGCATGGTTTTGAGCAGCTCGCATCCCTTTCCCGGACCCGACCTGCAGGTTATCATGACTAAACCTCATTCTGCCCCTGCTCTACCCCTTCCTGGCCCTTCCACCGCGCGTTTCTTGTCTCACCGATTCCCCAGCCAAATGTAGCCAGAATATATAGCTGAGCATGCCCCGAAATAAATTGACGAGAGTGCTTTACTTTGCTCCACCATCTTTGCTTCACACCCTCGAACAGTTGCCAGCTCAGTGTGACTTAATTTAAATCTCTCCTCTACCGGCTGGCCGTCATATATTGTCCTCACATACTCTCTATTCGAGCATCTCCGGCTGAAAGTTTTTCGAAATCAGCTGTTTGGAGGGGCCCGAGTGGACACCTTTTAAGGAACCAGCACAGCAACGGTTTGAGTAACATCCCAACGATTTTTGTTCCTCAACACGAGACGATAGGTACCTAGAGCTTCAAAGCGGAGCTTCTTGGTGTGAAGATACATACTATCAGTCTGCTGTTCTGTTGTTAAACTGGCCTTGTTACCTCCCCACCTCCTGCAACTCGCTTGTGATTGCACGGAAAGAGCAATAACAAACAAACACTACTAATAACAACGGGTCCTCGAGATGCCCGCCAATGACGACAAACACGCAGAAGAGGAAGCCACTGGCTCTACTAACGCTACCGCGGAAGAACTGAACGATAGGAAGAACCCTAGAGACTCTATCATTTCTACCAAGTCTATGAATTTGGTTGATCCTGAGAATGTAAATAACGAAACTGTCACCAAAGAGGACAAACCTGATGATGAGGTATGCTTTATCTTAATAATTATTTCAAAATCCCCTCCATTCCTCGAGTAGTCTAATCTAGGGTTCCTTCGCATCCCTATTCTCTTCTGTTCTGTTTAATGAGCTTCCCATTCTATCCTTAGTGTGTCCCCCCTATTCTATACGAAGTACTTGAATTTCTAGACAGATACAGTCTTCGTCTACTTGGTCTTTGGATATCTTTGTCCCTTTCAAAAATTCCTTTTCCTCCTTGGTTCAAATTATCTCCTTGATTATCTCTTCATGTCTCAGACCATCGCCTCTCGTACTACGAGTACTAACACATTTACTCTCCCACTTCAGGAAACTAGCTCTGAAGATGGATTTGCAGATGCTCCAGAGTCTACAGTACCGGGCCTCTTGACACGCAGGCTCACTCAATCGTCCCTCCATTCCACGACCTCCTCTAAGGACGATCCCCCAGTATCGCCGACAGTATCAAATCCTCCAACCAACAATCGAAACAGTCAGCAGTCCGTCACCCCTGCCACAACCATCAATGACTCCGTTAATGATGCCGGTATGCCAAAATCACCCACCAGTCAACGGCGGATATCAACTTCCTCTCTCGATGAGGTATCCCTCATTGATGAGCTCCTCCCACCAAAAGAGACAGTGTCTGCTGTCCCCGAACCATCCCCAGTCGCACCTACAACTCCCACCTCGATAGTCGAATCAATCGCAGAATCAATCACAAACAGATTTTCAAGGTCATCAACTGCCAGCTCCCAGAATTCAACTACCACTTCCAAGGCAGTTGCCCCAGTACTTCCTCCCAGGAAACTTTCTGCCCCAACTCAGCCGCCGCTTCCTCCCACACCTCCAGCAGCAGCAACCCCACAACCACCGCCTCCTCCGCCTCCTGTCAGGAGATCTCCATTCAGCTGGCTTCGCTCTAGCCCTAGTACTCCTACTACAGCTACTGCCGCCTCGAGCTCAGCACAATCCAATTCTAGAAGAGCTACTGCTTCATCAATTGCCACTTTGGCTTCTGTTGCCTCTAATGCACCTACAATGCAAGGCAATAATGAGTCATGGCTGCATACCCTGGAATCTGAAAGAGAGGAAAGGGAGAATGAGGCAGCCAGAGGAACCCAGAATCTAAGAGAAAACTTTAAGAAAATACGAGAGGCTCGTGAGGGCATGCCTGTGCCTGCCGATGAGGATAAAGATGCCACGGGCAAGGGTTCGATGTTTTCTGCAATCGGATTTGGTGGTACACCTGCAACACCACTTCAAGAAGACACTCCTCCTCCTGGATCAGCCCCTGCCACTGCTTCTTCAATAAAAGAGGACGAAATTGATTGGGATCTCTGGCAAGCTATCGTTGACGATGCCGGCAAAGTTGCTTCTGAAAAACCCGCTGAGCTCAGTCAAGCAGTACAGGCCGGAATTCCGCCGACTCTCAGAGGAACTATATGGCAAAGTATGGCTTCCAGCAAATCTCTAGAGCTAGAAGCCATGTACCGCGACGTCGTTGCCCTGCCAGGGACTGCAACGTCAGAAGATGCACGACCAATTTTTGGGAGCCATTGGCTTTGGGATCCCTCACCCACATCAAGTCAGTCATCGTCTCCAAAACTGGGCTCTCTTACCACCCCCAAGTTAGATCCCAGAGTGAAAAGCACATGGGGGAAGACAGTGGCTCAGTTAGAGAAGGTTATTAAAAGGGATCTGGGTGAAAGAACGAGCTTCGGAAAGTACAAGGTTGATCAGAAGGCACTTATGGGAGTCTGTAAGGCCTATGCGCTTTTCGATCCGGAAGTAGGATATACACAAGGCATGACTTTTATCGCCACTGTTCTTCTGTTGAATGTAAGTTCTCTAGCCGTCTCCGAATTTGCGGCTACTAAAAATAAGATTTTAGATGACTGAAGAGGAAGCATTTTGCATTTTTGTCAAACTTATGAATAAGTACAAGCTACGCACGATGTTCCAAGATAAAATGAAGGGCCTTGAACTTCGACTTTTCCAGTATGACAGAATCTTGGAGGATTATGAACCAAAGCTCGCTATCCACCTCAAACGCCAAGGGATCGAATCATCTCTTTACGCTGCACAATGGTTTCTCACACTCTTCACCTACAAATTTCCACTGCAGCTGGTTTTGAGAGTTTTTGATCTCCTTTTCAGCGAAGGGCTAGAGGGGCCAATCCTGAAATTTGGGATTGTGATGATGGGGAAGAATGCTAGCACTCTACTTGGTATGGAGTTTGATAACCTGGGACCATTTCTGAAGGAGCGGCTTTTTGATGTTTACTTGGATGTCACGCCGAGCGCATCGAGTGTCAAAGAAGCCGGATTCTTTGGGAATGGTGGCGAAAAGGAGGTATACAGAGCCAACCTTATGGTACAGGACGCATGTGCTATCAAAATCTCCCAGGAAACTCTTGATCGTTATGAACGGGAGTGGGAAGAGATAGTTCGAGTGAAGAGAGATGCCGAGCAAGAACTGGAAACATTAAAACGAGCCAACCTAAACTCCACGCTAAAAGTTAAGAAACTCGAAGAGCAGAATGAAGAGCTCAACCGGGAGTACGTCAGAATAGCCAGCAGTGAGGTAGAACTCAAAGTATTGAATGATCAGCTCGCGGACGAAAACGAAGAACTCAAAGCGAAGGTTGAAATGTTGAAAGAGTCACTTGATAGACAGCCTCAAGAAATTGAGGATCGGCTCCAGGAGGAGATGCGTATTCTCATGGAAAAGAATTTGGCCGTACACACAGAAAACCAAACTCTAGAGGAGAATATGATGGAAATGGAGAAAGAACTAGTTAGCACTAAGATGCAACTGGCGACGGTAACAGTTCCCTAGTCGATATTAAGATAAAAATTTACTAATCAAAATAACGTGTATAGATCAACGAGGATTACGACCTATTGAAGAATAGGTGGAACGATCTCAAGAAGGCTCTTGGAGACTAAACACCTCTCGGTTTCGTTGCATTCTCAGCTCCAATATTGTTAACAGGCCCGTGGTTTCTGTAGACTGCTGCCCGGAAGCTGCTGGATCATCTCCTTTGTAGCTCTTTATATTGCCCCGTCGTCCATATGAATCCCTTTACCCTGAGAAAAAGCAAGGTTGGAGCGTCTGTTTTTATTCTTTTGTCCCATAGTTTTATTCCTCTTAGCACTAGTTACTATTTGCATGTTGGCGCCGTATTATACTAGCCAACAATGATTATTATGGCGGCGACGAAGCTCAAGACATTGTTACGCGTTATGTTCAATGATTTGTTATAGAATGATTTTTATTTTTGCACCAAACTAGAACTACTTCTATACAAGAGGAGTCTACTATGGTGCTTTTTATCTCATATCCGCCGCCCCCCAATAAATGATGTGCTTCGCTCTCATGATTTGTAAAAGTTGGATTATGATGTATTTATCGCCTATGTGCTAGGGTGGGTTCTCATTATCGATTGCAATTGTCATGAGAGATGTAAATGTTCACATGGACGGACCTTAAGGATGTGCGCCAAGGCTACATAACCCTCTGCCGCCCATCTTCGGACACAGCGTCTCTGCAGCATATCTGATACGTCCTATCGATCGCGCAGACTACTTCTGGAACCTGCACTTTCCAATCACCCCATCCCACGCCCGCTGGCATAATACCTAGCTGTGGTTAGATAGAGTACGTACAGACAGATAGGTACAATATACAATAGGTATATGGTTAAACAAAAAAAAATACTCCCCCTAGGTAATCCCTAGATTGAATTTCAACTTGGATAAATGGGGGTCGGGGGATTTCAGCTAGCTGACAGGGTGTGATTGAGTATACAACAGCAGCTCGTGATGATCGATGAAGTTTCAACAGCCGACCCCTTGCAGGATCATCCTGTACTGTAATCTCTACTAACCTACCTAGCTTCACTCCCCTCGGAGGTCGTGGTGTAAGCCCGAGGACCACCACTAACGTTTGGTGGAGAAACTTCTTGTAATATAGGCGTGTTTCAAGTAACGTGCAGTCAACAGCCTGAAAGAAGGCTTTTTTCAGGGAGGGGACACATTGGATTATGATACCGCCGATTGTTGAGAAGCGATGCTCGTAGGGGATGGGTAGAGACAGACTACACCAAGCGATGATCCTGGGAGTCGAGTCAAGTTTGTGTATCGGCCTACTACCTCTAGCTACCAATTATCTAAGATACCCGCCCGCTCCCAGCCGGTAGGCTAACCGATTTGAAACGGCAACAGTTAGATGACTACAAACAACCAGACTCCCAAATACTTGGCAAAACAAGTATTAGAAGTGGCAAATCTTCTAACAAACCTTATTTTAGCCCAAACAGGTTTTTTTGTTAGAGAATTAAGCTTAACCTAGCTACAGCCGATTACTGATTGAGACCTTGTCATATCAGTCTCACTCAGTTCAATTGTAACAACCACAAACAACAGACATCACAAAACAAAAGGTTGTAACTAAGCGCTTCTCTACCCATTGCATTGTATCTTGGTTGCATGCATAAATGTCTTAAGCTTGTTTGTGAGAGCCTCCTACGCCTAGAAGGAGGAGGAGGTTGGAATAAGAGTAGAAGAGTTACTGGCTGGCGGTCGAAGCGCCGTTGCTGTTTCCGCTTGACGCAGTCTGAAAAAACCTTAATTCTTGGCTTCTTCACCCATCCATTCAGGAGAGAGGGTTATGGCAAAGAAAGGAGAACGAAGATTTTGCTGTCTGGAAAATTTGTATATAACTCTGGTATTCTGGAGATAGTTTGCGAGAAGCTTTTTCTTGTAGTATCACCATCAAATCTCTTCTAGTCTGTCGCCGGCGACTTTTCTTTTTTGGTACAGATTTTGCGATATTTATATTCTTAATATTTGGTTATATACGAACTCTCCACAAAGAAATAATCATGAAGCCACAGCCTATTCTCCAGAGGCTCCTCTTTGCTATAGCGCTTCTAGCATCGCAAGGTTACTCCCAGCGAGGTGGTGGTGGTAATGGTAGGAACCGGGACGGCAATGGGGGCGGGGATGGAGGCGGAGGTGGAGGTGGAGGTGGAGGTGGAGGTGGAGGCGGGGATGGTGGCCAAAATCAAGGCAACGCAGATGAACTGCTATTACTAGAAGCAAACATTCAAACAGCTAGTCAGGCCGATGGTGCCGACGGTGGCTTTACACCATCAGAGACGTAAATTGTCCTACAATTTAAATGGAGTGACCTCGGCTGACATAAGTATTCTGCGGTACAGAGACGATGCGAATTTCATCAACTTCTGCACGGGGAAGACTATAAGTAATGGTCTTCAGGTCCAGGGTGGAAGCTGTAATCCTATCCCGATGGGGGATATTCCCGCGGCGGATAAGATGGTGAGTGATACAACCAGCTTTAAGGCTTCGATAATTTTTGTTGCTTCGTAGCTGATATATTCTGGATCAAGGTCTCTGTGATAATCCTCAGCCCCGAAGAAGGGTCTTCCATTCCTGCCGGCCAGGAATTCGAGATCGTCGTCAAGGTCAACAACCTCGAAGCCGGCTCTTTCGTCAGTACGTAGTTCCCATTGCTCAAACTAAAGATTTTCAAAGGCTAACCCATCACATCAGACCCAACAACAAACTACTATACCTCTCCCCAACAGCTTAATTCAGCCGGTATCACCATTGGTCATACTCATGTAACAATACAGTCACTTGGCGATTCATTCACGCCCACAACACCACCTCCCGCCGATGTCTTTGAGTTCTTCAAGGGCATCAACGACGCCGGTGATGGGAATGGTCTTTTGACGGCCTTGAGCGGTGTTGAAGGGCTGCCGGCTGGGTTTTATAGGCTTTGTACTATCACCTCGTCGAGTAATCATCAGGCAGTTATCAGCCCGGTGTTTGAAAGAGGTGCGCAGGATGATTGTACAAAGGTGGGTTTCTCTTTGTTAAATAACTTTGTCTTTTTAAATGCGTTGAGAGCTGTTTCTAACGGTATATCTATGTTTAGTTCCAAGTTGTTGAAGGTGGTCAGGGAGGTGGTGGTGGTAACGGCGATGCTGGCAATGGTGCTGATAACGCTGATGGTGGTAACGCTGGTGGTGGTAACGCTGGTGGTGGTAACGGTAATGCTGATAACGGTAATGCTGATAACGGTAACACTGGTGATGGTAATGCTGGCGGTGATGGTAATGCTGGCGGTGATGGAAATGCTGGCGGTGATGGAAATGTTGGTGGTGATGGAGGTAATAATAATGGGGGTGGTGGTGATAATGGAAATGGTGGAAATAACGGCGGCAATGCAGGAGGCGATGCTGGTGCTGGAGATGGTGCTGGAGGTGGCGGAGGTGGTGGTGGAGGCAGAGGTCGCCGTGGTGATAACAATAACAACGGTGATGGGGGCAATGGAGGGGGCGGCAACGGCGATTTTGGAGATGTCCCCTTCTTTGGTGAGAACGCTGCAAGTGATGCATTGGCTGGTATTCCAGTCAAAAAGGCGAGGCTTAGGTTTGCTCGTGGATAGCTATAGAGGTTTATATAGGTTGTGTACTTCTTCTATTGTTAGCAACTGCGTGTATGGAGAATGGAGTTCTTTTGTTTGCATGGTATTGCTATATTTGTGTTACAAGGTAGTGCAATCAAATTATACTACTCGCCCCTAAATCCTGGTTTAGATGCTTGAGTACGAATAAAAAGGGTGCATCTGGCATGAGCTTTGAAAAGTAGGACGAGATAGTTAAGTACTGGAGTCTCATCTCGACGAATGGTTTAACTAGCTATACAATCAGGAGTCTGATTGGATAAGTATATATCGACATGTCAATGGTGGGTGTTGACATCCTTCGAAATGTCAAATATCTAACACTAGTGTCCTCGATTAATGAATTAAAAAAGAAAAGAAAAGAAAAGAAAAGAAGAGAAAAGAAAAACACTGGTACCCTCACTCATCCGAGTGATCTCGCATGATTCTATCCATCATATGCGGTCACTCGATAACGACTAACCGCCAAGAACACCTGCCCCCAAGGCACCATCGTATCCATGTATTACCCAGATACGTTGGTACATGTAATGATACAATTAGGAAGACCTTACTATGCACAATTCATGTTGTTCATAATGTCTTCAAAGGATAAACTGAATGTAGATAACACCTGCTGCGCGCGAGTTATACTTTTCCCATCTGACAATAGCATCGTAATCCGAAGTTTGGCCTGATACTAGCACAGGGGTATCACGATATAGAACCCTCTAAATGCTACAGATAGAATGAGGTTGGTGTTAGAGATCCATATTCCCTTGCTTGGTACCATACCTAATGAAACCTAGTGTGATATGACCCATTTTCAAATTCCAACTTTCATCATATAATATCACTCGCAAGTCAACCACGTGGCTGCGTTCCCTGACGTGTGCTCTTGATACACTCAGTAAATTTATTTGAAGTTTGGGCGTAATGAACTTGTCTAACTTAAAAGTGGGTTTTTTTGGGTAGCCTCTAGTTCGGTGGTATAGGCCCTACGACTGTCTCACAGCTAAGTATTCTCCTAGATTAGTATTCTCCTAGATTAAAAATCATGTTTTTAATAGCGCAACATGCATTATATTTGTAGTTGTTTGTAGTTTTAAAGATTTTCTCCCGCAGTATCGCATCTTTTTGAGATGAACAACAATGTAAGGTGGTCGAGTCTGAGTAACGGTTTCCACAGTCCAGTCTAAAATACATATAGACATGTCGCCTTTATGTGTATAAGTGAATAGGCTTTCATCCTTCTTGGTAATAGAACCATCCATCCTATTACCTATTGAGTCTGCCTATATATGAGCAATTACTTGGCCGAGAAGTTTCACCGTAGCGTCGCGTTGCGTTGCGCTGTCTATGAGTCCTAGCGGTGCATGGACAGGCACAACGGGATACCTTCCAGACAGGTACATAACTCTGGCCTTTAGAAAGCCATCACTTCCGTCACCTCCACAATCAACTCGGCAGAACTGGCAAGCTTGATTCGGCAGACCTTTTTAAAAAAGAAGCTCTGGAAATCTGTAGAAGACGACAGCAGAGATATACCTGGGCTCAAAGACATATTTATGCTCCCAGAAAAACTCACTACGGGCAAAAGCTTCTAAATAAGAAAAAAATTAACCATCCCACAAGTATGATACAAAAAGCCAAATTTCCTAGCGCACCTGGTCCAGAAAATCACACCGCAACCAACCTAGCCAACCCTTTTCTATTCTGTAGTCGCTTCAGGCCTCAAAGGCTTCTCGACAACGAAACCCTTTGGTGGCCGTCTCTTCTCATGGATCTCCTTCTGCGTCAATGCCGTGTCGACCTCCGACACAGCGAGCAGTTCCTTGACCTTCATAATCATACCGGCGGTCTGGGGGGTGACTGGGTGGTAAACGGTCTTCATTCTCTTGCGCAGACCGAGAGCTTTGAGGACGCCGTTTTGGCGCTCCGTCATACCGATGCCGGAGCGGATGAGGGTGATTTTGAAGAACGACATTCTGCCGAGCGGGTTTCCGTGTAGATGGGTGTCTATGGGGGCGGGGGGAGCAAGTATTAGCTACACATGCAGCTAGAAATAGCTAAAGGAACGAATTGAAATATTAAACATTACACCTACCAAGGAGTCAAGCTTTCCAGATTCAATTCCCCCGTACTAGAGGGGTGTCGTTTAATCGCTATGTCAAACTTTTGAAAAGAGCCGCCAAATCAGGGTAACCATTAGGCATCCCTGTCTAGGGTGCAGCCCTAAACTCATACGACTGCTTTTTACAATCCAGGCCGTTGCTTCACACACAACCCAGACGAACGTAGCTTCAATCATCACGAAAATTACGCCCTACCAAATTTCTACCGACAACGAAAGACGACAAGCCCGCCCCCGCTCTATCGATAACCCACGAAGAAAAACCAATAGACGAAAAAAAAAATGGCCTCACCCGTCCCTCAATCCGTTCAATGCTTCGGCAAGAAGAAGACCGGTATGTCGAAATATTGATGGAATTATCCTTGGTGGAGGGGCCTGAAATTATTGGGGTTTGGGGTTGTAGATTGAAGTGCTGACCCTTCGTTTTTCGATATCGTTAGCTACCGCCGTCGCCCACTGCAAGGTACATATCTGCCCGCCGCCCGAATAGCAAAAGAAGAAGAAACTACAAATCAGCAAAGGCCCCACCCGAACACATAGCTAACTGATTGCTCCCCGAGCACACAGGCTGGTCGTGGACTCGTCAAGGTTAACGGATCCCCCATCAACCTTGTCAAGCCCGAGATCCTCCGCTTCAAGGTCTACGAGCCCCTCCTCATCGTCGGTCTCGACAAGTTCGCCAACGTCGACATCCGTGTCCGCGTCACCGGAGGAGGTCACACTTCCCAGATCTACGCCATCCGTCAGGCTATTGCCAAGTCCATCGTCGCCTACTACCAGAAGTTCGTCGATGAGCACTCAAAGAACCAGATTAAGCAGCAATTGATTGCCTACGACCGTTCGCTGCTCGTTGCCGACAACAGACGATGCGAGCCCAAGAAGTTCGGAGGTCCAGGTGCCAGAGCAAGATACCAGAGTACGTATCTCCAGCAGGAACGGCGGTTGTGTTGTGGCTCTGGGTGGGGAGGCGAGGCTGACGTGAATGTGCAGAATCTTACCGTTAAACTCCTCTATTTCTATTTCTTTCGAGGGTATGCGGGGGGGGCCAAAGCTTCTTCTTGGTGCCGGATTTTGCGTTACTACTACTATTGGGACGGGGATTTTTTTCAATAAACTATGTAAAAAGTTGCAATAAAATTCGGTGCCAGTGGTTTGGTGTTTTTTTTTGTTTGGGGAATCAAGGATAATCGCTTTCCTCGGGACAGCAGCTGGCGAATGGTTCGAGCGGGTTTCCTCAACTTTTCTCATTAATGCTTATATAGGAACAAAAAGTTTTATGGTTTTTCTTTTGCTTTGCTTGCTGGATTGTAGTGAACGGATTCAACGGGGGTTTGGGGGTTGGATATGACGATTATGAAACTAAGGGGGAGGAATCGCTTCGGGAAGGAATATCCAGCGTAGCCTGTGATTTTTTTGCGGATATATCAAGCAACAATCAAACCAGCCCCAACTACTATATAAAACCACCGATAGCGACGAGAGGACAATCATGGCCATGTTATAGAGCTATTGCTACACTTTATTGTTCTGGGCTGGGTAGCATACACAGGCAATAACCCTCATAAACTATCACTCGCGTGTCGACGCCGAGCATTTATTAGCTGATACCGGCATCGAGTAGGTACGCCTATAATTGGGAGGGGATCGTACTAGCTCTCTGCAGATTAACTCGACTGCAGTGGTGTTGGGCTATTCAGTGAGATGCTTTTAGGCTTTCAAGGCCTGCTTGGTCGGGGAGTCCGCCCCCGTGTCTTTATCTATCTAGCAGTAGAGTTCGGGTGGTCCATATCGGCCGGGTCAATGATCAAAAAACGGGTTAATCTTGTAGGTCTGCCCCAGCGTTGTGAGTAAGGGGGTTAGTGGTTACATGTACACCTACTTACGGGCAAGAAACCGTCACTGAAGGAGACATGTCTGTAGAATTCCGGCTTTGGGAATGAACCGTTCGGGATACGTTGTAGGCTTACTTGCGAATTAGAGTGCTGAAACTGCTATTTTTTGTTTTGTGTCAGGGCCTAGCTAGGCTCGAGGTCGAACTTTTGGGGTTATAGGGCTCGTCAAGCGTAATCTTGGATTGCAATAAACTTTTTGGATTCGCTCTTTCGGCCGGTATCTTCGTGTAGGGCGATATAGAGGCTAGCTCGAGATGTGAGTACATACAGGGAGTATTCGGGTGAGATGGGTGGTTGTTGAAAATCTGTACTGCAGCCGTGGCCAAGTATATCCTTGCCCTAAGCACCCACGTTTTCTGGTTCTTTTACTAGTAGGCAAGTACATGCGTGTACCTGCGTACATAAAAGGCTTCACGTAGCAGCCAAGTTCTGTGCGTGGATGTAGCTTAAACATCGCTGATCACACAAAATCTGGAAGTCTGGGAATTCGTTTATATGAAAGTGGGTTTTTTCTACTTGTAGGCCATTCATGAGGGTTACGGGGCTAGGAATTCTGATATGGGAGTTTCTCTGGCTGGTTCTCTTTTAGATATAGTTCTCATACCACTCAACGCACACGCACAAGCACCAAAACATATATCCCTTTAAATAATATTATTTTATTTCTTCTAAAAATTATCTTTTACTCCCCCATCCCCTCAAGAGGGAGAAGAAGAAGGGAACCCAAAAAGCCTAGAAAGCACACCCTAAAAAAACTAACCCGCAAAGCGCACGTTAGCCAACCGACTCTCCCACAACAATCGTTATTAAATAAAGCGTGTAGTGTGGTAATGTGTAGGATCAGACTTCCAAGAAAGGTCTTGCAGCGGTCACCGGCATACTCAATGGGTTCTAGTGTATGCTACCGAGGAAACTGCGAATGTAGGAAATTTATCATCATCTGGGGGAAAGGGGGGGAGGGGGGTGTTGGGGCATCGTGCTTAGGGGAAGAAAGAAAAAAGAAGGGGGACAAACCGTTGTTAGTAATACTGTAGGCGGCGGTGGTGTTAGCAATTTGTTGACAACGGCGATGTGGACGTGCTGCAGCGGTGGTATCTATAGATCTAGTGCCATGTCAGAAACATTTCCAACCAACAATTCTTTTGCAAAAAAGAACAATGAACATATATAAAACAGGCATATATTCGGCGTCTTGTGTCAGAGGGTTTACTATCTTTGATTCGTGTTTATTCATCACCTGCCCCCGAAAAGGCATAGGATGTCCCTATCATGGATAAAATTCATCACGGAAAACGCGGCGGGAAAAAGAAAAGTGCAAGAAAAAAGAAAAAAAGGGAAAAATAAATTACCTTGAAAAAAAAAAAAAAAAAAAAACAGGCAGGCACCAGAAAAACTGGCGCTTACCTGCCTGGTCGCGGAAAAGTATGTTTACGTCTTCCAGGCTCGGCCAGGCCAGGCAGGCTGCGGGGCGGCGCGGGGGGGCTCGACCCATTATCGCATCGTTGCTGCCACTAGACACTACATCAAGAAGCCTCTGTCAGCAAGACATTCCCGATGACATCTTTGAAGAAAAAAAGAGAAGAGGGAAAGGAGGAAAGGAGGGTATATTCTCAGAAGTTAAAAAATCAACAGATTACGGCTATACATAGTCGCTTTTCAGACAGGGATAACTGTAAAAATTGATATTTGTTTCTCATCATCGTGGGGCGCGTACGGCACCACCACCACTACACAAAGGGAAGGCCATGGTGGAGAGAGAGGGAAGAAAGAAATTCTTACCTATGCATTTTGAGTCGGCGGGATGATGATGCATGCGATGGCGCCGTTTGTTGACGTTGACGTTATTGCGCAGTGACGAAAAGAAATGGTGGTGGGGAGAGAAGAGGTGAGGTTGGATGCGCGAGAAATTTATCGTGCGGGAAGTGTCTGCCAAGGTTGCAAGGGTGGCTGTCACAAACAACCCTATGCCCTAGCTTTTAGGAGGTGTCAATGATTTCGAGAAGAAGCTGCATGGGTGAGAGTTGAGCTGTTGGCTGTGGTTTAGGATAGACAGTATTTAACAGCTTTTTGAATATCACATGTATTTCTCTCCGAGTCTACCTACCACGGAGTAAAAAAAAAAAAAAGAACAAAAGGTACTGCGACAGCAGCCCGTCACTACCCCCACTCATTGAAGATTCGAACCAAACACACAGTGTCTCACCCGACGCCGGGGTCTCAACAGGACAGGACAGGCTGGGGAGTGAGTGAGTGGCTTAAAGGGAGAGAGAAACAGGCCTGCTGTGATAGTACGATCGAAGCTCTACTATTTACAGTCAACTTGGTATTCTAGTTCTAGTACACTCTTACACCATCTAACAGTCTGTGATATGAATAGTAGTCAATTGATTTATCATCCCCGTGGTCACGGTGGAGATGATTGTAGCTAGAAACGGTGTCCTGACCGTACACTACCACTCAATTGGATCGAATAGTTATTACGACTGACAGACATCTTGATAGTTGAGATTACTTAAGGACATGTCTTTACTGTCAGATAGGAGATACTACTAGCAGAGATAATACTCGGTCCTACACATGCACGACTACTGCATTTATTTATTTACTATGGCTGCAGTTGAACATTCCTTACTCTATATGAATTATTAAAATTCAACAAAAGAAATTATGAACCACTCAAAATATATTAGTTAGATACTACACCACGAGCAAGCTCCAGAACAAAACCACAAAAGAAAACGACAGACATGTATATATCTACAAATCCAGCTCTAACCACCGTCCACCCCCTCCTCCTCCTCCTCAACCCACACCCAACTCGTCGCACACCCCGCCCCCACCGCGCGCACCCTCCCCCTCACCGCCACCCCCCTCACCGTCCCCCCTGCCACATCCCTGCCCACCCCTGCACTGCCATGCTCCCCACCCCCACGCCACCACCGCCCCCTCCACCACCGCAACCCCATGCTCGCTGCCCACCGCCACCGCCTCCACCACCAGCCCCTGGCGGCAGCTGCCCCTGTCATCCCTCCCCCACCCCCTGCACTTCCCCTGCCCTCAAACCGCGCCACCACGCCCCCCCACCCCGCCTGCACGCCCACAACACCCACAATCTCCCCACCCAGCCCCTCGCGGAGCCCATACTTGTCACCCCCCAACACCACCACCCGCCTCACACCACCCTCATCCGCGCGCGACAGCAAAACACTAAACTCCCGCCCACACGCCGCCAGCTCCACCGCCCAGCCGACATGCACCCTCCGTGGCGCGTCCACCACTGCGGCCGCCGGCGCCCCGAGCTGCCCCTTCCGCCCCGCGCCCCACCCGTACACCTCCCCGCTGTCCAGCACAGCAAGCGTATGCGCCATCCCCGACGCCAGCGCCACCACCCGAGTCCCCGCTGGCGGAAAGTCGGGCACCCGCTGCAGCGTCGCAGTGGTGACGTCGGCGCCGAGGCCGAGCTCGCCTTTGGCGCCGTGGCCGGAGACGTAGAGCTCTGTGGCGGTGGCGAGGACGGTGAAGGTCCAGCCTGCGGAGGCGAGCGTGTAGTTGTTGGTTGGCGGGGAGGGGATGGGGTGGAAGGATGTGAACGAGGAGGAGGGGGGGTGGCAGCATTGCGCGTGGGTGTTGTCGCCTGCGGCGAAGGCGGCGCCGGTGGGGAAGAGGAGGAGGGTGTGGTTTCCGCCGGAGACGATGGCGGTGGGGGGTGTGTGCGGGAGCGGGGTGGTGGAGGTGCAGGGCGTGGGCGTGGGGGTGTCGTTGTGGTGCGTGAGGGAGAGTTGGCCGGCGCTGTTTGAGCCGAAGGAGTAGAGCATAGTTGGGGGGCTTTGGAGTGGTCTCTGGGTCTGTTTGGAGGTTGCGGGGAGTGGATGCGCTGATATATTGCTGACCGTGGAGGATTTGGATTCGGGGTAATTCACGGTGAGGATTTGATGCATGAGCTTAGTGACGTTCTTGCCATGTGATCATTGACAGCTGCGGGCCCTGGGCTGCCAAGCATGCCCTGCAGATGCTCTAGCTCTAGTTCTTAAGCAGCTAGGCGCCAGTACAGTATCATTGAACATCCCAATTGCTAAATTCCAAAGACCCTCTATCACCTCGTTGCCAAATCCAAAAACTGCAGATTGTCCATAGTTAAAGCACTGCACATATATCCTTAAACTTCTTCTTCACACGTTGGAGCAAGTAGGTAGTCGAGAGCGGGAACGCCGGCCGCGGGCCCTAGCTGCTAAACTACCAACTCTAGCTCCATTGCAATTGGGGGCAGGACTACTACAGAAAGCCACTCGTCGGCCGGCTGGCATGCGGAGCCAAGCGACTGTATATCACAATAATAACCTCTACTTGGCAGAATTAAAAGCTCAAATCGTAAAGATATATGTAGCCATTTCACTCCCCCAATAGTATCGTTGTACCCTACATATAAGCACAATATCTCCCATATAAAAAAAGGTCAGGATGCAGTCTAATAATAGCTGCATAAACACATATGATAAATAAGTAGGATACGCTACTTTAATTAGCGCGCAATTATTCTGTAGAATCAAACACTCTAAACATTGCAGACCAGTGACATTCATGAATTATCACTTGATACACTGCCCCTCCTCCCCTCCTCCCCCAAACCTTCCCCTCCACGACTAAAAACCGAGGTGTTTAGACATCTGTAGGAAGGTATTTTTGAATTTGATCTCCTGGGTTATTATTCCGCGTGAAGCGAGATTCATGCCCGTAACCTCGAGCTTAATTTAGATTTCCATAAATGTTGTCAAAGTTTGAGCATGAGGACCTTCGGGAGAGCTTGAGACGTGCATGACTGAGTATTACTAAAGGTGTTCTAAGGAATGCCGCATTTTATTGCAACCAGCCTAAAACCCCACCCTAGGGGATGAGGGTTGGGAACATTTATCTTTTTTTTCCTTCTTTTTTCTTTTTGAGAGAGAGAGAAAAGGTTGAACAACTCGTGCTTACTGCTTTTTCATCGCCACTCTACCTGTATTCCATCATTTCTTCGGTTGCTGCGCACAATAAATGAATTTAATCAGAAGTAACATTTCTTCTACTGTGGGTGGTGATCGAGTGATATACCATGATCCATCAATACCGCTCCGGCGATCATCCCGACATACGCGTACGTACCCGAACCGCCCACTGCATATGTCATACATACAAGTACCACGATTGATTCGGGGAAAAGTGGTATGGAATATGAAGCCCTTACTACACCGCACGTTGGGACGGCTGTTATCGGGAGTAGAAGAGACCCAGCTGAGATGATACGAAAGTACCCGCCGGCGCCCTTATCGGATCGTTTTATATGCAGATGCCTGATCATGATATACTCTGCGACTACCAGGATTATGGATGGGCTCTAGATGTACATGGGTAGGTTTTCAAATTGGATAGCCAGTAGAGGGTCACCACTGGTTCTTTTCTATTGCTGCTGAAACCGTTTCTATTGTATCCTTTGTTGGTGACGTTTGGTATCGGGATGGGGAGTACTTTGGGAAGTGGTGAGCATTTTATAGAGACATACCAACTGATATGCCGTCAGCAGCTTGCAGCCTAGTGCGCCAAAGTCAACACGGGCCAGAAAACTGCTTGTACAAGTACTGACTGGAAAAAAAAACTATCAAAAGGTCTGACTGTGTACCTACACCAAGGCCTTTATTATCTGGCGGTGCTATTATTCACTGCTTACCAACACGCCGGCGGGGAACGGTGCAGAGTCTGGATGTGATATCCAATAATCAAAGTCTGTATCATCATGTAGTGTTCTTGAGCTGGTATGTACTCTACTCAAGCGAGGCATGCCATGCATGCATGCTCTACGAATACTCGTAGTTTTTTGACGTTCCCAGACGCGACCACTATTGCATGCCATACAAAAAATAGCCTTGGCGATTTTTCTCTGTGTATGCAATAGCAGTTGCGTCCGGAAACGCTATGAAATTACGAGTAGACTACATACATAACCGCGGAACATATCAGAGCAACGTAACACGGATGTTTTGCATTACTTGTTCTATTGACTCTACGGGCAAAGGGTCCTCGGAGATTTTATGGTGCTTGATGCCGCAGAATATCGACCACTTCGATTCGAAACCGGGCGGGCCGATTCGAAACCAGACTGGGTATTTACTATATCGGGTTGCAGAGAAGGAAAGATCACATCAGCACTCAAAGAAATGAACACCTTTTGGAACTCCATACTCAGGTGGACCACAGGATGCTTCAGAGCCACGAATACTCGAGTCCTCTGGGCGGAAGCAAAGGCCCCCCCCCTCTCACTCTACCTCCAATATCTGAAATGCAAATTCGCCATCAGGATCCTCCAAGTTCTCTCAAACCCCAGAATAGCGACGAACCAGCCGTCCTTCCCCACAACATCGCCAGAAAGAAACTACTCACACCTGAACTCGCCAGAAAGAGACTAAACCCTCAGAACGTGCTTATAATGTAACACTTAACGCGACTCAACGCTTGATAAGTTTCTAATAGAGAATAAACAAACTCTAGAGAAGCATTTCAAAGAAAGAGAGTTTTCTACAGAAACAATTGTTTCAGAACTTAATAACTTTAAGTGCTCCTTCACAAGAAAGATCCCATCTTCCTCTATATCCAGAAGAAGATGAGGCTGACGATGCTCGCTGCCTGTGCCTCGCCAGAGCTTCACAAGATCCCTCTCTATTTCTGTCTCTATCTCAGAGAGGATAGTGAGATGCTCACTGAGCCCAGGACTCGCCATCGCTCACAAGATCTCTCTCTATCTCTGTCTCTATCTCAGAGAGGATAGTGAGATGCTCACGAGCCCAGGACTCGCCATCGCTCACAAGATCTCTCTCACCTGCCTCTATCTCAGAGAGATAGTGAGATGTCACGAGCCCAGGACTCGCCATCGCCTCACAAGATCTCTCATCTCTGCTCTATCTCAGAGAGGATAGTGAGATGCTCACGAGCCCAGACTCGCCATCGCTCACAAGATCTCTCTATCTCTGCTCTATCTCAGAGATGATAGAGATGTCACGAGCCCAGGACTCGCCATCGCCTCACAAGATCTCTCACCTGCCTCTATCTCAGAGAGGATAGGAGATGCTCACGAGCCCAGACTCGCCATCGCTCACAAGATCTCTCTCTATCTCGCCTCTATCTCAGAGAGGATAGGAGATGCTCACTGAGCCCTTAGGACTCGCCATCGCCTCACAAGATCTCTCTCCTGCCTCTATCTCAGAGAGGATAGGAGATGTCACGAGCCCAGGACTCGCCATCGCTCACAAGATCTCTCTATCTCTGCCTCTATCTCTCAGAGGATGATAGATGCTCACGAGCCCAGACTCGCCATCGCTCACAAGATCTCTCTCTATCTCTGTCTCTATCTCTCAGAGTGATAGGAGATGCTCATGAGCCAGGACTCGCCATCGCTCACAAGATCTCTCACCTCTGTCTCTATCTCTGTAGAGGATAGAGATGCTCACGAGCCCAGACTCGCCATCGCTTCACAAGATCTCTCTATCTCTGCTCTATCTCAGAGAGGATAGAGATGCTCACTGAGCCAGGACTCGCCATCGCTTCACAAGATCTCTCATCTCTGCCTCTATCTCTGTAGAGAGATAGGAGATGCTCACGAGCCCAGACTCGCCATCGCTTCACAAGATCTCTCTATCTCTGTCTCTATCTCTGTCTCTATGAGAAATGAGAAGAACCCCACTGGAGGAACTTCCATCCGAGCCAAATCAAGAATCCGCCAGTTCTCACGGCCCCATTTAACCAATGTGGATCGCCGATCAGACATGGTCGCTTCTTCTAACGATGTTTTAATAGACTTAAGATGTTTATTGAAATCGTAGTTTTGCTTGTAGAATAAGCAGACTCTCACTCTCAAAGATGCCTCCGAGTGAACAGAGGTTCCGGTTCGACGCCCGGGGTTATTTTTCCAAAACGCTTTTTGAATTGGACCTTCCATTGCCTCCCGAGCACCGCCAGATTATTTCTGTCGCTTAACGATATTTTCCGGACATCGACATGGAGCTTATCGCTACCAAAGCGCTTGATCGCTAGGAGGGTAGAACTCCTTCCAGGTTACATTCCCGCCTTCCTAAGATTGTTGTTCTTCTGTTCCAAATAACAGAATTTTATAGCTCTTCATACATTACTCTCTCCAAAGAACTCGCCTCAGCCACATTGCAAGCATGGCCTAAGAGTATTTCACACGCAAGAAAAATCGAGAACAGCGATAGTGGCTGAACGAGCCTGAGCACTAAGATTCCAAAGCGCTTCGATTCTCTGCTCCTACTTCCTTACTAAGTCCGACGCGCTAACAATGGCGGAGGAAAACTCTTCCGCTACCCCGCTTTTCTAAGTCATAGCGGAGGATTCCAATACTGAGTTACCACCCTCAGAAATTGATGACACTCGAGCCATTACACACAACCGGGGCCTGCATGAACGAAGTTTCAAACGTCACCAATCGTGCTGTAGAAATTGTTGTTTATCAGACTTCCTGCATTTCGTCGCTATCGACGGACTTCAACGCTAGAGTATAGAGAATCACCGGCACTCGTAGTCCTCCTCTACGGTCTTCTATCCACCTACGAAAGACAGGCTGGCCAGTCATTGCTTCCCATGATAGATCCTCTCCTAAATACAGATCAGAAGCATTCGACAAATTTGGTAGCTTTAACCACACTGCCGCAAGACTTGCATGCCATCACAGAACCTGCTTTCATCAGAATCTCAAGATGTTAGTACCTGCCTATACTCATATAAAGCAGCTTATATAGTCCCGTGAACACTCAGATTCATCTCTATTTTCTGCCAGCGAAACTCAGATTGAAACGCCTTCATCAAGAAAGAGGATCTCATCTTCTGTTCCGACACTATCCTTTGTTCTCCAGATTTCATACGCTACTCAGCCAGATTTTGAGGATTCCTGTAGTTTCACCGACTTTCGAAGTCTTCGTGTGATTCTAGTTTGATGAAATTCCGCAGAGTTTCGCTCGCTATCTTGCAGTTGCTCACATGGCCCAGGAGACTTCTGAACGATACCGCCTCCCAGATAATCCGATAGTACACTAAATTTCACGCCCAAATTTACTGCCATCGGATTTCGCTAAATCTCGAGAACGTAACTGTATTCTCCTTCGAGCTAAAGTGCAGAGGAAAACTTCGCTGAGTCCTTAGGTTCTCGATATCGCCTTCACAAAGATATATTGAGCGATAACACGAATGCTCCATTGAGGGGAGGTTTCGCTGACGGTCGCTATTATGATATTGCGCCGGTCCGACATTATCTCATTCTCGCCACTTCGAAACTTCCATATACTTCGATCATACCACTTCTGCCGCTACACAGATTGCTTTACGTTGTCAGACATGATATTCTCAGAATCGAGAAACCCCGTCACCGTCTGTTGATAAGAAGAACTGCTTCGAGATATCGCCGTTTTGATTGACTCTCTCCGATTCTTAGTTTAAGAACATCATACTGTCGACAAATGGAGGTTGACCCCGGTAACCTTCATCAATAAATCCAGAACTTGCCTCCGACTCGACACTGATCAGAAAGCGATTTCGGTTTTCTATATTTTAAATTTCTTTATCACCGACATGTATCGCAACTCCACACGATTCTTCCACATCATTATCCACTTTTTCAATTAAAAAATAGCCAAAGATTCATCTTTCCCATGGAGGGTCTCCGCCTCTAGAAGGTCTCAAGTCTATCAAGACCAGTAGTCAAGAGTTCTTTCATGAAAGATCGATTCGCTAACGCCGAATCAATCATCCGAATAGCCTTTGACTGAAACCATTACGAAGCATGGCGCTTAACTGCGCCAATTTGGGATGCCGATAAGCCTTACCCTCTCCGTACAGAAGTCCCAACGCCGCGATAAGATATCTCCAAGATAGTTTCCTACCATGTATACAACCTCAAGTCAAACCTCACGGAGTTGACCTCTTTTCATTGCTTTCACCTCCTCCGGCGACATTATGCTTTTATTCAAGACATCTTAACCTGCGATTTCGCTTCACGCGTAAGACGGATTTTAAATGTTGCCGAATAGTCCCTTTCTGCCTTTTTCGAAAGACTTTTCTATTAGAGAAACGCAGATCCCCATAATTTCCGAATATCTCGACGCCAAAATCGACGAAACCGAATGGCTATTTTACAGCGAAATGAGTGAGATCGAGGCCGTTTCATCTCCACGATACGCTTCAGTATTGCCGCCATGACCGCAACAGGCCGAACTCATGACCATACACGCTTATCAAAGAGAACTTTACCAACTGCGCCACGAAATTCCGCTATTGATGACCACAGATATACCACCCAAACGGCAAAATCGCAGACGATACAGCTGCTTTAATTCAAAAACCGTTTTCCACTCGCCTCTTTTCATATATGTGGAATCCATTCTCAGATCGATTTTAAGAAGGGTTTTCTTCCTACCGCTTCCTTCAACTCGTCCCATTCGTAGAGAATATCGATTGTCTCATTTTGGAAAGATAAAGAATGCCCGCCAGAAGAATTGGCGAGTTTCACTAGATTATTTGCTTTTCCTCTTTCTCTTCCTCTTCTTCTCCTTCCTTCTCCTGACCTGAGCCCTAATATTCCTGCTAACGGAGCCTTCTCACGGGCTTTGCTACCACACTTGCCATCGAGCCTTACGCCCCAAGCGAGTAGAATTGCTGACCCACCAGAATTTATCTCCGCTTGGCCGAGAATTTTCCTATTCCCCGCAGAGATCACATCGCAGACCTTCGCATGAATCCCTTACGATGGCTTCTTCCTCATATCCCGCTCTATAACCGCCGCTGACTCGCTTAACGCCGTGCTCCAACTCCCATGATTCTATACGCAGAAGAACGCTTATATCCCGAACCATAATAGGGTTCGCTTTATAAAATGTGCTGTCGAGAATATAGACTCTTCTTCCTATACCTTCCTTCTACCAACGAAATCCGATCTTCTTTACCCATCCTTAATCATATATTTGTTTTTCCGACAGCTTACGCTTCTTCTTCATCTTATTCTCGCTCGCTCATCACCATCAATTCCTTAATTGTGATCACGCCTATCTTCTTAATCGATCTCCCGGAGATGAAAACTAGATCGATAACCCCACAAGCCGTCATTCCGGAAGTTATTTCGGTACGATTTATACTGCGAGGATAACACGAAAGTTCGTCGAATCGAAAAGCGACTGAAAGGACCGAAAGGTAGGCAGATCCTCATTAACTTTTATACCTCCTTTCCCTTTCCTAACGCTTCAATAGGCGTACTGCTCGTGGTCAGTCTTCTACCTGATTACCACTTCAATCAGATTCCCCGCTGACTGCAGACGATTTCACGACATTATCCTTACTCCCACCGAGATAGGTCTATTGTTCAGCACGCCGGGCAAATAGACTGGAGAGGCAGTCTCAGATGGAATGGACGCGGTTGAGATTTCGCGCGATCCATCGAACGGAATGGATGCAATGGAGGATCAAGAGAGGAGATGGTGGCAAAAGGCAGAGAGCTCAGGACGCTTATTTTGAGTCTTGGTGAATGAGCGGAGGCCAGCTATCCTCCCTTGCTTCCTCACCGACGTGGTCCACGCCCGACACGACCTCAAATGGCTTGGCCGACGGCTGAATCCTATGATAAATGGGGCGATTCGATTTTTAGAAGCGAATCTCGCTTATAACCTCAGAGCTAACTTAGAGCTATAACCCTTTGAAATGAACATTAATTATCATGAGAGTAAGTTCCACTCATCCCTGGCCTGAAAATGACACTAATTTTGTTTCTCCGATAGGTTTGAGAAGTTTTAGATGGATTCTTTAAGCGAGAGCTTAAAGTTATACTGTAACGTGCTATAATAGAACACGACCGCGACTCAACGTTTGATAAGTCTAATAGAGAATAAACAAACTCTAGAGAGAGTTACTTCAAAGAAAGAGAGTTTTCTACAGAAACAATTGCTAGAAACTTAATAACTTTAAGTGCTCCTTCGCTAAGAAAGATCCCATCTTCCTCTATATCCAAAGATGTAAGGCGATGTCATGTTTTAGTGCCTCGCCAGCTTCACAAGATCCCTCTCTATTTCTGTCTCTATCTCAGAGATAGAGAGATGCTCACGAGCTAGACTCGCCATCGCTTCTGCGCAGAACGTGCTATAATGTAACACTAATCGCGACGCAATGCTTGATAGAAGTCTAATAGAGAATAAACAAACTCAGAGAGAAGCTTTCAAAGAAAGAGAGTTTTCTATTAAGAAACAATTGTTTCTAGAAACTTAATAACTTTAAGTGCCTTCACAAGAAAGATCCCATCTTCCTATATCAAGAAGATAGAGGAGATGTCACGAGCCCAGGACTCGCCATAGCTCACAAGATCTCTATCTCTGCCTCTATCTCAGAGAGATAGGAGATGCTCACGAGCCCAGGACTCGCCATAGCTTCCGCCAAGATCTCTCTCTATCTCTGCTCTATCTCAGAGAGGATAGGAGATGCTCACTGAGCCCAGGACTCGCCATAGCTTCCGCCAAGATCTCTCATCTCTGTCTCTATCTCAGAGAGTGATAGGAGATGCTCACGAGCCCAGACTCGCCATAGCTTCCGCACAAGATCTCTCTATCTCTGTCTCTATCTCAGAGGATAGGAGATGCTCACGCCCAGGACTCGCCATAGCTTCCGCCAAGATCTCTCTCTATCTCTGCCTCTATCTCAGAGAGATAGAGATGCTCACGAGCCCAGGACTCGCCATAGCTTCCGCCAAGATCTCTCTATCTCTGCCTCTATCTCTCAGAGATGATAGATGCTCGCTGAGCCAGGACTCGCCATAGCTTCCACAAGATCTCTCTATCTCTGCCTCTATCTCAGAGAGATAGTGAGATGCTCATGAGCCCAGACTCGCCATAGCTTCCACAAGATCTCTCTATCTCTGTCTCTATCTCAGAGAGTGATAGAGATGCTCGAGCCCAGGACTCGCCATAGCTTCCACAAGATCTCTCTATCTCTGTCTCTATCTCAGAGGATAGTGAGATGTCACGAGCCCAGGACTCGCCATACTCACAAGATCTCTCTATCTCTGTCTAAGTGAGAGTGGAAAGAAGAACCCCACTTTGGAGAACTTCCATCCAGCCAAATCACAAGAATCCGCCAGTTTCCCGGCCCCACGAACTAATGTGGACGGCCGATCAGACATGGTCGCTTCTAACGATGTTAATAGACTTAAGATGTTTATTGAAATCGTAGCTTTTTGCTTGTAGCAGACTTCACTCTCAAAGATGCCTCCGATAAACAGGAGGGTTCCCGGTTCGACGCTCGTTATATTCAAAACGCGTTTTAATTGACCTTCCATTGCTCCGGAAAGACCGCCAGGATTATTTCTGTCGCTTAACGATATTTTCCGGACATCGACAGCGGAGTTTATCGCTCAAAGCGCTTGATCGCTAGGAGCAGAACTCCCTTCCAGTACATTCCCCGCCTCTTCTAAGATTGTTGTTCTTCTGTTCCACCGCCAGAATAATGCCTTTATAATGCTCATACATTACTCCTCTCCAAGAACTCGCCTCAGCTTTACGCAGTAAGCATGGCCTAGAAGATTTCACATGCAAGAAAAAATCGAGAGATATGATAGTCGGGCTGAACGGTTTCTGAGCACTAGTACTCAAAGGCTTCGATTCGCTTCCTACTTCCTTACTAAGTCTGACGCCTTAACAATGGCGGAGGAAAACTCTTCCGCCATCTCCCGCTTTCTAAGTCATGGAGGATTCCAAATACTGAAAGGACCAATTCCCTTAACAGAAATTGATGACACCTGCAGCCTGTTACACAACCGAGTGCATGAATGAGTCAGATGTCACCAATCGTCATTGTAGAAATTGTTGTTTCATCAGACTTCCCAAGATTTCGTCGCTATCGACGGACTTCAACGCTAGAGCAGATAGAGAATCACCGGCAAGACTCAGAGCCCTCCTCCTCGGGTCTTCTATCCACTGGCGAAAGACAGCCGTCAGTCATTGCTCCCATTGATAGATCCTCTCCTAATACAAGCAGATCAGAAGCATTTCGACAGTTTAACCACATCGCAAGACTTGTACGCCATCACAAGAACTGGCTTATCAGAACTCTCAAGATGTTAGCCCCGCCTATACTCATATAGCAGTTATATAGTCCCGTAACACTCAGATCTATCTCTATTTTCTCGCCAGCGAAACTCAGATTGAAACGCCTTCATCAAGAAAGAGGATCTCATCTTCGTTCCGATAAGATCCTTTGTTCCCGCCAGATTTCTGACATACGCCATGCGCCAGATTATGATTCCTGTAGCCACCCAAGACTTTCTCAAGTTTCTGATTCTGATGAAATTCCGCAGAGCTTCGCTATCTTCAAGATGTTCGTCCTGCGAGACTTCTGAACGATACCGCCCCAGATAATCCGATAAGACACGGAATTTCTCACGCCAGCCATCGCCATCGGATTTCGCTAAATCTCGAGAACGTAATCAGTATTCTCCTTCGAAATTTAAAGCAGGAGGAAAACTGCTGAAATTCTGTGCTCCCGATATCGCCCCCACAAAAGATATACGGAGTGATAACATACGAATCGCTCCATCGAGGAGGTTTCGCTGACGGTCGCTATTACGATATTGGCCGGTCCGACATTATCTCATTCTCGCCACTTCGAAACTTCCATATACTTCGATCCTTCGCTGCCATTGTTTGGCCCATTTACGTTGTCAGACATATATATTCAGAATCGGTAAACCCCGCCGCCGTTCTGTTGATAAGAAGAACTGCTTTCGAGATATCGCTTCGTTTGATTGACTCTCCGATTTGCCTTAGTTTAAGAACATCATACTGTCGACAATGGAGGTTGACCTCGAGTAACCTTCATCAATAAATCCAGAACTTGCCTCCGAATTTGGATACTCGACGTAGCGATTTCGGTTTCTATATCCTAAATTTCTTTATCACCGACACGATCGCAACTCCACACGATTCTTCCACATCATCCTTTTTTTGACCAAGCGAACAGCGCCCACCAAGGCATTCATCTTTCCCATGAGGTCTCCGCCTTCTAGGTCTCAAGTCTATCAAGACCCGTTGTCGCCACGAGCCTCTTCAAGGAAAGTACTTGATCTCGCCAACGCCGAATCAATCATCCCATTGCGCCTTTGGATCGAAACCATTTACTTAGCTTATCCGCGCTTAACCAGCCAATTTGGGATGCCGATAAGCCTTTACCCTCTCTCTGTACAGAGTCCCAACGCCGCGATAAGATATCTCCTAAGATAGCTTTCCCGCATGTATACAACCTCGTCAAACCTCACGGAGCTTGACCCTTTTGATTGCTTTTCACCTCCTCCGGCGACATTATGCTTTTATTTTAATATCTTAACCTGCGACTTTCGGCTTCGACGCGCGAAGACGGATTTTAAATGCCGAATCAGTCCTTTCTTGGCCTTTCGAAAGACTCTTTCTATTGTAGAACGCCAGATCCCCATAATTTCCGAATATCTCGACGCCAAAATCGACGAAACCGTAATGGCCATTTTGGCAAGCGAAATGAGTGAGATCGAGGCTGTTCATCTCCACGATACGCTTCAGTAGTTGCCGTCGCATGACCGCAATAGGGCCGAATCATGGCGACCATACGCTATCAAAGAGAACTTTACCAACGCGCATGAGTCTGGCTATTGATTTAATGCCACAGATATACCACCCAAACGGCAAAATCGCAGACGATACAAATTTCGGTTTAATTCGAAAAACCGCTCTTTCCACTCGCCCCTTTTCATATGTAAGAGGAATCCATTCCTCAGACGATTTTAGGGTTTATTTTTCCTACCGCTTCCTTCAACTCGTCCATTCGTAGAGAATATCGATTGTCTCATTTTGGAAAGATATAAGAAATGCCTCCAGAAAATCGGCGAGTTTCACTCAGATGGTTTGTTTCTTTCTTCCTCTTCTTCTCCTTCTTTCTCCTGACCCTGAAATATTCCCTTGCTAACGGAGTTTCTCACGGCTTGTTCCATTTTACACTGCCACTCGAAATTTACGCCCCAAGCGAAATTGCTGATCTACCAGAATTTATCTCCGGCCGAGAATTTTCCTATTCCCCGCAGAGATCACACCGCAGACTCAATGAATCCCTTATGATGGCTTCTTCCTCATATCCCGCTTCTTATTACCAGTTGGCTGACTCGCTTAACGCCGCCCAACTCCCATGGATTCCCCATACGCAAGAAGAACGCTATATCCTGAACCGTAATAGTGTTCGCTTATAAAAATGCTGTCGGCGAGAATAGGACTCTTCTTCCTATACATTCCTTCTACTTAACGAGTCCGATCTTCTTTACCCATCCTTAATCATATATTTGTTTTTTTCCGACTTACGCTTCTTCTTCATCTTATTCGCTCGCTCATCACCATCAATTCCTTAATTGCGATCACGCCTATCTTCCTTTAATCGATCTCCTCGAGATGAAAACTAGATCGAGTTAAGGTTTAGGCTTGGCCACGATCATTGCGAGAGCGAGAGATAACACGAAAGTCGATTAATCGAAAGGACCGAAAGCAGATCCTCATTAACTTTTGTTACCTCCTTTCCCTTCCTAACGCTCAATAGGCGTTGTTCCTCGCCCTGGAGTCTTTCTACCTTACTACCACTTCAATCGATTCCCCGCTGACCAGAGACGATTTCACGATTATCCTTACTCCCAGAGATAGGTCTATTGTTCAGGCACGCTCAAATAGACTGGAGAGGCAGTCTCAGATTGAATGGATGCGTATTGAGATTTCGCGCGATCCATCGGAACGGAATGGACGCAATGGAGGATCAAGGCGAGACAAAGAAGGCAGAGAGTGGCTCAGACGCCTATTTTGAGCTTGTGAATGAATGGAGGGCCAGCTATCCTCCCTCGCTTCCTCACCGACGTGGTCCACGCCTGACATTTAATGACCTCATTCCGAATTTCTGAACTTAAATGATAACGTATTCGGATTTTTAGAAGTTTAATCCGGCTTATAACCTCAGAGCTAACTTGTATAACCCTTGAAATGAACATGGAATTATCATGGAGAGTAAGTCTCCACTCATCGCCCCAATGAAAAGTGACACTAATTTGTTTCTCGATAGCCGTGAAGTTTCTAGATGGATTCTTGTCGAGTTTTAAAGTTATACTCGTAACGTGCTATAATAGAACACACGCGACGCAATGTTTGATAGAAGTTTCAATAGAGAATAAACAAACCCTAGAGAGAAGCATTACTCAAAGAAAGAGAGTTTTACAGAAACAATTTCAGAAACTTAATAACTTTAAGTGCCTTCGCTAAGAAAGATCCCATCTTCCTCTATATCAAGCAGCATAGAAGGTAGGAGATGTTCGCTGAGCTTAGGACTCGCCATAGCTTCCGCCAAGATCTCTATCTCTGTCTCTATCTCAGAGAGATAGAGATGCTCACGAGCCCAGACTCGCCATAGCTTCCGCCAAGATCTCTCTCATCTCTGTCTCTATCTCAGAGAGGATAGGAGATGTTCATGAGCCCAGACTCGCCATAGCTTCCGCCAAGATCTCTCATCTCTGTCTCTATCTCTCAGAGAGTGATAGGAGATGCTCGCTGAGCCCAGACTCATAGCTTCCGCAAGATCTCTCATCTCTGTCTCTATCTCAGAGGATAGGAGATGCTCACGAGCCTGTGACTCGCCATAGCTTCCACAAGATCTCTCATCTCTGCCTCTATCTCAGAGAGTGATAGGAGATGTCGCTGACGAGGACTCGCCATAGCTTCCGCCAAGATCTCTCTATCTCCTCTCTATCTCTGTAGAGGATAGTGAGATGCTCACGAGCCCAGACTCGCCATAGCCTTCCACAAGATCTCTCTCTATCTCTGCCTCTATCTCAGAGAGGATAGTGAGATGCTCACGAGCCCAGGACTCGCCATAGCTTCCGCACAAGATCTCTCATCTCTGCCTCTATCTCAGAGAGTGATAGAGATGCTCACGAGCCCAGGACTCGCCATAGCTTCCGCCAAGATCTCTCTATCTCTGTCTCTATCTCTCAGAGAGATAGAGAGATGTCACGAGCCCAGACTCGCCATACCTTCCGCCAAGATCTCTCTATCTCTGTCTCTATGAGAGCTGAAAGAAGAACCCCACTTTGGAGGAACTTCCATCCGAGCCAAATCACAAGAATCCGCCAAGCCTCACGGCCCCACGAACTAAATGGACGGCCGATCAGATGGTCGCTTTTCTAATGACAAGTTTAATAGACTTAAGATATGATTGAAATCAGAATTTTGCTTTTGAATAAGCACTCTCACTCCTCAAAGATGCCTCCGAAATAACAGGAGGTTCCGGCTCGACGCCCCAAGAGCCCAAAACGTTTAATTGACCTTCCATTGCTTCCGGAAAGACCGCCAGGATTATTTCTGTCGCTAACGATATTTTCCGGACATCGACATGGAGCTTATCGCTACCAGCGCTTGATCGCTCAGGAGCAGAACTCCCTTCCAGTGCTACTCCCGCCTCTTCCTAAGATTGCTGTTCTTCTGTTCCAGCCATTGTAATAGCCTTTTATAATGCTCATAATCACAAGATCTCTCTCTATCTCTGCCTCTATCTCAGAGAGTGATAGTGAGATGTCACGAGCCCAGGACTCGCCATCGCTTCACAAGATCTCTCTCACTGCCTCTATCTTCAGAGAGGATAGGAGATGCTCACGAGCCCAGTGACTCCGCCATCGCTCACAAGATCTCTCATCTCTGCTCTATCTCAGAGAGATAGTGAGATGTCACGAGCCCAGGACTCGCCATCGCTCACAAGATCTCTCTATCTCTGCCTCTATCTCTCAGAGGATAGGAGATGCTCACGAGTGTGACTCGCCATCGCTCACAAGATCTCTCTACCTCTGCCTCTATCTCTCAGAGTGATAGTGAGATGCTCACGAGCCCAGGACTCGCCATCGCCTCACAAGATCTCTCTATCTCTGTCTCTATCTCAGAGAGATAGGAGATGCTCACGAGCCCAGGACTCGCCATCGCTCACAAGATCTCTCTCACTGCCTCTATCTCAGAGAGGATAGAGATGCTCACGAGCCCAGGACTCGCCATCGCTCACAAGATCTCTCTATCTCTGCCTCTATCTCAGAGAGGATAGGAGATGCTCACTGAGCCCAGGACTCGCCATCGCTCACAAGATCTCTCTATCTCTGCCTCTATCTCTCAGAGTGATAGGAGATGTCACTGAGCCCAGACTCGCCATCGCTCACAAGATCTCTCTCACCTCTGCCTCTATCTCTCAGAGAGGATAGAGATGCTCACGCCCAGGACTCGCCATCGCTCACAAGATCTCTATCTCTGCCTCTATCTCAGAGAGGATAGAGATGTCACGAGTGACTCGCCATCGCTTCACAAGATCTCTCTCTATCTCTGCCTCTATCTCGCTCTATGAGAAATGGAGAAGAACCCCACTTCGGAGTGAACTTCCATCCGAAATAATCACAATGCTAATCCGGCCAGTTCGGGCCGGCCCTACGAATCAATGGACGGGATCAGGGCATGGGTCGCTTCTAATGATGTTTAATAGACTTAAGATATTGATTGAATCGTAGTTTTTGCTTTGTGAGACGTGAAGCAGAACTTTCACTTCAAAGATGCTCCGAGCGAACAGGAGGGTTCGGGCGTTCTGACGCCCGCAAGTTAGCTTTTTTGCGCCCAAAACGCGTTTTTGAATTGACCTTCCATTGCCCTCCGGAAAGACCGCCAGATTATTTTCTGTCGCGTTAACGATATTTTCCTGACATCGATTATGGAGTTATCGCGCTTCCAAAGCGCTGATCGCTTTCAGAGTGCAGAACTCCTTCCAGGCTATTCTCGCCTCTTCAAGATTGTTGCTTCTCGTTTCCAGCCGCCAGAATAGCCTTTCTTTATAGCGCAGCTCCATATTCACTTCAAGAAATGGAACTCCAAGCGCAGAAAAGCGAGCCGCCCACACGCCCATCGAACACCCATGTCATCATTCTCCCTTTTGGAAGCGGGCACATGTTGAAAGACATACGGTTCGCTGCTACAAGAACAACTTCCTAGATAACTCCATACACTCAGATGAACGCCAAAATTTACTACACCCACCCACTAAACACCACCCCACTACCCTTCACACACCTAAATAAGTTCATCGCAACTCGGATCCACCAACGCGCCAGAAAGTTTACCCACGCTACCAAAGAATCCTGATCAACCTCCACCACTCCGGCCCACGCTTGCCGGTTTCGCATCTCATGGACGGCACCCCATACCACGCCATTTCTACAACGCAGTCACCAAAGTCAAGACGACGCTCCACACCCCCAAGCAGACATCGAGCCTTCAGAGGAGGCTAATAACCACCTCTCACACTCCATCTCGCAACATACATCGCCAAGATCCAGTAATGCGCTTATCCGTCACCATGACCTCACCCTCAACTCAGCCAGAACTACGCCCCTCACCACTATCCTCACTCTCCCACCTAACCCCCACGACGCCTAATATCCCGACATCTACGCTGGCCCCAAGAAAGACTCATCGAAGGCAAACGCCAACGGCCGTATGATTTCACAGGACGGCAGCTAGCCCCCTCCAAATTGTTCACATCGTTATTTTTATCGCGACTGCCTTTCTTTACATATTTCATTTGGAATTTTGTTTTTGCTTTTCAAGGTGCCAAGGCTACGCTTGATAGTGATAGGTCTTTTTACGCCATAGTTATTAACTGCACGCGATCATTTTGTACCTAGAATCAGAAATTGAAATGACTTAAAAAAAAAAAAAAAAAAAAAAAGAGAAGGAAAGATCATCTGTGATATTGGAGGATGGTAAGTGTTTTCCGGGGAGACAAAGTGTCGGGAGTGGGTGCTTGGACTGCACCATATAACTGTTTTCTTTCCATAGATCACTGTAGCTAGAGGGATTGTCTGTCTGTCTGTCTGCCCTACAATCCACAACGACCCGAGGTAGTCTGCTGGCCCAGACTACCGGGCCTTCTCAATCAAATGGAACCCTCTTCAATTAATCAATCTCAAACGTCTTCCATTTACAATTTGCAATCTATTCAGCTCATGCTCGGCTTTGATTGTGTGGTACACTAAGTTGTGACGTGTGTTGCGTAATTTCTCTCTCTGCCGTTTTTGTAACTCTATATATTCATTGGGATTTGGATTTTTAATTTTATATATAGCTTTCCCCGGCCCCCTCCTCCTCACTTATCGATACCGACACCAAAAACAGCCGTCAATCTAAGACATCTATGTACCTAGAGTACAACCTCTGTTATAAACGATGCCCGTTAAGATTGGACGACCCATCACCACCTTCCGGAATCTCTAGAACCGAGTGACGCGCCATGATTCCAGTCTCTGCTTAGTTCGGCTCTTGATCCGAGTGATTACTATGCCAACGACGAGATTATAATTCCCGCTAAGATAAGCGCCCCGAACTCGGTCGGTATATTAGACATAATAGGAACAACAGTTACATACAGCCTACAGAGTTGTATCCCGTGATTGGTATTTTCCTCCTCCTGCTCCTTCTCCGCCCCCTCCAATTGGCAAATCCTTACAACGGACATGGGGGAGGTGAATCTATTCAGATGACTTGGTGGATGAATTGATATATGCAGGAACAACATGCAGACCACACCTTCTCGAAGCCCTCCCGCTCATCTCGGTACCATTGTTCATCTCACTGAACCCTTCCCCCTCCTACGCTCGGGCCGATTTTCCCGGTTCCAGGAACAAGATTGCTTAATTTGCCCTGTCGAGGCGTACTGATTAGATTGATTAGATAAGATCTCTTTTCTCCTCTCCACCTACCTTACTCTACCTCACCTTCGCACCCCCCCCCCCCCTGGGGCACTGGGGGGAGATTTTCTGGTAATCAACTTGAGGCAGAGAGAGAGGGAGAGAGAGAGAGGGCAGGCAGGGCTATCTAAAGTAAATTATGCACCCCAGAGAAAAATAATGTTAATAAAAAAAAGATAAGCACCCGGGATTTTTACTGGAGATTGCGGTTCGAGGGGATTGTTCAATTGCGGCAGAGATATGGATGGGGAAACGAAACAACCTGCATGGTCGTGAAGGGAAGGGGAAGGGCTTGCTCGGGTTGCACCGGGGGGGATTAAGAGGAAGGTAGATGTGTGTTCGGGGGTCGGGTGGGTGTTTCTCGATATCTACCGTGAGAACGAAACGACGTACATACCCGCACCCTCCCTTTGCCAGTTTCTCCCTCTCTGCCCGTGCCTGTTTACGATTTACCTGTGCCTCTGGGCTGTCTGTACTGATATACCCACAGTATGTATGTAGAGCTCAAGCATCAATCTGCATGGGGCCTTCTTCCCAGCTACCTTTCCCTCCCGTCGCTAATGTCACGTACGGTACGTGTGCAGGTGCATAAATAGGAGCCACCGGTCCTACCTACATAGATTTTTCCACCCGTTTCTTGTCCTTCTCCAAATAATTTTTTTGTTTCGTTTCCAACCCGCGTTGTGTCTCAGCCATCGTCCCTGACAAGCAATTCTTTTTTTTTTTCTGTTGGAGAGGCGCGTGGCCCGTTCGCAACCCTTGGAAATGGGGTGTGTGGTTGGCTCGGTTGCCATCTACTTTGCTCATGTATCTGCAAGGATGCAGCGCAGACAGACACCGACGCTTTGACCTCTGGGGGACGCGCAGTGAAGAAAGAACATGGACGGCAACCGACTCGGGAGGGACGTGAGAAAAGAAAGTGTGGCCCCGGGCAGTGGGCAGTGGGCACAGCATGATAACGGTGGGGAAGTTATGGTTTGCCCTACCCTACTCTACATATTTGAAACTCTTTACGGAGAGAGAGAGGTGCAGAATAGAGTAATATGGGAGAGGCTGCTATTAAATAATCATTATTTATTGCAGCCTGCAACTCGGCGGTTTTGGTCAACTATGGGGTCGACTGGCCCATGGAGATCCCCGTGCTTTTTTAGTACTCTACCTACTCTGGAGGCAGCGGCGACCCGCGTGGATAGGTACATGGCTTTTCTTGCTGCTGCTTGCACGGGCCTTGGACTGGAAGGTGCCGGTGACTTTGTGCTTGGGAGTGAGTAGCCGTTCAATCGAGATTGAAGAGTTTTGGGGGGAGCGTGGGGATCGAGGGAGAGAGGGGGAAGTTGTGTAAAGGAGTGGGTGGTAGATATTGTAGTGGAGAAAAAAAGTGTAGGAAATGGTACAGTTGTTAAGTATGTAGTAGTAGTGCACTGGTTGGTTGGTTGGGATTTAATTGAAACGGGAGATCAGGGTGGTAGAGTACTACTGTACTCTAGAGTGTGAGAGAGTACGAGGGAAAGAGAGAGAAAGATCTTCATGATGGTAGTTTATGTTATGTTACTACTGCATGGGGTCTTAGAAGTCAATGTGTGGAATTTGTTTGATAGAACAGGTAGTGATCGTCCGTGTCTCTGCCCCCCCTCAATCCCTCTCGCAACTCCTTTCACAATTGACACTATTCCCACATAGCATTGGGAGGTTTGGGAGAGTTTTGTTGTTTCTTCTCTCTCTTTCTGTCTTTTTTTCTTTTTTACTTTTTTCTCCTTCCTCTAATTCTCCTACCGGCTTGACAGCAGCAATTAAGCAAGCAGCAGCAGCTTCCTTTCCCTAGTAGCTTATACCAGCAGCACTTGTTCAATTTTACCTTGCACAGTAAATTACAGGAGCTGCTGTTGCTAAACTAACTAGATACATCCATCATACATACATCTGACTATCAATCTCAACGAATCGTCTTTCTCACCTTCTCATCTTTCTCATCTTCTCTCTCACTCTCTCTCCTAAAAAAAGACTAAAACCGCATCCCCCCCCCCCCTCCCCTCCCCCCCTGGACGCCTCTCGTTTTTCCCCACAATTTTCATTTCTTTCCTTCTTCCTCTCGTTTCTCCCTTTTTTTTATTTTTATTTTTTTTCTTGCTTTCTTCCTTGTGGGATTCCCGAAGATACGGTGCTGTACTGCTGCTACATTCCATCACCATCACTACTACTACTACTACTACTACTACTACTACTGCTGCTACGTGCTACTACGAGATACTACCAACAATACTGCATGTCTACACTCCAATCCATCGCCTACCTGCGATAGCAAATATCTCACGAGAAGAAGAAGAAAAAGAAGAAGGAGAGAGAGAGAGAGAAAGTGACAGAGGAAACCCACTCACCTCGACAGACGTCACTCATCTCCTCCTCGAACCAAACCAAACTTCACCTCACTTACCACTCTATTGGGCCCCCTAAACCCACCTCCAAAAGTCCACAATGCCGTGGTCCCCCCTCCCACGCATCGCCTTCGCCATCGCCATACACCCCTTCAACCCCAGCACACGCGACGACCTCCCCCTCGAGCTCGGCGACGAGCTCTACATCATCGAGTCGTGCTCAAACTCCCAATGGTACCGGGGCTACCTCGTCGCGCCGCCGTCGCTCCTGGCCGGCCTGACCAGCAGCAAGGGTGCGACGCTCGAGGCCCGCGTCTTCAGCGGCATCTTCCCGGCGGCCTGCGTCGACATAAAGGAGTACCTGACCACGGAGGTGCCCATCCTGCCCGAGGACGCAATGGGGGAGGACCACCACCACTGCAACCACCACCAGCAGCAGCATCACCACAACCACCACCACCAACAGAGTGCGAGGGGCAGTCGGGAGCTCGAAGACGACAACGACAACGAAGACGACGACGACGAGTATGAGTACGACCAGGAGGGCACGGTGGACGGGAGCACGGGGTACAGGTACTACAGCGACGGCGTGGAGCTCAACGGACACTCGCTCCCCGCCCCGCCGGGCGCCCGCCGCCAGAAAGAGGAGGGGAACGTGGCGAGGACAATGTCGGGCAAGTCGCGACGGCGGAAGCAATCCGTGTCGACGCCGACGAATCGGCAGTCTGCCATGACGCTCCCGCCGCGGCGGGACAGGGATCGGCCGCGCCCTGCGGCTCCTGTGCCGATGCTGAAGGTTGGCGATGAGACGTCGAGCTTTGAGAGCGAGCCATTGGTGGATGAGATTGCGTCCTGCCTGAGGGAGTGGCATGCGGCAAATCTGCATGAGCTGCTCCTGAATAGGCAGTACCCGCTGCTGGACGAGATCTCGGGATTGATCCATACGCTGGACCTGAGCAGGCGGCAGCTGCTCCATGGCGTGCTGACAAAGAGCGAGCTTGTGGCAACGCGGGAGCGCACTGTGTGGGCGCTCGTAAAGGGGAATAAGATCCTCTTGAGGGAAATCATTGTGCGAGATCCGGCGTCGGGGAGGATACTAACCGGCGATGACAGCAGCGTCGAGATTACGAGCTTGCAGTCGCAGATGTCACTTTTGGATGCGCCGCCCGCCCACGCGAACGACGGAGTCACGCTGCATCATCTACTATTAGAACATAAGTCGTTTGTGGGCATTACTACAGAGCCAGTCACGCTTATGTTCTACCTGGCAACAAAGGCGAATGTGCCGGTGTCGGAGAGCTTCATGATAGAGCTGGGGCCCGGGGGAGTCCCTACAGATGGCCAGCTCGGGAGGATGCAGACATTATTTACTGATTTGAGCTCGAGGGATGCTGCGGAGGATGTGTTTCTGGTGGTCAGGGTATATACGACTGTCACGGTGGTTTCTCCGCCGGGACATCAGCTCCAGAATAAGGGCAATGGCTTTGAGAATACGCAGGGGATCAAGACGGCACACACAATCAGCACGTCGACCGTATCTCCGTCGAAAGAGGATAAGAAGCTGAAAGGCCGAGTCAGCGTGCTATTTAACCCGCGACCGAACCCACGACCAAAGACCGGCGAGAAGGGGCAGAGGGAGCTCGGCGGAGTTCCGGAAGTCTCGCCGGTGGTGATGCAGAGGAGGCATACTAATGATGAGAATATGTCACCCATCACGTCTCCAATCATGACAGATGCACCCCCGATCCCGGCACTGCCTCGGAGATTCTCGTTCAAGAAGGCTTTGGGAGTCGGTGTCCTCGATGTGGGAAAGTTTGTAAAGCAGGACCAGGGCACGGAGCAGGTAATGCGGATCTATGTCCCCCCTGGCTCCGCCGGATCAACACCTACATCCTCATCAGCGGGCAGCGGCGGTCCGACGGGCGAGAAGAACGATGCTAGCAGCGACCGAAGCGGCAGCGGAGGTAGAAAGAGAGATAACAGTAACTCCTCCAACCATGACAATGAGGACTGGGACCGTCTTATTAAGGACGTAATTGAGTCAAAGACCGGGAAATAGTTAGTAGCAGCAGGAGCGTCAATGATTGAAGTGAAGAAAAAAGAAGCTGACATGCGCACCTCTAGTGAGAAATCTGCCCGTGCGGACCGTCTGCATCTATACCTTCGCCCATTCGCAGCGGCGGACGCAGACGTGCTAGTAAAAAACACGCCGACACTACTTCACAACATCAATTGCGCGCAAAAAATCGGATTTTCAGGGGCACCGACGAGGCCAAGGAGCGACATCTATGTAACGTTAGACAGCGCGGTGCTTCCCCGACATGGCATGCTCCTTCACCCGAAATTAGGCAGCTGCGCGCTTCCGCCTGCGAGCTACTTCAACTCGCTCCAGGTATCACTTGAAGTGCGCCGCCCCAACGGCGAGCAGATCAAGGATTGTATCTTCGCTGCCAGCAATACGCCCCCCCTCACGGTCTGGAAGAGTGTTGTTGTCAACCGCGAGGAGAGTTGGAACGAGACAATCAAGCTTGTGCTTGAGGAGGAGGACGTGCCAAACGCACACGTATTTATGACGGTCAGTGGGGTGCCGAATGCGCCGACTGCGCTGGCGTGGCTACCGCTGTGGGAGCAGGAGGCGTTCTTGAGAGATGGAGAGTACTCGCTGCTGCTGCACAAGTATGATGACTGGACGAGCTCACCGATTAGTACCAGTTCGGGCGGCGGTAATGGATATCTTTCGCAGCCATGGACTCCCGGGGATGAGGGTTGGGCGGCGGCACTGAGTATGGGTGGGGTAGCAAGCTCAATAAAGGTCAAGACGTATCTGTGTAGTACTAAATTTTCCCAAGACGATGTTGTGCTGAGCCTGCTGCAGTGGAAGAATATGAAGCAGGAAGAGGTTGTAGCTGTGCTCAAGAAGATGGTCTTTGTGCCCGAGATGGAAGTGGTGAAGCTGTTAAAGGAAGTGTTTGACGCACTGTTTGGCGTGCTCGTGGAGTATGCAAAGGAGAACGAGGTCGAGGACCTGGTGTTTAACGCCTTGATCACAGTGCTGGGTATTGTCTATGACCGCCGTTTCCACCTCGAGCCCATGGTGGACGAGTACGCCGAGCAGCACTTTGACTATCCCCTCTCCGGGCCCTGCCTCCTCCGCTCCTTCTCCCGCCTCCTCCAAGACCCCACAAACAGCGAGAGCTCCCGCCGGCTCCGCAGCACCTTCAAGGTCGGCCGCCACGTCTTCCGCTTCATCGTCAAGGCGCGGGAAAAGCAGCTCGCGAAAGAGGCCGGACTCGGCCTCAACGGCAACAGCGGCTTCATCAAAGAGCTCCACGGCATCTTCAAACTGCTAGAAAACCTCATGCGCAACAACGCACCCATGCTTGTTGGGTCGCAGACGCTCGCCGTGCAGCACTTCCATCTGTGGCTGCCGGAGCTGGCGACAACAATGATGACGCGCGAGGAGATCCTGCTGCTCGCTATCGACTTTATGGATGCGTGCGCGGATGTCAAGGGGAAGCTGATCCTGTTCAAGCTCGTGCTGATCATCAACTACTCGCGCTCGCAGCTCTTCTCCATGCCCGAGGACCGGCGGGCACTGACGCTGAACACCGTGCGGTGGCTTGCACCGCACTGGGGGAAGACGGACGACGTGAGCAAGCAGTGGAGGGACCAGGTGCGGCTGTGTTGCAGCGTGCTTGCATGCCAGGTCGAGGAGCTCGGCGAGGAGGTCTCGGAGTATATCCCGAAGATTATTGACTCTTACTGTGCCATCCAGGCCACGGGCCGCCACGAGAGGGAGACGTTCTCGCTGCTGTTTCCAAGGACGTATCCATTCCCGACGAAAAATATCCCGGATAGGCCTGTGTTTGATGAGGCGCTGATTGAGCTTGCGGCGATCCTGGCGGCCGTGTCGAGCATCCCCACGGGCCTGCATCTCGACCTTTCGGAGGAGGAGCTGGCAAAGTTCTTGATGGACGACCTGCAGGTGCATCTGAGCATCCTGTCGTGCGAGGCGTTCCCGGAGAGCTGGCTGAGCGTGCACATCTACCAGCACCGCTCCACGCTGCGGACGCTTGAGACGCTGGCAGGGGTGCTGGTGGATACGTTTTTGCCTGACCCGGACGATGCGGAGCGGTTCAACACGGAGCTGTGGCAAGGGTTCTTTAACACGCTGCTGACACTCGTAGGCTCAGACGCGTTGGCGCTCGAGACCTTTCCGGAGCAGAAGCGCCGGGCGGTGTGGAAAGTTGCTGGCGATGTGCGGGAGCAGGGCGCGGATCTGCTGAGGCGGACATGGGAGAGTATTGGCTGGGAGACAAGCGATGAGGATCGCAGGCGCTTTGGCATCGAGAAGATGGGCGGGTACCAGGTGCAGTATGTGCCGGGGCTTGTTGCGCCGATCGTGGAGTTGTGCTTGAGCGTGCATGAAGGATTGAGGAGCGTTGCGGTGGAGGTGTTGCAGACGATGGTGGTGTCGGAGTGGACGCTGAGCCAGGATTTGAGCGTGATTCAGGCGGAAATGATTGATGTGAGTAGCGCGAGTGATAGTCTGTGATGCGGCCGAGAAAGCTAATGCAAAACAGAGTCTGGATAGGTTGTTCAAGTCGAAACACCTCACGGAGAGTATTACGCAGAAGCTGTTTATCGCCGACTTGATTGATCTGTTTCAGCCATTATCGCGAATCCCAGACGATCCACTGACAGTCAAGGTCCACTCGCTGCTGCACACGATCGATGAGTTCCTGGACCTTCTGGTGGCGGTGCACAACACCCCGCTGGGCGAGGCTTACCATATCATGGATACGCTGCGGTTGATGGAGTTCCTGAAGGATATGCGGAAGGAGGACATGTTCATCCGCTACGTGCACCAGCTCGTCATCATACAGCTCGATGCTCAAAACTACGTAGAAGCCGGGCTCTCACTTAAGCTACATGCGGACCTGTACGCATGGGACACAAACGAGAAGGTCCCTGCGCTCGTCGACCCCCCCTTCCCGGAGCAGAGCGCCTTTGAGAGGAGGGAGGCGCTGTTCCTAGAGATGATCAAGCATTTCGAGGACGGATACTCGTGGGAGAATGCGCTGGATACTTACAAGGAGCTTGCAGACCAGTATGAGAATGTGCTCTACGACTATGCAAAGCTGGGCAAGTGCCATCGTGCTATGGCAAAGATCCATGAAGATATCCTGCAAGGGGCGGGCGAGGGATACAATCCGAGGTTCTTTAGGGTTGCGTATCTGGGTCTTGGATTCCCACTTGGGCTGCGGGATAGGCAGTTTATCGTGCAAGGTAACCACTGGGAGGGTCTCGATGCGTTCACAGACCGCATCCAGATGCAGCACCCGGCCGCAAAGATTGTAAGCAGCGTCGCGATCGACTCCGTCGAGGGCCAGTTCATCCACATCACCTCCGTCGAGCCCGAACACGACATCGGCCACCCCGTGTTCCAGCGCTGCAAGGTCCCGCCCAACACACGCGAGTTCCTGCTACAGCGGCGGCCACGGAGCTTTAGCTTTGCGGTGCCGCTGTCAAGCAGTGCCGCGGGCCGCGTGGGCATGTGGACGGAGAAGACAATCTACAACACGTCCGAGCGCTTCCCGACGATACTGCGGCGCAGCGAGATTGTGGGCGTGGCTACGTGCACTGTGGGGCCCGTCGAGAATGCGATCCAGGCTGTGATGATGAAGACGAAGGAGCTGAGTATGGTGGAGAAGCGCTTCGCGGAGATTAAGAGCGGGACTGGAAGTGCCGGTGGTGATGGGGCCGGCGGGGTGGCGCAGCTTAGTATGATTTTGACGGGTGAGGTGGACGGCGGCGTGAGTTCTTATAGGGAGCTGTTGGGCGATGAGAGTGTAGATCCTGCGCTGAGGAATGCGCTGAGGATGGCGATGCTGGATTATGTGGCGACGCTGAAGAAGTGTTTGGCGGTGCATGGGCGGTTAGTTGGTGCGTCTGGAGGAGGTGCTCAAGGCGGTGGGAAGGGTTTGCATGAAGGGCTGTTGCGATGTAAGTTGCTGATCTGATCATTTCCGGAGCCAAAGGTGGATTTATATACTGACATCATGATTTATAGTCTTTGAGAAGAACTACAAGCGTGAACTCGCAGCCCTCGCACCACCCCCGATACAGATCAAACCCCCAATCAGCCCCGGCCAATGGAAAGCACCACTCCACTCGCCCTCAACACCAACACCAATCCCACTCAAGCAGCATCACAAGCGCCCCACCCCACTCTCCAACCCCTCCCACGGCATGCCACTCCCCTTCTCCCTCCCACAGCTGCAAACAACCCTCCTAGACGCCGACACCATGAGCGTCGACTCGGTCAGCGTGGACGCCGTCAGCGTCGTCGGCAGCACGCACCGCGGCCGCCTCGCCAGCATGATCTTTGGCGGTGGACACGGCAAGGGCGACGGGATTGTCGCGAGCGTCACTGCTACCGCCACAACCGGCGGAGCCATGAACGGCAACGGCACATACCACTACACCAAGGCGCCGCCGATCCCGGAGGAGCCGCGCAGCAGGACGAGGAGTGAGTCGGTGTCGACGCGCAACACGAGCACAAGCAGGGGGAGGAATAGGAGTAAATCGCTGCGCAGGCGGAGGCCGACGGCGGACTCGCTGGATGAGCAGGGTGATGTGGAGTCGAGCCCCGGTGGGAAGGGGAGGCCGAGTACGAGCAGCACGCGGCCGCCGAGGAGTAGTGGGAGTGGCGTGGTGAACTCGATGGAGCGTGGGGTGGGGAGTGTGAAGAAGCGTTTTAGTATGTTGAAGCTGAGAGGGAAGGGGAGTAAAGGTGACGTGGGGGGAAATCCGAAGTTTGGGGGGAGCGTCAGTGAGGTGGGGAGTGTGGCTGAGGAGGAGTAGTGGGGGCCTTGGCTAGGTAGTTAGTTTATTCGGTTCAAATCATGCTATGCTCTCTCTCTTTTCTTGATAGACAGGACTTATGGATAGAAGGAAGGGAAGGGAACGGATAGGCAGGGATCAAAAGGAGGTCGGGGGGTTTTATTTTGTGTTTATTGGTACGGGTGTTTATTGATTGGGGTGTCTTTTTTTTTTGTCGTTTTCCGTTCTGTTTTTGTTTTGCTTTTATTATATATATATCGTTATCGCTGTTAACCTTGGGGGCTGTTTTTCTTTGCGCCTTTGTTTTTTTGTTCTTTTTTGTTTTTCTTATGTTATGGGACCAACTACTTACTATGCTGACTAGGCTAACTGCAACAAGAACCTTCTTTCCTTGTATTCTCTTCTTCTCCTTCTTCTCTTATATCCCGATCACTCCTCCTCTATCGATCTCAATCTCATTTGTCTCTCTTTCTCTTTTGTTAGTGGGTGCTTGCTGGGAGGGGGAAAGACAAACCAGCTTTCGCCCTAGCTAAGCCTTTATTCAGCGCGTGCTGCGCTGGCAGGATGTATCTTATCTCTTCTTTGTCCATTTCGCTTCTTTGACTTATGCTTAGTGGGGATTTTTTTCTTCTTTTTTTTTGGTGGGGGGGGGGGGGGGACCGGTTCGGGTATTATTATTATTATTTTTACTGATCAGGGTGGCTTTTTTTTATATATATCTTCTAGTGTTTTCTTCTCATCTTCTTCTCATTTCGACGGTTATACCCCCCCAGGCCTCATGTTCCCCCGGCTGCTGGCTGCAAGTTTTTTTTCTTTTTTTTCTTTTTCTTTCTTTCTTTCTATTCTTTTCTTGTGTTATATGTGCTGGTGTATCTATTTTACCTTTTTATTTCCTATTTCCTCTCCTTTGTGAACACAAAAATTAAAAAAAGGGAGTCATCAATGTTGTGCTCTGTGAATTAACTAAAGATCGCTTCTTGCCGGGTTGACGTTTTTTTTCTAGCTAGGTATTCTAGAGAGAGAGAGAGAGAAAGCGTGTGTGTGTAAGAGGGTCAATGATCGTTTGGCAGGTTTTTAATCGGGCGGGAGGTTCAAGTTGTGTTTGCAATTGGACGGGCCTGTATAATGGATAGATAGACAGTGGATGAGAGTGATGATGGTGACTTTTGACACCCCCCCCCCCCCCCCCCCCTTTCTTCCAGGGAGGGTAATATAAAGATGAACTTCCCATTCTCAATGTGGCCTCCATTCCCCGGCGCGGGTGTGGTCGATCAAATTCAAGAAGTTCCCTTCCTACAGATGTCTGAAAACCTCTCGGCTTTAGGAGAGGAGAGGAGAGAGGGAAACAGTGTAGCGAGTGATAAATCCATGAATCTCACTGATTGATGCTTATTTTTCTTTTTTTGTTTGATTCGTTAATCGTATGCAGCAACCCTAGTTAGGCCATGGCAATATCGCACTACCTCGGGTCCAGCGGCTACATACCTAGTGGGGTAACAACAGCCATGATTAAGAGGGGTGTGTTTCTTATGAATTGGGCAGGGAAGAAAAAGAAGAGGGGGGGGGGGGGTAAATGGAAATGTGTTTCTTCACAGGATATCACTCGTTGATGTCATTCGACTAACGCGGTGGATTTCTTTTTTTTTTTTTTTGTTGTTGTTGTTTAATTCATTAATTTGCACGCAACCTTACAGTTATGGCAATATTGCACTGACTCCTTATTACTACCCTTCTGCCTCCTCTACCGCTCACTGAAAACTCTGACGCGGTGGTTAGCGGGTTTTCGTTTCTCCAATTGACTAAACGGAAAAGGGTCTAAAATGACAAGACACAGTTTTCAGTAGATGTGCTCTACAATAACACATGATCCAAGATGATACAGTTTTTTTCTATGGCCCGGAGCTACATGTAATTAAGGTACGTACATACATGGCTGAGCTTGGCACCAAAGGGGTTAGGGGTTCTTCTCACCATCAAGGTGGCTCAATTATCACTTCCGGCGCAGCAGCCACCATGGGCGGGTGGTCTAGTGGTCAGACTGCTCGTCGGGTTAGACACCGCGAGTTTGAGCCAGTACATGTACGGGTCCCGAGTTCAAACCAGGGGTGGGAGTAGTAACTGGGTTAGGTCCCCCAGTTGCAGTACTTTTTGCTCTTTTTTTTTCTTTCTTTTTTTTTAATCTTATTACCGTAGCAAAATATGTTAGACTATTTTGATTTTTTTTTTTTTTTTTTTTTGATAGTGATGGGGCTGGGAATCGACGGCAAACTGTGTCGTCTTGCATCATGTGTTGTTACAGAGCACGTCTACCGAAACTTGTCATTTTAGACCTTTCCCGTTGATTAAACCCCCTTCTCGATTGAACTTGTAGAGTAGAGGACAAAGAAAGAAAAAAACCATATTATGTACTAGCAAGATAACTTTTGATTCGGATATATTACACAAGAACAAGAAGCAGAAAGAAAAAAGACCCCACCCCCACCCCTACCCCAACCACCCCCACCCCCACCCCCACCAATCTCACAAACACAACCAGTTGGTACAGATGCATTACTACTTTATACGTCCATCTACAGCAGCAGTCCCCACGCCCCATCCCATCACAGTTCCCCCACTATCCTACACCCCGTCCCCACCCCACCCCACCATCCCACCCCTCTACTCCTCATCACTCCCCCCCGCCGCCCTCGCCGCCTTCCTCGCCGCCTTCTCCTCCTTCCTCCTCCTCTTCTCCTCCTTCCTCGCCTTCCTCTCCTCCTTCGTCTCGCCCTCATGCTTCTTCTTCTTCTTACCCTTCTCACTGTCATCGCCCGCCTCCACAGGCGGCACAAAGTCCTTTTCGCGCTCCTTCTGCTTCTCCTCCTTCTTCTCGCGGCGTTTTGCTTCGCGCTCTTCGCGCGCGGCGCGCTCCTTGCTCTGCTTGCTGAGAAAGTACTCGCCAGACTCGATCTGTAGGTCGATCTTTGACTTTTCGGGCGCGGGGGGGAAGGCCTATTTACATGTGTTAGTGAAGGGGAAGGAGGGAGAGAGGGAGGGGGCGGTGGGCTTACGGTGTAGACCTTCTTGGTCTTGTCGGTGATCTTGTGGGGCTTGCGGCGCTTGCTGAGGTTGCGCTTCTTGAAGTGCGGGAGGAAGCGGTCCCAGGACTCGCCGACGAGATCTGGATCCTTCTGCAGCTCCCGTTTAATCATGAGTTCCTGGCAGCACACCTTCGTTAGTCCAGTCCGGCGCACTCCCAAAGAAAGAGCCGGGAGGGCCCAATTCCTCCCAGGCAAGAAAAAACAAACCTTGATGTGGTATATCGGGTGTATATTCTTCATACAATCCTCCACCACCCTCCGCACCTCCTTCAAACCCTTGTACCCGCCCATCGCCGCCACCGTGTTGCCCTGCACCAGGATATAGCAGCCCGTCAGCAGCTCCAGCGCTTTGAGCGTGCTCCCATTCGGCCCCAATATCCGCTGCCTGCGCTTCACAAAGCGCTGCTTGTTGCCCACCAGGTTGCCGACCTTGATGATGTCGGCCGCCACGCCGTCCTCCAGGATCTTGACCGCCTGCGGGAACGGCACCGACCGCGCAAGCAGCTTGATCAGGTCCCGCGCCTTGAGGATCGCCGCGGGGTCGTACGTCTTGCGCGTCGTGCGCACCGTCATGGAGCCCTCGACGAGATCGAGCGTGCATGCGACCTGGTGCTTCTCGAGCGCCCGCGTCACGAGCGGCCAGGCTTCACGAAGGTACACTTCGCGGTATTTGGGGAAGAGCGTGGCGAAGGAGGATTCTTCGGCGAAGGAGCCGGCTTTGTTGTCGTCGGGTTTGAATTCGTCAATCTGTAGGAGTGGTAAGTAGTTGGGACGAAGGTGAGAAGGTTATTTCTTAGCTTGGAGATTGGGGGGGGGGGGGGGGGTGGGGGAGCAATTGACGGACCTTCCATTTGTCGATGTCGTCGGTGTCCCATGGCTTTTCTTTGTCGTGTGTGGAGGGCATGGTTGGGGGTTGTTGTTGTTTCTGGTGTTTCTTCTTGTGAGGTTTGTGAATGAGGCTTTTTGGTTTTTCGAGAGGAGGCTCTGCGGGCCGGAGAAAATTGTTTTGTTGGGCAGGGTAACTGGCTGGCTGTGTCACGTCGTCTCGTAGGGTTTGATCAACGTATTAACGGGCGCGATACGAGAGAATCAAGCTCGAGAGCTAGCTAGGCCTGTAAAAACAGCACAGAGGAGAAATGATACTGTCGATCCAACTAGAGAAATTTAGGTGCAACGGGTGGGGGAGTCGCACATATTTATACTCGGGTGGGAATTGCAACCAATCCCGTAATGTCTAGCAAAACATTTTGAGCGCATAGTGTAATCACTACGACATGGGTCTGAAGATTATATGCGGCCCCAAAATGGTCCGGTTTATACAGTGTCCGGATGACTTTGATCAACTTCTCTAGAACATGAGCCTACCAATAAGGGTTATCGTTTTGTGTCATCTACTTCCGTGCTAGACATTTCCGCATCGTTGTGTATTTTACGCAGCGTGGGGAGCATAGATTGGGACGTCATGTATTCCCATATTGGAGCAAAGAAAAAACACAGTGCTCAAACATAGAGAGAAACACGCAAAACTTTATCCACGCCTCCTCAAAGCCATGATGAATGCCGTTAGCATGCCCGTCATGAGAAACGAGTGATATCATATGATCTCACTCGGACGCACCAACGCGACAAATCACAAGTAGGCTATCGCATCTACAAGGTTAGGGCGCTCGATAGTATTCCCTCCCAGTCACCAGTTGAAATTTGTGGATAGGCAAAGGTCAAAATGAAGAATTCCGCTCTCAGAACAGATCTTAAAGATCAAGATCCATCGTCTTGTATCACTTTCCGCCTTGTAAAATCTTTTTGAGAAACTTTCTTTGTTGATTTAAAATAATTACAAAGTAGTCTAACGCTTCTCCAATCCGATTTAGAAATTAGACTTAAACTTGTGTTTGAAATAAGAGTAGAGTATTGTTTTTTTAAAACAAGGTGCATATGAAACGTCCAGGAGGGGATAAATTAGCACACATATATCAAAAAGAAAGAAATCTGTGCACATTCAACGTTTGCCGGCGCGGAAATATCGTTCAAGGCAGGCAGTACCAGTCTGAAAACTCATACAGCTGGCGGGGTCTGAGATGAAACATTGATCAGGGCTGTATCTGAGGAATCCAAAGAAGGAGCGTTTGGCACGTCCAAGAGCTCATCGGCCTAAAGATTGACTATGAGTACCATGCAGAACTGGAACCAGGATAGGGGAAACGTACAAGATTGATTGGCGCACGGGGACGAATCAATTTCAAGTTATTATAAAGGCTCTTAGTGTCATCAATGAGAGGCATCTCAAACCTCTGCATTGGGTATACATCCACAGCGCCAGATAGTTGAAAGGACAGTTCTGCCTGTTGATCCTGTATAATGTATGGCCCGGTATCCAACTCAAAAATATTGTTCCATGGGTCATTGATATCATAATCCTCTTCAGCACTAGGACTTCTAGGACTCTCGTTACTATTGTCCCAGTTGAGGCTTGGATCTGTGCGGTCTAAAGAGTTGATATATGCTTCGATTTCGCTGAACCCTCGAGCCCGTGCTAAGGAGAGAGCAGTCCATTGGTATATGTTATTGAAGTTTATCCACGCTCCAGACTGGATTAACAATTTGACGGTATCAAGATGACCGGCTTTAGCGGCAACGTGGAGGGCGGTCCATCCATGGGATCGTGAATTGATGTTCACACCAATCGATAGCAGAGCGGAAACAATGTTGTCTTTTCCCATCTCAGCTGCTAGATGTAATGTAGCTTCCTCTTTTGCTATTTCAAGTAGCTCAGGAACTAAACGTCTCAATAACCAGAATGTTTCAGCAAATCCTTCAACCGCAGAAAAACGCAACAACTCCAGGACCTTTTGTCTTTCAAGCCGCAGTCCGAGGGAAAAAAGCTTGCCGGTGATGGGATCATTTCCTAGTCGTGTGCTCAGAGCAATAAGATCGTTATCCTCTACTGGCCCGACCTGAAGCAACATATCCAGTGTTTTTTCATCTCCTTGCTCGATCGCAATACGTACGGGTACTCTAATATCTTGGGAAATAATGATAGGCGACAAGTTGGCAAATAAAAGAAATATCAGATCTCGATTCCCTTGTTCGACTGCCAAGCTAAGTGCTGAATTGCTTTCTCTGTCTCGGTGGCAGGGGTCCGCGTCCAAGTCGAGGAAAAACTTGATCCGATCCAGAGTCCATCCTCTTCTAATAGCAGTACGGAGAAGTGAGCTCCGTGTTGGTTGCTGAAGGAATCCTGCGTGTTCTTTGGTCTTGAAGACTTTGGAAAGCTTCTGCTGGGGAAGCTCCATTATCAGTCGAAGAGGCTCAGGTAAAAGTAGGTGGCTTAACACAAGTTCGACGATTCCATCATTCCCTAAGTTGGCTGCTGTTTGGACGCATTCCCATTGAGGTGGCGCCCCTTGATCGAGTAGCACTGCTACAGTGTACGTATGTCCGTAAAGTGTTGCGGTCTGGATTATGCTTGAGCCATATTTGTCGACAGTATTGAGACTTGCTCCTCGTTCTTTTAGAACGTTTATCACGGTTACGTGCCCGGAAGCAGCGGCATATGTGAGTGGTGTCTGGCCGATATCATTTGCTTTATCTGCAGACGCCCCCATATCGAGAAGCGAATTGACCATCGTTAAGTAGCCTTCCCTTGCTGCAAAATGAAGAGGTGTTTCGCCAAAATCATTGGTAGAATCGATTTCGATCCCCCGCACATCTTGTCCTGGATCGAGAACGATATCGAGAAGATCTAAGTAATCTTTGCTGGCAATGGCGTGTAGGCAAGTATTTCCATGCTCATAATGGGCGTTTATGTCGGCCCCTCGTTCATAGAGAAGCCGAAATATATTGTGATGGCCTAAAACTGCTGCTGCAAATATTGGTGATCTTCCGTTTTCATCTTTCTTGTCGATATCTGCGCCGTGGGTTTCCAAAAGGGTCTCGGCAGTGTTATAATGATTGGAATATGCGGCACGGCATAATGCTGTTTGTCCTTTTTCATCTATAGAATCGACATCAAATGTATATGAGGCAGAACGCATCGCGAACTCGCCCAGAAGGCATTTATCCCCGTCTAACGTGGTGCTTGGACCCGAATAAGAGAGCAACTCCGTGCTGTTGTAGTCCATTGAAACGTCCAAAGCTATTGCATCAGGTATACTCTCCAATAATAGTTCCGTAACAGCATCTAAACCTTTGTTTAACGCAGTTGATAGTGCCTCAGACCATTGCTTACGATCATAATTTGCCATGACATTTGTCTCCAAATATTCCCGAGTCTTCTTGAGAAGTTTCTGTTCCATGTTCCAGTCCTGTAGTGTTGAGGCGGCTATGAAGTATTGTCTACCTAGATTACTGTCGCTACTTATAGCCCAGTGTCCAAGTACATTTTGGTGTAATTCCACAATCTTTAAATGTGCGATATTGAACGGGGCCGTGACTTGCGACATACGAGAGTGCGATTTCTGCAGCCATTGGTGGATATTAAGGTACCATGCCCTTAGTTCTGGAAGATCATTCTCCGGAAGGGAGAATTGAAGGGATTCTGCTTTGAAAACAACAATCTTGACTGCTCGTAGCAATTCCCTGACAGCAATTCGAGACCGAGGGTCACGCTTGCCAAGAATATCGACGCAGGCTTCGGCAGCTTTAAAGTAGGCATTGGCAGCTTGCATGTAACTGGTAAGATCTTTTCGAGTTCTGGTATGAGACCTTGCTGTGATGTGGCATGTATAAGAAAGCCAGAAAAACATATCGTCTTTTAATTCTTCTCGTATCGCCAGGTTTCCATCACGCCGTGCAATACTTAAGATATCGCGTTGAGCTTCGGTGATGGATGGGAGCTTTCCAGCAAGAGGTGGGATAATGGTCATATAAGATTCCTCTAAGCTTGCCAAGCCGACTTCCTGAACAATTTGGGCAATTTTATCTACCGAGCTATGTGTAATCCCAAAAGTTCCGATGGTTCGTTTGTTGTATCTCCTGACCGCCATCTTTCCTGGCATCGACGAAATAAGTTCCGAAGCTGACGAAAGGAAGACCGAAAATATATGCTGAGCACATAGTTTTTCGAGAGGAGTATTTGTAACGACCGCGAGCATGCCGTCACTGCCTTCTAGAGGGGTCAAAATGTTTCCTATAACTCGAAAATGTGGAATATCGTTCTCCTTGGCTCCGTCGGTAGTATTTTTAACCTCGATACATTTTGTTTCCCTTGCTATCCACCAGTCGTATAAACTTCGGGCGTAAGGAAGGCTTATATCAGTACCGCCAAATCCCAATATCCGCAGTGTGCTGTCTTGCGACTCGAAATCTTCATGGCTATGGCCTCTTCTATCTTTACTTTGATAAAGTGAGCGCATCTCTAGTTCATGAAAATCAAGCATGCATAAAGAGTATGCAGCTTCTAGCTTAGAGCGATCAACTTTCCACTTTCCCCATAACTCCCCTGCTTCTCTGGGTTTCCGCCGCCTCAAATGAAACTCGATTTTTTCAAAGGTTTCTGAATCTTGCCCAACTCCCCCTACACCCACTACCAAAGGCCATTTGAACTCTGCCAAATCTAGTTCGCGTTGGATTAACGAGGGTGCTCCGTTTGAAAGTTCTGGAACAGATTGAAATTTCTCGACCTGTGTCATCTGGTTGCTAGGATCCGATATGTATTCCATAGTTCGTTCGATGGCGTCGCAAAGGGCCGAAATTTCCTTGTGGAAGTTTGAAGTCCATCCAGATATACCTCTCAGTCTTTCACGTGTCTCAATTAACCTCTTTCCAGGACCATCCGGTATTGGAAGTAGAGGGTCGAGTGGTGCGAATTTCAGGCCCTCAAGCAGTCCGGTTGGAATTGAGAATCGTTCGCATTTAGTAATCTCACGTGCCATACAGTCAAGCTCAAAACTAAAACACGTAAGTAGGTGTATATATAAAAAAAAGTCTTGTCGACAGAGTTTACTTTTTGGTGATTTTCTTGGCGGCTGGATTCCGAGTAAGATGTCGACGGATAATTGCTCTTAGAGTGGACATCACTGCAGTTGCAACTAACTGTGCAATTGTGGCCGACCAATGCATCCCTAAATTTACCCTTAATCAGATATCAGGTAGTTAATATAAAGGACAAGATCCTTTAAAATACCTCTAAGGCCCATAAACTGAGCAACAAAACCCGAAATGCTAACAACGGTACCAAGCAAAACTAACGATTGAAATCCCTTCAGATCCCTCTTTACCCGTGATGTCATAATAGTTTGCTTGTCGTTTAAGCAAAATATTGCATACGAGTCAAAATGCTCATCATTCACTACCTGTCCCTTCTGTAGCCACGCGAACCTCACCTTCCCTTCTTCGTCCTCCTTCGCCTTCCATTTCTCCTCCACGGTAGCAGCATCAACGACGTGGGAACATATTAACATCCCCATAACAACCGCAACTGTACCGACGGTAGTCATCGGAAACGCATACTGTGGGGTAGGTCTCCCTCCTTTTAAAAATTTGCCCGTGGCAAGCCATGGTTCATATTTTGTGATTAGGCCCCAATATGCGATGACCACAGATTGAATAATAGTTCCCAATATTGCTACTGACCATAATTCATTCTGGCTAGCAGCCTCACCTCGGGCATTAAGAGAGATGTTTGGCGCGCACGGGTTCGGAATTCGGTCCTCGACATCTGTAGACCTATCCATACCTGGCGATGACATACCAAGTAGTTCGTATCCACTACTGTATCCACGATCACTACTAATGAGACGACGTTTCCGCTTTTGACGACGTTTCTGTTTTTGACGATATAAAGGACTGGACTCCGATGGGCATGATTTGCTCTCTTCGAAGGAATAGACGTCTACCGAGGGGGCATCAGTCGATGGGTTTTGATCCTGGACTCTAGGATCCTTCTCAAGGAACACTAGCTCGATTATATCTGGAGATCCAAGAACCCGGACAACAGTTTGACCGTTCCATAGTTCACAGACACTCGCAGAGGTTGAGGACATGAGTTCTAGCTCGGCCACCCCCTGGCTTTCCTTGGCTCGACCGATAATCGCCCGTAGCCAAGCTGCGAAACTTTAGTATTCATTTGTTAAGGGAAAATGGTATGTGTTGATTACGAACTCGGTCCGCCAACTCGGATAGCTGCTACAACTGCTGTGATGATTCCTAGATTGATATAAGCTAGTGTCTACGTATAGGATTCGGGGCACCAAATGAATATATACCTAATGGCGCCATAGAAAATATCAGGTTGTCCGCCCATCCCATCGACTGCCCAAGAAACTGCTTTGCAACTTGCTCTCCAAAGAGAGTGAGCAGTGGCGCCAAGTCACTAAAAAGATTATTTGAGAATTCATCCCCAGAATCTCCAGCTGCGACCAAAGAAACACAGATGAGTGTAAGAAAAAGTGTAGAACGAGTATGCGAAGGATAAAAAAATGTCATTTTTCCATGTTTGAGTCGGGCGGGGTTCACGCGGGCCCCCACCTACAGCTATATCTCCCTATATATGTTACGGAAGGCCAGAGGGCTTTGTGTAACGAATAGGGTCACATCTTGAAGTTCAAGGATACAGCCACGGGCCAAGAGGCGCACATATCCCTGTAGGGTTTCGAGGCGGATTTCGGCGTTGTCACCGCCTATATATGTAGCTGCCAAGTTAATATACACCGCGCGGGCTAAATTCGTCAGCCTTGCCTGTAGTGCTATTACGTACTCTAAAGAATAGAGAGAGCGCGCATGCTTAGTTACTAAACAGTAGAGCATACAAAGTCAGACCGTCTATCCAGCGAGACTCTTGTACGGAAAAGTTGAAATGCTTAGAGACGCTATCAATTGCGCGAACTAAGAGATCGTAGAGCCATAGAATTCGAGAGATGAATTATAATTCTGATAGCATTAGCCATTGTCTAGCTTAATGAACATGAAGGAGATGAAGGGGAATAATTTTTGCACCTAAATGAGTATCGAATACTTAGTCGCAATAACGTTGAATCCAGAGATACGTTTGCTGAATGGAATAGCCAGCGAACGAACAAACAGCGTTCTCAGGTTCATCGGTAGCTAGGAGATACATGCAGATACATTGCTAGATACGCTGCAGTTCGACGAGAGTAATATTGCTAGCGGTCTCAGACTGGTTAGTATCTACATGTCCGATAGGGAGTGTTTGGGATAGGTTTCCACGATTTAGAGGGTATTTATGATGCTCAGATATTTAGGTAAAGGTATGTAGAGTACATGTCTATTGCCCATGTCAAAAAGCTTATGTTCTCCCAGATCCACACATCCCATGCATGTGCTCGGTATAGCCTTGGCCACGATAAGAGTTGCACTAGACATATTATGTATCTCCGGCAGGGATTACATATTGCTTGAGTGGTTAGTTGGATAGCGTCATGCAAGCAAATTTCATCTCGTTATGGCGGTATTTAGAGTTCCTCAACTCGGTTATACAGCTGGATGACACTCTAGAGTTTTCCACAATGTGAAATCATCGATCTTTGGTAAAATAAATAACACCAGTGGGGCTTGGGTCAATAAGTTGGCTTTAAGGCGCTTACCTCACAGACAATGAAAGTCTCGCCTCCAAGCGAAGAAGTTGCCCACAATAGCGCCGAAATAGCATTCAGAAGAGTAAACATTTGAAGATACATATACAGATACGCTCGCCCTCTTGGTGATGGGCCTCTAGGAAGGATTGTATCCCACACTACATAACAATACAGATTTGAAGACCGCTTGCACTCAGAAACTGCCTGTGCCAACCATATTGTATGCTATCTCCTCTGAATATCCGCAATATCAATATGGAATTGTGTGGGTAGTATTTTGACGCGGTTGAGTATGTGACAGTGTCGTGGCATTGTCAAGAGCACTGCAGTAGTGATTTACCTGTCACTATAGCCAGGGTTAAAGCTATATAGATATCAACAGTTTCCCGCCGGCCCGGCCCGTCAGCGTTGTGGCAAGCATTTCTCTGCGCCCATTTTAGAGCCATATCACAAAGCCGCCTTATGAACATTCTGAATCTTCCTTTAAAATCTACCGGCGGGCATAATCTCCCAATGATTCTGCGTCGGTTACAGTAATAAACTGACCCTAAATCGGTGTCTATTCCTGGGCTTGGGATTTTTAATGTTTCCGAGACCTTAAAGTACAACTACATACATGTACATGTGTGTAGCTTGACAGATCATGATAGGTTCGGCATAACCTAATAGATGGAAATACAAGTACCATTAGATATTATCATACCGTTATTCGACGCTAATTAAAGAATTAAGACACCTATACCTTTCAACTAAAGCCTTCCACTGCATATTTCTTTTGACACAAGTTGGAGAAGGGTGATTACCAGGAGAGTTAAATTGACATAGTTGAGCAGCTAATTTGAATGTTCGTGATAGCTTTCAATTCCAGTTGCTCTTAGCTTCATCCAAGGTACTATCTCTCTAAATAATTTGGCACTTAATACTATTATGGCCAGGGATAGGATTGCGAGTGCCTACGTCGCACATGGTTGAAGGGACAACACCGAGCTAGGCATGTGACATCTCTGTATGACAAAACCATTTTACAAGCGAGTCAATCAAGACCTACCAATCCTCTTCTTTTACTCAGAGGAGATCTTTGATTTGTGAACAAGACGATTCATTCATACTATTCTTTAACCTTCTGTCGATTAAATCCTACATCACAGTCATCAGGAATAGTAACTGCAGCTCGACTAGCTCTTAAAAGTGGTACAATCACGATAACGATAAGGGTTTACATCACTCGAGTTCAAAATGCCCTCAGTTCCGTCAACGCCAGTAACTACCAATTTACCAGTTACACTCACCCCTCCGCCATCAAGGTCCTCCCGAATAAATCCTCCAGCTACATCTCTAAATCTCCCTACAGAAAGGAGAAGGAACGATCCTTTTGTCCACAACCATATTCCACTCCCTGTTTCACCTCATGGAGCAGATAACACTTCTCCCTCTCCCGCTGATGTCCTTTCGCAGATGAGATTTTCTTACACCTCGTCCCATTTAACTTCGCCTTTCTTGACTCCCGGAAACGGGCGCACTAGGTCTAGGTCCAAGCCCAATTCCAGGCAGTCTGGGAGGTCTCCAGATAGGTTTATCCCAAGCCGGGCAAATATTCAAAGTTTTCGCATGAATTGTCCAACCCACCTGTTATCAAGTGAGGAAAGACTACTTCGTCGAAGTGTTAGTACTGCAGTAAGAGGTCGCAGTGCTTCCCCCGATACAAGAAATATATCTGCGTCAGTGAGAATTAGTCCCGGATCTTTAAATCCTTTCCGAGCTGGTATTAACAGACGTATCAGTGCTGGTGCTGTGGGTATATTCGGGATAGGTATCGGTGCTGCACTAAGAAGGGAGGAGCCCATTCCTAGGGGGAGAGAGGTGCACATCAATGTATTTGGTGACAAGGCCACTCCCGAAGCTGAAATGGAGAAACATGAGAGGAGACTCTCTGCCGCACTTGGTGTGGATAGAAGTGCCCGAGTACTTAGCTTCACTCGAGAAAATGAACCTAGAAAGGATGGAATGATCAGGAAAGGGGGCGTTCTGGGGAGTCCACGGAGTGAGAACTTGAGTGATTCGCTCTGGGATGATGTTTTGGATGCTGGAAGTCGTAAGAGTTATTCCTACTATCTATTTGAAAACTTTCTCTAAATTTAACCTTACAGGCGACTCTACGCCACAAAGCTCTCCCTGCCGTAAGGCCCAGAAACGAACTGTACCCACCACCCCATTCCGAGTTCTAGATGCCCCAGGTCTGCGTGACGATTACTATTGTTCCCTCATTGCTTACTCACCACACACCCACTCATTGGCTGTAGGCCTTCATAGTGATGTGTATAGTTGGACCGAGGCCGGAGGCGCACGTCCTTTTGAGCCATGGTCTACATCCCATGTGACCTCCCTTGCATTCTCAAGTTCACAAGGTGGAAATAACATCCTTGCTATTGGCAGAATTGATGGTTCTCTTAGCTTGTGGAATCCAATTGAGCTTACTCCGAGGATTGAGCGTCCTCACAACGCAGGCGTTGCTTGTTTGGCTTGGAAGCCAGTGCTTTCTCATCGCCCGTTGGCATTTTTTCAGCCCTATGGTACAGGAGATCGTTCTCGTCCCTCGTCTGCAATAATAGAGACTGAGGAGCTTCTTGTGGGTGACGAGTTCGGAAATGTGTATTACTACTCGATTCAGTGGAATGGGAAGCGGGAACTACTGGGTCAAAGGGCCTCTAATGCAACGATCACCCTATTGAAGAGGATTGTAGTACACTCTCAGCAAATCTGTGGGTTAGCTTGGAGTGGAGATGGTGAGCAGTTTGCCACTGGTGGAAATGATAATGCGGCCTGTTTATTCGATACATCTGAGGTTGTGAATAGGCGTCGAGATTCATCTGGAGACGGAGAAAATATGATTGAGGGCGGAGAAAAGTACAAGTGGTTGCATGGAGCTGCTGTGAAGGCAATTGCATTTTGCCCCTGGCAGAAGAGCTTGATTGCAACTGGTATGTTTACTCCTTTTTACGACTTTATAAGACAACAGAAATATCCTAATACTCAAGGCTTGTAGGCGGGGGCTCTAACGACCGCTGTATCCATTTCTTTCACACGTTTTCCGGCGCAGCACTTGCAACAATCAACGTTTCTGCCCAAGTCACCTCCTTGTTGTGGTCGGTCAACCATCGTGAAATCGCCGCAACATTTGGCTATGCCAATCCTGATCATCCTATAAGGATTGCAGTATTTAGCTGGCCAGAATGTAAACAAGTTGTGCAGATACCTTGGCAAGAGGATATGAGAGCTCTGTATGCAGTTGCATATCCTGGAGGTCCCAATGACTCCCCCCCAGGCTTCGCCAGCGACGCTGCTACAGACAACGCATCGAACATGAGGCGGACTGAGAGCGGAAATGACGATGTCGATGCTTTGAGGGAGGAATTTGGTGTCATCGGTAGAAACAGCGGTTTCCCTAGATGGCCTGGAAGGAATAGGCCAAAGAGCGAGGGCTGTATTGTCGTTGCTGCTAGCGATGAGACGGTACGCTTCCACGAGGTATGGAGTGAAACAAGAAGAGGGATATTAGGGTGGAGAGGTGTACTGGGTGGGAGTGATATCCTTGAAGGTTTGGAGGGCATCGAAAAGGACGGTGGGGAGATGATTAGGTAGAGCTTTATGCCTGTCCACTCTATGAGCGGAAGTTCCACTAATGGGTGGGTATTTGACATTGCTTTTTGTGCGGAGTTCTATAATTGACCTTAGAGCTGGTTATTAAATGGTCTTGAGCCATCACTTGTAGAGGTGGCTTGAAATCCAAGTACGGGTTGCTTAATTTTTAATATTACCTTTTTTGCCTGGCCTTACAGGGCATAGCTATTTAAATCGTCTTGGTTCTTGTGATCGTTTCGGTCGCCTTTTCTATTTCTGCTTTTTTTTTTGATACGTACGCTCTCTCAGCACAATGGACATCATTGTTCGCACTCAGACATGGCGTGAATCCGGCGAAAACAAATATATCTCATCAATTCTCAATCATTTTTTTCTTTTCACAAATCATATTCCGGGCTTTTACAATATTACTTCCCTACCAATTTTGACAGCTTTCAAAGAGTCTAGCCTTCTTGGCCAATCAAGTAAAAGTCAATGAGTGCCAAGATCGGGTATGTTGCATCATACATTATGATTCGGCTCCTTACTAAATAAGGCTAACTCATAATTTTAATATGCGTTTTCCATTATTTGTTTCCCTGTCAATAATTTTAGCTAGCTATACATGTAGTTATTACTTTTCTGGAATTATTGGCTATATTACGGCTTCCTTAACTACAGAATGATCCATCACCACTTTACGATCATTACAATCCATTAACATTATCAATCTCCTCTTCTCCCCCCGTTTCCCAAAAGCATCCTTTTTGGATAGGCCTCATACCTAAATGTGCCCTCTCCCATAGCTTCCGACATACATCGCATCCGCGTCCCATACTGTCTCCTCTTCCTCCTTCTCGATATCAATATATTCCTCCTTCTCGATATCAATATATTCCTCATCTTCTCTTCTCTCCACATACATCACTATCGCCGGCGGCGACCTCGAGCTCGGTGACCTTACAGGCTCAGGAATAAACTCTGGCTCCTTTACCTGGCGACGGCGGACCCACACAAAAAGCCCAAGACCTAAAAGAGAGAGAACGACCGCGCCGCCGCCGCCAGAAACAGCTACGATAATTGCGGATGGAAGTTTACGAGTAGCATTCTCAGGAGAGAGTATTGGGGTGGCAGTTGAAGCGGTTGGTGAGAGGGTGGTGGTCGTGAGGAGACTAGTGCTGGTCTCGGTGATTGTCTGCCCGGGTGGGGGAATTGTAGTCGTGGTTTCGAGTGTGGTGACTGGAATTACCGTGGCATTGAACACTGGCCCGGGAGTAGTGGTTGTGCTCAATTCTGCTATTGGTGTAACTGAACTTTTTGAATTTGCGGTATCTGATACCGCAAATATCGAAACTGATATCCCTAATATCCATATCAGTATCGGTATCGTTATCGACAGGGTCAATTGACATACCTTCCCCAGGTCTACTCCCAGCAATCGTTGTCGTAGCCAAAACTATTCTCGTTGGTGTAGCCGTACTCGATACCCATAAAGTCGTTTGATTAGATGTACCAACAACATTTCCTCCGTATACAGTCGCGGTAGGGTTGATACTTTCGACGAAGATAGACGGTTCACTAGTCTGTGCATACAGCTGAAGCGAAAAGCACAAAACTAAAACGAAAATATAAAGCGACCGAAACATTGCTGCTATAAATTAGTAGGAAGTAACCCGAATTTAGTCGGTATCGATAATTCCTAGGGAATTCTACTAGCTTTGTAGATCCTGAAAATGTAGTTATGAGCCGGCGATGGGATTGTATTTTATAAACACAATCCCCCTCCTCCTCCCCCACAGGTGAGGGAAAAAAAGCGCATTTAGGCTTTGTTGTCTGTTATGGGGGTAAAAAAAAAGCAAGCTCAAAAGACATAGATCGAAAAGGTGGGACCTGCATTACCAAATTTCCGCGGGTTCGGTTCCAGCGCAAATCTCTGTATGTATATAGAAATCAACTCCAATATTCAGGGCTTACTACATAACGATCATGCAGAACGGCTGTCATCAAATCTCCAGAGGATTTCCCCACGGAAATTCTATGGCATGTCAAGTGGTCAGCTTTACCTTACACGATAAATATCGGGCTGAATTAAGCCATTTTGAAGAAGGAATTACGGGTTATGCGATGTGCGGAACCTTCCTGACCGAAAGGCATTGTGCTTGGCAGGCCCGAAATTGGGGTGGTTACACGGGTATAAATAGATTTGGCAATTCTAATTGTCACGTCAAGAGACACCAAGAATAAACAAAAAAGTGGCTTTGTGGAGAATCTAGATCATCGGGGCGCCGATAGCTATGAATACTTCAATTGTAGTTTTGGTAATGATATATAATATCAGTAGCATGTTATTCAAGTACCATAATCAACTGGCCGACTGAGGAGCCGAGTCACCGGCCATGATGCAACTCTCACCAACTATATTTATTAAAATTTTTAAATCAGAACTACATGTACTCGTAGCTTCATAGCGTTTCCGAACACGACCAATATTGCATGACATACAAAAAGGTGGATTTGGCGCTTTTTGTATGGTATGCAATAGCAGTCGTGTTCGGAAACGTCATAAAACTACGAGTACACATGTATGCATGTATGTCTCAAATTGTACTAGCAGGCCAAGTCCAATCGACGAGTGAGAGCCTATGAAGAAGTGATTTGACTTACCCGAGTAGTAGCGTAGAAACCTATTGAGCCGTACCTCTCTATATTTTATATTCCTTTGTACGTCTTTGAAGCAAGCATTCTGAATGGGGCCCTATTTGTACATCTGACAGACGTGGTTGGCGATTGCTCACAACAACCTCAACATCAAGGTCCGGGCTGTTGCGCCAAAAGACCCTCTGTACCTCATAATACGCAGTAGTGATACAATATTTGCGTTGAATTCCACACAAAACCATGTGGCCACGCGTAGTATACATTCATCGGCCGTAAATTTGGAAAGCAGCGGCTAGCTGTTTCCACCGCCCTCCTCCCACATATCTCCCCCACATCCAACTGAATTATACCACTATCCACTTCAGGTAATCCATTACTCAAGACCACTACCCTCCGCTGCCTACACGCCAAGACCTGGGCGCAGTACCACATACAGTATTCTAGAACAGCTTCTTGACGTGCAAGTTCAAGTATAAATACCAAAAAAAGAAAGAAAAAAGAATCGAAAAAACAATCATGCGGTATCGTACTAGAACAACAATCCCCTTACCCATCCGTCTTGCCAAGAAGAAAAAAACAATAAGAAAATACAAAAAGAGTAACACCCAAAGATAAAATGAAAAAAAGGGGGGGATAAATGTAACTGGTAGATGTTCTTTTCAAGTACCCACTACCGATGACGCAGCCATAGAAGAAAATATAAGGTATTTGTGTACCTAAAACTCAGATTATAACACTGATAGGGATAATTATAGCTGAAAAGATAGGATGAAAGGGGCATATCAGGACATTCCAAAGGAGGGAGCGTAAGATTATCCAACTCGAGCCCTAGTAGTAGTAGACAAAAGGAATTCGTAGGTCTAAATTAAAGGGGTGGGAGAGCGGGGGGAAACATCTAACGCTTTAGCCTTTTGCGCTTCACTATTGCCTTCCCTTTGCCCTTCTCCGAAGCCCCATCGGTATCACCCATGACGCTATCTTCATCCCCATCTTCTTTATCACCACTGATACTTTGCTCCTCATCTCCCGCAGTGCCAACAGTGGTCTCCCGCTCTCTATCCCTCACCCCGCCCTTTCTCGCAGAACCAAACCCGCCACCTGTTGCTGCCGCGCCAAGAGCCTTCTTCATTCCAGCCTCTTCAGCGGTTCTAAAGTTATCAACCATTCCTTCAACATCTCTCGCCATTATGACAGTCTCTTTCCCAATCTCAGTGGTAGACTTGTTGTACATGATTGCGTTTGCAAACATCCTAAAGAGCTCCTTCTCAAGCTGCACGGAGTTGACTATCCCTTTTGGAGGGGTATTCAAGGTTGTTGCAGGCAGCGTAGCAAAGGTTGAAGAACTCGCGGGAGGGGTGGCGGCGGCAAAATCGGTGGTAGGTGTCATAGCTGGAGTGCCTGTCGATGTATTGGTAATAGCCGCCGTGCCAGATTTGACCGCGGCCTTGATACCTGTTCGAGAGGATTGTTAACACTGACATTTTATACATGGAATAATGGCAATGTACTTTTTAGATCCTGAGGCCTAAACACTAGGTTCCTATAACCAGGTGCCATTCGTTCATTGACAGCATGGGAGAACAAATTCGCAAACCTATGGCTGCTAATATCACTAAGTAGCGGTGCGCTGAGTTGCAAAAATTTCTTCGTCGCAACAACAAGAGGCTGTTGGCCAATCGAAACTATGAGTGGTGATGGGGAGGGTACAGAATTTGTCATATTCGAGCCTTGTTTTTCAAGTTTCGGGAAATGTCGTCGTTGCGGTGTTGGAGAGACAGAAGCTGCCTCAGCCTCACTTTCCTCCTCCTCGTCGTCAAGTGTTTGTGGGGTAGGTGCATTTACTTCTGTTCTTTTTCTCTTTGTGCGCTTTTCCTTCACCGGGGGTTCCACTTGTTCTTCGGGTGGCGGAGGAGGCTTCGCTTTACCTCGCGGCCTTCCTCTTCCTCTCGGCTTTTGAGGCTTTTCTTCTTCATCAACGATGCTGACCGGCGCATCACTCTCAACTTCTGTAACGTCTGCCTCTTCATCTTTAACTTTGCTTTCCGGAGCCGCTACAACAATTCCCACTTCCTTTTCAACCACTGAACCCCTCCTGGCGACTGGACTCTTTGCAGGCGTTTTTTCGTGCTTCTTTTGCCTTTTGGGTGCTGGTTTGTCTTCTTTCGCCCGATCTGCTCGCGCTTGTTTAGTATTTTCTTTGCTCCCGCCGGATTTCCGTCTATCTTGGGGACTTTTTCCATCGTCCTGGAAAAGACGTTTTTTGCCACGGGGTTTCTCAACGCTCACAGCTAATTTTGGGGATTCGGGGGGCGGAGGAGGAGAGCGCGAGGGCGTACTAATAGGAGAGATTTCATCAGGCCGTGGAGGTATTGGTGATCCAGGCTCTCCTTTGTGCCCCGGCGAATGGGAGAAGGGCGGTATATCTGCAGAGCCTGTAGAGGTTACAATTGGTGGAGGGCGTGTCTTTGAAGGGGATATCGGATTAGTTTGTTCTGATGTTACTGCTGAAACCTGTGGCGGAGGGGCGGGAGGAGCTAGAGGAGGAGGAGGGCGCGGAGCGATTCTTTGGACAGTTGGTGAAGGTACCGGTGGGACTTGTTCAAAGCTCTGCTGCTGCTGTGCTGCTACATGAGGGTTATAGTGCTGAAAGTTGGGTGTCTGAACGCCAGCTTGCCTTGCCTGATTCTGAGGAGAAAACTGTTGGGCGTACTGTTGAACTGGGGGGGCTGGCGTGGTAGGCAACGGAGTAGGGAAAAGAACACCGAACCCCGCGGTGGCCCCGGGGGTTGAAGGTCTATGACCCTGTTGAACACTGGGAGAGATAGGCGCTGGGCCATATGAAACTGGTTGCCCTGGCGACGAATACACAATATGTTGACCCAGAGGTGCTCCGTGCTGCACATACGGAGGCGTGTGCTGTTGTTGCCATCGTGTATCTGCAACATCTGCCAGTTGTTGCAACCCAGTTAACCCTTGAGGACTTTGTCCTGAACCTGGAACGCTGGATGATATTGAAAGCGTATTCTGTGGTTGTGGATAAGGGCCTTGTATAGGTCTTGGAGTGATTGGAGGAAAGGGCGTTCTTGTTGGCGGAGGAACTGGTGCTTCAATTTTAACACCTGGACGTGATAATGGCGGAGCAACAGTCGAAGATGTACTCGAGGGAGGAGGCGGTGGAACAGCTTCCATCTTTTGTGGCACTTGGGGAGAGGGGATAGGCGCAGCTAAGGCTCTATGTGCTTGGGTCTGTCGCGGGGATGAAGATGCAGTTTGAATAGTTTGATTCGACAAAACCGCGGTCGGTTGAGTTTTTGGTGGTGTTGAAGCTGCTTTCATTACATCGCGCTTGGTTTGAGCAAGGGGCATGTAGCTCTCTTTCTGCCCTTCTTGATCTCGGGTATGGGGAGGCGGTGATTGCTGTGATAAAGGCGTAGGTGCCGGCACATTCCGAGGCGGGCGGTCTGTGACATTTTTTGGTGTATTCTGCTGCTCTGGTTTCCCGGAATGATTATTTGGGCGTAGTGGTAACGAAGACTTGAGTTGAGGAAGCTGGGGTGTTCGCGCAGCTGGCAATGCTCGCGGGGAGACTTCTACTGATACATTCGGCGCCAAAGGTTCATCTCCCGCCTCAGCGATAGGACTAACACTGGGTGTAGCATTCCGCCTGTCCGAACCTGGAGAGGAGCTGACTCTCTTCTGTTTAGAGCTCTTTGGCGTCGTTGAGCTACTTCTACTCCTTGCCTTGACAGCGTTTTCACGCAGCAACCGCTCATCCCATAACCCCGCCGAGATATCGTTAAAGTCCTGGTCCAATTCTGCATACCTCCTCTCATCGTCACGTATCTGCTGAAAAACAGTGTTTCGGTATTTTTCGTATAGTCGTGACGTCAATATCTTGACCACACCAGTCTTGTCGGGGTTTGATAGAGCTGCCGGAGGTGTTTTAGCCTTCTTTTTCCGTGACGTAGCTGGAGAGCCTTGTCTACCCCCATCACCGTTATGTTGTCCATCTCCACCATTCCCAAGTTCCAGCTCAGCTTCCCTCAATTGTAACAGATAGAACTCCTTCAACGCGTCCGGCGCTAGCCTGCTCCTGTCGAATGTGTCCCCATTCTTGACCAGTGGGTTTCTGACCAAGATATTTGAGATCAGCGCAAAGGATGTCGGGTGTACACCATGTGTCGATAGGTTGTAAAATAGCAATAACGTCTCTAGCGGCGTGTAGGCAGTAATCTCAAGTGCTGGGGTGCTCATGGACGGGGGTTTCTGGGGTGGCCCGCGGGGACCTTCCGGGTCACAAACGCGTAAAGTGGGTATCGAAATAGTAGCGGAAGACGCGACAAAGACGAATTTTCGATAGGCGACGAACGAAAATGACGCGTGTGGGGTGGATCTTTGAGGCGGTAGGTGAATGACGAGGCAAGCTTTCGGGAGGTGAGGTTGAAGTTTGGTGATGACTAAGATGCCAAGATGTCGCGATCCTCATGGATAGACACAAAAGAAGACACCTCGCCAAAACAACCTAGGTATTAATACCGTTGAGTACTGGAGTATCAAAATTAAGTTCCTACTCCCTGTTTGAGACTTTCCCAAAAACAGAAGGGACTTTTAATAATAAGATAAACTGCAGGCCTTTCTATTAAACTAGAATAATTGTGCTTTGAAGTCCAAATTTTGTGAAAACTCACTTCATTCGTCAGAATCACCTAACCAATGAAGTCTATTTTACTGAAGTCGAGTGATACCTAAAGATCCAAAAGTGTACTTGAGTTGGTGGTGGTAGTCGAGCGAACCAATAGCATATGTAACCACTTTCACCAAAAGAAGGTGCATCTCAGCCCTATCACCTGCTTCCATTCCAGCTGCCCGGATTTAGCGTCCCCACGATAAACTTCGATTCTCAATCAATCATGTAGGTACATGTACTTACATAATATGTAGATACATGTATATACAGCGACTCTGCAAAAGTGTTAGTGATCCAACCTCGAAGTGAGACATTTCTCCGTACCTAACCGTGGTGGATTACTTTCCCAGTGACCAATTGCGCATGACACCTGGAATCAATGAGGAATAAGATCAATGGCCTACCTTCTTTTATATATAGTCACAAACTATATTATATATTTTTCGTTGTTTTAATCTCAGCATTCATATATAGCATCAACATTACGGGTGCGCCACACTGCGCACTGACGTTAAAAAATAAATCATGAACACTTTTAAATTTTGTAGAGCGACTGTACTTATTAGATACAGTACCAAAAAGGGGGAATATGTAATAGGTGCTGTACTAGTACATAATTGAGCAAAATTCCGAATTAAATCGATTATACTGTAGCAATACCGTAGCAATACCGTAGCCTTGCAGTATTCTACTAGGCGTGGTACTGGATCCACCCGCTTTTTAGGTACTGTAAGTTTAAGCTTAGAGTGTAGTACATATAATTGTTACCAGCACATGTGTGTACAGTCAACTCTCGTTATAGATACTTCATAGTGATGCTCTCGTTGTAATGATTGCAATCGGTAGTGCTAAAATACCTTTTTGCTGGTATCTCCTTACTTCTTATAGTGATACTCGCCTTATCAAAATATATTCAACACATATTTTTTAGTTCCGACCGTATCTTCATATATATCAAGAGGCGACTGTATATACCTACAGTATATACTTAACTTGCGGCTACGCATTTTCCCTAGAGCTGTCCACGGCTAAAACTACGATGTAGGTACTGCCAAAAGCTGGCTTCCAAGCATATAACATGACTGCTTCGTATGCACATATTTCATTTTTGCTGAGGCCATCACAGGTTACTTGTTGGTGTGATCGGGCTTCGAACCAATCATAATCTCAAGTTTGGTGCGACTTGATGGTTACCAATAAGTACTGCAATACGTTACATCAGTGAAAATATTAGATTATCTTATAAACAAAAAATCACTATAAAAAAATCAGTTCTTGAACGTTACTAAACACAGCAGCAATCTCACCAATATATAGCATGGGCCGCGGTATTGTATAATTGAAACTTTCTAGAGCATAAGTCCTCATGGGGCGCTGCGTGTACCTACATGTGGATCAACAAAAGAGTTCGATTAAATGCATATTAGTATCGCTTACTACAATCAAAATTATCATCGCTCATAAGTACATGCAGCTTCAGGGAGTTACTTGATACTGACCTTATAACTCTATAATTCCACTGAATGATTCGGATGTCTACACCTGGCTCTGGCCACACATGGGAGGCGGGGCCACATGTAAAGTACAGCCACTCTGCAAAAGTGTTCATGATTTAGTTTTAACGTCAGTGCGCAGTGTGGCGCACCAGTAATGTCGATGTTATACTATATATAAAAGAAGGTAGGCCATTGATCTTATTTCTCATTAATTCTAGGTGCTATTGGTCACTGGGAAAGTAATCCATTACGGTTACATATGGAGAAACATCTCACTTCGAAATTGGAATCACGAACACTTTTGCAGAGCTGTAGGCAGCCAAGACTGGAGATTGTTACTATTTTTTCCTTCCTAAATCAAGGGGGGGGGGGGGAGGGAAGAAAAATATTTTATCCTCCTAGCAAAAGAGTTCGGAGCACTGCTTATAGCAGTGCTCTTACATCTCTCTGTCTACGTCCGGATCGAGGGTGGGTTGAACGACCACAGAGTCTGAACTCTATACCGGTCGGCCATTCAACCCCATGGCTACAATGATTTCGTTAGTACTTTTGGCTGTGACTGGACTGGGCAAGTCGGCTCTCGTTTTTGAGCTGGATAGGGAGCCAAGACTGGAGATTGTTACATACTATTTTTATTTCTTGTTTTAACAGCTACATGTATGTATGTATGTATGTATGTATATACAAAGTTAAAAGAGTGATCTACTACATGTAGCTCGTCTTTTCAACGGCTCATAGATGTAACATAACACATGTACACTAAATCACAATATTATCTCTGTCGAGCTCGAGGTCAAGACCAGATCTGACTGGGTGAGAGGATGGGTTATACTAAAAAAAAATGTCCTTGTTGAATCCCTGGACACATGTATCAAAGCTCCGAACCCCGTCCGCCACATATTTCGAGGTATAAATTACTGCCCATGTTACTAAGTCAAGCCACTTCTCCCCCCACCTTGTGCTCCTGTGAAACTGGATCAGTCATAACTTCTCACTCGTGTAAACTTTGTTTCCCCATTCTATACACATGCATACTTGCGCCCTCAACGCTCGCAAATTGAATGGGTTTGCTCTGCTAAGTGACTTTGCCCAATTGAATAAAAGTTACATGTACCCTAATGGCTCACGATGGAGCCCCTTACCACCACCAGTCTATGCCCCACTAAGCTCAATAGGCGTTTGACCCCCATTGAATACCGGCAATACCCTGTGTTTGCTTAAATCCTCCCTCTTCTCACTCTCCTTCTGTTTTTCTATTTCTCTTCCATCATCACCATTACAACAACATCGAAAGAACCTTTTCTCATCATCAAGAAGGCCCCAGACGCCAGTGCGCAACCCGGATTCTAACCTAACCTCGCACCACCATCATTTGGCTCTACCTCTACTCCCACAGCTTCCTCGAATTCTATTCCCGGACAATCGTCTCCTCCACACAACTCCTAATCCAACTTCCCGTCATCTCGACAGCTTTTACATAACAATTTTATAACTCACTGACCATCTATTCACCAACGATGCCGTCGGTGACAAGGTCTGCCGCAATGGAAGTCACCGCGCTTCCCACACCTGTCCTCACCGAGATGCCTCCTGTCAACTTCCTCAAAGCGACCAAAATTTCGCTCTTCGACCCCATGCTCATCTACCTCTTCCGAAACCACTTCAGTACATGGATAGATGCCAATAACTACGGGTCTCAGGCTGATTTCGTAGAACTTTACACTGCGTTTCGCGAAGTCTACAAAAATCATAGTAAGGTTGATACCTCGCTCGAAGCGAGTAGGGAAGGGAAAACGCTCGATTTCCAGGCATTACAGGCTTTGGATGATCAGAATGATTTATTACTTGACGTAAGCTTCCCCACCCGCCCCTTGTGTTCTTTTAACCTCTTCGAGGGCGCTGTTCCTAATTCTATTAGCAATTTTGGGAGTTTGTTATGGGCATGGGCCAGCTCGCCGGTTGTTTTGACATGAGCACTGGTGGGTCAGCGGAACAAAACGCCGAAAAATCCTCCAAAGGAAAGAAGGAAATTCGCCGCTACAACCACGTTCTCGCAAAAATAGTCGCTGCTACGACAGACCCCGCGAATCCAGGCCCATGGGACATCCCAAAACAGGCGAGAGGAAAGGTCCCAGACGCTGAAGGGATGACCCTAGAAATGTTCGTTGCCATGAAGAACAATACCGACGTCCTGGATTACTTTGATACGAAGCCGTATAGAGACCACTGGCATTCGATGACTGATAAGGATTTTTGGCATCTGTCTGTTAGTTTGTTTGTATGCGCTCTTCAGTACAAGCTCGTTTTTTCCAGTGATAATATCGGCTGATACGGATATAGAAACATTTGAATGATCTTCATCAAGGTCGTGACTTTGTGGAAGGGTTCCGCTACGTGGACAGATATAACAGTCTTGTCAGCCTTCTAAAAGTAAGTTTTCTTATAAACAATGGCGGGTAAATCATAATGAACTCTACTCCTTACTAATTAAACCTTGCTCAAATATACAGAACTGCAAGGGAACTATCTATTTTATGTCACGCCCATCCACCTATGAGGACGTTCTCTTGAACCCCCACATGATGGAACTTGTAGGTTTCTCTCCTTCTAATCTCACCCTAACCAACTCCGACTGCTCTTAACCTAATATCCTCATGCAGAGATTTGCCGACAATCAAAAAAACAACGCTAAGAAAAAGCTTGACAATCGTGAACTTGCTGCTCGTCGTGCCCAAGAATTCTTCATTAAAAATGGTGTCGACCCTCCATCAAAGCCTCGTACACTCCGCGGTGCTGTCAAAGGCAATAAAAGCAAGCGTGCTGTTTCCGAAATTGAAGATGAATCTATGGATGAAGAAGAAACACCCTCTCCGGAAACAGAAACGCCAAGTACGAACACAAGATCTGCTGCAAAGAGAAGAAAAGCCACTGCTACGGCCAGTTCTTCTACTGCTCCCAAAAGATCACTGGGAAAGGGAAAAGGGAAGGCCGTGGCCACTGTTGGTGCCACCTCTTCTCAAGGTGTTTTTGTTCCCCCGGTCTCTACTCATACACTTATTCGAGCCACTACGCAAGTGCAGCCCCCGCCAATGGTTGGCATGGACCCAAAACGTGCAAAGCAGCTCCAGAGTGGGAAGCGCCAGAAGCAGCAGTACCAGCATTTCAAGAAGTTGCAGGAGTTTAATGTCCCGGTAGAAGTCACACCTGAGCATTTCGGGGAGGAGTTTGTCGTTCAAGAGCAGTTAGGAATGGATAATGTGGATCCCCGTCTTCGGGACGCTGGGCAACCAACAGTGAACACTTACCCTGGGCTTCATAATCCACACCAAGCCAACTCCTCAAGCAGCAATAGCCAGTTCCACGGTAATAATCCAGACCTTGCTAATATGTTCATGTTTGGATCTGAAGGGGAGTTGGAGACTCAAACGTGGGCCAACAACGGACAAGGCGGTGGGCCTCACGATGCAGATCTTTCAATGCCAGGCAGATCTTCCTACAACCAGACTCCTGATCAAAGGTTCGTTCAAACTATCTTAGAATCAGAGTTCGTAACTACGCCAGATACGACCTATACTACTGGTGGACAGCAAAACAACCTAGGCAACATATCGGCCCATCATACCTCTGCTCACAACACTGCAGAGATGAGTTGGCATAACCCCCAACCTCGCTACCATACCCGACCTATCGATGAGGACGGTAACTCGTACTTTGATTTCGAGGATGCCTCATTTGGACCAGATAGAATGGCAGCGATGGAGAAGATTTTGGATATGGATAATATCAATAATTCAGATCCTGACAGATGAGTATGGGTTGTAAGATGATGAAATAGATCATTCTGTCAGAATACGTAGATGGCCCTTGTCGAGCCGGCTTGGTTTGCCCTCTCCTTCGTCCACAGGTGGACATGTCATTTTATTTTTTCTATCTCTCTCTCTCTTGGATAACACTTGACGCAGGACGTAGCAAATTTCCGCTGTTATTTTGTTTCCATGTGTTCTGGTTCGGAATTTTGTTTCTTTCTTAACATTCCACTCTGCTGCAAGTTATTATACTGTTCTATGTTTCAAGGCATGTTGTACTGAATACACCTCTCGTTTCTTTTGTAAAGTACTTATTTTGTATATAGTTCTGTCGTTATGATCTAAGTAACTATAATGCATTAAATGAATATGAGAAATTTCCCTAATTAACACAAGTATGGGTGAAAGAGCTTTTATTCTGCTTCTTAACATTACTTAGTGACGCCATTTAGTTTCGTACTAATGTCAAACTTTTAACGAAGCATCAAATGCTATGGCTTAAAATTCAAGAATATTATGTTTTATGGACCCCCACCCATGGTATCGAAAAAAATTCACAGGACTCAGGATGACACAAGATACTCCATCGCATTCCCAAGATTTACAGATGAATCATAAGAAGTAACTAAATACATGTATGTTCGAATCATGCCGAGCTAGCACATGAGAAACTTCCAAACATTGCCCGCTACGAATTATTTAGCTTGCATGTAGTATAAACATGATTGCTGGGCCTGTTCACATATAAGAAGGCACAGAAGATGCGAGTAATCCCTTTCCTTCAGATTCTACATATAAGTATTACGCCTCCTGATAATCATTTCTCAAAGTCCCCCGAAAGATTGTATTTCGATCCATCTAACATATATATTCAAACCTCATCCTTAAGCAAATTTCACGGCATAGTTTTACCTTCTTAGTCACGCACGCCCGAAGGTCACCCCCCGCGTAAAGCCAATTACCCCTATCCCAGAGGAGCCCAAAAGTTATCACTCAACGATATTGATCTTCTAATGGTCATTCATTGTAATACTGCAACTGAGTTCTATGACTCAACTTCATGCCCAATCAGATCCAAGCAATTATACAAGAGAATTTCTTATGACCATCAAGCAAATAAACTTTATGTTTTTAGATAAGTACACAGAATGTTCTTGGGATGAGACATTGTCGCCTGACCTCTTGTTGAGAAGCATGGTGTTAATAACAAGTAACCCTAACCCTGTATATCGTATGCACCTTATGCATTAGTACGACGTGAAAGTGGTGAAGATACAAACTATGTACATGTATCTGTAGACTGGATTATGCGAGTAGAAGCGTTGATGGTTTTAAAAAAACTCGTGGCTCCTCTTTGTATTTATATAGGGCTAGCTGTCAACCTCCGGGTTGAGGCATAATCAAAAGTTAAAACTCAAACTTAATCAACTCCAATTCGGACGAAAAGACTGGGTTTGAGGGTCAATGCATACTTAGATGTACCGACCCCATGGCCCAGTGGTGATACAGTGGCTATGCTCAGTCTGATTGTGGCGTGGTGTACAACTATACATCCTTTGTTTGGATATCTGTGTTTATAAAAGCTTTACGAACACGAGCAATTGTTTACTTCCAGATGAAGAGCTCAATTGAGCAAATTTTCAATCCCAAGAAAACTAAGGGAGCCCACTTTATATACGTGTATCTAGATACAGCTCTCCGAGTTTCTACCTAACAATTTGAGGTGCAGGGTGGCCTTAGAAGGTGTCCACCCAGTTAGCTTTGATTACTGATTTAGTGCCTCACATAAGTTTCGATATCGTGGACCCACCATCTTTCCACATTTTGTCGGCGCCTCCGAGATGCTAGAGTCACAATGCATTCGCTCTGTATCGTTGCGGAATCAGATGGTGGCCGTATGATTCAGCCTTAAACCCTCCGGACCAATGGCTGTTATTGGCATCAGAATACCCCTATCTTTAATTGCTTTCACTGGAAAGCAGTTGTAGCCTTAATTATATGAGGCGTGATTAAAGGCAACAGATGCGGGGATGACTGTACGCACACCTAATGTTTTCCTTCTGTAGGCAGTGGTTAATAGTTTCCAGTGAGGTGCCGCAGCGTTCCAACAGATGGACGTCGGTCACACAAGACTTTGGAGTTCCCATATTTGGTTGCTTGCCCTGAATACGCCCCTAAGTATCTCTCCTCATGCGGCTTGAAAGGGCAATTTCAACGTCTTGTGTGACTGGCCATCTATCCGAATCGCTGCGGTATTTTACTTTCTGCCCTTCTCATCTAGTAAGCTGGTTATTCACTTCCAGTTCCTGTTCCGCTCTGAGATAACGAGATTCCAACTTATAGGTTAATTCCTGGAAGCACATAGAGCTGAGCTGACATGATAATGTTGTGAAGATTCTTTCATGGATAATCACTCGATGGAGGTGCAAAGCGGGGTGCAACCACACTGACCTCTGGTAAGCTCTGAAGAAACCCAGTGGCAGAAACACATATATGCAGTCGCAGTTTTTCACATGTATTCTCGGCCTTTGATTCTGCTCAGCTGGGGGGGGGCCCACGATAGAAGCTCTAGCATCGTCTCTGGCTTTTGACGCACAGGCGTAGATCAAACAAAACATATCTCGCGGTCCAAAATTACTCCGTGTCCACCTTTTGGTTTTTAGAAGGTAGCCTTGGGCACGATTACCGACAGATTTACTCAAATAAGCGAGAGAGCCTTGCTGCATGCAGGCAGGTAACACGACGCAAGATGGCGCCGTAGGTACTCTGATATTAACCTTGAAGTCTTATAGTATTATTCTGCTCACTATAGTTATATCGATGTGACGTCGATGAAATTGGAGGTGGAGAAAGAGTGTTTTTCTCGTGAAGTTCTTGATTGAGTATGGTATTTTTGTTTTGACTCTCAAGCTCGTCTTTTTGTTTTTCGCTACAAGCGGGACTCGCCACATCTTATTTGGACGTCCAGTGTCTCAGTTTCTCGTTCCTGAATGTTCCTGTCGATCGACTGTTCTGACAGCTTACGCTGCAGCCACTTGGTTGCCACACATAGCTAATGGCCCTGTCGATAGCGACGGATAGAATATTATCCATCCTTGCTTGCGTTATGCAGTAAGCAACGTCTCATCGAATGTGGTGCATCTACACCGGCAGGTTCCTTCGGTCGCCCCGAACGGTACAAGTGTGTATAAAATCATTTCCAGATACTGCATATACGGTGCTCGACGTTGTACAAAGCTTTACCCCGGATATCGGAGTAGTTTCCGTTTCATCCATTAATCTACTTTCTCCCCACATGGTTCCCCATTACCCCTGTTAGAGCACGAAGCTCTCTCTGCAATATTACGCACCCGTAATACATTTTGGAAAAAGAGAGGGTGTTGAACAAAGAAAAGAAAAGAAAAGATACCCCTCCTTACCACTTATAAAGGTTTCCTTTCGGCATCACAAGCCAGCTGAGACCCTTTCAGATGTCGAAAGTTTTTACTGGCCGTGATATCAACACCGAGAGCAACACTTCCGTCTTTGGCACCGACAAGGTACCCCACAAATTCAATCTCCCCCGGCCCGCCAAAAATAACTGAACTGGCCTTCTTACTTTTTACCCAGTATGCATCTGTAATTTAAACAGAAATCGCCGGATTTACAGCCGTCCACCTGACCAGATAGGGTGCGATTCTGAAGAGGATGAAATGCTTGAGATGAAGACCTTGCCTGGCCTTTCTCTGCATCTTCCTCCGGGTAGAATTCACCCCCACCATCGCCGGGAGAGCTTGCACACAGCCACGGCGCGCGCCTAAATTTGGAACGCATTGATTGAAATCTACAGTAATTGAGCTACTGTAAGGGCTACCTCGTCTTCCCCTTCCCCCTTGCTATCCTTCGGGACTATCAAGCCGAAAGCGAAATCCGCTCCAGAAAAAAACCCTCGTCGAACTACCCCGCAAGCAGACCGACGAGCGGAACTAAACATCCATGAAATATCCGTGCGTTACCAGAGGAATAATCACTAAACCAAATCTTTGGAAGATGTCCCCCAGAAAGAAAATTAAAAAAAAAAAAAGGGCGTTTAGTTAGTTGCGCCCTCTATCAAAAGGGGGAATATATATATGGAGCTGTATCTCCCTTTCAGAATCAGCTTTTCGAAGGATAGAGCAGTCTCAATTTCCTCTCTACACTCCTCCTAGCTTCTCCTCTCAAGATGCGCGGTGCACTCTTCTTCCTGGCGGGATTGCTTCCCAGCGTTCTTGCTGCTCCTTTGTCCCTAGGCATCGCATTTTCGTCAACAGATGGGCTGCCGGAATTGACGTTGCCATATGCGACATACAAGGCGTATTCATATGATGTTACGGACGATGTAAGTTCTTAAACATCTCGTTCTTCTTTGGAATACTCATGTTTGTATTTTAGTATTACACCTTCAAGAACATCCGGTTCGCCGCTCCTCCTGTCGGGAACTTGCGGTGGGCTAAACCCGCCGCACCATTGACCCAGAGCGGTGTTCAAGACGGAACAGTAGGATATCAGTGTATGCAAGCAGCTCCGCAGCAGCTATTTGGTATGTAATTTGTTCATCGGGGGGTTGAAGTGTAGTCGGTTTTGGTGCTGTATATTCTAATATAACCGCGTAGTTGCATACCCGATCTTACAATCTCTTGAACCAGCATCGGAAGATTGTTTATTCCTTGATATCCAGGTTCCTGGAGCGGCTGTGAGAGGAGAAGTCAAAGACCTGCCTATCCTATTTTGGATCTTTGGTGGCGGATATGGTTAGTTTACCCGACAATGATAATCTGATCCAGAATTGGAAAATAATGGATCGCTAATTGCTTATTGATAGTATTGGGATCGAAATCCTTCTTGCTCTATGATGGAAATCCGTTCCTAAAGGCTAGCGGAAATAATTTGATCTATGTAGCACCGAATTACAGAGTAAGTGGAGTATCCGTTCAGCTAAGCATGGCCATTTTTGACTGAGACCGCTTTTTGTCTATAGCTCGGTGCATTCGGATTTCTCAATGGACCAACCATGGAGTCCCAAGGCACTCCAAATGCTGCATTTTGGGATCAGAGAGCAGCACTTCAATGGGTCCAAGACTATATTTCCCTCGTTGGAGGTGACAAGACAGCAGTCACCGCGATGGGAGAATCTGCCGGCGCCGGCTCAATCATGCACCATCTCACCGCCCAAGGCGGAACTCTCACCCCGCAGTTCAAGCGTGCAATCTTGATGTCCCCGGCTTTTGAGCCGCTCTATGATCCTGGCCGTCTTGAAAAACAGTATCAAACTTTTGAAGTCAAGGCTGGATGTAAAGGTCTTGGTCTTGCATGTCTGCGTACAGTGTCATCAGATGTCCTGCAAGCCGCGAATGTTGCGACAGTTTATGACTCTCCTTATGGGACATTCGGGTACGGTCCCGCAGTGGATAATGATTTTGTCAGGGACCTTCCTGGGATTGAACTGGCGTCCGGTAATTATTATAAGGATGTTACCATCATGCTCGGTCACACAAGCAATGAAGGATTCTTATTCGCGGACCCTACAAAGATCCTTAATAGCCAGATCGATGCACTTCTCAAAGATAACTTCCCCAACGCGACTACCCAGAACCTGGCCGATCTCGAGAAACTCTATCCCGAACCAAGCGTTTTTGGTACGTTCCTTACCAACTATGCCCGTCTCAGCGCCATTATCGGCGAATGGGTTGTAACTTGCAACTTCCGTTACCTTGCACAAGCATTCCCAACCAAATCATGGGGATACCAATTCTCAATCCCACCGGGAGTTCATGGCTTTGATTTGATCCTTGCGTTCTGGAGGAGCGATCTGAATATCGGGCAGGTTCTGCAGGTTGATTTTGACTTGGATTTCGTGACACAAAAGAACCTGGCTACGGGATTCCAGAGCTATATCACAAGCTTCGTGAGGAGTGGAGACCCTAACACCTACAAGGAGTCTGGGTCAATCCCGCCGACAGCAACCTTCCCAGTGACGAATGCTGGCGATACTGTGAAGGTTTTGGATGTGAACGTGTTGGGATACTCGGCAATCAACGATCCAGATATGGATAAGACGAGGTGCGCGTACTGGCAGAGCGGAGCGTGGACTGGGAGGTAGTTGGTGATAGCTAGGAGAAAAGACCTTTATTTTGTTGTATATAGTTTGATCTGACGCGAAAATATTACAAAGATCATCTGAGATTTTACTTTCTTTTTTCCTTTGTGACTGTCGGGACCAGTTATGGCGCCTGGGCCCCCAACAGCACGGTGCGCTCCTTGTAGTTTGATATAGTGTCGTCTTGATCCTGTATCGTATCTATAAAGAAGATTATGTTTGGGCTTGTACCACCATGATCTAGATTGCGTTCAGATCCGTACATGTGTGTACCCGCGGACATACCTTACTGAGACATGAAATGATCGATCTTGCGTTTTTATCATTCTGTGCAACAGCCCCTGGGCCAGTCATGTCAAATGATTTTTCTCCTCCACAGATCTATAAACTCCCGCACGGGTTCCTGCATTGCCGCCCAACCTCATGCACAGTCCCGCCTAGAGTATGGTGTAGAGTACATACCCGCATGCGCATACATAATTGTCCTAGATTAGAATAGGTATATTTCCGGCGCAACTGACCCAAACAAAACCTAAAACCAAGTCCCAGAGCTCAAAAGTAAATTCCAGGCTCCCCAAAAATATGAAGTACCCGCATATGCTTGCGGATGCTTGTTTAGAGACATTGAATGATCGCACCAGGGGTCGAACCTGGAATCTCTTGATTTCGGATATGAATCGTAGTCAAGCGCCTTGCCATTGGGCCATGCGACCGTTGATGAAAGAGGCTTACAAGGAATATATGCTTGTAGAAAAAGCCGGGTGTGATGCCGGTGTGGGCTCTGGTGCGGGCGGTGCCTTGAGAGAAAAGTGGGGCACAGAGTGGCTAGACAGGGAGAGTGACAGTTGTGAATTTGTGATGCCTAGACTTCCCTGGATACTTGGTTTGAAGTCCTTGATATTGATAGCCAGCCGGTCTTGAGTATAATATAATGAGCTTTTAGCCCATCAAGACCGAAAGATGCTTAAGGAGCATAACCCAGGTTAAGTTTCCATGTAAGCACTCTGCAGGAGAACCCCATCGAAGAGGCCTTTTTTGCATGGGATGGAGGTGGTAAAATTTTCAGTTTGCCAAGAAACGTGCCGAGAATTAGTAGAGGTGGCCATGTCGGGATTAGCGTTGACCCTGTCCGCTGATCTCATTGGTTGCGGCCGCGACGAACTACTACTATTCCTGGGTGTGAGATTTGAGACATCCTGGGTTGGGTTGTAATTGGGCGTTGTGAAGATTTTGAATGGGAGCTATGCTGCGATAGTATGTGGGCTTGTTTTGTGTCTGTGCTGGTTTGGTTTCTCTGTGGGAGGGGGGGAACCTCCAAATATTGAGTAGAGAGAGAGAGGTGGTATAAGTCTCAGTTGGGACTTGTATCTGGTAGTCGGGGGAGCCGATGAACAACCAGTTGTCGATGGCCACTTGTCGTTTCTTGCGAGTTGGATAGTGCTTGCTTTGCGCGTGGTGGGCCATATCCATCCTCAGAGCGCGGTATCGGTTGACCTCTCCCCCATGTCGTGAAGACACTCTGCTATGGAGAGCAGCGGACGTGTGCTCAGCAGTGAGGTAATGCGGTTCTCATGAATCGAATGTGAGGAGATATGAGTCTAGAGACGATGAGTTGATGCAAAACTCGTGTTAGTCTGTAAATGATGGTATGATGTACATGTGGTGTAGCTAGTCGTCGGTTCGTTCGCATGGGAAGTGAGGTTGGGCTCAGAGTCAGATAAGATTTTTTCCAAGTCCCAACACTACACGTTTATCCACTAGTGCAGTCTCTGGAAAGCCCCCCAACCCCGCTCTCTCGCACAAGCTCTCCCCCCACCACCACTGGCGAGAGCCGAGCTTGACGGAGCCGCAGCAAACAGAAATCCCACTATGATATGTATCTAACTAACTAAGATCTCCTATATATGTCAAGTTAAGACAATATACGAGGCTCCCATAAAGTCCCAACCTCCGCAAAAGTACGTTGTGAATTCGGAAGTACACATGGTTGGACTACGTTAAACATTGCTAGCCTTTCCTTACCTTGGGAACCCCGTAGATAGACCAAAGCCATACACTTCACCGATGTCAATCATCAAACCAATAGCTAGCTCATCTTATACCAGATGAAAATCCCGTGCATACCATGATATTATAACTCACTTCTCAATTGCTGTTCCCTGCCCTGGGGGGTGTCGCCGTAAACCGCAGAAACCGAGTGATATATTATGATGAATCACGTAATCAACAATCCTTACTCACACTAGTATAGTTTTGAGAACAAGTATTTAAAAATAGTACAAAACACCAATCCGATGTGGTGTAACGGTTAGCATCGCTCGCTTTCACCGAGCAGATCGGGGTTCGATTCCCCGCATCGGAGTTCATGATTAATTTTTCTTTTGTAGCGAATGGCAAATAAAATGAGCATGAGACAACTTTTCGGTTATCTTTCGCCACTTCTATTTCTATTTACTTAAAGTTTGTAATTCATTTGGGAGAGTGCTGCTGCAGTGGTGGAATCACGGGTAGCTATGACACAAAGTAAATTGAAAATAATATTCCGAGTCAACTCGTTTATTGAATGTAATTCTATCCTGCACGAGGAAGATACCAGCTATCTAGCCAGCCAATATGATACAAAGTAGGTGCTACTATCACATCCCCATTTTCTCCCCACTCAAACCGAAGCCAAACAAAAGAAAAAAAGACGAGTCCCAAGTCCCAAGCATTAAACATAGAAAAAAAAAGCAGTGGCAGACTGCGTGTAAAGACCTCCTATTTATTCCAATAACAATAATGATTTCCTCCCCCTACAAGTTTCCAGTTTTTTTTTTAATAATTCACCGAGCTCTCCCTGTAGTACTGACCGCTTGCACAGTTCCCTGCAGCCCCGTTGTGGTGATGACCTTTTTCAGAGTCGCTGCCCGCAGCTCGTACATCCTTCCCCCGGGGAGCGTAGACGGATCGCGCTGTGGCGCGAGTGTGCGGACTGGCTGCGAGCTGCTTGAGGTACTTCCTGATGTGCTTCCCGATGTGCTGCCTGATGTGCTGCCCGATGTGCTGCGCGAGTGTGCTGATGACGGGACGGGCTTTCGGGGGACTTTATATACTGGTTGCGGCGCTTGTGCGGGCTGCTGCTGCTCTGGTTCCGACGGCGGCGGCGGCTGCACACTTCGGGTGAGGGCTGGTACTGGGGGTATGCTGATCTCTGACGGGGCCGGGGGTTTGCGGGTGCTGTTGTTTCGTGTGGTTGCTACTGTGCCGGCGCGGCTGAGGTGGATGCTGGGGATTGTGCGGATGTGTGGGAGTGACGGGGGGAGGGAGGTGTGTACGGGGTTTGGTGTGGAGGAGGTGACGGTGGTGTGGAACATGTGCAGTTTCTCGATTATCGAGACGAGGATCTCGACGAGGCTTTGGGCATCTGTTTCCTGGGTTTCGAACATGTAGGTGACCTTTCCCATGCCTGAGTATTCATGCTGGTGTTTGACGAGCGTGCTGAACTTGGGGCCCGCGAAGCAGTTTGAGGTTATGGAGCCGATGAAGCGGACGGGACCGTTAACTACAGGGCTCTATGTCAGTATAATGTTATCAGGTACGGGAGGGCGAAGGGCAGGGCGGTACTCACTGTACTGCCGCAGAACATATTCCCCGTTCCTGCTCTGTAGGATCAAGTATACGCCATTCGACTCATAGCACGGCACAAGAAACAGGGTCGAGTTCTTGAAGTGATTACTCAAGTTCATCCTCGCCGCCTGTGCCTCTCCCTTCTCGCGGATCGCATATCCGGGCTCCGTGACCAGGCGCTGGATGTTCATTTGGAAGATGGCATCATCCTCCAGGTCGTCCTCAAGCCCCAACGTATTTACCCCCGCCAGCGCAACCGTCTTCTTCAGTAGCGCTAGCACCTTCTCTGCTTCCGACGCGCTGTGCTTTCCCCCCGAATTCCGACGAAAGGCCCCACTGCGGCTCCGACTCTCTTTCATGTCTGTGAATACTAGCCGTACCTGACTCCGCACGGGCACGGATACTTTACTGCCTTCACAGGTTCTCACTCGGACGCGGTTCATGGTGAGTATGGTCGAGGTCTTTCCATATACGAGAGCTGGCTCAAAGCCGCGACCAATATCAAGCACTGTCCGCTCCGCTTGCTCGCCGAAGCGCAGCGTCACCCGCGCGAAGCGTAGGTATGCGTCGTCCTTGAAGCTGATTGCGTCGAGCGTGCTAGCAGCGAGCACGGATGACTTGGGCGCGCTCTTATATGTCGCGAAGCCGATCCTGTCGACGGTTGCATCGAGGCGCTTCCACTCGTTGTCAATTTGGACCTCAAAGTCGACAGCGACGCGGCGCAGGTAGGGCGTTTGTTTGGCGCAGTTTGAAATGATGTAAAGGCGCTCCTTTGACTTTTGGACGCCGCAGTCGAAGCCGATGCCGAATGGATGGACCTTTTCTTTGCGCGAGGACTGGAGGAACCGTTTTGCGGCGAGGGCATTGAGCAAATCGATAATGGCGGAGAAAGCCTCGTCGGCGGCGGCCGTGAGGAACTTGATGCGCACAAAGTGGGATTCAGCGCCGGTGTCTGGGTTGCAGCATGTGCCGTAGAGCTTCCAGGAGAAGTCGCGCTTGATGTCGCGCACGCAGCGGGTTGAGAGGGTGCTGTGAAATTGGGAGCAACGCTTCTTCACTGTGTTGTGGAACTGGTCAGCATTCTGTCGACTCTATTCTCTCCTCTGAGCTTAATAATTCCTCCGGGCGCACATACACCATGAGCTCTCAGATCCACCAGAAGACTTCAAGAAGTAGGATCCGGGCTCAAACAGTGCCAGTGGTGTTATCACTGCGCTTTTTGTCCGCCCCCGCTTCTCGCCCGACTCGGTCTTTGGCAAGCTCCATGCTACGTATTCGAGTTCTCTACAAAGAGGTGAGTATTTAGTTAGTAGCTTTCTTCTTCTTCTTCATTGTGAGCAAGTAAGGGTGTGTAATTACAGGTCTCCGACGGCCCTCACTTTCTCCATCTCGAGCTCCGCGACTCCTTGAGAATCGGTCCTCATGGTCGATGATGTTGTTGTTGTTGTTGCGGTTGTGGCTTCCATGGCTGCGTGGGCAGCCGCTGATGCTGATCTTGTGCGTTGACTCATTATGTTGTATGAAATTGGTGTCTTCTGTCCAGCAGCAAGTATTTAATGTGGTGTAAATTTTCGATATCGAACTGAGAAGAGAAGAAATTAAAGGAAGAGAATTAAACTAAGTATAAAGGACCAGGAGGGACCAGGAAGCAGTTCCAGGCACACCAAAAAAAATCTTACCCGGTACCACGCACTCACATGAAAAACACACGTTCTAGAGCAAAGTAAGTAAGTGTGAAGGAGGCAGAGCTTATATCTTTTCTATATCGCTCTCCTCTTGTTCTTCTTCTTACCCCTTAAGCGCAGAAAGTGGCGGGCTCCCCAGCAATCATACAAAGATAGCCAATAGCAAACTGTGGGCGGGCTGGGGCATCTGTTTCGACTACTTTAGCTACTTTAGCTGAAGTGGTCTAGTGGTCTGTCGGGTTTTCCACAAATAACAGGCGAATCAATGGCAGGCGCTTAACGAGGACATTCAACAGATAGATGTGCACCTGCCCAGAAGCAGAGTGGGTGATTATCCGCTGGGTAATATGTAACTATTCCTTGCCTTCCGTTTTGGTGCGTTGATAGAGTACACACCTGTAGATAGCCCTTTCTGGGTCAATGGCGACCTGGTTGATGCAATTAATTAAAAAACAAAGTCGAAAAATCCAACAGGCAAAAAAAACCTCATGGGTTCTAAAAAAACCTTTAAATGCAGGATATCTAACTTGCACTGCACCATTTGTCCTGGCTGGTTTGTTCATTTGTTCATTCGCTGTTGGTCTAGGCTCGCCATTGACCCAGAAAGGACGGGACAATACATGTATTTACTCATCGCTGCGCGGTGAAATCTCTGCTACCACTTCAGTATGTTTACAGGTACAAAATCACATGAACAGAATTAAACCGACCTCATCATCGCATCATCTCATCGATCATCCTCGTTGCCCAGCCAGCGACTATGGGGAATCATCCTAGGCAAGTCTAGCTAGCTGTTGTACCTGCATAGTGGGAATCCCCCCCCCCTGCCGCGCTCCTGTTTCAAGTTTCAAGATTCAAGCCAAACAATCGCCGCCCATGAGAAGCTAAGTGTCATCGTGGAGCCGCATTTGCATACACCTCCGAAGAAGTCTGTAACATTGAATTCTTTTTTTGGCCCCCCAGTCCAAAGCCCAACCCTAACCCTGCAAGAAGAACAGATGCCGTGGCTTGTTGGTTTCGGATGTGAGCGCGCGTGGCACGCTACGGACGGCGGGATGAGATCATGCATCGTGGTTCTGGCGGCGCCAGATGGATGGGCTAGAGTCGATGGAATGCTCGCGGAAGAGTGTCTTGAATGTGATCTTGACACAAACGCCCCTCCCCCCGGGGGCCAGATTAACTTTTCCGTGTCATTTATAGGGCTGGGAGTGGGGACTTGACTGGTTTCAGCATGTTCTGGATTCCTGTTTCGGGACGAATGGAAGATTGGTTCTTGGGATCTTGAAAATGAGTGGATATGAGAGGAGGAGATGCAGAAGAGTTTTTTTTTTTTTTTTTTACAAGTCATCCGTGCGGAGAGAAGAGCAGAGGAGAGGAAATGTCCCTTTGATACGCTAGCTCTATACTATGTAATCCGGTCTTTCAAATACTGACTATCACACAGGATACGCCGTTACTATATGTGAGACTAACTCCCCAAAGCTCGCAAACCTTTCACTCAATCATCTTTCAATCTTATCACGCCAACTGCTTCGTCCCGCATAAACAACCGTACCATATCACCAACAAAAAAAAAAAAAGGCCAACCTCAACAGAAAAATCAATAACCTGACGTACATGTCCCCCGAAACACAGCATTTGGAATTCCCATCTAAGCCGACAATCGAGGATAGTTCCTCATAGGGCATCACTCGTGTTTCCTTTGCCCCGCCAAGACCCATGCAGTGTGCAAAAGAAAGTGCCCGATAGATAGATGGCAATAGAAATTGCACTCTCTCTCCGCATGCAGTTGTGATCCATCTCCTCCAACGGCCATTCTCACTGGGTGGCAGTAGGGCGTCTAGCTACATACATACAAACAGCTGCAGATGCTACAGCACCACTGAATAAACGCTGACCCGTTCCCTCTCTGCTGCAGGTATATAACAGTTCAGAGACCCATAATTACCACATACTGCCCCACCCTTTGATTCCTCATCATACTGGACGAACCTGCCCTACCCATGGTCAGGGTTCACTCACTCACTTACCACCCCATTGATGTACCCCAGAAGGAAATTAAACTCTCTCGGTAGCACGGGATCGTGAAACTGAAACTGCGGCTGTCTGGGAAGGGAACGTTAAGGCTTAGGTAGGATTGGGTCTGGGGTAGAGTACCTAAATACATATGTAGGTTTTTGTGCATGTGACGACGACGGGTGCTTATCTAGGTGGAGTACCTACGTTGGTGGATAAGCTTTTATGCCAATGATGGGTGTCTGAGGCTTTCAGGCTGAGGCTCCACTGGCAGGGTGGTTAAAGGACTGATGAGCATCCCCGTTCGTCTCTGCGCCAGTTTCGTTGCTGTCCCATATTCTACCAGGGAAGCTGTATGGGTGCTCTAATAGCTAGCTACATACATAGCAACGAGTAAGTTTAATTTGCTTCGGGATCCCGAGACTTTTATGCTCTTTGGCTGGTAGTAAGTCGTCCTTCTTCCAGTAGAATCCACTGATAATACTCAACTACCCCGCCAATGATCTCTCGACCGAAAAAAATGTGCAAGAACAGCAACAACTGCACGCGCAGCCACAATCAACCGGCTAATTGCACACGTGAAGCTCTACATGCTCATATGCTGACAAACAACACTGCAGCAGTGTAACTAGTGTTGGCGCTGACCGTGGGGGCCAGGGCAGTACTGCGTTACTCTATCAAAAAACTCTAAACCTACATACGCGAAGGCGCAGCAACCTGTACCTACTCTACTTTTACGAGCTTTTATGCAGCCCTAGCTACAATATATGTAAATCAATAAAAAAACCAAGGGCTATTATTATAAGCTTATCCTACATACTCGTTACATCAAAAAGGAAAACCCAGGCGATCAAACAAACCCTTTTTTTTTTTCTTCCTCTCCCGAAAACGCCATAGAAGCTAAAACCAAAAAAATATCATCAACTGCCAGCTATCCCATGATCAAGCCACAATAGCAAGACTCTTCCCCGCCTCCATCATCCCCTCAGGTGGTGGTAGGTCCTCCTATTTGGTCCATGATATTAGCAAACCCTGACATCTTGTCGTCACCCAACAGTGGAAAGAGAGAAGACAAACCGGCTCAAAGATAACCTCAATCATGAGCGAGCAGCTCGGACAGACAGCGACATTCTCGCCGTCGCGCAGGTCATCGATCGAGATCTCGAAGCGGTCGCCGCACGGGCACGGGTAGTGGTAGATCTGCAGTGCTGGGTCAAAGGTCATGTCCTCGATCTCGATCTGGTCGTAGATAGACTCCGCCATGGTGGTTGTGTGTGGGTTGTGGGCCGATGTGTGTTGTTGAATGATGAGAGAGAGAGAGGGAGCTGTCTGTTTGGTGGTGGGGTTGTTCAAACATAAATAAAAAAAAATTGTTTTAAAGAGGCGTGGTAGTGACTAAGGACAGGGAGCTACAATACCCCTACTCCATCGGCTTACTAACGCAAAGAGGTAAGGTGTTGCGGGCGGCGGAAGGAGAAAAGAGAAGAGAGAGAAACAAGCAAGTGCCAAATTCCAACCGGGTTGGCTGGAGGCTGAGGTCACTCGTTCGAGTGAGATTCCGAATTCCAAGCAGACTCTGCAGTGCAGACTGTGCAGCGTGGGATCCTCAGCCTCATTCGTGATGTTTATTGCACCTAGGGTACATTCTCTAGAGTACCGCAGTAATTGGCTAGCAGCCGGCTGGGCATGCGAGTGAAGCTTTTTTATTGTATGTAATTTTAGAAATATGAGACAGCTAGCTACATGCCATGCTAGCAATGTAGCTTGTGCTTATACGATATAATGGCTCTTACTGGCGTCCCACCTCACTCACCTCTGGTCATTCACTTCTTCTCTCACTCGCCTTCTACTCTCCCTATAATATAAACACCCCCCCTCCCCCCCTCCTCTTCCTCCCTCTTCTCCATCTCCTTCTTCACCACCTCACGCACAATGTCCGGCTACACCAACCCCCCACCCATGGACGCCACCTCGCCCATCTCAAAAGACGACGAACCCACCGGCACCAGCTCCTCTGCGCGCTGGAACCTCGGTCCCGCAGCCACCAACGCCGACTGCACGAGCTTCTTCAACACCTGCTGCGGCGCAATCTTTATCTGCTGCGGCGAGTACTTTGCCGTCTTTTCGGGCTGCTTTGAGTGCTGCCAGAGCTGCTGCGTGGAGTGCTTGAAGTGCGGGTGTAATTCATAGGTGTGGGAGGGTGTAAGGGGAGGGAGGGAGGGTTGCGGTGCGGTTACATAGTGGGTATGTGTTGAAATCTGGTCTTTTGGTTGCGGTTGCGGTGGTGAGGGTGAGGGTGAGGGTGAGGGTGGCATGAGAGGAGGGGGGTGGTATGAGAGGGAGGGTGTTAATTGAAGGCATATGTAGGCAGGTAGGAACATACTGTTATTACGGTAGTGGGTAGTTACAGCTACCACCACAATTCCGTATCACCATCATCATATACATACATGTATACATATACCACACATCATCCTCCCCCTTCCCCCCCAAGCAACGAAAAACACAAATTCAACGAGAACACGACACGCGCGCGCGCAATTTTTTTTTTTTTTCCTTTCACCTCACGACAGACATGCACTTTTTTTTTCTTTCCTCCAAGCCCCCAAGCCACACTCTGCACTTTTTGCTAAAGGGGGTGGGGGCTTTGGATCACCAGGGTTAGGGGTAGTGGTGGGTAGGGTCTGTGGGATCGGCCGGTCTGTGCCACATTCCGCTGCATCCCGCAATCCTGGGCAGATCGAGGATATTCAGTTGTGGGGCGTGGGAATTGGCGAAGAGAGGCAGGAACTGGAATAGGCGGGAGGAAGAAGGGGGAAGGGGGGGGATGCCGGCGTTGGGCGTTGGGCATGGTCATGGGTTTTTGTTTCGGAGACCTTTTTTGTTTTGTTTTTTTGTTTGTATATATCGAGAGGGATCATGTCAATGGAATGGGAATATCATTAGGAATTACTACTATTGCTCTATACAGGGCGCTGGGGTTCAATTGGGCGGGTTGTGAAGATCAGGGGCGTGGGATTCGTGGATTGGTACGTAGACCCTAGAGTACTGCAATGGGTGGGCCGGGCGCGCGGGCGGCGGAGCTGTGGTTGTGGTTGTGGCGAGTGAGAGGTTGTGATTCGGCCGGGTCTTGTGGTTGCCGGGAAACAGCACAACGCAACCTGGAGGGTGTAGAATCATGCGCACGCGCGGGTATGTATATAATCAGTTTTTTATATTTGATCCTGGAAAGAGGTCTCGGATGTTTATCTACATCTACTCTGAAGAACCGCCGCACATGCTAGCTAGCTGTCCACCTGTTGGTTAATCGCAGTTACATGTGCCATTGTGAAGGTTACTGCGCATGGTCGCAAAGCAATCACCGCAGATCCAGTCCTGATCCATCTCCCAGAGCTGTCCAGCGAGCGGCGGTCACAACCTAAAGCTTAATCCACCCGCAACCCTGATCCGAGCTTCCCTTCCTGCACTGCCTCGCTTGTGTCTCGTCCAATCGGCGCACCCCACCAACAAACCAGCCAATCAGAATGTTTTGGCGCGGCATTGCGGGGTAACTAGGTACCTACTTTCGTGTCCCCGCACCTCCTCTCTATGAATCTAACCTTGGTTAAGGATTTGTGGTTGTCTCGTCCCCAGCTCGATTCTTGGCAAGAGAAGCAAGCTGGGTGCAAGACAAAGTCACCACGGATGGGAGTTTAGGGCAAGATATGGAAAAGTAGATTTAAGGATACCGACATTTAGCTGGCGTCCTCTCTTTGTTTATCTCGCAAACAATCTTCTTATGGCATAGATAGCAGTTACAAGGCGCAAAAAAATCCCCAACGGCAAATTCAAAAACAACGAATCGTCCGTATTGGCAATTATATAAAAAAAAGGAACAAGAACTCGTCCTTTTCTGGCAAAAAGTAAAAAAAGCTACGAGAACCCGCACCACAGTACCATGCATAGCAAAATGCAGATTATTCACAGGAGCGCCATAATCCCTGCGCTCCCCCCAACAAGACAAGTTTCACTGGGAAATGACGGATGGGAGAAAGAGAGAGAAGGAACCAACATTGTATCGCACAGCAGAGCAATCACAAGTTCCCAGATCTGGCAATGACGTAGTCGAGGAGGCGGCAACATTATTGCATCTTACTCTTGCGCCTTGTGGTTTCTCCGGATATGCGGTCTGTTATTTCTTTCTTTCGAGTTTTTAACGGTAGGTAGAGTGAGGTAGGTACGGCATGGTAGGGTGCAAAATATCGGCCACAATATCACACGCAAAACCACAGAGTAGAAGGGATAGGAAGAGAAGAAGAAAAAGAAATATTGCACAAAAAAAGAGTGAGAAAAGAAAACGAAAAAAAACCCGTTAATTTTTTTAGAAAAAAACCCCCGCAATTACCCCAAAGAAGAAGAGAAACAAGAAATCTATGATGACTTCTCGGCAATCTTCTTCTCGACGTTCTTCCGCCTCTCCTCGCGGGAGATCTTGCGGAGACGGTACTTGTTGGACTCGCCCTTCCAGTAGTCCTTGCCCTTGGAGTCCTTGTTGTCGGGGTCCTCGAGGTTGGGGTTCTCGCGGATCTTGGCGTGGGCCTCCTGGTACATCTCCTCAAGACCGTCGGCTGTGGGTGCATTACGTTAGTGCGGTGGTTGGGACACAAAACCCACCCTGAAGAACGGGTGGGGTTTTTTTCGAACTACACTCCCGGGGGGGGGGGGGGAAGTCATACCTTCGATACCGTCATCCAAGTACTGCTGGAACTGGGACTTGTAGCGCTCCTCATCATCGTCGGCAAGAGTCTCCATGTACTCAGCAACGTGACCGCCAAAGATGTACTTCCTCAGCACCTCAGCCTCCAACTCCTTGGTCTCAATGTCGAATCCAGGGAACCTAGACTCTGAGTGAGGGATGTGGATTCCACCATCGCTGGCACCCTTCATGGCACCGAAAACACGGGCACCAGTGGAGGTCCTCTTAAGACCGACATCGAGAACGGCCTTGAAGGGGCGACGGCCCTCCTCAGACTCCTCGGTGAGCTTGTACTCACCGTCGGCCTCAGCAACACCCTCGAACTCCTCGTTCAGGCCGAGCTTGGTGAGGGTACGGCGGGCGAGGAGGAGACCGGTGGCGTAGGCGGCGGCCCAGTTGGTGAGACCGTGCTTGATGCCGTAGCGGGGGAGCTCGTGCGAGTAGGCGGCGCTGAGGACCTTGTCACCGACAATCTCGGAGGAGATGATCTGCATGATGATCTATATTCCCGCCAAAAAAAAAACATCCCCCCACAATCAGCTCTCCTGTTCTTTTTTTTTCTCCCTATATCTCGAATTCCTGACCTGGAAATCTCGGGGGAAAAAAAACGTACGTCCTTGTTGGTGAAGCGGACAACGAGCCTGTACTTGGGCGCATTGTACTTGTTCTTCGCCTGGGTGATCAACCTCTTACGGGCATAGTAATCGGTCTTTCCCTCACGTCTACGACGGTACTTGGTCTGGTAGCGTGAGTAGTACGCACGGTTCTTGACGACCTTGGTGAACGGCTATTCCTCCACATGAAAATTTCCCATAATTAGCGAATTGGTTCCCAGAAGCTCGAAAAATGCTTTCGATGATGATGATGACGTTAGAGCTCTTACCATTTTGAAATACTGTCGATTGAGGATGGGGCGGTGGGGATTTGGTTTGTTGAAGGGGTATTCTCTCTCTCTCTTTTTTTTTGTGAGTATCGCGGCCCTGCTGGCTGGGTTGAGGTCTGATTTGTGTGGGTGGGCTCAGTAAGATTGCCCTAATCAGTTCGCCCTAAGCCTGGTGACTGCTCATGTGGCTAGTGTGGTGTGGCAGTGGCAGTGAAGTGATGGGGCGCGGGGGATTAGTGGGGATCCGGGAATACCCTTTCCTTCCTTGGCTCTTACTCATCCGCGGCGCGGAGGCGCTCTCATCTTTCTGCAACCATCATCTCTCTCCTCTCTTCCATTTCCCCTCTCCATCCTCATCCCCCAATCCCTCAATCCTTTGTTCCCTCCCATCCTCCCCTCCCATCCTCCCCTCCCATCCTTCCCCCCATCCCCCCCTTCCCCATGATACTGCGATAACAGCAGACAATCACCACTCTCCTTCCCCTCCTACCCTCTTCCCCGAAAGCAAACAACCAAAACACACCACAGCAGTTCTGGGCCCCTCATGTTCGCTCGGACCCAGGTCACGTCCAGCACCCCGTTCCAGTCCGAGTCTCTCTTCAAAACAACCGACCTGAAGGACCAGAAGAAAGAATAAAAGAAAAAAAAATTTCTCAACACATTCTCAACTGTTTTCGCGCGCGCCCACCCGCCGCTGCAATGAGAGAGACCGGGTCCGTAATTGGGGCTGATCTGTGACCGGGGTCCGAGCCGAAAAACATGTCCGGTTCCGAAGGTGCTGGTGTGTTTTTTGTGTATGGTTTGTGGGGTAGGTTTTTGTTTGTTTTTTATTTTTTTTATTTTTTTATTTTTTTTTGTATGTATTGACTTGATTTGGGCGGAGTGAGGCCGGGCGGGGGGAGAAGGATGTATTATCCATTGGTGGTGGTGAAGGTGGATATTAACCGGTGGTGATGATTTCCCTTTGCCCGGTGTTTCTTGTTTTCATTTTCTTGTTGGTTCTTTTCCTTAATTTTTTTCTTTCTTTTGGATAGAGGTATCAGAGGGGAATAATGACTGTTATTTCTTCTCCTCTTTTTCTCACTTATCACTATCACCTCCCCACGTCCCCCATGCTGTCCCAACACACTCGACGGGCTGTATGGGGTTGCTCATTCATTTGAGCGCCAGGGGAGAGAATATCGCGACATTTTATGCATAGTTCCGGCGCTTCCTTTTTTCAATGGGGTCAGATCGGTGGGAAATATTCACTTGTCCTACATATCAATGATATCATATCACGTTTTTTCTTGTATCATTTCTTGTTTAGAATGTTCATGTTATTATCAAAGCCGCATTGTGCCGTGCCTACATGTATTTGTGTGATAACATCCAATGAACATAGAGTGGTGGGTGGAAGGCAGAAAGAATAATATGAAAAGGAAAACATTGAGGATGAGAACAGGACCGAACTCCCCTCCAGAAACAGAGTTAAAAATCGCTATCTTGAAAAAAGAGACCTTCTACCCTTCACCCACCACATCACAACCTACCAATATCCTTAACTACGCCAGTCCAGTCCAGTCCGTCAGTCCGTCAATCTAAAACCCTTCTCTTTCTCCTCCATAACATGCAGTTCCCACGGACCCCACAATCAAGAAAGAAAGAAAAATACAACCCGAAGTAAAGGAACACCAGAATAAGCAAACAAGCGGAGGGGATAAATCTAGGAAGTTTTTAGACGCGCACCGCACCGCGTCTTCAAACTCAAACTCAAAAGTAATAAAAAAAAGAAAGAAATATTAACCAAATTAGCTGCAGCTCATGTTGACTAGCTCTCAGTTGGCACAGGAGGGCGCGGCCGTCCCTTGTACTGCTCGTCGAACCGCTTTCCCTCCGTTGAGCTCAGCATACTCGGTGTCTTCTGCACTACTACGAACCCGTCAGCACTTGGCGGCATAGGGGCAGCCCTTGCCGGCAGTTCCTCGGTACCACTGGCACTGTTTTCATTCCCGTTGCTGTCGTAGGTCGGGATTGGGGGTCTTGCCTTCCTGGAGTTGGGGCTGGTAGAGCTCGGGGGAACACTGCCGGGGAACTGCTGTGAGAGCCTGTTCTTCTTCTCTTCAAGGAGAGCCTCAGCGCGACGGATAGACTCCTCGAGGAGCTTCAGCTCTGAGGACTGGAAGGTGACGGATTGCTTCCTGTTGACGAACGTTAGAGATCGGCGTTCAGGGGTAGCGGTGTGAAACATTGGGGAAGGGGGAGGGGGGGCAAAGTACTTTTGCTCAACGGTGGAGGCGAGCTTGTCAAGGCTGTCATCGATCAAAAACGCGTCGTTCAGCTGCTCTGAGAAGGACCGCGCGATTGTCCTATTCCCAGTGGTGTTAGAAAGGAGGTTCTCGGGGGAGGGAGGGGGGAGATATGTTTCTGTGGAGGAGAAACGTACGAGGTTGGCCTGTAGGTGAACCTGGTGGAGCCCTGTTCTTCTGTTCCGGACATGATGGTAAATTATTTGGTGATGGGTTTGTAAAATAGCTAGTCGTGATAATATCAATTGGGAGAATGAAGAGGGACAGATGAGGTTTTATCTATCCGGCTCGATGCTTCGTGTAGATGGTGACTTGCAGCCTTGCGACGGAAACGTAACCGAATCGATTGCTTGCTTTCTTAAATGCTGCACCCCGCCGTGTTCGTTTGTTCTAAAACTTTCGGGTATGTGCGGGAGAGGAACAAGAGAGCTGCAAACGATCGATGGGAAGGGGTGAGTGAGCAGGTGGGGAATCGATAGGAGGAGGGGGAAAGAGAAGGAAGAGAAGAAGGCAAGTGGAAAGGATTCGAAGGAAGACAGACAGGCAGACAGACAGACAGACAGACACCAGGAGGAAGAGCGCGTCCGTGGGTCACTGTATATAATATTCTACTCTACTTCAGCTAGTCCATCCGTGACACTAACTGATAACTACACCCCAAAACTCCCAAAACTAGGTGCTCATAGCATATCTAGAAAGGCAGTCTACAATTTTTTTTTTTAACGGCACTTGACCCTGGGTGGAAATTGATCAGTGGATCAACCCACGCGTGAGCGTTGGTGATGGACCCTGAGGCACTGGATGTCCAATGCTGGTGCTGGCATGTCCCTTATTTGATAGACCCTACCCAGGAAGGGACAGCAACCCCTCCTCCTCCTTCTTGGAGGAATGAGGAAAAGAAAAGAAAAAGTAAAAAAAGGGGCAAGGTACCAATTCATTCAAAACTCAGGGCCCAGTAGGATATATACCTCGGCGGGCTTGACCAGTACCTTTTCGCATAGCACCGGTAACTACATGGCAATATAATAATGCTATTATTCACTTACCTATGAGGGGTTTCTCCGCTACCATACCTCTGGTTAGTACGGTTCCTGCGCTCGGACACTATGGCGAAATGATCAGCACGAGTAATTTGGCTTTTTCTTTGTGGTGCGCAATATCCGGTCTCTTCCCCTGTGTGGTTTCCCGAGTGTGTCACGGAAAGCTCGAATCAGATTGTTGTATGAGATCTGTAGAGCAGGGCATCTCTTTTTTTGTTTTGTTTTGGTGTTTGTGGTGATGGTGATGGTGGTGTAACTATTAATCGTTGGGGGGGGGTCAGTTCTCGCGACATGACTGGACGATTTGGGGTTGTGGTGGTCCTGGCTGGTGTCTTATCAACCAGGGACTTATCTTAAGCTCGTCTCCCATCCCTGCCAGGGGTTGTAACGGGTGTCACGAGTGAGCGTTCGTGATCCGCTGACTTTGCACGGTACGACTCGTGTACCTACATACAGTCCTGTCATGACGATGTTTTAACTACATGGTCATAGACTATGCGTACAGTCACAAATCAGCGTGTGAGCTTGACCTGATTGTGCGAAGGCAGTCCATTATAAATCATGGGATGGGAGACCTGGTTCTCCTGAGATGAGGCTCTTGGGATATAATTTATGTGTAATATACCCTACACAGATATTATTACAGTGTCATTTCCACCTCAAACACCAATACCGCCAGTGCGGTTGGACCATAATAACTAAAGCTCGATAAATCCCAAACCAACCTTTCAGAGGTTTGGGATTCATGTGAAGGCCGTATCCGGTCAGGGTTAGGGCTAGCACCAGCTGTACCCGAGTTCTTCGTTCGGCGCGCGCACGTTCGCCTGGTCCGTGACCAAAGTAATACAGTGTCAACTATGTAGATAGATATACATATGTTTGCGGGGGAGGGGGCGGTTGTGGATAGTCGGATCATGTCAAGAACGAAGCCTCTTCAGTGGATCAGCTAAACCAGAGTTAATAGGAGAGATAGAGGGAAACGACCAACAGCCAAGTACCCTGACACCGAGTGACGTTACTTCCTGACCAGTAACTCTGGCAGACGATAAGGAATGAAGCACTGTACCACAGTGCATAGCTAATGAGGCTTACGGTAGTAACACCACGCATTTAATCCAAACATTTGGGGAGATGATGGGGCCACACGTGGCAGGGAATGACCTCGCAACTCCAAACACCTATCCGCCGCGGGTATAGTACAATAATGTAGCCTATCGGCAGCAAGTCCCAAGAAGACTTACTTCAAACCCACGGCTTTGGTCCAATGCAGGGGCATAGTCGAAGGCTTAGCTGGTAATCCGGGAATCTTTACTGCCGTTGGAAGAATGTTCGGCATGACGACTGAGCTGAGAACCTAGTTAGACCTTCTGTAGATCATGCTGCTTAGACATGTTTTGCATGCGGTTGATCAAGGTATGAGTCGTATGTATGAAAAGCTGAAGTCACGCAAACAGTTTCTGAGGTAAACGATGTATACGAACGCACATGATGACCTGATGTAACTTAACAAGACGTTGTTGTCTCTGCGCCGTATTTTCTTTTCTCTTGGCTACTTGAGTAAGTCATTCTCCCATCCTACATGTATTTAGACTAAAGTATCAGTTGAGCACGCCTATGATTCAAATATAGTCTGATGTAAAAAGTAATATACGAAAGTTTGACTATCTACTCGTCTGTCTTTTTGTGTTAAGTACATGTAGTTTACTCACAAGGACTCAAGTGTATATCTGTAGGCATGTCTCCGCAGGGTTTGAGGGCCAAAAGCGGCGTTAATCTACCTATAGACCCATAAATGGTTAGAATAAATTTGGATTAGCTGTAGCTGATAGGCGTATGCCAATCACAAGCGCTCATCACATGTAATGAGACATGCGAGTCACACACTATCACTCGCACGTAGTCTCTAAAGGATGCTTTACGCAGCATCAGACAGCCGATATATATCCTCGTTCAAGTAATTGGAAATATGTGTTCAAGAATAAGTATCCCGAATGACCAGCATGCTCACCGAAACCATCTACCATCCCATAGTCTTACACTATACCATTAAGTCATTCCTAATCTGGAAAAAAATGAAATCACATGGAAACAATGTTCTCTTTGAAAGAAAGGCGGTTCACTACTGGGGAAGGAGTGTGGGGAGTATTTTGCGGCGATATAAACACCGAATATTGAGCAGACCAGGCCAATATATTATGTGCGTAGTAGTAATAAAGTCTGATGGTATTAGAACTTGATAAACTTGGGTAGGGCGGAGCTAGAACTTAAGCTTTGTGGAAGTTGGAGAAGTGCGGTTCAATAAATATATGTAGTGGACTAGGCTCCTCCTCAACCCACTTGCAACAAGTACAGGATGGGTGCGAGACTAAGAATGAATTGACGATTCCAACGTAAGTGGGAGGTGGAGGTTAGCGAGGTGAGATGAGGCGAAGGGTGAGGGTTAGGGTTGTGTTATAGGAGGGTCGAGAACAAGTGGTATGTGCAGTTGGAAACCCCACTTGCGAGACAAGACTCAATGTTCCTACCGCTTTTAAAAGACTATGCTGCACGCTAGCCTAGCGGAGCCACCACCAGTGTACCCTCAACGTCCCTCATTCCCCGAATTTCTATCATCGACTCTATCAACACACAATAGCAGACATAGATGAACTTCAAGCGTGAAAATACACATCACTACCTGAACGTGCTGGTCACTTCATGAAGCAGAGCACCAATATCACCTAAACACCCTCTGCCAACGGGTTGGCTCATATTGCCTGTGAACAACGGCCCCAACCCTAGAAATAGTGGTCAACATCTCGAACTTTGTGACATCTGTGGTATGTACGCGCATATTTATGTCAATACACTCACAACTCCAACCAGCTTGTTATGAATGGAGAATCATCGTAGCTGAAAAGGCTGACAGATAGATTTAACGCTGGATACATCAAACTCCATGGAACGTTTCTACGCTCTACACAGCTTTCCATTCACCTCAGTCCATAGTTCACTCCCAACCGCCGTCCTCGCATAAAAGACACCATGAGGATCTACATCCTTTTTGATACGCAACAATCTCTCATACGAGGCTCCATAGTACTCTTTTGCCCAATCCGGATCATAAGCATTTGCCTAGCGGAGAATCGATGGTCATCAGCATCAGCACCCGATACGGAAGAAGGAGAATTTCACTATGGACCTCATTTAAATAAGTCCCTGACCCTGGCGATACCTCTTTGAAAGCCGCGTCAACATCTGCAATCAGATCCAAACCCTCCCAGAAGTCGCTATCCGTCTCGTTACCGAGCCAAAAGTGATTATACAACGGCAGCAGCAATCCCGTTTTCCAAATGGGGTTCACTGATGTCTCCTCTAGCACTCCTCCGAAGTGCCCGGGCGCTACAAGGTGACCAATTATACCCAGTCCAGCCTCTGTTGTTAAACGGAAGGCTTGTGTTACCGCCGTATGGTTAGTTACTACGTGGTCATGAAGAATGAGACGAGAACTTGTGAACATATTTAGGCCAGCAGCTTCACCGTCGAAGAGCGAATTGTAGCCAGAGAGAAATGTGGGATAGGAGGTTATGTTTGCGGTGTATGGTACTCCGAGGGTATCGAAGGAGGTGAATAGCGGAGAAAGGATTTCAGTAAGTTCGGACTTCGTCTTTCCCGTTGCCAGAAGCGGTTTTAGGAGGAATAAATTTGCTTGAATTTCGTAGTAACCGTATATACCAGCTTCGGCGTATTGTGGCGCGAAGGAGTGGAAAATATTAATGCCTTCCCAAAAGATTTCTGGTGTAGTCTGATCGTAGTGGAGCTCCACTACAGCACCAGAGACCATTGGAGTAGGGAAAGTTTTGACGGTGACAGAAGTCACAACACCCCAGGACGAACCACCACCACCACGTAGCGCCCAGAAAAGATCAGAATTGTTGTGGGCGTCGACAGTTTTATACAGGCCGTCCGCAGTTACCAATTTGAATTGAAGGACATTGTCTACAGCCATTCCATGGAGAGGGGACAGAGGACCGTGACCGCCGCCTTGGATATAGCCTCCGGAGAAACCAACACCCTAAGAAACATTAGTAGTCTGGGTAGATACTACGAAGGGTGTAATCATACAGCGCATTCACCCCCAATAATGACCTTCCCAACCGCATCCAGGGCATTATAGATACTGGCTGTTTGCCAACCAGACCCGAGAGTTACTGCGCTACCATTATAGGTTGTAGAGGGGTCAGAGTAGGAATCAATGATCCCGATTTCCTTGAAATGGTGAGTCCAGATACTAAGAGAGCCTGCACCAGTTGACTTCCCCATGAAATCATGGCTATAACATGTTAACACAGGTCTTTTCAAATAATTCAAACCTATGAACAATTGCAACCTACCCTGTATTCTTGATAACCCTATCACCAAGCGGAAAACTTAGCTTCGATTGAGACCAATTTACTATCAGATCCCGTTTGTACTCACAGTCTAACATTATTTAACCTCGCAAAGTTCACCCCGGCCTGCACATCCTCTACAGTCGTCGCATTGATCACATACTCTGGATATGTCCCTAGAGAACATCTATCCCCTGGATTTGTGGTTGGTAAACAGGTTATATTCGTCCAGAAGTCCCAAAGGACCCCTATTGGATGATTGAACCTGACCACAGGGTGGGGACCCCTCAAGTTAACACTATCCAGAATCTTTGATGAGTTACAGGGAAATACTTACGATGAATCCTGCTCTCCCCATTTTGCTGTTACAAGCTCACATTTAACGGGATCATGGGTAAAAGTATTCTTAAACTTCTTATGACACGGCGCAGGGGGTGGGATGGCGGCGATCAAGCGTCCGGAGACGGTACTGTTTAGGGAGTCCCACTTTGCTTGTGATGGCCAAGAGGGCGTATTGGGGTAGGATTTACAAGTGGAGGCGGCGGAAGCGGTTGCAAATCCGGTGAGTGCTAGGATAGAGAGAGGGCGTAGCATTGTGCGGTGAATGGGAGGCCAACGAACTTTCGAATGGGAAGAGACACGGGTAGTTCTTATACAGATCTGAGTACTAAGGTGTACGACGATTACTTGAGCGGCTGTTAGACTGGGACGTAAGTTCTTGACCCTAAGGCTTCAATCCGATGTGCTCCGCAGTAGGGTTTGCGATGCATGCATCTCGTGTGCGGAGGTGCAGTAAAGATCACTGCATACATGTATTGATAATCAATTAAATGCGGCGCATCACGACAGTTTGCGTCAGTAGCAACTTGATTAGTTATTGGATTTGAGGTTTTCGGGAATTTTTAGTGCTTCACACAAATCCGCCGATAGGAGATATAAACCTAGTTCCTGCATCGAATCTATCGGTTATTTGCAATCCGGTTCGTGAAAAATTCAGCCTGCTTAAAGTTCTGCATTAATCCAGTGCAAAGCACACTGCATCTTTACTCTAAATATCTGCGGGCGGGCGGCGTTGAGTAAGCTGATGACTATTGGTGCCATGTGTATGTATGTAGAGAATGCAAATATGCACATGGATGAATAAATAAGAGTTGGATGTCAAAACGAATGTCAACCAATTAACCCTGTCCTACTATGTACCAAGCCACGAGTGATGACCGGTGATCCACGAACGAACTATCTTCGCTGGGAACAATATGACGACACTCTGAAACAGATACGAGTGATTCGCGATGATCGCATTGATTTTAGTGTGGTCATTGCCAGTCACTAATGTTGGAGGATAGTCAGATTGTGAATTCAGTGCGGAGCTCGAAGAAATTCCACAAATAACACTGGGCAGTACCTACTTGCTGATATTCGCTCGAAAGTCTCATAATGAAAGGCGCGCCAAACGTCCATCTATTAACCTCACTTTACTTCTCGGTTTAAGGACGTCTTAAGTATATATACGTATCACGAGAAATGGTTTATGTCTGAGGTGTAGTGTCTAAAGTGGGTGTATAACAATACGTACATGTACCTATGATGATCTACTAGGATACGCACATGTAGCTACACGTACTTACAATTGTACATAAGAGATAGGTTGAGACAGCCAGCACACGTATGTGCTAAAAACATTGGGAACCAAATTTCTAAGTATATGTACATATATGTGAGCATTAGTATGTGGTCTCTTGAACCACACACACTGTATTCGGACAGGTTTTTGTTGAACGTGATCGTGAGAACATAAGTGGAGAAAGTTGGATCGAAAGTATGCAGCACAAGCTGTTTGTTTTTCATAGTCTCTAGGATTCTAACTCTTTATCACGAGGGTAGTACACCACTCTAATTACATGTAGTAAGGCGCTTTATCTAATATAAGCTCGTTTCTAAAGCCACCTAATTCTGAGTATACGGACGAATGGAGTACGTACTTCGAATTCGATAGTGGTAACTGTTACACAGTTGTAGCTACATTATACGACATGCTCATGAGGCCACCTGTAATCAGGCTCATGTTAATTATCCGTCGCACACCCCAGGCCGATGTACCACGTCTTTTACACCTTTCACTACCCTAGCTTCGATCTCTTATTGATACAAACTTTACATCCAATATATACATAGTTGTTCATCACACCAGGACATTAAGAGGGGCTCGAGATACGTACTAGTAAGTGGTGAGGGTTCATTATATACATATATGCTTAGATATTTCTCGTGCACATTTAGTTAACTATAAAGTCTAGGTAATTCTAGCCCACTGTATGTACTAAGATTGCGAGGAAAGCCTTTGATCAAGGTCTTTTTAACTCTTCGGCACTTTCAATCCCCATAACCAAGATGCCTGAGAGGTATGCTGCCAATATCACTGTGGAGAAAGGATGGACCTGGAATGACATGGATGTGATATCCCTCAAAAGGGACCTCCACTGGATGAGAAAAGACTTCGACAATGCTATTGAGCACCTGGATATCTCCCTCCCCGTCCTCAACTACAAAGAGCGCAAGGAACTCTTAGATCTCTGTGCCCACATCCGATCATGGCCATCGATACTTGAGACTGTAACTAAGGCCCGCGAGGGCCAAGACTTGAGTATCTGGGAGAAAAGACACAACTATACCTTGCCTACGGCTGATTTGAATAAGGCGTATAGGATGACAAGATCATCGGCAGACGCGCTGATGCAGAAGATATTACTGGACTTGGATTTATATTCCAAATCGGATCGTCCAAATCACGATCATTTGGATTTACTTATTGCGTGTTTTGGAGAGAGTAAGGGGATAGAACACTATTCTTCCTATATGTGGATGTGGTGGATAAATAATCCGCCATTTTAGTTGCTCTCGTTGCTGCAGATGATGCCAGAGAAATACATGTAGTTCAAGCTGGTACATACATGCTCTGGGCAGCTGGGCTGAATGGATAATCGAGGCGTTTTATTTCAAAGGAGAGTTGATGACGCTCTCCTTGAGCTACTTGAGGTCACGCTATAGCCCCAGGATTTATGTAAGCCTTTTTTATAGCCTTGCATTATAGTGAGCTACACCTAGCTAACTACATGCAATTTAAATAAAACAGCTATTATGCCCTGATTTTGTGCTAGAAGAAAATTCCTATCTGTACTAACTAGTGCTGGAGGCTCTATTTAATTCGGGTGTCTACATGTAGTTAGCCTTCAACTGATCAATCTTCTTATCAAATTTTGTACTAAAATATATGTGATCAATTTTACACAAAGTCAATACTGATCCATGATCAATAATACACAAAGTTCAAACCTTTCGTCATCTTCGATGCCTAGAACCCTGTAACGGCATATCCCGCAATCCCGAAGCCTCGCCGCCAAGCCTACCGACAGAGCTTCACATTTCCAACCCCATCCAGTTCAAAATACCACACACACGCACCAATGATCCGAACTACATTCCGCAGGCTTATGCTGCGACAGCAGCCTCGAATCATCGCAAACCCCTCTCAATGGTTCATCGTTCCAGCGCATGCCCCCGGGATCGTCGCCGTCAAACGGACATTCTCGCAAACACAGGCTGTCGCATACAATAAGGGTGGTTTCTCCCTCGAAAACTTCCATAAGGTCTCAGAGGGCACACTCGAAGGTATTCTCGAGAGTGTTGAAGCGATTGCAGAGAAACGGACAGATGTGGATGTTGAGTACAGCGTTTGTTCTCCCTCTGCTCCTCCGAAAAACCTAGCTAACAAACTTGACGTACTAGGCCGGGGTCCTTACTATTACACTGCCGCAAGGAACATATGTGATCAATAAACAGCCCCCGAACCGGCAGATATGGATCTCATCGCCTATTACCGGCCCTAATAGATTCGACTGGGACCCGATAAACTATAAATGGATTTCGACGAGGGATGGGAGCACGCTGGGTGGGGTGCTGAAGAAAGAGGTTGGTATCGAGTTTTCTATCTCAATGCCGCTAGGATACTTGTAGGTATAAGTTGAAAACGGGGGGACCTGTTTTACTGTAATTTGTTGTAACTACATACTCAGCTACATTTGCTATCGGGGAATGAACACAGCATTAGTTCCCAGGGGATAAATTTTTGTCTTCGTATGATTACTGTCAGTACGTATAGTTAATCAGAAAAAGAATCTCAGCTATATGCTTACAAATTCTGGAGATTGGCAATTGGATAAACCTGCATACTATAATTCGACCTGAGTTTAATTTCATTTTCCGATGGATGTTGTAAATGCGCACTGGAGACCCGGAGAAGACGTTGAGCAACTATTAACAAGCAATAAGGATCCAGAAAACTCCAGCCTCAGTTGTATCATATAAGAAGTTATGGGCTATATATTACAATGCACTCCCCATCTCCTCGCACTGCTTCTCATCATTTCTTCCCTCAATACAGCTTCAGAGAATCCCTAACATTTTCGCCGCCAACTTCATTGATATCCCCCACCACACTCATTATTTACTACGCTTCTTTATGAATTACTCCTTCCCCTACACTAAAGCACAGCTCTTTTCCTTGCCTCTTACACGATATCATATGCTTAAGAATTGTGTTACCTACGGAACCATTCGCCACCCCGATGGGACCATCCAATAATAAGCATAAACCCATCTCATAGAAGCAGCTACGCCCTAAAGAATTGCTAAAGTTAACCGATCGGAAATATAGTGAATAAAAAGTAGAGATCTTTTTTCTCCTAGTGTGTTTTTCGATGAGCAGGAAGCAGTGGTTGTGAAGATAGTCGTAAGTAGAGCTCGGTGCCCCACCATGTTCATCCTCTCCGAAGCTGATCTGAGATTAAGAGAATCAGTGATGATAGACCCAGGGGTGTTTGTTTACAGTGGGTAATGGCTAGCCCCGACAGAGAATTCGCATTCGTCTATTTCAAATCACCAAATCACGGTTAAGGTTCCACCCTATACCCACAGTCGGGCCTTTACCTAGTATGAATTATGACTTTAAGGGAGGCGGATAAGGCTTTCCCCCGCTTATCGAGGGATTTGATTTCGCTTGCTTGGCCGCAAAAGCTTATCATCTGGATACCATTCCCGAAGAGGTCTCCTCGGCTGCTGATACCCTAGATCTAGATTGCATCTCCAGAGAGTCACTCAATGCCGCCTCTGAGAATATCTAGAGAATATAGCTACTGGGAGTTCGTGGAAGCCAACTCTGGCAACCTTATTCACCCATCTTCAGTGTTCAGATCTGGAATCACGACATGGCCGCAACCTGGCACCGCATAGGTGAAGCAGCAAAGAAATCACTCTCTCGCATTTCTCCTCCTCCGGACTTGAGTCAACCGGATATGGATCATTTTTACACGCAGCCGATAGAATTCTTAAAATCGATATCCGAAGGCGCTCAATTTTGCTCGATAGTTTTCTCTCTGGCGAAAATACTCATATCACAATACGATCCCTCGAAATTGGCCTCCGGTGTTATTTTCAATGCTTCGCAAGATTATCGAGACGCGGTCTGTTCGCTCCTTAAGAGAGGTGTGAAGAGGTTTTTGTGCGATTTTAAAAAGGACATATCTACTTTAGAGGTCTTTTGGTTATAGATCATGTTTTAACGGGCGCAAGGTAGTAATGAAAATCCCCACTCCCCCCCCGGATATCTCTATTGGTCAGATAGTTTATACTCTGGTAATCTAATCAAGCATGTGGTGTTGGTAGTGTTTTAAAACCCGAACCTACACCTAGCATCTGGTCGTCTTATGAAATCAAACCAGTCAAGGTCCAAGATCCATTTCCTTTCCAAGGAGGCTGTACGGTAGAATGGATACCACGATTCTTACCAATTACAGAAGACAAAACGACGGATCCAGACTTCCAGGCGGTGAAGTGGAAAATCGAGAATCAAAAATTCCCCGAGAGGGCTGGGCGTTCTTTTATCGGTATCACGGTGGTGGATATTGGCTTCTCGTCGGCGCTTGCCCTCAGGGTAGTCCTCGTAGTCTTTGATGAGATTTTCGATATATGGTGTATGGATCCGGAGAAACCAATCCTTACGGCCAAAGGTTATATTGGTGACGTGGGAACACACAGCGAGGAAGCGAACAGGCGATTGTTCGGTGGTTTGGATTTGACAGAGATCTTTGAAAGAGATGAAAGAGTCCACTCTTTATGCAGGACACCTCGACCTATTCACCATAGCGTGGAAAAACCATTAGCACATGGTTCCAATATCAGCAGAACGGGGGCGAATGAAAGAGGGAGTGTTGGGATATTTGTGAAACCTACATCAGACGCTGGATTCGGATATTGCTTAACCGCAGGCCATATTGCAGTCAATTCAGAGGATAAACGTGACCAGTCGGGCTCAACAATCCAAACTCTAAGTGGCCTAGACATCCTTTGATGGTATGCAGTTGTTTCCAGCGAAAGAAAAAAAGTTACAACCGAATACCCCGAAGATAAAGAAAAGGTTATAGATTCCTGGAATAGAACGGTGAAAAGGAAAGAGTTTGGAGACATTGGGAGTGTCGCTGCGTATGGAGTTGGCGCGGATCCCAGTGGTTGGGTGGAGGATTGGGCAGTGGTAAAGATGAAAGACGGCTGGACAGGCACAAACGGCTCTTGGTGTGAACTTGATTCTTACGGAATCGCCAAAGTTCTCAATATGAAGAGAGGCTCCAAGGTAAAAGAAGGATTGGGGCCAAACACATGTGTGAAAGGGGGTGAAATCGTTGCTAAGGATGGAGCATCAACAGGAATAACTGGAGGAATAGTGAATGGTACATGTTTTTATATGTATCAAACGCGGGGAAGGATTTTTGAAGGGCGCCCCGAATTCCACACGTCCAACCAGCTTTTCTCCGCCAGCAAAGCTCGAACTCATCTTGCCGATCGGCGATAAACCATTCTGTGCCGGCGGAGATTCTGGAGCTGCTGTTTTTCGCGTTGTGCAAGAGAAGCTAAGTTGGTGCGGTATGCTGGTCGGAATCGGAAACTTGGAGGGCGCAATGAACATACTTGGTGGTGGATTGATGGTACCGCAAGCTGTGGTGTTGAAGCAGATGAAAGATAAGACTGGAATTGATTGGGTAGTGTCCGATGGAGGGGGAGGAGAGGTTTTGAATTGAGGGTTTTCTTTGTGGAGCACAAAAGTTGTAAGGCATATTGATACATTGCATTTATATCTCACTTAGAGGCACCTGATTCCAAGTTATTTTTTCGCTGCTTGGTTTAGGCGCTTGTTTTATCCTGGAATACGAAACGAAATACTACACATGTACATTGCAAATACATACTTCACACTCAGTACGTATACATGGTATATGTATAGCTTGAAATCAAGGGCAAAAGAATATTTTTACAGGCTACAATATCAAGTTTAGATGGGAGAGTCTTGGAAGAGTGGAGATCCATAATACCTGGGATGTTATGAAGAAACGAGCTAGCCGGTCTCAGAGCCTAGAAAGGTACATAGAAAATACCCGAGGAGCTGTGGGGAAGGCGTGAAGTAAATTTCGGCGTTTCTTAAAGCATCAAGTCTAGCTATGTACAGGTATGTAGGCTAAAGTGGCGTTTTCTCTAGTTCTTACAAAAAATATTCCTTTGAAATTGATACATCCATCTCCCATCGTTTCTCGCTCGATTAGTACTAACGTGTGATAGAATAATAAGGGGGTTGTCGATACCTTAATGTAGCTCGAGTGATATCCCGTGAATTGTTGCGGCTCGGACAAGCTAGGCCTTTTATAATCAAAAGTATTTCAGACCGGAGTATCCGATGTGGTGTAACGGTTAGCATCGCTCGCTTTCACCGAGCAGATCGGGGTTCGATTCCCCGCATCGGAGTTTTTGTTTTTAAACACTACTATTTAAAAATAAGCCATACTCTAGTCTGTATCATAAGAGGCTAGAGTAGAAACCTATACTCTACATCTACTTAATCAACTGAATATTTGCTATTAATGGAATCGCTGTATCATGCGCGCGTGAGGGTACTTTGTTCTCAATGATTGGTCGAGGGCTGGAAACCCTAACCCGCATGGCAACCAACCCGCCACATCAAAACTCGGCGCACATCTAAGGTCACCCTCCCCCATAGGTACAATTTCAACTCGCGGTCGCGAGGTGGTCCCCCCTAGTATGTACGTACTCTGGGTATTCGTACTCTAGATCAGCACCTTCTTTCCCACGCGTTTCCTAACATCGGCCTTGCCGGGAACTACCCAGAGTCATGGCAGAAGCCATAGGTCTTGCAGCGAGTATCATTGCAGTTGTTCAAATTACCGGAAGCTTGGTTTGTCTTGGTTATAACTACTTGGGAGGGGTTAGGGATGGATCAAACGAACCCCGAAAGCTCGTGGATGAACTCCATTCCCTCGCCCAAGTTCTTCTCGTCTTACGGGATCATGCCCGTGACGACAAATTACTTCAGTCAACAGCGCTACAAAGACTCAATGGCCAAAATGGACCGCTTCCGCGGTGCGCGTTGGAACTAAAAACACTACAGAGAAAATTGGAACCTAAACCGGGGCTGCGGGGAATTGTGAAGTATCTTTTGTGGCCGCTCAAGGAGAAAGAAACCCTTCAATATATTGATAGTATAGAACGGTATAAGAGCTTGTTCAATTTAGCGTTGACAACGGACCATTTGTGGGTTAAATCTTATCCCGATGAGTTTATATGTCTCGCTGATAGGCATGTATAAGTTAGTGCCTTATCAAGAACTATCGACGGATGCGTCCGAGATACGAATCAAATTATGCACGAGCTCCAGAACGAATCATCGGTGCTGACCTCTCAGGTAGATACGATGTTGACTGGTAGGTACACTCCTGTCGAATAATTCAAAAATTGGAAACTCCCTTTGGGCTAATCCATCGACTGATTCTTAGCGGAAAAGCGAAACAAGATACTTAATTGGCTATATCCCGGAAACTTCGACCAAAAACATGTCGAAATTAGTGGGAGGAGACAAAAACACACGGCGGATTGGATTTTTGGAACTGCGGAATTCAAGAATTGGTTCAAAGATCAGCCTGATTATTCGATGCTTTGGTGCTATGGAATTCGTATGTTCGAGTCACTAAGGCTTTTATTAGCTTCGAGTCAAAGTAGAACTAACCACAAACACGTTGAGTAGCTGGTGCAGGAAAAACATTTATAAGGTATTGATGAATTTCTCATATCTCCAATTCGGTCTAAATCTATCATGAGAGATATTTCTATCATGAGAGATATTATTAGACTGTGATGAGATCAACGGCCTCTAGGGGCCAGAGGGTAGTGCGGTTTGGTTTGATAATTGATATCTACCAAGGCGTACTTCTCCCCATAGACGCTGTTGAGTTCATCATTTTGGTTACTAGCTATTCAAGAAGTCTAGTTGATGAAATTTATCCACAGCTCTTCAATAATCGACTATCTAAAAACCCAGAAATCAGGTGGAAATTACGGGGTATCGTACATATATTTCGAATACGTCGAGAGAGACCAGCAAAGACCAATTGACATTCTCCGCAGCCTTGTTAGACAACTCGCCCGCCAAATGGATCACTTGCCGGCAGCCCTCGAACAGCTGTATGATACCCATTATCCCAAACAGGATAATCCAAGCTTTGAAGAGGTATATTCAGCATTTATCGAAGTTTCTAGTCGTTTTAGACGAACATTCTTAGTCTTTGATGCATTGGACGAATGCGATCAGAAGTATCAGAGGAAGGGCCTCTTGCCTTTATTTCACAGGCTCAAAGGGGATGGACTCAGTCTATTCATAACAAGTCGGCCATATCCAGAAGATATTCAAACTTCTTTTGAAAATGCTGTGAAGCTGGAAATTTTAGCCCAAGTAGAAGATATCGGAGTGTATATTCGGCAGAAGATCGAAGACAATCCACGTGCGAGGCGCCTGGTGCGGAAAGGGGGTTGTGAAGACAAGATTATCTCTGAGCTTACAGATTGCGCCAAGGGGATGTAAGTACATATATCATAGATGTGACAATGATCACATTTCCTCAACTGATCTTTTCTTTTCTTTTCCTTTTTTTTGTCCAACTCATTAATTGTAGCTTCCGCTGACCTTGATCCTATGAAAGGTTTCTCCTTGTACGCTTCCATATCGAGCACATATGCCAGCAGACAACCTTGAAGCAGATTCTGTCCGAACTTTCGAATCTCAATAGCGCATCATCCGGGGAGAGGCCATTGGACCCTACTTATGACCGAGTCATGGATCGAATCCGCAAACAACCGAGAGTTTGAATCAACTAGCTATGAAAGTCCTTTCATGGCTTGTGAAGGCTAGAAGAACTCTTACAATAAATGAACTGCAAGAGGCTGTATCCATAGAGTTAGATCAGGACTACATCGACGAGACCGATTTACCGGACGTGTCAACATTACTTGATGTATGCGCCAGTCTAGTCATAATTGATCGGAACAGTAAAACTCTTGGATTGGCTCATTACACTGTTCAAGAGTACCTGTTGCGGAATCGCATCATCCTTGACAATGAAGCTGAACATCTTTTGACAGTGGGATGTCTTACGTTCTTATCGCTTGGTTTTAACTACCACAATATATCTACGGGATTGGTCCAATACGCAGCATACCACCTAGGTTCTCACCTAAAAAATTGCGAAGAAAGCTCGACAGTGGATATCCTACTTGTTTTTCTTAAGAAACTAAAAGTACTTCGGTATAGGCCGGACATGTCGGTTGATGGAGATACTACAAGTATATTAGATTTAGTCTGGGCGAGATATAACACACCACTGCAGTCAGCATGTATATTAGGCCATCATGCTGCAGTCCGCCGTCTTTTAGACGAGGACCCCAGTACTATATCGGTTATCGACCCTATAAACGGATTCACAGCACTACTCGCTGCATCATCCGCTGGTCATGAGAAGATTGTTGATCTTCTAATTGCAAACGGTGCTAATATCCTGTTTCGAACCTCCAAAGGAATGAATGCACTTCACATAGCAGTAATGCACGGACACGCTAGAGTAGTATCTATATTGCTCGGACAAGGCGGCGATCAATCAATACCCGACCTAGCGGGACTCACACCCCTTGACAAGGCATTAAGGGGAGGGAACAAAGAAATGGTCGTATCATTACTTGGATATAGTGCAATACCGGGAATGGATATCGAGATGGTTCTTTTCTGGATTAGCAAATTCCCATTCCTGTTATATCGCGGTGTCATTAAATTTCCCCCAGTTCACTATGCGGTCATCTTGGGGAAAGTGTCGACTGTTTGGTTGTTTCTTGAGGAGGGCTGGGATGTTAATTTTAAAGGGCCTGAAGGGCGTACCGCACTTCATCTTGCAGCGTCCATTGGTTCTAGCGAGATGGTCGAACTCTTGCTCATAAAAGGTGCAAGTCTATCACTCTACGACGATGATGAGGATACCCCGCTGGATAAGGCAATAAAATCAAATTATCAAGTGATCACTCAAATGATCAATAGAGGCGCGGATGTCACGACTATCAATGCAAATGGACGGAGCTCTCTTGATCTAGCAATATCAGAGGGTTCTAGTGAGATTGTTCGCCTGTTAACCGAGAAGAATGCGATCCCATCAGCAACAGTGATCGACGTAGTGACAAAGATAAAGGAGGAACTTGAGGCGTTGCGCAAAGTGGGACGAGACGAGAAGGCGAAGAGGAGAGAAGGGGAACGGGTTATGGCTGGGGAGGACTGAGAGACGAAGAGTAGCGAGTTCATTCGTTTTCTGTATGTTTTTCAAGCCTGGACTTTGCGAGAGGTGGAGGAGGCAGCTGGGTAGTTTAGGGGTCTGGTGCGATATTGCCATAACTGTAAGGTTGCATGCAATTAATGGGTTAAACAACAACAAAAAAAAAAAAAAACATGAGACTCATTTGGGCATACGCCTCTTCGCGTAGCAATGTGAGGAAGGTAATTCTGCAATAATTTCTCTGTTGATTGGATGGGGAGCTAATATCCCAATCAAGGGCAAAGTTACGGATGAGAAAGTTATTGGGATGTTTGCTTCAGCAATGGGAGTGGTGCGGGTCTTGGGTAGGGAGGGGAAACCTAAACTATGATTTTGAGTACTATGAATTTTAGGAAGAGTCTTTGGGTAACAGTACTTTTTGTTTGCATGCGCGTTATTGGTTCTATATATTTTTATTTTTTGTAAATTACTATGATGTATGGGCGTACATATGGTTTAGTATGGAAACGTTTACTACTTAAAGTGGCTACATATCGGTCGTTTGTATTGTAATTTTTACCTATATAAAGTACAAGTATGTATATACAGCGCGATGCCAGTCGTGATGGTCAGGATCGGCGTCGCAACCGATTTTTTTCACAACCCAGGACAACGTTCTGTCTCCTGGACTTTTTGGCAGAGCTACAGGAGAAGGGTATCAGGCCAATCTTCATACATCATAATGCTAGGGCACACACTGCCAGTCTTACTACTCAATGGTTGGAGGAGCATGGGGTTGATGTTCTTGAGGACTGGCTCGTTTATTCACCTGATTTAAACCCCATTGAGCATGTTTGGGTACACCTCAAGAAGCTCTACCGTCAACACTACCCCCATTTAGTATATGATACTAGATCACCTGAAGTAATTAAGCCCCTCATGGAGGAGGCTCTTATTCATTGCTGGGAACTGTTACCTCTTAGTTTATTTGGTAGCCTGCTTGAGAGCATGCTTAGGAGAATCGAGCTGTTATAAGAACAAGGGGTTAGTATACAAGATATTAAATGCCCAATTATCTTTATTTAGCTACTATTGAATAACAACACAAAAAACCAGCTCTCCAAAGGGTCAATTGTGGTTGCTGGGTGGTAGTCATGATGGAGCGGGAGGTGTCGAAACCCGTTGCTACGCCGGCCTGACCGTCACGGCTGGCCTAGAACTATACATACGTTCCCAGCATCGATTTTGAAGGGTTTGTATGCTAAGGAATCTGTCTTGCCGGGACGAGTGATATCACATTGCCTCTCAAGACTCTCTAAACTTCTTACATGGAAGGCAAATAACCGAAACACACCCTAGACGACTCAAACTCCCAGTCCTCCCGTTGGATGTGAGTCAGCGCCCTATGACTCCCCGACAACGTTGACGTGAAATGTTGCACAGCGATCATTTCCAACCACCACCATCATCATCACCCCCCATTGCCTTAGGTAAGACCAAAGTTCAACAACCAACACATCCGATGTGGTGTAACGGTTAGCATCGCTCGCTTTCACCGAGCAGATCGGGGTTCGATTCCCCGCATCGGAGGTTCTTCTTTTTGCTCTTGGTTTGGTTTGGGAGGGAGGGAGGGGTGCAGTGGGAATGGCACTAGGCTGGGGTATGGCGCTGGCTGGCGGGGGGTTAGTTGGTTAATTAGTGGCTTTTGTTTTTTTTTGGCTTGGGCACGGCAGGGCAGGGCTGGGGATTAAGTACTGCGGTATCGATACTACGAGGGAATGGGTATACGTACTGGTTTATTTTTTGCTTGTGGGGGAGATTATATGGGTTTGGATTGTAGAGATTATCGGGACTGGTTTTGGTGTTTATTTCTGTCCCACCCGGTGATGCTTGTTTGTGCCAAGTGTTTGGCGGGGGATGGTAGGGAGTAGATGTCTAATAAAAATCTAAAAGGGCACTCTCTGAAGTCAAATGTGGAAGAAGGTTACATGAGCTGGAAGTAGAGAGAGAGAGAGACTTGGAGATTTGGGGGTCTTGGCGCATTCTTTTTTTTTTGGGGGGGGGGGGGGCAACTCAACTGATATAACTCATTGCTAGAAGTGTAAATATTATAATTTCCAGCTGATGGAGCGAATATTCATAATTGCAAAAGTACTTTTATAGTCAGAAATAATTCATGACAATTGGTGGTCTAGGACCAATGTTGAAAAAAAAAAAAAAAAAAAAAACGTGGCATTTTTTTTGGTGTAAAATGGGTGCTTTTTCCCATTGGGTTTACGACCAAGAACTATACTTGTATACTCGAGTCTTGTGAGGTTGCTTCTTAAAACAGTCCTACCTCGGGAGCGAGGAGCAGGCCGGTTGATGGGGAATGGAGATTGTGGGTCGATTGGCCTCAGCTATTCAAGTAGCTGACCCGGCTGGGTACATGTAGATTTGGTTTGGTCTCTGCCTACACCTAACCCGGGTTCGCAGAGTGAAGTTTGAAAGACAGCCAAAACCAAGCCCCCCCACCCCAATTAACTTGATTTTGGACAAGAGCGTCAAGTCAGAGCTCGGATCGAGCTGGAGCGAGATATACCAGTTTGTTTGTGTTTTTCCCCATGGCCAAGTTGCTGGAGTAGGTATGCTTTGGTACCTTATCGTGCAATAGATACCGATTCCTACGCCACGGTCTACAAGAAATTTGCAATTAAAAGGTGTATTCCTACCCCCTACAATTCAAATACGACCCCACCAAACCCAAATCCCACCATAAAAAATCCTCACTTTGTCAAATCTGTATTCCTCCCCCGCACATACACCTCCCTCCAACACCCTACCCTACCCTACCCTACCACCCAACACCTAATGCGTCGCCTTGGCCATCTTCGCCCGCACCTCCTCCACCGCCTGATCAAACCTCAAGAAGCTTCCAAAGCCCTCAAAGAACGTGTCCACCACCCACAACCACCACACGCGCCCCAGCCTCGGCGTCTGATGCCTCCGCAGCCGGCTCCGCGCCATATGCACCGCCTCCGTAATATGGACTAGTAGTATAAAGAATAGCCACTCGTAGTGGAAGCGCGCGAAGAGCGCTGCGAGCGTGGGGAGGGCAAAGAATAGATAGCTGCCGCAGCGTTAGTTGCATCCTAAGGGGAGGGGGGGGCATACTCATGAATCACCGCCCCAGGCTCAAAATTGCTCCGAAAGCTAAACCCATAGTAGCCCAAACACACTCCCAAGAACGTGACCCACTGCACAACCGTGCGGGGGGGAACATAGAAGTCGATGACAATCGGGCTCTTTCCGAGCCCCTCGAGGGCCTCGTGGTGCATGTGGACCATTCTGTCGCGCGCGTCGGCGTACGAGTCCATGGGCGCGGGGCGGATGGGGATGTAGGTTGTTGTTGTGGCGGTGGGCGAGGAGCGTGAGGAGATTGTGAGTTGGGTGAGGGAGATGTCGACTAGCTCGGCGGTGGCGGCGAGGGACGGGGGGAGGCGCGAGTAGTGCTGGAGAAAGTCGCAGAGGGAGGAGGAGTGGTCGGTGTTCATGTGGTTGATTATGCGCTGCTTGGTGGCTGCATCGGAGGAGGGGGTGGGGCGCTGGGTTGTCATTTTGGAGGTGAGGAGGTGAGGAGGTGAGGTTGGAGATGTAGCAGTGGCAAGGCAGATATCTCTATTGGGTAGAATATATATGCAAAGCTTGTGGACCCTTCACTCGACACATCTTTCTCGGAATATGGCCATGACAGATCAACTAGAACATTAATATTCCTTTTGTCGTATTGCAGTGAAACACGCTCTAGAACTAGGGCTCTCGTGGCAGGGCTTTTGAGTATTGCCATGCATCATAGCCGTGCTCATACACCACAACTGTGGACTTGTCCTGTCCTCAAGCATGATGTATTTATACAACGACAGAAGCCCAAAACCCCCCAATTTGGTCATTCATTACTGCACATGGTGCTACTGCTCTTGTCACTTGGTACCAACTCCCCGTCAAGTCCCGAGCAAAACAAAAATGTTGACAGAGTCAGTAGATGTCGATTTGAGAAATGCTCGAGTCCCCCGCGGATTGGATCCTGTGGTTGCGGCATGCCAAAGTGACGACCCTAAAGACGGACGGTGATCATGATGCAGTGCTTATGGACCTTCTGGAACAAGCATTCATAGCAATAGCCCGAGGACTTATCATACCCCGCTCCTCGGCCTGTCCCTCAGATTCATTGTCGCCATGTTGAGCCGGCCATGACGAGTATATAAAGCTACTCCCTACATCAGCAGAGAGCTCCAGAAGCAAGTCCCAAACCTCAGCAACCACCCACAAGATCCAGCCCACCATGTCCACCGCCCTCTCTACCGCCGTAGAAGCTCTCAAAGCCCAGTACACTGCCTCAAACCCACTCTCGTACGCCCAACACAACTCCCGCCTCTCCCACCTCCCCGCCGGCAGCACCCGCTCCGTCCTCTCATACCCGCCCTTCCCGCTCTGCGTCCACTCCGCCGCCCGCGTAACCCTCACCTCCGTCGACGGCGCAGCTTACACAGACTTTCTTTGCGAATATAGCGCCGGCCTCTTTGGCCACTCGCACCCCGTGATTCTAGCCGCGCTCCGCAACGCACTCGACCATGGCCTCAACTTTGGCGCCGTGAACGTGCTTGAGGGCGAGCTCGCGGCGGACCTGCGCGCCCGCTTTGAAATCGACAAAATCCGCTTCACCAATTCGGCGACGGAGGCGAGCATCATGGCGCTGGCGGCGGCGACGGTCCATACCGGGCGGAAAAAGGTGTGGTTGTGGCCATTTCCCTCCCATTCTTCTCTTTCTTACATGTAGGGTTAGTTTCGAGGCGGAGGGTAATGATCGGTTTTGCTTGTTTTGCACATGGCATTGCACTAGATTCTCGTCTTCTCCGGCGGCTACCACGGCGGCCCACTGGGCTTCGCAGGCGGTGTCTCAGCACCACACAACATCCCGCACGAATATGTAATTGCGCCATATGACGACATTGACTGTACCGCCGCACAGCTCTCGCAGCTTCCGCTAGACACACTCGCCGCAGTGCTGGTGGAGCCCATGCTCGGCTCTGGTGGGTGCATCCCGGCCTCCATCGAGTTTCTACAATACCTCCGGACGACCGCGACAGAGCTCGGGGCAGTGCTAATCTTTGACGAGGCCATGACATCGCGGCTGCACTGGGGCGGGCTGCAGAAGAAGCTGGGCATCAAGCCGGACTTGACGGTGCTGGGCAAGTATCTCGCTGGCGGAATGAGCTTTGGCGCGTTTGGCGGGAGCGGGGAGATTATGGATCTGTTCAACGGGCGGTTGACGCACGCGGGGACGTTCAACAACAATGTCCTCAGCATGGCTGGCGGGGTTGGCGCGGGCTTGTTGACGGCGCATGTGCTGGATTCCATGAACGTGCTTGGTGATGAGATGAGGGTGAAGGTTGAAGGTGTGCTGGAGGGGAGAACGGGCGGAAAGGTGGGTATCAGTGGGATGGGGAGCTTGATGGCTTTCAGCTATTCGGGGAGGGACGAGGTGGAGACGGGGCTGGTGAGGGAGTTGATGTTTTTTCATCTGTTGGGGGAGGGGCTGTATATTGCCCATCGCGGGTTCATGTCGTTGAGTATTGTGCATGAGAGGCGCCATGTGAATGCGTTTGTGGGCGCGGTGGAGAAGTTTGTGAAGAAGTATGGCGAGATGCTGCGGGAGTGATGATGGCGTGTGGAGTGTGGAGGAGGAGGAGGAGGAGGAGGAGGAGGAGGAGGAGGAGGAGGGGGAGGAGTTGGAAGAAGAAGTAATCATGGAGAGTAAAGAGTCTCGATATCAGAGAATGGACATAAAAACATATCCTTTCTTGTACAAAGTCCCCACCCACCAGAGTACAACTACAGCCACCACATAAAGATAATTTTGAAACCTTTTTATTATAGTCATTACTCATCTAGGGTATTCTATACACTTTTGAGAAACAAAGGAAAACCAAAACTATTATATGAAAAAACTCATAATCAGGCAACAGTAATATTGCTGACCGACTTTGGATACAGCCCAAGCCACTTGAGCAGGTTATGGCGGTTCATGAAATCCCTTTGCACTTTTCCAAAGAGATAGATAAAGATGGACAAGAAGCAGATTGCCGTCTGGATCGCCCCCATAATGTCAAAAACCCTCGCCGGACCCTATATTAATCATCCCACACTGTCAGCAACCACCACCACAAAACTACCACCATAGCACGTCCCCCAAAACCATAAACCCCAGCGAGAAGAGAGAGAGGAGGGGACAACTCACATCCGTAGCAACCCACCCAACCAAAAAATACGTCGCCCCAAACGCAAAAAAGTTCTTGAGCAACAACACCGACACCAGCATCTCCACACTCACATCCCGGTGCGCATCCAGGATATACGCAAACGTCGCCGTGCAGCTCATGACCACGGCAAACGTCAGGAAGCCGTACAGCACCGAGGGGACAATCCAGTGCAGATGCATCTCGGCCACATGGCCGTATGCGTAGAGCCCGGGCAGGCCAAACATGGCGACGGGGATGACGAGGATGATGCGGAACTCGGGCTCGTAGACGTTGTTGTTGCGCCGTGCGAGCATTTTGGCGAGGTAGTCGGAGAGAAGGCTGCCGGTGAAGTAGGCGATGACGGCGCCGAGAAAGGGCGCGGCGTACATGTAGCCGAGTTGCTCCGGGGTGAAGTTTGTGGGCGGGCCGGCGAACATTTGGGCGAGGACGACGGAGACGGCGATGCCCTAGCAGTGGTGGGGTTAGTTTGTGGATTGGGATTGGAGGAGGTGGGAGAGGGTATGGGGGTGGATATAGAGATACGTACCCAGGTTATGAAAGATCCTTGAAAGAGGAAGCCCCAGATGGTGGCGGGATAGAGGAATAAGGCCAGCGGGGATAGCAGGAGCTTGAAGAAGTTCTCGTCCGAAAACCTCCCGTTGTACAGCTTCAATTCCTGCAGAAATGTCTTCTTTACCTCCACACTAGTATTTCCCGGAGACATTGGTTCCCCAGGCGCCTCTGAAGCATCAGTATTAGCTTCCTTCGCCGCGGCATCAGGAACTGCAGCATTGGCCTGACCAAGATGCTCGTCCAGATCACTCAGGTTGTCCTCAGAGGCATAGTCGGTGTTGAAGATGGCTGGTCTGTTGTATGCATGTTCTGGGACCAAGAAGAAGATCAGAAAAACGATAGGGCCGAGGAAGGCGCTGATGATCTGGAATTGCGCTCTCCAGCCGTGGTGCATGGAGATGTATCCTCCGAGGACTGGCATGAAGTATGTACTTCCCAGAAAGCTCAAGTTGTAGAAAGCAATTCTCTTGCCTCTTTGGTGGACCTATATCTCGTGTTAGTTTCTTATTCATTGACATTGATTATAGCTTTACTTGTGAACTTACAAAATACATATCCCCAATTGACGAAGGAACAATTGTTTCAAAGGCGCCCAGTCCCAGACCCTGAAGAACCCTTGCACCCAAGAAGCTATCCGCACTCGTCGCGAGTGCGTTCCAGATTCCCCCAATGAAAAGAAGAATGATGGAAAACAGGTAGACCGGGCGCTTTCCCCAGACCCGGGCAAAGGCAGAACCTATGAGTCCAGCAACAGCGGCCGGCCAAAACTGCCAACCAGCGAATCTTGCCACAACGTGATAGGTTGTATTGAATTCTTTGACCAAAACCGCATTGATTGGGGCTACGGCAGGACCAAGGACCCCGGCTAGAATGACGTTAGTAAACATACTAGGACGAGGTCAATGTCGCTGGGGGGCCAATGACTTACCAACCGCTGCAGCGAGACATAGAATGACTAGCGTGAGATCACGTTTCCACAGGGGCCAGTTCTGAACTTGTCGTTAGCATGCTATGGAAGTCTTCATTCATCGTGGGAGCTCATACCAGCGGGTCGTTGGGCGAGTCTGAAGGTTGGGGAACGAGTAACATGTTGCTATCTTTCCCAGTTGCACGCTTGAGATTGATTCTCTGATTTGGCGACTCTTCGGACCTTGCATCCTCGTATAATTGAGTAGTACCCGGTACATGCCTCAAAGGCTTCGGTTCAAAGATCCACATTCCCATCTTGAATTGATTCGTATGCGGCGATTGTTGTTGTCGACAAACGATGGAGGGGAGCTGTGCTGGTTAAGTAGTGGGTAGGTATAAGAGGTGACTAAGTTTATTTTTCTAATTTCTTTAGTTGTTGAGAAAAAAACTACATGTCGTCTATCAATCGTTCTGATAGCGGCTGCCACTTCTCTTATTGGTACCTTCTCCAGGGATGTTCTTCCGGGTATTTTTGAAAAATCGTCATGCTGAAACACAAGGCTGGATGAATATCATGATGCATGTGCAAACCTGCAGGAGTACGATGTTATTATACCAATGGCTACTCTAGCTCAATAGAGCGCACTATATGTATACCTGGTTTCCCACATGAGGAAAGGTTTCAATCTCATAAAAGAGTCTCAATGTTTGTTTTCTCCTCTGGCGGGGGTCCCTGTTCAAGTTATCCTCATACACACCTATATCACATATACTTATGCAGGTCTTGAAACACTACATGTAGTCCCGAGCTTGGTTCTTTAAGCGATTTCCCTTGTGAGAAGAATCCTCTCTCGTCTGACTGTGATTGTGATCCATGGTGTTAGGTACTGTATTCTACTAGAGTAGATCCCCCGCTCTTCGCCATCCTAGCGCCCACATGAACGTTTATTTTCAAGGGGTTTGAATTTCCATGTCGCCCTCATAACCAGGAACAGAGCCAAGCGGTCTGTGCACTCAACCTAACCGTTGTGCATGGATATTAGCGAAGATGCAATGATGTCGTACGTGTTTGTGGGTGGCGGCATCGTGAATATTGCGCACCTAATTGTAATAGGTATATACCTGTAGTTGGTCTTGGGGACTGGTTCGTTAGTTTTACGGATATTCAAGAGAAAAGGAAAAAGATAATACATACATGTAGAAGACTATCTCTCCCAATCAGGGCTGCTGAAGATAAAAGGCAATCTCAATGTGATTAGTTAAATACGAATTGGCGGTGTTACAACAGCGAGGACCGACATTCATCCCTAATATCAATCAATCAATATCCATGTCCGTCGAACCTTTACAGACCGGACTGGACCCGGAAAATTCATGATGATCCCGTCGGATCCGTCGAAACAACATGTTCTTGATTGCCTTTCTAACATCCATCGAAAAAGAAAAAGACATCGGACTTGCGAGTATCCTTTTCACCTTAATAGGTATTCTATATTGTAGGCGCGTCCGTGGCGGGAGCCTCGCTTGAGGATGTTCCTATGAGTAATTAACCTTAATCCCCTAGGAAGAAAAGAAGGGTGGGTACCAAGCGGTGAATAAGAGTAATAGCCGTGCGATTGCAGCTCTGGGTATTAGACAGGTGGACAACTTTAAAATAGGCCTGTCAAGTATCGTCGTACTCTACTCTACCTAGTTGCAGATGAAATTTTTTTTGCAGGTCTCTCTACCAATCCACTTCATTCTATACAGCCACAGATACTCCGCTTCCTTGCTCAGCGAGATCCCTATTGACCGAAAACTGTGGCCCTCAACTACGTAAAAACTGGCCGGCGAGCCTGCAGCCAAGAACTATTTGTATGGGAATCTCGCTGAGTAGGGATCTCGCTGAGCAGGGAAACGGAGTACATCATATTGGTCACGGAATATGATATATTGTATATCTGTGTAGAAATAATTCTAGTAAGAGTCGGAAAAGGTCTTTCACTTTGCGACGACCCTAGATCCGAACGCGTAGCGAGATTGAAGAGAACGTTCTTCTACCAGGGATATGTATTGTATTAAATTAGAGGGATGTCGTCTCTGGGTGTCGATCACTTCAATTCAGGGTTTCCCTTTAGCGGGAGTTGTAAGCGGTACAGTACCCTGTAGCTTTCCATGCAGTAGCTACTAATGGAAGAAGTCAGACATCTCTATACGACCGCAGTTATGTTGCCGTGGAAGAAATAAACGAGAATAGAAGAAAGCTGATAACAAACTTTGGTGTTTCCCCCAATGCAAATATATTGAAACTTCCTATTCTTAAAATAAATCTTTCAAGTTATGGTGCATTCTTCGAGAACCAGTAGCTTCAGGGATAACTAGCATCGTAACGGTTCCGACAAGCGGACTCTCCAAGAAATAACCTGACAGAAAGCTTAACTAGAATCCTCGGAAATATCACCGGCATCGGATAATCCAAGTTCCAAGCCCATTACAAGGTATTTGTAGAGCGTGTATTGACCGTAATTCCTAATCAATCCCGGGCCGAGGATGATAGAGTAGTACCTTGGTAAATACCGTACTGTGGTAGTCGATCCCATACCTGGCACCATGGTGCCATCGTTGCTAGATCCTTTAAATTTAGAAAGCCCCCTTGCTGGAAACATTGGAAAGTTACATACCGTATGAAAGTAATTCACGTTATCTCGGGTCTCTTTCTGTTCTCTCTTGCAAAGAAGTTCGCAGAGCCGTAGGGTTCTGATACGAGTGGATCTATCTATTGGCGGACCAAGGCAGATGAGTGCCGGATAAATTCTGCAACAGTTTATAAAAGATGTGATCAAAAATGAAAAGTTGGCCCTTTTGAATCAGAATCAGAATCAGAAATCCCAGTGCCCCCGGTAACCACCTACCCTGGTCCCCGCTACGTGGTTTACAACCACCGAATAAATTTCGAAGTGCCGGTAGTTCAGGATGATTGAATTGTTGATAAATCTGTAATTCATAATTACCTTGGCACAGATGATTGGTGGAGGTGCTTGTTTTGATGGTCGAGTTTCAAGTGATAGGCTAGTGCAGGTACATACTCGTACTCAGCAACTACCTGACACCTATGTAGGTATGTACATGTACGTAGGTACATGTAACTAAGTACCTGATACATACGTAACGCACAACGTCACAGTCCGAGAAAAAGGCGTGACTTCGGCTGTCACTCTCACGCAGCAAGTATGGTTGGGGACACCTTGAGCCGGAGTGTCAAAGTTGCCGAACTTCGAGGCTTAATGGCCAACCACCACAACACATTAAAATAGCTCTGTAGGGTGATAGAGAAAGAGATAAAGAGCACTGTAACAGAACCCAATTCATTTTATCTGCTGTGGTTGCTGAGCTATTGAATTTCTAAAAGTTGGGTTTTTGGTGAGAGGCTGACCGAATGTCGCACTTCCACACCATTAATTACCCGATTAGAAAGTACCGTAGTACATAAGTACCCGATTGGGAATACATCACTGGTGCCTGGCCAATATCTTGGCATAAATATGCTGTCTTGGCAATTTCAGACCGATTTTGTGCCAAAGTAATTACTAGGAAGGTGATCTTCACTAGGGACCAATGTCGCACCCTTCCGTCTCTAGGAGCCCCCAACCATAGGGAGGTATGAAATACTGCGCCGCAGCTGCATCACGTATCTCTCGCATACACCACAGGCCTAGGCCGATCAAAACAGAGAGGGTGGTCACAAAAGTCTCAGTTCCCCGCACGGACAGTCAGACTTTCGATATCCTGCGAGTGAGAAGACATGACCAGGATTAACGGTTGCCTTGTGCCGCCGCGGGACCGCAAACTGAATGACTCGAATAGCTGAAAGTCATGCAAAGAGTCGTTTCTGGGTTACTGGGCTGTAGTAAGTGTTCCTAGACTGAAGATAGTCCAATTATCAACATCTCACCCTCCTCAAAATACTCAAAGGCGATGGCTTAAGTCTGTCACAAGGACGAAATAGACTTTGAACAATTGCCTCGAGACATTCCCTCTGGTTAATTTCGCCGAGTGGCCGAGTGGGACCCTCAAGAGTCAATATTTGCGTACGAGGTCAGTACGAACCCTCTTTCGTTTTCTTATCATAAGACGGTGATAGTCAGAGAGTACTTGCCTTCCATATCATAATTTAAATAAGCCGCTAAGAAATCTTCTCATGGCTTCAACCTTATCGTCATGATATTGGCTAATTATATCATCTAGATTGTAGTGTTAGACATGCACACACGGAGAATTCTCGGTTGGATACATCACTGCAAACACACAGCAACTAATCAATGGGATTGGTAAAAAATGCCCGGACTGGAGAGTCTATGCATATGCGCTCTTTGTACTGAGTACTTGAATCTTCGGGTATCCAAAAATGTGACGACAATGACATCTGCTCCATAGCGATTTCTCCAGAATCCTCTGGCGAATTATGGTAAATATATCATAAAAACACTAAGGATGAGGTACGATCCTCAGAGATAATTCAAAATTATATTTGCTCGTGCGTTAAGTCTTGTGAGGCCGTTGCTTGATTAACGCGCGAGTATTATGAATTCACGGCCAATTCGTCAACCCGTCGGCTATCATTTTTTGGAACACGTGGCGCTAATATCGCTAGGCTCTAATACAGCTGCGGATCGTATACACTTATCAGGCATGATACTTGAGTAAATATGCGCCATATTCCAAGAATGGATAAGTTCAAATGTGTCGAGCGAGGATCGCTAGACTAAGCTTAACGCGATTAAGCGATGAGCATTTCTTCAGATAGAGGCCTCTGCAGCTGCTCTAGCTTCACAATCGATACCGGAACAGTGGGTTTTAATCCCGTACCCCGCAACTTGGTCTAAAGAGTAGATTAGTTTGCTTACGACTTTACCTAGTGCAAAGCGTGATAGCAATACTTCTTGCGATTTGGTAGACCCACGTTTTAGCGTTAGGACAACACACATTACAGTGATAGCCCTGGCCACGATACTTTACTCTAGAGTGCTCCGAGTAAAGTGGATATGCGAGGATTTTAGATGGCGCATATTACTTAGAGTAGTCCCTGGTCCACGGGAGAGCTCAGAATACCTGATTCGCCACGCTCCCAATTTTGATCCAGAATATTGGGCCTACATACCGCCATAACTCAGAAAATTAGCCAGCTTCCAGAGATCAAAATTACTGGTATGGGAAACTTCTGATGCCGGTCGATGCCATTCAACCAATCACTCAAGCAGTAATCCCTTGCCGGAGATAGCCCGGGGAACGTGTATCACGCATGTGCTCACATACGTCCTGCCATTGATGACGCAAAATAAGACAGTGGCAGGTTATTGTTGGGGCTAGTCATTTGTGAAAAAGCATACATGTGTGGCGTGCCAATCCTTTTTTTCTCGATGAGCAGGTATAAGAAAGGCAAATTCCCCATCTCTGAGGAATGTAATTTTGGTCAGAGTACTGTCTCCTATTTCCGTGGCAGCACTCAGCGCAATGGATACCCATGTTATCATCAACCAGTATGCCGAGTGGGGTTCAATAGCAAAGACATGGCTCTTATCACTCTCAAAGCTTGAAGCTTTCACAATCTTAACCACTTTATGGACTGTCTACAGGATTGGGGTTTACACATACAGATTATTCCTTCACCCACTCTCGAAATACCCTGGGCCAAGGTTGGCGGCAGCGAGTTCTATATATGAAATGTACCATGATGTGAGTATACATTGCACCTTTGGTCTCCATGGTAATACTGAAGGCTTTCAATTTAGATAGTTAAGAAGGGAGATATGACGTTCCACATGGACGAGTTACATAGGAAATATGGTGAGTATAATGTATAAAGTCACTCGATATACCAAGTAATGCTAACGTGCAGAATTTAGGGCCCATTGTGAGGATTTCCCCGAATAAACTTCGTCTACGGGACTCGAGCGCTTTTCATGAGCTCCATAAAGTCGGGTCTCCTCTTATCAAAGACCCGGGTTTCTACAGTCTTTTTGGTCTCGCAAACTCTACTTTCAGTACAATCAACCCTATTATCCACAGGAAACAGCGCCACATTCTAGATCCAATGTTCTCTCGGCGTAGCATCTTGGGCTTCGCGAACGTAGTCCAGGAGAAATGCGACCTTCTATGCTACAAGATTAGGGAGCTTGAGCACGCCGACTCTAAAGTCAATTTCCACAACGCATTTGTAGCACTTACAATCGATATTGTTACCGAATATGCCTACGCCAAGTCTTACAAGTAAGGATATGAGTTGACCTCCCACCGATTAGTCCCTCAATGCTGATCGGGTTTCACATACAGTACCCTATTAAACGAAGGATTTATGTCGAAAGTTTCGTCTGCATTTGACGCTCAACAGGATGCATTCATGGTCTTGAAGAGCTTTCCAATCATCGCAAAGATTTTCCAGAGCCTGCCTCCCTGGCTACTAATGAAGGTTTTCCCAGACGGAGGTAAGTACCAGCCAATCCCTCTTCATGCATACAATCAACTGATGATCTCTCAATTATTATACAGCTGGATTCAGAGAGCTCGAGGTTGATGCTGAAGAACAACTGAAAACTGTCCTCGAAAAAACCAGAAACGGAGAAGTCAAGACTGGCCACAGAACTGTCTTTGTAGAGATGCTGGAAGGTTACCACGACCCGAACCCACAAGATCTAGTCCACGAGGCTGTGAGTGTAGTAGGTGCAGGAATGCACACCACCCGCTGGATCCTTTGTGTTGGTGCTTTGGAGGTAGCGAGAAATCCTGAAATCGCGTGGAAATTGTACGAGGAATTGAAGACAGCTATCCCGAACATCAACGACAATTTGCCATATGAACAACTTGAAAACCTGCCTTACTTGGTATGACCCACGTGCACCTGAATATAATGTCCTATTGGCGTTACTAATTCCTTGCCGCAGAGGGGTGTTGTTAAAGAAGCTTTGAGGCTTGGATATGGCATTGTTTCCGCAAGCCCCAGATTAGTGCCTCGTGAGGGAGCTGTGATCGGTGGTTATCATCTCCCTAGAGATGTATGTCATCCCAAGATAATTTATACAATTCTGTACCAAGCTAATATCGTGGTCAGTCTGTGATTGAGATTGATCACTACTCCGTTTCCCATGACGAAGAGATCTTTCCAGACTCATACACATTTTCCCCGGAGCGTTGGCTTTCGCCCGAATCAAAGACCAAGGAGAAATACGTTGTTGCTTTCGGTGCTGGTAGCAGACAGTGTCTAGGCATCAAGTAAGTCCACCATAATCAAGTTATATCTATGTAAAGTATGCAACTGTCAATATGCTAACCCATGAATGCAGCCTTGCTTACTGCGAGTTGTACCTGGCCTTCGCCGGAATCTTCAGAAGATTTGAGCTGGACGCTGTTGGCCACGACCATATGACCTTCTCAGACCACTGGATGCCTATTTTGAGAGGAGAGAGCTTCGCCTGTAAGGTTCGGTCAAGACAGGATTAAAGGTAATCCATGTACGGTGATTTTTTTCTGCGGCGTTATTCCTGTTTTTTCCATTTGGGGCACAGTTACATGTATGTATCCAGGTACTTTTCTAGCAGGTAGGCTATGTGAGTGGGGGTCTTAGTTGAGGGTTAGGGTTAATTCTACTTTAAATGAACCCAGGTCTGAGGAAACTTGACTTATAGGCTCAAACCTAACAAGCCCAAATCAGCCAACCGATCCACCCAAAAGCTTCTCCTACTGATAGAGAGTATTTTAAAGGGTGTATATTATGTTTCTCAGAAGTTCCTTTAGCGAGCAAGAGGCTCGACATCAAGTTGGTTGAAACCTAATGGTTCAAGATACTAGAAAAATATTAAGCGAACTCTCTTGAGAATATTTGCCCTTGATATAATCTACCTACCTATCCCTACTTGTTTCCCATATCTATTAGTTATATAGAAATTAATATTGGTTGAATTTCCTTTTGCTAGTTACCTTACGTTCTAGCACATCGCCGACCATAAGTCAAATATATTTGCTTTTCAGCTTTTACACCTCAAGGGTTCTTTTTTATCGTTCTTCTCGCTTATCGTTTCCTATGAGATGCAACGGAATTGTTATACAAAGAATAAGCATTCAAGACGTCCTTGGCACACTCGTGATTACTCGATCTAGGCTGCGGACGTGTGGAGAGTAAGGCATGATTCCCAAGGGCCCAGTCGGATCTTTGTCCCACCAAATCGTCACGCCGCTCACCCGCACACATGCATCCGGGATACCCGATTGTATGTACATGAGCAAATAAATGCGAGAGAATTCTGCTTCTCAGTGTAGCGAGTAGCGGAAACTGTTTGTACTATATGGACGTCTATGTGCAATCCTCACCGGTTAATGCGTTATGTTACTCTGTCCCACGTGCTCCGTGCTCGCATAAATACATGTACCACTTTTTGCACATCTACATACCGGTGTGATCTGTAATTTCCATGAGCAGAGATACATTTATGGGCAATGTATGGTATGTATGTAACTAGCTCCGCCAACCTACAGGGCAGGACTTTGTGTCTCAAGATACGCCGCGATCTGATTTAGTATTAGATCTGTGTAAAGACTTTGTGTTAAGGTTAACGACGATGGGGCACGCGCACGAGATTCTCTATTTCGTTGTTTCGTTAGTCATGAGTTATCACTCGCAATGAGCTCGGTGGCGAAGAGTTCAGGTTTTTTTTGATTCATTAATTGCAGAGTTCATCAGGTTAGTACTTCATCAAAGAGTGTCTATATTCATTTATTTAGAATATTAACGTGTTAGCCTATTAAATTCCAAAAAACGCCTTGAACCTCGCTCTAAAAATGCACCAGACCCAATGTCTATATAACCCGATACCCAAAATCCAACCCAAAGCCTAAACCCCCAAAGAACAATAACACCCAGGAGAAATTACACCATGCCTCTAGCAAACTTAGACTCAAGCTTATTAAGTTGGCCCACTACCTTTAAAGTCTCGTTCGCCATTTTTAATATTTTTTAGATTTTTTCTATCGCGTCGGGTGTTAGTTCAGACATTCTTTTGGCTAATCAAACCAGTGAAAACAAAGGTTATTCAATACATACTGCAGTTGTCTTCTTATTCGTAACAGGCTGAGCCATCTTGCGTGCGGCAGGCTGCGCTGTCTTCTTCGCAGCAGGTTTCCCCTTCTTTTTTGCAGGTTGTGCTGTCTTCTTCGGCGCGGCTTTTCCCTTCTTATTCTTGTTTGAGAAGGTGTTCTTGAGAGAATTCACTTGCTTCAGCAGACCGACGCCCTTGGAAAGCGTGCTTTTAGTTTTGGTTGCTGCGAAAGCTGGCGCCGTTTTCCCTCTGCTGTCTTTGATAGGAAAACACTTCGAAGGGAGAGGGAATTTTATTCCCTAGAACGCTGTCAATTTCGACCCAGATCATTGTGGGGATGCTATATATCTCACCCAAAGTAGCTTCTCTGAAAAGCTTCCCACAGTCATTGTATCCTTCCCCGCCACCGCCACCAACTCAATGTTCGCATCACTCTTCATTGTAACCCCAGTTGGACTTTTGTTCGCGTTCCCTGCACAAGCCGGCTTTCCATTTTTATTTGTGACCGTTTTGAGATCAATGCCAATACGTGGTAGCCTTAGTCTGAATCCCGCGTCATAGGAACCCACGCCTATAGCGAAGACCCCGACACCAAAAACGAGGTTAGTGCCGGTATCAAACCTCATGTCGATAGCGCCTCCATTAAGCTCAAAGGGAAGAGGTGTGATTTTGACACCGTTCCATTTGCCAGATTGGCCAGGGGTGTTTTTGTTAAGAAGGTCTTTGCGGAACAGGGCGTTGTTTGGGACCTAATAGAAGGGGGGCAAATGTTAGTTGGACGAGAGGCCAGAGGAGAACGGAGAAGAGACGTACAGATCCTGTGACGCCGAAAGAAAAGTCGGCATCGGTACGGACGTTTGATTGAAAGCTAACAGTCAATTCCGCTTTGGGTCCAAGGCCAAAGACTCCCGGAATCTGATATATGGAGCTTATTAATAGGAACTATTTTGTTTCACGGCGGGATACCGTACATTGATGGCAGGGAGGTTCATTGAGTACACATCTTTCTCGAACTGGAATGCTGGATTTGTGGCATCGTTCTTCTGAAGAAAAACCCTGAACTTCATCGTTGTGCCAATGTCCTTTGGCCTTACTTCGAATATAGCTGATTTGGGGACAAATTGCACAAACTGCATGTGATTAGCACGTTAGCAGTTTTCGGGGTTAGGATATAATTGGGGGCCATACCTGCATATTACCAGACATTAATATTTTACCAGTAACGTAGCAGTTGAGACAGTCGACGATTTGTGCTCTATTTGAAGGAGGTGATTAGCAAGAGTCGAGTAATGATAGATTGAAATATTTACCCCTGGTTCCCCGTGTAGATATTTTTCGCTACGTTTGCCTTCCCAACCGCAATGTTGAGACTCAGATTATCTTTCCCAATCTTTCCAGTCCCTATTTTGCCAACCCCCTTCTCAACTGCGCTAACAGCCTGACCAAGTTTCTGCTTTGCCTTATCAACCACACTCACTACCTTATCCTTAACCTTATTAAATGTGTTCTTTGCTTTGTCAACAATGTTCTTAACACCTTTTCCAACGTTCTTCGCGGTCTTTTTAATATCTTTGCCGACATTTGTCACTGTTTTCTTGATTGCCTTCCCTGCATCATCAAAGGCGTTTTTGATCTTGCCAAAGAGATCAAATCGTTTCTCTAACGGTCCATAAACCCTATTTTCATCGTTTTCCTCATTGCCGTATTCCAGCTGCATCGTCCCGAAATCCATGGAATACGTCCCCGCAACATCCGCCCAATCCGTCTGCACGGCATAGAAGTCTACCCTCAGCGCCTCTTCCACATAGTCCACCTTCCGCACCCAGAACACTGCACGCTGCGCTGCAGGGCCACAACCTTCATGGTTCATGATCATGACAAACTGATTGTCCTCGCGTTCGTTGATCCAGCTCCAAATCTGGATATACGAGAATACTTCCTCGTCCACCAAAGTGACGGAAAGCTTGTGGTCACCAATTGTGGAACAGTCGACATCCGAGGTAAGGCCTTCAAATTTCTCCATCAAGAGGATTCGGGAATTGTCAGGTGCACTGAGGGTTAGATTTGCGACAAAAAAGGTTCCATCGTCTGTCGAGGTCAGAATCGGGGGTCATGCTAGGGTGTATGGAGGGTACGTACCAAGCGGGATGCCATACATCATTAATTCCTGATCAGATGGAACCAGCCTCGAAAAGTCTTGAAGTGGTGGGACTTCAGACCGTCGGTTAAGACCATGCATCAGCGGGTCTATTCGGATAGGTCGAAGTTCATAGGTTGTAGTTGGGAGATTTCCGCCATTATTGTTACTTGGCACTTCACGAGGATATATTGTTCTTGCATTTGTGCGCAGGGTTAAGAAACTGATAAAAGTCGCTAAGGTGAGAAAGAAATTCGTGGAAAGCATTCTTGGTCTCAGACCATAGGAGTAATTACGATAGAATATAAATAAAGAATGCAAAGCCTGTCGCAAGCGAAAGTCCTACCTGAGGTTTGAAATGTAGATGAAGTCTTTCCTGGGCGGGAAATTGAAACTTTTATTCGTTCTATGAACTCCTACACATATGGTGTAACTTGCACCGGATAATTCTTGCCAATACTGATCCAAAGCACTGTCTGTGACAGGCCCGGAGAGTATCTGTTGAACTGGGGATTCAGTGTACCAAAGAAGTAACAACACCTGCATCTGGGTGGTTATGTCAGCTAAAAAGCAGGGATCACGAGTGTAATGGTTGTTTGGGGTGACAAGTGACTAAGTAGAAAGCGCTCACCGAGAGATATGTGCCGGAAACGCCTCTGAAAATCGTGCAAGAATAGGAAAGTCGCTCTAAGTGACCTATTCTAGAACTGACTTCTAAGCGTTATGCCTGCAAAATAATATCCTCTCAAGAAACCCTGAGCTTAAGCTGCCGGTCGCAATCGGGCAATTCATCTTGTGCACCACTCCATTCCCTGCATGTAGAATATATAGTGGATTATTGAACACTTCTCATATAACTACATGAGCCCTGTTCCTCTCTAAAGCCTGTAGTCACACAAAGATTTTGTCACCCACACGTTCAAACCGATAATCTTTAATTCTGGCTCTGCCACATTATGAATCACGGTAACCGTGGTGATCACAGCGCTTTCTCAAGGGTAAATGGTCGTGAAACCTGGTACGGGAGAAGGGATTAATTACAGCCCGTATGCTTCAAATCCATGTCTTCTAAAACCCTGAAAACAATAAGTTTATTTATTACCTCCTCGAAGCCTTTGAGCCTGGCTGAGTAACCCTCTGGAATACCACGGTAGAGAATGCCCGTGCCTCTTTCCTGGCCAAATGAACACAGGATACTGGAGACGAGTCCCGTAAAAGTCCTGATTCTGCTCATTGCGGCCCGCGAAGCGAAATGCAGGGGGTTCCCGTTTTTAGAAGTTTCATTCATTGTAGTACCGCAAGTCTTCATCAACCATAAAGTTGGTCAGTGGTTTCCTGGGGTTATAGGGGATCTGAGAAGATGGCTTCGGCGAGTAAATAAACTAAACAGAAAAAACAGTAGTTAGAATGGTGAATAGAATAGTTATCCATTTGCATCTCCTTTTCGTATAGTCAGATCTATAAGACTTTTCTTTCTGCCGGCGAGACTGCATGTACTCGGAAAGTTAAGACTCGGACACATCTACTGAGGTAGATTTAGAATGGGCTGAAGAGATTAGATCCATGACCGAAAGCGCTTATGGGGAAGGTGTAGATAGATAGATTCAAGCATAAAATCATTCGAAGGCGGCCGGGCTCGGAAGAGAATATAAGAAAAGATCAAGAAGGCGCAGAAAGTATCCTTTGAGCGATGGAAGGTAGGCTGTAGATAGATGTGAGTAATCTGTTAAAGAACTGGCCGATAGAGATTATTCTCTGCTCTCTTCGAGAAAAGCGAGATCGAGGATACCTCGGGTGATGTATGATGACTGTTGAACTTGTGGTCAGCGTTCTTTTAGTATTGAACTGTGTAAGTAGAGCTATTGAAGCGACACGGAGCTGGCTTAATATGGCTGTTCTGTCTTCTTTGCCCGCACGTATTTCAATTACTCTCATCACAAAGACCATCGAAAGCGCTAGCGGTATTTCTTCCTCAGTTCATCGCCAGGAATGCGTGGAGAGGAGGAAGGTTGGAACTTTGTCGACAAGCGAACTATTCCAGGTATATCACGGCTTTTGACTCACTGTTCCCGTCATCTTTGTATCTGCACCCCCATCATATGTCTTCCATCTCCATAACACGGGGTAGGTGGGTCATGATGCACTTCATCGTGGTAGCTTGCCATGGCAGGGTTAGCTATTCCAACTAGCTCGTCAAGCTTACCTGTACGCCATTAGGCCTTGGGTATTACTTTCAGGCCACTGAAGCTTGTATTGGCAAGTTGGTCTAGAGGTAGCCGACTCATCGCGGAGGGACACCGAAAATGTATTCCCCCATCAGAAGCACTCAGCTCTGTTCGCGGCTCTCCCAACTTAAAACTTACTCCCATCCTCCAAAGCTTATTGTGTTCTCCTAATTAGCCCTCTTCGTGAGTTAGGTATAATGTCGATATCTTCGGCCCATAACCGTAACTTAGACCGTCGTAGCTTCATTCCCAATGCATGTGCGGCTAATCTCAAATTTGTCCCACATGAGCTTCTCGGTTGACCCCATCTAATTAACGGTCAAGCATGGACGTAATATTAGGGCCTAGAATTCACAGCCAGTAAGCAAAATCATCCGCTTGAAAAAATGACATAGATAGGCTAGAGTGTTGGAGGACTGGAGTGTGACGAGGAGTGAGATACCACGGGTAGGCTGCGGGAATCTTCAGGAAATACTTGTATGATTCTTGCTTGATTTATAATTTATCTCTTTTCATCTACATCTGGTACCTCACTCGAGTGAGAATTCATGATCTATCTATCATTTTTGGTCGAGGGCTTGAAAGAATACATTTAAGTTAGTGCAGAGTAAAAAAAGAAAAAGAAATGTCGTTCTTTAATCACTCACTCACATGCGTACTATTCGATGTACAGCGGTGGGTAATAAGTCATCAGACTTAAGAAGAAGAGAAAAAGAAACCCTAGCCCACCGTGCATTGCTCCAGCCGTCGTTTCACCGGCCCCCGCACCAAAAAGGTTAAGACGGGGAAACCGGCAAGTAATTCTAGGAGTACCACAGGCGCGGGACTCTACTGAAATGAGTGGGAGGAAAATCGCGAATTATAGAAACCAGAGCTGAGTGTGCCAAGGCCCGTTGGACTTGGCGGCTATCATGATGAGCCGACACTGTCAATGACAGAAAACGAGTAAGTTATAAACAAGAATCAAGACCTTGAATTTCGCAGTTGACTGTAATCTACAACCCATTCCATTTCACCATTACCCTTTCTCAACAAATAAACCTTTCCAAGATCTTCGCTCTACCCAATAACCCATATCTTTTCCATCATTAATGTATATACCAAATGCCCACATCACACCTGATACGAATATATCACCCCCAATCAACACTTAACACCTGACATACACTCCGGAGTGCCACAGAGACACCTCATTCCCCTTTGGGCGAAAAAGCCGCGGCCGTAATTTACAGTAATCTCCTCGAAAAGCTTGATTTCCCTCAGGGAAACCACAAACTGTATTTCCTTGTTTGGAAACAATAGACAAGTGAAGGCGCTATTAGGCGTACAGGAATGGTTGATGAAACGTGTCCAATTCCCTAATGGGTTTTGATATATAGGTTATCGTGAATTAGTTGTATGGCATAACGAGAGCTTGGGCTATGCCGTAGTAAATAAGGGTCCAAAAGAGTACAAACCCATATATCTACTAGTGGTATAATAAAATCTGCTGTCATTTTCCGTACGGGGACCATGGAGGACGTATGGGTCAGGGAAAACGACATCCTTTGTGATATATCCGGCATATTCTGCCAGGGTTATATCGCCCTTGATTCTCTGGGAGAGAACTGTCAGCAAAAACAAAAGAAATGGATATAAGTAGAAGCAACGAAATACGTACCTGTAAACTACGAACTCCAACTCCTTTGTCTTGGGTCTCAAATAGTTCTATAAGGGGTTGTGTGTATTGGGGCGTTGCATCACAGGTTCTCATGCCAGTGGCGGTACACATGTCACATCTGGCCTTCCTAATTTCCTTCAAAAGATTGGTTACCTTCGAGTCTGGATTGCCGTCTACTCGGGGGTCTGTTTCCGGCTTAAAATCTCGGCCAAGTATTGAATGCTCAATTGGCACGTATGGACTAGTGAGCATATGGGCATCTTTTTTGTCTAGCGATACACACCACCGTTGTGGATGCAGCTGGTACCTCGCTGCAGTTGCATCAAAAACGTCACCCGGGTTCTTTTGAAGGTTCAGAAGGGACGAACAGTTGTCGATCCACCTATTGTAAGCTTCACACACGTTGTAGAGAGAAAAGTCACTGTTGGTGTCCTGCCTGCTATAGGCCGGGTGCTCTTGCAGCATTTTTTCAAGAAGAGCGCCGTATTTCGGTCGTACAATCCTACAAATGAGCTCGAATGAGCCCTTATTTTCTCCAATTAATCGGCTGAAATTCTCCCACTGGTCCGGATGGAGATGTTTGACCGCGGACCGAAATGCGGCAGAGAGGGTGAGGAGGGTGAAACATGCCCACCCAACGGAGCTCACACAGGAGAGATAGCGGCTGTAGCTTGTAATCAAGCATGACACGGATTCACTTGGTACTATAATCCCACTACCGGATCTGAAGGCCTGTGGGGGGGCTCCTCCAGAAATTGAGTCAAACCAGAATGCACCAGCTATTGTATAACATATTCTCCCCACATTTAGTAATTAGGCAGCATAGTAATCGAACAATATGAGCGGTAAAGCTTACTCAACACTTCATATGCCCTTGCAAGTTCAGATGTAGCAGTCGCAGACATGAAAATAGTACCTCTATCTTCAAATCTCTTGACCAAACGAGCTTCCGCCCTTATAGCATTCGTCAATTTCGATGGATCAGCGGCCGTTCTTTCTAGAGTTGTTTCGACTCGAATTCCTAAATACAAATCTTTAAAGACTTTCTCAAGCTCGGACTCTGCAATTGAGGGGTCTAGTTTAACTTGATTATAAGGGAAACTGGATTGGGTCTCGGTGGTATCGCGCTGCGGATCCGGAACAGCGCTAGTTACGGATGGATGTGAATCCATTGTGCCCTGGAATTTGGATATTTTCTTGCTATCGAGATGAAAGTGTTGTTTCAGGGCCACCAGGTGAAATGTTTCCACGTTGCCTGTGAGTGCTATGGTATGATGGTGGGGCAGGAACCAGAGGGGGCTTAGCGTTGAGCGCCCATTACCTACGCGAATCGAGACACTTGAATTCTGGTCTCGACTCACTTTCCGCAGAAATACTAGAAAACAAGCGAAGAATAGATCTTTATGAGGGACCGAGCGAGTTTCATGACAGATAGAATAACTTCTCATGTCTCGTGAGAAACCGAGCGAGTTTTCATGATGACAGAATTTGACAAGGGTAAACTTAAGCTTCTCAATGCATCATGCTACGGGGAAGGCATTTGCAAAGGATGGGGGTATTGATATTACATGTAGTTGTTAAAATCTGGCCTACGGCCGCCAGCTGTAAAATTTCGAAAGGTCTGGGGTCAGGCTGGAAGCCAGCGAACACCGCAAAGGTGAACACCGCGAAGGTGAACGCAATATCGAGCTTTGAAACTAGGAAAGTGTCTACATATAAAACCTCTAGTTAAAAAGTATCAAACTTACAAAACTCGGCGGTATTCCCGGAATTCAACATTTAGCCTTTGATCTTAGAGAATAATAAATATATAGCTTACTAGTCGCCTTGATAATAGGAATGAAAGTACTGCAGCTTCAATCTGAGGACGACTTGGTCGGGCCAGGTGAAGTTTGGTATGTGGAAGAAATGACACGAGTGTGAATTGAACACGTGACCTTGTGGTAGGTAGAGTTGTGAAAGCAAGAAAATATACTATTGTGCCGCTGGAGTTCCAACGACAATGTGGGAATCCAGTTGGTCTATATATACAGATATTCTTAACACCACGTGATCTCCAGCTTATGTAATCCCTGGCACTAAGCCTTGTCTGAAACCCTTGTTCCTTCTATGATCCATCACACGCCAGAATTACTATACATAACCGATGTCAGAATGCCTAATTTCTACACTTCTCACTTGCCACATCAGATCATCTCGACAGTTTACAGTCTTTGGCTTTGGTAGACCTTTTCGCATTATGCTGCAACATTGCTTGGTTCGACATAGAGTTGAGTTAGCCGAGTTGTTCACGTGTGTAGATAATAACGCCGATGCTTGACCGTCGTGGATGCGTGGAGTTCCGGCGCCGATTGAACTCAGATTGTCGTGTATGAAGATCTGGTATTTCGATTGGAGTTAAAGTAGGCGTTACTTGATCCATACCATTGTCGAATTGCGATGGCGACAGATGTATTCGCTTCTGTTGTTGAGATCGCGATCGATTTCTGCTTCCACCGATTCGATTTCTACTAAACACGATCCGGAGAACGATTTTCATTCAGATTCAACAGAATCTGTCGAGAAACCATCGAAATGTTGGTATTCGTAGGGTAGAACAGGTTCCAGTCTTTGGTTCCGCTTGAGTACCGTAGGGTTCGGCTGCTTCGTAGGTGGTCCCTCAGAGAAAGGAATCTTGAGAGTCTGATAACGGTATGGGTGATGTCCGGTCTTGTCATGCTTTGCGTACATGAGGATCCTATTATGGATTGGTACTCAGTGGGATTCTCGATCCGTCTTCTTCTCCTCAGATAGGTTGAGATTCGGTTCAGTGGTGACCTGGTTTAGCATTACTCATTCCAAATTTGCAGATTTTGTTGATGTATGATGTTGTGATAGTGATATACCGTTCTTCATACCGTTATTTCTATTCCCAAGATGAATTTCGATTACGAGATTCTGACATTCAAATCTGCCAGTAGTTCGATTTCGTTTCGAATGGGACGTCGTATCCGAATATCATGATATCGCTACACCGATATGTAGAATTGGTGTTTTACATGTATGAAGACACATGGGTAATTTACGACGAATCCTTTCCGTTGAAGAGAGTCTGCAGCGTTGCGGGGTGATTGTTTTAGTCAGATACGATTTCCGTAGTTTACAAACCTTGTTGGCTGCCTGTAGCCTTCAGGCAGTTCCATGTAGATTTCCTCGAAGATACCGTATAGGAAGGCTGACTTGACGTCGTTTGTTGTGGAGCCCAACCGTTGTGTGCAATAGTGCTAGTAGGAGGAATCGTGTCGAACGTGCGAAGGTGCCCCATCGTAGTCTTGCAGATTGTACTTGGGTGAAGCCTTTACGACGCATCAGACCTTTCGATTGTTCCGTCTGCGTTGTGTTTTTAAATACCCATTTTCCTTTCGACTTCGCTTCTTCGGTTGGTTTATTGACAATGTGTGGGCTCTGCCAGCGTCTTCTCAGTCTGTATTTTTTCCATAGGTCTTGATCATCGCTTTGCATGGCTTGGTTGAAGGTGGAGGTTAACAGAGGTGTATATGGTAGTTAGGGGGAGTTTGGATATGTCTTGCAGATTCTTTATCCAACTCATCCCTTATTTCTGTTTTGAATTGGTCCGATCATCAGTTGTTCAGGCTTTGTCTCGCCATCTGTTTTACCGATTCGATGTAATCCATACGTATTTCTGTTATTTATTTTCTCGTCATATTCCTTAATTCTTGTTTCCATTTCAACTTTCTTATCCACTTGTTGCCGTATGCGATCTGATCTTCTTGGTGGTTTGTGGAGGAGGAGCTTTTGGTGTAGTAGAATGTAGACGGTTTGATTTTGAATGGTATCCGATATTGTAGTGGTTGTCCATCCAATTCTTCTTGTTCTGTTGTCCCATATAGGTATGGCAGGTTGTTTTCTGGTTTGGAAAGAACCCAGATTTGTTGCTCTGTTTGATTCCTAACGATCCCTGTAGTTCCTCGATTCTTCCCTTGTTATATCTCATGAGGTGACGTCAGGAGTGGGCCCGCTGTACGTCTACTTCGCCTTCTGTAAGGTCTTCTTGCAATTGACTCAGATTTTGGGTCGACCTGTCTTCGACTCAGTATTCTTCGTCCTGTAACAGATTTGTCGCTTCTATTTCTGGATAGGGGTGTATTCGAAGTTCCATCGAGACTTCGATTCGTGAGGAATGCGACGTCCCGACTTACTACTAACCTATTTTGTGATCCGATCCAGGCGATAGTGTTTGGTACTGAAGATCATAACGATTATTCCTTCATACGCCGCTAGTTTGCTTCCTCTTGGCCTACTAGAGTTTTCTGGGATGTGGACATAAAGACTTTTACCGAATGGTTGTAGGTGTTGGATACACTTTACTAACCTTTGCGCTTCATAAGTCTTTCCCATAGCGCATGAGGTAAATTTTTTGAGGTAGACAGCAGTTGAAAGATGCTTCTCCATGGCGATTTAGGATGGTCCATGATCACGACCGACCATTGTGGTTACCGTCTATTGAATCGCTCTTTCGCTTTGATTCGAGTGTATGGTGGAATTGGCTCATTTAACTATTCGCGAGTTGAAGTACCATCATGCTTTGTTGATGATTCACCGCCATCGGTTCTGAATCGCAGATATTGTATTAAACTGCTTTCGATTCTAAGAACATGTCTTTTATGGCTTTCTTCGCATCGCCTTCTGTTTTAGGAAGATATCCGCGCGAGCAGTGTAATCGTCGATGACACGAAGATCGAGTTCCCCGCGATTGATTCGAATTTTCCAGAGAGGTCTGGTGGATTAATTGAATGGTCGGGATCTCATACCTAATGGTGCTTTCATACAGATTTTTGGATAGACACCTTGATGGTAGCTTTTACGGAGTGAGACGTTTGATGTCTTCATAGTTTACAGTGTTCAGCCATTCGGTCTTGTCAAACGAAGTCAGAGTATTGCTAACTACTTGTACATTCCAGTCCCTTTCCAATTTTGCCCAGATTATTCCTTTCTTCTTTCGCGACCAATTTGTTTCTCCTCCCGACTCCGCTAACCTTTTTGTCGAAGACGGTTTGCCGAGACATCAATCCCACATTTCTGGGACCAAAGAAGACGTCGGCGAGAATAACGGAGGATCTATCTCCACGGGAAGAAGATTCAAACTGGCCGCTTCCCATTCAGCGTGGTTGGTGCTTATCACCGTTTTGGACATCTGTATGGGATGTTGATGAGTGCTTTGAAGGATGACGCGAGAGAAATTTCCAGAATCAAGGATCCGCGAAGTGAAGCGAGGAAGGTGAGGTGCGCGCATCTAAATTGGTGGATGAGCTATTTACTACAACCGACGCCGAATTATCCTCGCCTTTCTCCTGCTTTTCTTTCTGCTGTTCTTTTGTTTTTTCAGTGTCTTCTTGCAGACGGTTGATTCGCTTCTGCAAAAGGTGCATTCTCGCTTTGGTGAGGCCTCAGAAAGACTGTTGTTGCTTGAGAGGTTCTTCTTGTAGGTTCTGTAACCGGCGAACATCTTCAGATGCGACATCCTGTTTGGCTCGGATGTTGTCGACGACGCTGCTTTCATCGATTTCGAGGAGCAAGAGAATGCGCCGCCATCGCTTCGTTGGATTTTGTGAGAGTTGGAAAGACTGAGCATGGTCTCGCTTCCCAAGATCTGGACTTGAGTGTTCCAGTTCGTGTTGAAGGTCTCGAGATCTTTCGGTTAAGAAGTATCGTTGTCTTGCATCTTCGATGAAACCTAGAAGCGATGATCAGATTTCGGTGACACGCGATCGTAGAAATACTTCCAGCGTGCCAGTATGCTTTACGGAGACGATGTGCCAGATATCTTCGCTCCGATGAAAGGTGACTTTGTTTTAGGTAGCCTCAGATTTTATTGAGAGTCGGTGTCTCTTCCCAGAGATTCGATGTTCAACACTTCCCACCAAAGAAAGATCAGAATCCTCCGACCGCCAAGCCGGTAGAATGGATTGTCTCGAAGCAGTTTCATCAAACTTGACAGACGTATTCTTAATCAGGTGTTGTCAGGCGTTTAACCTCCATCGATTTCGGATGATTCTCTTTTCGATCCTGCGATACGACATGATGTTTTTATGTGAGGTGTGTTGAGTTTAAACGAGTGGCGATGGTGTTGACGGATTTTATTTGGCAAGAAACCCTACCATAACTCAAGTTTGGTATGATAAGAAATGACACGAGTGTGAATTGAACACGTGACCTTGTGGTAGGTAGAGTTGTGAAAGCAAGAAAATATACTATTGTGCCGCTGGAGTTCCAACGACAATGTGGGAATCCAGTTGGTCTATATATACAGATATTCTTAACACCACGTGATCTCCAGCTTATGTAATCCCTGGCACTAAGCCTTGTCTGAAACCCTTGTTCCTTCTATGAGTCATCCCTTGTACATGTGTAATTACTATACATAACCGATGTCGCAATGCCTAATTTCTACACCAGGTACGGAATGAAGGGCCCTAGCCAATATCTTGCGGGCAGGGCCTGGCCCTACCTATATTTGACCTGGGCCGGCCCAAGTCGCTCTCTGGCTTCAATGATGCTCCGGACGACAATTTGAGATATAAAGAAGTGTAATACCAAAGCATGATCGCCAGAAATTAGACAATAGAAAGAGCTTACACTGGCTCGACATTTTGACCACATGACATATTCAGAATCGAGACTAGAGCCGGAATCATGTAAGGTTATTAAGCCAATTTGAGGGGTTGTAGAAAAGGCTACATATAAACAGAAGAGGAGAAGAGAGCGGTCGAAAAGACTCAGAATTATCGGCGGAGAGGGCAAGTACACAAAGTTCGGGATCTAGATAGTAATCAGTCGTGTTTAGTCGTGTGTTTTTAAACTTGCGCTAATTGGTCATCAAGTTAGAACTGCTCTGCGTCGATTGAAATTTGAATTTACATGTAATATGGTCCGTGAGGCCATGAGAGGGAGTGAAGGTCAATGAATTGAAGTGACTCTGATCGGCCCGTGAAGGTCAGTCGGAGCAAGCTTGGGTATACCAGAGGTTAAAGCCTAGAACCAAATTCTAACAACCACACGCAACTAAAGACACTCCAACATGTATACATACCGTTAAAGCCCCTCGGTTATATGAATAAGATTGAACCCCTATTACAATTACGAAAAGCATCACCAGATAGTGCTTTAAAATAGTTCCACCGGAAGTAACCGATGAAACATGCCGTGCGCCAAGACTTATGAAACCGATGTTTATGCTCCCCCGACTGTCCCTACGTCAATTTGCGTTATACACGATGTCAACTTACGATGTGCGAGATTTGTGATCCTTCGACGAGATCTCAAGAGCTATGAATTGCTTCCTTCGAAATCGGTAATTGGGATGAACTTTGTCGGCCGAATTCACGAAGCGGGGATCTGACTGATGACATCGTAATCCGATAGGGATATACAATTCCCGAATGTTTTGATGGTAGGACCGCTAGGCCTTGCCTCCCATGATTTCATAATCTCAGCGCGAAGGTGTTAGTATCGGCGTGTCGGAGGTACTTCCGGTTCACTCAGTTGGTCATGAGGTATCACTCGAAATTCCATGAGATCGCGCAACGTCTCTAAACGTTATTCTATGATTCTCTCGAGTAGATTCAATTGCGTACACCGTTACCTTTAGCGATAATATTTTAAATCTTCTGTCCTCCTCTAAAGCGGTGTCATGAGAACATCATTATCGAAGACTCCTCTCTTTGTCAATATTGGGATATCCAATCCGGATCACACACAAAATAAAAAATCTTCGCAAACCAGCTCTACAGGGAACATCCACATCCTGATGGTGGCTATTGATTGTAGCTGAACGGATTGCAAGCGAGATCACGATGCCAACTAATGACTGCAGTTAAACTTGGGTACTAGGTTTCACCGGGACTACATTAGAGTAGCCCCTGTATGAATTCCTTCCAAAACCAGGTTACAACGTCCGTCTGAACTACTTTAGTTCAACCTCCCCTTTACACGGTATCGCTCCATCCGCCCAATAGAGAACCAAAGGAGCATTATCCGCTGTTTTGTCGCCTAGAAGCAGGGATTATATAAACAAAGCTTAGGCTTGGCACTATATACACGGAACTTTCCTACAGCCGAGATTGGAAGGTTCACTCCTCTACCATATTATCAACGGCGTGAACTCCTTAGTTACGGGGGGAGTTCTAGTATCGCCTTCTAATATATTCTTTACGGGAATTTCTCATAAGAAGTGTTGCTATGATCTGTTTACATGTATTACTCCCCTCTGGGATAACATGTAGCCGCGGTATATTCTTCTTGGCGGTCGTTGTCCCCCTATTAGACAACATTTGCCCTCATCCAACTGCTTTTCTCATTTGCACACAAGGTCACTCGGTGATATTCGCGCCGATGCTAAATACTGACGGGCCAGAGTGCCTCACGATTGTACGCCAAAATCTCCAGCTTCTTCGTATTCGTATGACATAATCCGTGGCTGTTACAAGCTCGCGTGCAGCATGCAAGCCACAGAACCCCTTAACGAAGCCAAGTAGCCGTTGATGCTAAACTGCTCCAAGTCTTCACGAGCATGCTCGGTACAACCGCCGTTGGTCTCACGTCAATCTATCTCCCACGAGTACAATAGATCTGAACAAGGGTCCAGGATACTTAAATTCTCGCGTCCGAAAAGATCTGGAACAAAATTACTCTATTCATCCAAATTTAGAGTTTAGGACCATTCTCTGCATCCATGTATCGGAGGAATTTACTTCCATATTCCGTACAATGAGATCCAACCATTCGTCCGAATATCTGGAATCGAGAGCGCTAGTACGCTCCGACCCAGGCGCCAGGATTGAAATGGTAAACGTCCGATGTTGTGTGCGGTGGAACTACCAGTACATTATTAAGGCGCCCAACTACTAATATACACGACACATAAGTCAGCTTTGGGTTTGGATCCTGGTCAAGCACTATACCTTAATTGAGATATGTTTGCTTCTATGCATCTGGATTAACGGTTTATCTGCGCAAGGATTCAACATTCCCAGGGCTGCGGAAGCTCAAATCTGACCACACTTCAGTTCTCGATTGTGATGAGGTCTTGCCAGTGGAAATTTTACCACTATCCGATTCATACTTTTGTGTGTGCTCCGTCTGATATTTCAGTCCAGAAAAGCTAGAGGTTCCAATTCTCAACAATCAGATTTAATTTTGCCCAAATGGCTCACTCCGCCACTAACAAAGTACGTTGGTGTAACGTGATATCCGGAAAATTTACCTCAAGGACCGTGCTTCAAAATATATTAGCCAAGAACCTTAATCCGCTTTGAGTTCACTGTTACTCTATCACTCTACACTAGCTTGAACGGAGAGTTGAGCGCATAAGGGGATATTGAATTTCAATTCTCTTGTCTAGATCTTACCTCACCGCCGGTGCATAATGACCCGAGTGGAGAGGTCCCGCCACTTCAATACTCCGATAGTGTGTAGAACCCAAAGGAATACAGTACCTATACGGGCTCCAGGGATATCAATAATCTAAACGTCCAACAGAGGTCCGTGTTCCCCACAACAGCCCACGATGAATGCATTATAAAAGAGCTTCACATTCCCACCTCCAATACTTCCTTCTCTCCTCACTCACTCACACGATCATTCACCTTCACTACCTCTACTTTTATTTCAATTCACTCGCTCGCTTTGATAGCAGCTTCACTCATTCACTCTTTTTATAATCAACTTCAGCAAAACCCGCTATCAAACCACCAACCCGAAATAAAAATCAACATGCAGCTCACTTCAGTCCTCGTTTCTGCCCTCCTCGGCGCCGTCTCTGTCTCTGCCGCCGCAACCACCACTTTCCCCTCTGCTGCCAGCAGCACCACTCTCTCCGCCGCCAAGACCATCACTGGCACTTTCGATGGTGGCATGAAGCGTTTCGGTCGTGGTGGTGAGTCTTATACCCCACCTCTCCTTAATATTGTATCATGATACTAACAAACCCACCAGTATCCTGCACTGGCCAAGCCGAAGGTGGTAACAAGGACGCCGTCTTCATCCTCGAGGCCGGCGCCACTCTCAAGAACGTCATCATTGGAAAGGACCAGATTGAGGGTGTCCACTGTCTCGGAAGCTGCACCATCCAGAACGTCTGGTGGGAAGATGTCTGTGAGGATGCCTTGACCATCAAGCAGACCTCCGGCACCTCGTACGTCACCGGAGGAGGCGCCAAGAACGCCGACGACAAGGTCATCCAGCACAACGGTGGTGGAAAGGTCGTCATCAAGGACTTCTACGTTCAGGACTTTGGCAAATTGTGGAGGTCGTGCGGTAACTGCAAGTCTGGACAAACGAAGCGCCAGGTTGAGATGTCAGGTGTTGTGGCCAAGAATGGAAAGTTGCTTGCTGGTGGCAACGAGAACTATGGTGGTGAGTAGCTGAAATTGCAATATCTGATTATCTGAGGGTTTGCTTAATACTAACTCATTGATGCAGATACCATCACTATCAAGTCCACCAAGGTCTCAAACGTCAAGAAGATCTGTGCTAGATACACTGGTAACTCTTCCGGCGCCGAGCCCAAGGAGCTCGGAAGCGGCCCTGACTCCAAGGTCTGCTTGTACTCCGCCTCGGATGTCACTTCTATCTAAGCTTGCTCGCCTACCTGCTTGCTTGGGGGGATATATGGAAAGGTTGATTGGGGGGGATGAGTGTTGGGGGGTGTAGAGAAGTTGCACTGGTGTGCATAATCTGCGGGGGGTGGAAAAAGTACGGGCTACTGTAATTTAATTTCTTTGTCTTAATATATATTATCTGCCGGCCGGCATACCATAAAATCTTTGGCCGCTTTCATGGATCGATTGTAGTTTTTGTGGATTGATTTATTGGTTGATATGAGGAGAACCGTCCGCCGGTATAAGGGATTCGCGGCGGTTGATTAACGGCCCGCTTGTAAGAATAGGGATATCTGAAGCTTAAGTGTTATAAGACCGAAACCCATTATATCCTAAGCTTCGACCTTCATCACTTAACAAGGAACCCCAGGCTCGTCGGAGGAGTACCACTATCCGCCCCAGCTCAGCTCACCGCCTACCAGCTGAAGTTCTCCGCTCCCTAACGCATCATGAAAATCTTAATCTAACCCTATCGGGCACCAAAAGCTCGAGAAAATCAGCGCACAATGTTATAGTGCCGCCCACCCGCCCCACCTGGGCCACCTCTGCAACGGCAGCATAGGAGCATGTACCCCCAGCTAAGCCGAGCGTACACATATTAGTAGTGGCCCAGGTCGCTGTTTTAACGTTCCGGCCGGATTAAAACGACGGGTTGATGGATGGAGTTTCTTGTGGAGGGTATGTGGGGGTGAATTTCGGGCGTTACTTATTATGGGATGTAAAGTGGGTGTGTGGATATAGTTTGCTTTTCGTAGTTACTTGTGGGTATCTGTGAACGGGGTGACTTTGATGCGTGGATGATGTAGTTCTGGCCCCCATGTAATAATAACGTAAGGATGGATAATAGAAGTCATAGACAAGATAAACACTGTCCGTATATTAGAGCGGGACTGCCAAACCACTTTTGAACCAAACCCGGCCATAAGCAGTGTTCCGGTCTGCGGTTCAGAATTGCCTACTTGCAGTACCAAAAAATGGGGGTGTTTTCACTACCGCTAGAATACTGTAAAAATGCGGTTAAATCAGATGCGGTTTTACTACCCCATTTCAGGGAATGCTGCATTTGTGACTAGTGCTGCAGTAATACTATAGGAATACCGTAAAAATACTAATATCTATCTGGACATACCGTATGCACTAGTGGGGTAATTTACATAGCAGCGTGACGTGACTGTGACTGACTGTGACACCAAATGACCACGGTCACCACCACGATCACTATCACCACCACGATCACCACCATGATCTTTATCACGCTTGATGCACATGTATCAGCGGGTGAGTTGGCCCTAACGTCTCCATCGTTTAGTCAAGCTCCTCTAGCCTCACATAGAAAACCTCAATTAAAAAGTATTTCCTAACTTTTAAAAGCCCATCCTCGTAAAATAATAATTGATAGAACTACTGATGGATTTAATTCTCATGATATTGATGGCTGTGTGGCTTGATCGAACTATTCAGTCTTGTACATAAAATATCATGGTGCAATGGGATAACAAATGTACTCACATAAAAAAGCTAGAATACTGTAGCACTACTGTAATACCCAAAATGCCCAGTTCAGCAAAAACAAATACCGCAGTACTACGGTATTCACCAATACATGCATATATATGCCGCATTTGCACTAGTCACTGGTAGTGAGAACATCCCTCTTTTTGGTACTGTAGTATCATCTTTCGCGAACCCAAACATTGTTATTATATCATCGGCCCAACCCAAAAACCGCATGGCTTTTTACCTCGAATCTAAGCTCCCGGTAGGTCATTAACCCCACCAAATGGGTGACTAAGCAACAAACACAGGTACATATTCATTCACGAAATATCACTCGGTGTTTTAAACCGACAGCTCTGGGCCCGGGAATGGGTTCTTGGAAGATTGCCTGCCACCCATTTTTCGTTTGGGCTTCTATTTTTTTATGCAGATTGTCCGATGCGGCCGGGACGGCAGCGGATGCGGTTGACCACCGGTGGTGGGTTGTTTTTTCTTTCTTGTCGGTTTGTGGATTGTTGGGAGAGGTGATAGTTAGCTAGGCTCTGTTCCATTAGTCTTCTTGTTGCGGGGCGAGTAATAACTTACTTTACCAGAGTCCGAAAAACGGAAGGATAAAAAAAAAAAAAAACGACCGGACTTGCTACCCATATGCCCGCAGAATATGAATCCTCCCTAATATTACCGTTCGTCACCCTCAACTAGCACTAGTATTCGGAGCCGCCCAGGCCCGCCGACGGAGCGACCACCCTGCTCTTCTTTCCCCGGTACCTGTACGATAAGGCCTAGGTCGATCGCATCCGTGGGTGAGAAGAAAAGTACATCTCGTAGCTGGACTTTGGGGATTTACCCCCCTTTGGAATCGGGGCTGAGAAGCGTATTCTCGGTTTTGGGTTAGTGTGGCTCCGGGGTCGCGTGGATGTGAGAGGGGAATTTGATGGGATAGGGTTTGAGCCTTTGTTACGCTGCGTAAGCTGCGAATGGTGTTGTCGGGTTGTCGGCTCTATTGTTTGGGGCGGGGCTTTCATTGATTAGATGCTGATAGGCGAAGTTGTAGGTCTATTGTCTTGTTGAGAGCAGACATGTATTGAAAGTGAGCAGTGGTGGTTACGAGAGGAGACGAGACGAGACTCAAACACATAACAACAAGTCTTGAAACACTCACGGTTCGAATGGCTCTAAAATAACTTTAATACCTCCCCAGCCCATAAGTCTTCGAGCTCTGTTAATACAGTTCAGTGGAATGTGTATGTACATAGATAGAAGTGAAGTACTCATATACGGCAGCAGGCTGGTTACCAGGTTAATTCAAATCCCGGATATATAGAGCTCTTACTTCAAATCTTTTTGACCCCCCGATTTTCATTTTCCTTCGGTCAGACTGAAGAGTGGACCAGAAACAGCTGAGATTGACTGTTTTGGATGAATGTTCGTATTGGGGGGAGGTGAGGGGAGACGATGCATGTCACAGTTGTGCAAGGTCAGTGGGTGGGGTCCAGGCAGAACACACACCTAACCCTACATGCACCCGTGACCGAGCCGCCCGTGACCCAACCAGTCATCCGCTCCACACCTCTCAGCGCTACTCCAGGCCCATCGTTGTTCTCTAATATTTCTGAGCTGTGATTGTAGATGAACTTATGAGTAATACATTACGAGCTAGTCGTGGGGGCTCGCAGCTTGGATGTATGTATGGCCACACAGTCACCACCTGATGAAATCAAGGTGCATACTTAATCCTAGCATGCCGTCTAGATCTAGTCACGTCTAGATATCCAACAGAAATACGGAATAGCAGACCCGACTTGTCAATTGCGGTTTGGAATCATGGACAATCACTCGGAATCTTGATACATCGACAAGCTAGCAGAATAAAACACTACGTACTACATAACCAAATTGTTTAAGCACAAACTGGCTTGATGGGTATAGATATTTATCCTTTTGCCTACCAGCAGTGAGCTAGAATATCCGGCCGTGTCTACTTACACGTCCATCCATCGAGTTATGAAGGGGAATATGTATGCACTCCATAATATAGCTCCCGCAACCGTACCAGCGCCTTAGACAATCAAAGGACATAACACTCACATATGTAGGTACTTCAAGCGTATCCAGTATCCCCAAGGGCACACAAACCCCCAAGCACTGATCACACACACCAATTACCCCGCCATCAATTAATTCCGCCTAAAACAACATCCCAGCAAGAACCACAACCCCCTCCTCTTCCCTACCAAAAAATATCCACCTGCACATGGAGCATTCTACATGTGCCAATGTCTGGGGGAAAAAAAAACTCCGAGATAAAAAAAATACCGAGGCTTCTTGGCACAGATCTGTCGGAACAAACTGTGGGGTTTCCGGTAGGCCTGCATCATTGAGCGGATGATCTACATGGTTAGCTGCGATTTGACGGAGAGTGCCGTTATTGAGGATCTGGCACAGGGGATTGAACTTGGTTGATCATGAGGATAGGTTGTGAGGAGGCTGTTTTGGTGGTTATTATTGATGGTTCGATTGGTGTTTTCCGGTGTTGGTGGGAAGGTTTCTAAACGGGAGAGATTAGATGAGTTTTAGTTCATGATTCTGTTGGATTAGGGTAGTTACTGGCTTGATCTCGGATACATGGCAGTACTTCTAGTAGCTACAACACACCTCTCAGGTCAACTATAACCCTATTCCAAATCCCAATACCATGAACTTCCACTGCTGCAACGTATATATTACCACTGTAACCTCCCAAGATACTGGCTGGTGGAGTCAACGCAGAGAAACTCCAATTATAGAACCAGCCTCGGTAAAACTAGAACTTCAAGAATGCACATCCATCCAAACACCAAACGACCGAGGGAGAATAGTCGAATTAGCCCATACATGAGCAGTAAATATCCCTACTGCGGCGTGAAATGCAGGGATCAGTAGAACAGGGCCGTCCCCCCGGGGCGGTTTCAACAGCACCCCGTAGGCACTGAACACAGGCACTATTCCAAGATTTTCATTCCATGCCTCTTCTAGTTACCTCGGAGCTCTGTTTGAAACTCTGGTACGCAGATTTATCCCTCGGCTGAAACATCGTCTGCCTCGACGACAGGATCTACAGACCAGGTGCCCCTGTCTCGCTAACCTTAATTCGAGAGTCTATATTACTGCAGCGGGGATTCGGATCACTGGAGCTGGGACATCGCTGGTATTGCTAAACACCGCGATATAGTTGCATACATAGCTAAACACCATGGTGGACCTGCGATGTATTCCAGCCTGGTACATGTTGCCTGGAAGCTGTCTCGTCTTCGGTACCGAAGGGGGGTTTCTGCCTCGGCTTTTTTTTTTTCGAGAGTGGAGCTATAGAGATAGAGCTAGAGGTAACGTTGAAATTAATTTTAATGTGTAAATTTGAGGGAAGGGGATAAGTGATAGCTAGTTAGTAAAGAGCTTCTAGAGATCCATAAAAGGCCCACTTCTCCCATCTAGCAATTCCCATCCAACCAACAGCAACAACTCAATCACCTCACTCAAAGCATCACTGGCCTTACCCCATCCTTCGCAAACATGAAGCAGTCAACTCTGATCGCCCTTGCACTCGCTGCCTTTACTAGTGCTACTCCCATCCTCGAGACCCGCGCCGACTGTGCCCCCGTTCACATCATCGCTGCTCGTGCCTCCACTGAAGCCGCCGGTCCTGGTATCATTGGCGATGTCATGGATGATGTTGTCAGTCAGAGTTCTCAGACAATCACCACTGCATCCGTCGACTACCCCGCTACTTTGACCGACTACGCAGCATCTTCTGCTTCTGGAACTGCAGCACTGAAGACAATGCTTACGAACCAGGTCGCGGCCTGCCCCAACCAGAAGATTGTGCTTATGGGCTACTCCCAGGGTGCACATATCATTGGAGATACTTTGGGTGGTGGTGGAGGACCGACTGTCTTGTTGGGTGCAAAGACTGCTCCGGTTGCGAGTAGTATCTCTGCTAAAGGTTAGCATAAAGATAATACCGCGCACAGATTTGAATGACTCTTGCTAACCTTCTGTAATGTAGTTGTGGCGGTTGTTCTCATGGGTGACCCCCGCCATATTGTCGGCGAAAGCTTCCAAGAGGGAACTGCAATTACGCAAGGTCTCTTTCCACGCGGTTCCGACCAATCCCTCGAATCCTTTTCCAGCAAGATTCACTCGTACTGCGACTTTGGCGATCTCTTCTGCGCTAGCGGAACAAGCACGCTCATCCATCTGGCGTACGTCACCAAGTACGGAAGTGAGGCTGTAGACTTTGTCTTGGGCAAGATCGGTAACTAAAGCCAATGTTAACGCGGGTACCGGTGAGAGCGGTATGAGTTATGAACGTAGTTGCAGAGTTGGGGAGAAAATTATGAGTTGCGAATGTTGGTTATTTTTTGGATGATTTTATGTATTTATGGAGCTGGAATCTCCGAAGACGAATTTAAAAAAGTTGAATACCGGTAAATTTGATGTGTTCGCATGTTCTGGATCGGATATTGAGGAGAATCTTTTGTTGTGAACTTGACGCTTGAATCCTTGAGAGTGATAACCTATGACGCAAACAACCATCACCCAAATTAAAGAAAATATTTTCTTAATGACAGGTTCCGTCTTCCTTGTAATTCAAGAAAAAATTCTGCTTCTTTGGAAAGCTGAACCTTTTCTTCTCTTTTGTAGCTGCTTTGGCATGGCCTTCTAGAACTGAGCAATTAAAATTAGTCAGCCTTTATTTATTTTTAAACTTTTGGGCTGTCGGATACTCACAAAATGAGAATATGCGCGCGCGCTTCAAATTTGAAAGTAAAATTCTACTCCCCACGTTTTCCTCTTAGAACTCCTTGCCACCGCATCAACATCAAGCCTGGGAGCCACCCCTGAGCACCTCAACATACATATTTACTGCGACGTGCACGGGAAGAGAACGAAACTCCGCTCCCTCGAATTAGGTTTCTTCCTTGAAAGTATGAATCCCATCCTCCCCACCTAGTGTACCTAAAGTTTACGCAAAGTTAGTCGTGCCTAGGTGTGGCGGTGATATTTGTACTCACGGAGAAATAGTTCCAGATGTCTCTCATCCGATAGTACGCGAAGTTTAGCTAGCCACAAAAATCCTTCACTATTTCCGTGAACCTTTCTGGAGTCTGAAGGCTTGGGGTCCGTGGGCTCGAAGTCTTGTGAGCTATGTCTCGTCCTTAGTACTATGAGTCCTCGCGATTCGTGGCCATTGTTGAAGAAAAGCCTAGATGTTATCTGCTAAACTCTTCGGCATACCCGCGCTCTCTCGTTTTTTCCGTTCTTTTCGTTCGAACATTGTCTCTCCATCTCCCTCTACTGCTTCTTGCTTAAGCCACTCCGTGCAGCGCACCACAAAAAAGGAAAAGCCACAAAATAATCACCCGCATCGAAGGACCTCTCGAAGACGAGACCACAACACTCCATGAGCCATGCCGATACCGGATTTACATTGACACAGGCGATTATAATCTGTTACGATCCCAAAATTGTGCTCAGGTTAAGAATGAAATTCTCTTGGATGGCGGCGTACTCACTGAAGTATGAATCAAAGTCCTCGGCCTCTTTGTCTTTTTTTCATAGAGACTAGATAATCGCTGCACAACAGGCTCCCTCAATACATCGTGTTTGTCCACTACCATCTTTTATGCGGAGAATAATAGGCGGATTTTGCTCTAAACTTCTATCTCTCGTGCTAAGTAGCATGCGTAAGGTATTGCTAAAGTTGAATTAATTTGTGTGTTTGTCGAAATATGACGGGTGCACTCACGTAGATGCATGAATATTGCTTCCTGTTCCTTGCCCTCAACAAACAGAGTAACGTGTTGACCACGATATCCCTCGACCTTGGTTTAAGCCCCAGTAAAAAACAGAGGAAACAAAATGCAGCTATCTGCGTCATTCATCTCCACTCCCTTCCAATTCTCTCGACCTTCGGCGTATGTTGTCCTGTAAGTCTAGCCTCCTCCAGATCTCTTTTGGTGCTGCATCACTCGATCTCTCGACTAAGCGTGGATGGTAATCGTTGATCTTGCCACTATGTTGAAGAAAAAAGCACATCTTCAAGCCACTTTTCGAGTTCAGTGGCCAGCAGAGGCCAGTCCAAGTCGATGTTCGTTTGCGGGTGCTGGACAATCGTGTCATCTTTGTGTCGTACAGGTGTCTAGAGACTATATACATCACCAGAATTAGTAACTCTCTCTCTCTTCTCGTAATACAACTCTATACGCACACTACTCTATACCAATAGACTCTCCAGCACAGTCCCTGTGTCCATTGGTGAGTCAAGCTGCAGCAGATTTGCGTCACAGCCTATCGTGCGATCTCCGAGTGACCGCTTGTGTCGGAAGAAAAAGGAAGTCTATACTCTCCTTTATCCCAAGGTTGAAGAGGAAATGGAAGATAAAAAGGCTTGGATGAGATGATATAGTGGCGTGTGCTGCTCTTTTGATGGGGTGGTGGTTCTTCTGTTTGCAAATGTGGAGTGGCTTGCAATTGGAATGGTTTAATTTTCTCGTTTTTCTTTTCTTCCCCCCTTTTTTTTCGCGGCGCACGCAGCCAGCCACAGCACATTGCAGTGACTCCACTATAAAAACCCGTAGATTTTTTTTCTTTCTTCATTTTCCCTCTTCTCTCATCAACCTCATCATCAATCTAGAAAGCCATCAAAAGAAACTCATCACCACCACTAATTGTAAAATCGATACAATGAAGTTCCTTAAGGAGGAAAGAGTAAGAAATCCTGTCCATACCCTTGTCATTGATCAGCATCACATACATACCCGCTCGCACCTTCCCGTCTCTTAGCCCCTTCCTTCCCGTACGTTGCACAAACTACATCATCCTATCTAGCTGGCCTCGTCTCTAACGTCTTTACAAAGAAATATTTCTCCGAGAAGATAGTCTCACTGCTTAAGAGCACTAAAACTCTTATTAAAAAACCCTTCAAGAAGTTCCTATCGAAGTCCAAGGCTCGCCAGACCCCGGCGTTGAAAACTCCCCACCACGACCAAGGCAACCTCGGTTCGCCCCATATCTCTAATGTTATAGAGGCTCGCTTCGTGGGAAAGTCAATTTTCAACTAACTGTTTGGCAGGCAATCAAGGTACGTACATGTAGTTGTTCTCACGATGGGGTGCTGCAGCGCAGCGTTGAGATGAGTTTGTGTTTATTGGATTACGATTGCTAACACGATTTTGATGATATAGAGTTCGCACGAGTCGCGTTGATAATCATGGGTGCTGGTTGTAAGTCATTCTCCTCCTCATTCTACAAAGGGATTTTTGTTGAAGTCATAGTAGCAATTACAATTACGGTTCGCTAACTTAATCCACGTACATTCTCCATAGTTCTTGATCCCGTGTTTGTGTTCTTTTGCACATATCCGTACCGCTACAACCCTATGGGACAAGTTTTCGAGCGGGTCAGCAGGTTCACAGAGCATTTTGACTAGGTGGTCGTTTTTTTTTTCTCTTCTCTTGGTTTCGTTTCTGAGTAAATAAATCTTTACTTTCTTTTCTGTAATTTTTCTACATTGTGGTGTTGTTTCGTTTGAATTTCGCTTTTGAATTTCGCGGGGTTCGATCTTTTGGTAGGGCTTGTACTACTACTGTGAAGGCGTTATGTGCATGTGGGTCGATCTTTGATATTACACGTATGTCTATGTTGGTTTGTATGTTTGTTTGTATTTCGGGATTGTGGTTTTAGATTGTAATTAAGTACTTGAAGCTTTACGGAATACTACAAATGGCAAAAGCATAATGTAATGAACCTTAAATTATGATCAAATGGAATCATTACGTTTATCTGTAGAACAAAACTTGTGACAAGAAAACAGCAGAGCCAAACACTTCAAAACAGACTAGCTCGCCTTGTTCTTTTTCTAACTCACTGCTCCTTCACGATCCAGTTATATTATTGAATCTCATCAAACCAACCCTCGAAGTGTAAATTAATCTAATAGTATCGTTGCCGGTTTAACTAGGCTTTAAATGGCCCAGACAGGTTTATATTTGACCTTGTACTTCTCTATCTGAAGCACCATCTCTAGACATGGTTGAAGGTGAACGGTGGCGATGCGGTTGCTCTTGGTGATCTGAGGGCACTGGCAATCGCGACAGCCGGGAGGCGTCTGATCCGGACCCTGCATAAGTGACCTTTGTCCATGGCCCGACCCGAGCCCGTAGGTAAAAACTCATTTTGAGAGCACAGTTGGCGTACCTAATTTGGTCGATTTAGCTCTCTCTTTTTTTTTTTTTTGGAATATAGATAGAAATAAATAGATGTTGTACTCACGAACATCGGCATTACACGGTTCTAATAAATACTGCGCTGCCCCATATATTACTCTCCTTAACCGACCGTAAACACCCAAAGCCCAGCCCACCGTCCATATATATTGTACTTGTACCGGTCCGAGCGTATGTGCCCTGAAATTTCACTGTGAGGATAACGTAATATTAGTACGAATTGTAACAAATGCTAAAATAGGTAAGCCGCGGGACCACGCTGGGCAGAAATAGGCAAGGCGGCAGGCTCACTTGCCGCGTATGCCCAGTGCCACAAAGCCTGTCACGTGCCTGACAGTGACCTCAGGCTTAAATCTCTCCCGTCCTCTGCTCCAAACCTCATCTTCATCTCCTCCTCCTCCATCATCATCATCTTCCTCTTACAGCCATTCCAGGGGCATCAATACCGAGCAGCGTTCCTTTGCAGTATAACGCACGACTCGATAGAGAGATGGACCAACGGCAGCCCGGGTTCCTGCATGCCCCATGAGCGATATTGTCCGATGGCAGCATCGTCATCAACGGAGCAGCTGAGAGACGACACTGAACGTTGTTACAGGGTCTGGGAGTGGTGGAGATGTCTGCCTCGAGCTTGTCGATTGAACAGCACTAGCCGGTGCCTGGTAAATGCAGCAGAAATGCGGTGATCTATTGCATGTATTCGGCATGCGTGCATTATGAGAGATGGAACACTTCTTCGTGGAGTATATCGTGAATATGGTGGATAATATGTGCGGATTTGGTGCCGATACAAGTCGTCGTACCGCCGTGGGGAGAGGAGACCTTTCCTCCCTGTTACATCTCTGAGCCGCGCACTCGCGGAAATAATAATATCACATCGACATCCTCAAGACCAAGATAGATGGTTAGTTTTGCCTCTGGTCTCATGGATTGGGGTGATACTATCTTTCAATCACCTACTCGCTTTACCGTCCCTTCTTCTCCTTCTCCCGGGATGAACTGCGTAGGGAGGATGGGGCCAATCCGGACTGTGTCGGATATGAGGGTTGACATGCAAAGATTCCGAGAGTCTTGTGAAGCCGGGCGTTGAAACATGTCTTCATGAAGATGTTCCCCCTTAGCTGATAGCACCCGATGCCTCGCGCTATTGGGTTGGCTCACCTCACTCACGTACGAGCTAGTGGGAAGAATTGGGTGGGGCGCTGGGGAGGGTGGGGGGGTAGGCAAGCGGAAGGCCCAGAGCAGGTCTTCCAGCTTGCCTACTACGCGCTGCCTCTTTAGGCGTAGCGGTTACTCCTGTGCCCTCTCAGCCGGCCGTTAAAAGCGAGAAACGAACTTTTACCAACGAGAGGAGATGTCCTAATGGCTAGGAGCTCGGTTCAGTGCCAACAATAATCAGGCCCTATCGTATACAAATATGGAGCTCTGTGCGTCCACTGCATCGGGTGGTCCGGGGTTCGAGTCCTCGCTCTCCTCTCCCCCTTTTTTTTTTTTTTTCCTGCTGCCACCCGCGAGGAGAGGGAGGCCCTTGTGGCCGCGCCTCGGATCGTTCCGAAACTCCAAGAGTATGGAAGCCCTGAGCTCGACCTTGGAGCAGCAGCCGCGGAATATTAGACTGGGTACGAGGTTATGGAAGAGACTGTGTATTACATGTAGAGCCCAAAGGATGAGATACATGGGGTCTTGGAAGTCTTGTAGGAGAGCCTCCACCGGTATGAACTCTTCTAAGTGCCCACCATCAACCAACCAACCAATCTCCACACATATCTCTCGCCTAGGTGTTTAGATTTAGATAAAGAAAGACAAAGGTAGATTCCGGTATCGTGTGAGTTCCTGAAGTCGAAGTGAAGGATACCCCCCTAATATGCGGCCAAGCACCACTCGACGCCCAACGAACACACTTGTATGTGATGAATCTCTGTCATATGCTACATGATATCCGGCCCTCTGAAGATATTCCGTAGCCTCATTCATCTAGGTAATACGGTCTCAAGGTACCGTCATTTAAAACAAAAAAATCAAGGCGCCGTCATGATATATCACTCGTCCGAGTGACATTCGATGACGGAGTACTTTAGCTCTCTCCTGGCATTTTGAAGTAAAGGGGAGGTAGGTTTAGGTACATATAGTGTAAAAGCTACGGAAGCATGTATGTTTGGTTTTTCTCTTGGTGAGATGCGTGGCTTTACTTCAAACGGTTGTGACTTACTTTACAAGTGCGTGGGGGAACACGTTTTCCCCCACGGCACTGAGTAGCACGGTGTTTTTTTTTTCCCTTCCTTCCTTCTTTCTTCTTCACTTTCTCTCTTTAACCACCCAATACTCTTCCTCTTCCCTTCTAGCAAAGTTCCTGTCATTGAGCCTCTAATACACGCAAGATACATAATTTTTGTCAACAGCGGTACTATCCCCCCCCCTTCCCCTCTCCCTCGTACCTCCCCACTATCGCTCCACCGACTAACTCCCACTTCCAGCCCCTCATCCGAAAGAAAAAAAAATGGACACCTCCACCTTCACCACCGACTCCGCCGCATCCTTCGAGAAGCTGCTTTCCATCCTCGCACAGCAAGCGGGAAACGCACCCGCAATCCCCCGCGCCCCAAACCTCTACTTGCGCCTCCTGCAAGAAATCGCCAGTACTTCACCCCCCCCCCCCCGCCCCCATACCTCTCACAGAGAGAAGAAGGAAGTAAGCTAACGGAGGTGGGTGGACAGCTCGTGCCCGCAACGTCAAGGTCATGGGGAAGGAGTATGTCGCGGCCGTTGTGGAGGCGGAGCGTGTTGATGCGAGGTATGCGGCGCGGAAGAGGGTGTATTTGAGGGAGCTCGAGTATGAAGAGACCATGTAGGGAAGAGTGGTCGACCCAGGGAAGGGAGGGGTAAAACTCTGGGGAAGAAAAGGTGGGGGGGAACGTGATATGTTTGATAGAGTTGCCGATGTGGGAGTGAAATGTTTGGGCGAAAATTTTTCTAAGACCTTGATGTAGAGAGGCTTGAGTCTACTATATATACTACTGGTGCTGCGGCAGTTTCATGAGTGTTGGGCTTGTATGTCATAATGTGTCACTCGGGATGCACCGCCACAACCGAGTGATCGCTTCCCTAGGGGGGGATTGTTTGTGGCGTTTTGTGGCTAGAGTTGGAGCTCAACTATGGGTAATAAAGGCCCTCTGAAAGGGCCTACTGGAGGTCATTGGAATTCCGTTTGCCTTGGGTACCACCTGTATGTGGGATCACGGGATTAATGTGTACTTTTACTATCGATATAATAATCTTGTTGTCATTGCAGCTTTACGAGTTCATAGGTATAACTACATGTAATCATAGGTCCTCCACTATGGTAGGGGCAGTGTTCTTGGATTCACTCCTTGGTGTCCGGCGCGATATTACTACAGTTCCATTCCAAATACATGTACTGTACCCCTTTATTGGAAGTCCTATCACATAAATACGTATATTCTTTTCGATAAAGTCGAATGTAGATTGTAAAATAGTGCCGTTAGACTGGGCCTATCGATTCTGAGAGAGGTAAAATTCTCATATCTAATCCTTACAGTACAATTCAGAGCTCTCAGCTTGTATGTATTCGAAGCCGTAAAAGCATGGAATAGGTAGGGGTTTTTACTCTTCTAGAGCGCGTGGCCTTTGTATCTAGATCAGAACATAAGGTTTCGTTCCTAAATCACTTAACTCGATCCATGCCTGTGTAATCAACGGTAACCACACCAGAAAAAGAGGCATCATTATACGGTGGTTGACAATGAGGGGGATGCTATTTGAAGAAAGAATTGTTTTACCTGTTTTTGAAATCGCAACTGTACTAGGACTATCAGGGTTGTAAGGAGAGGACATAAGAAAGACGAGAAAGATATTTGCTAGTATTTATATACATACCTAGCTTGTTTATCCGTTTAAGTATCGTAAACCTGACAGATCTATGGCCGTTATATTTAGAGGTGATACGATTAAATAGCAAAGCCTGTATTTGTTGTGATATCCACAGCTGTTCAGTGGTGCTCGGAGGAGGGTTGGTAGAGCTGAGGTCCGAGGCCTGATCACCGCGAACGGTGCTCAAGGATCGGAGGTTAGGCCCTCTTTTATGTATCAGGGGGCGAGAAACTTTATAGTATGTAGATTGTGGTGGTTCCTGTTATTCGGGGCCGGGGGGATATTTCGGTCTCGGCAATTTTCTCGAGCTTCAGATCGAGTGTAGCCTATCGGTGTTTCCTACTCTCTTGGAGCACTCGGGCTTACAGAGAAATCCCCCCCTCTTGTTTAATAACCCTAATGCTAATGCAGAAAAAGAAGTATGGCCCTGGAGTTCTCATACAGCTCCACATGAAAGAAAAGATACGCCTTTGGTGCGCATATATGCCGGTAAGGAAAGCCTATAAACGGAGCAAGATTCTTCTAGCCAATGCTATACCATTAATGAATATGTTAAGCCACAAATTACCTATGTTAAGCAGCAGTCACATATATTGACTCTTAACTCTCCGTTAACAGTCAGCGGCCCCCATCCAAGAATTTCCGTGCAACTAGCAAAAAATGATAACAATATGGCTCTACTTACAATACCTATGTACATGTAGTTGTAGAAACAAGAAGAACAGTCGTGCTCTAGGGCGCGGATTATTTTAGGTGTTGTGGATGTTGAGATGTTATGGTTAGGGTTGGAGGCTCCGGTCACAAGTGTTCTCAACCAGAACAAATTGCGCTTTGGGGGCCGGGCCGTAGGGCTGAACAGGGGTTGTTTGCGACTCTTGGCTTTTTATACATGAAGTGTTGGGAAAGGTTACGACATGTGCTTTCTGCATAACTCATCGCGTCAGCGTCCCCAGAACATCACAAGCCTCAGCCAACAATGATATCTTTCTACACTTGGCACCAAACCTACTTGCCATGCCCTAAGACCAAGACTTCTCTTCCATCCCTCGAACATGCCAAAATATTGATGACAGTCCCTTGCTCTCGTCCAGGGGTTAGAAAAGTGACATATATCTAGAACCCTCGATGACTGATCATGAAGGTTTGATCGATCACAATCCATCGCGCCTCAACGCTTCCATCAACTGTGAGGTGAGTTTTCAACCAATTGAAATCTGCCGTCTAGAAAAAGGTCTCTCTCTAACTGATCAAGTGCTTACAGGAGTTGCTCCACTACTATCCCAACCTCACCCCAAACATATGGCCATACCCTTCCGCGGCCGCATTCCCGGTCATCTTTTGAGACATCCAAGGGGGTTTTGGGATCGCATCAACTTCAAAACAGAATCTCCTGGGTTAGACGCGCAAATAGTGCTAGGATAACTTGTGTCGATGGATTGGGGCCGTTCTACCGGACCGAAAAGCCGCCTGGGCTGTAGGGCTACAGGAGCTAGCCCTGCGCACGGGCTTGACGAGCGGAGAAGGGGCTGGAATATTAGAGGTGGGGAGCTTACTAGACTTCATTGTTTAAATCGCGGGGTTGTGTGACGCGTGGTATTGGACAACGGCAGCTAATATGAGGCTAGAAATGCAAACCCGCCGAGCAAGCCTACATGATATCGACATACAAGGTGGAGAACATTTAGCACAAGTCACAAGAGCTCCTACACAGTTGGCCCTCCGAGTAATTTATCCAAGCTCAACGGGTTCAATTCTCCAACATTATGGAGAGGTTTTCACCTCTCAACATCTCAAAATTTTGGCCACTTTCAACCATACCAAAGCATCAATGTCATATTGTGCTACGAGGCAACGGATTTGAGGTTAAATGCATTAATTCTTGGCATTCTCGCTAATTCCGACACACCCCGATAACAAAAAGTAAATACTTCTTCGGCTACAATTCCGAAGTGTCACAAGAAGAAGAAAAAGAAAACAAACACATTGAGAAAGTCACGATACCAAATGATGCCGAATGAAGCGGTCGTTATCTCATTCAGAATAGAGAACTAGGCTTGGCACAATTCTTCAACAACCAAGTACTCCTGGGTGTTAGATTGGTTTATAATTTAAGCCTATCTCCTATTTGAGGCTTACCACTTGAAGCATCGTTGGCGCCGCGAACTAGGCACCCGAGTGATACCTCATGAGTATCGCGGGAATGGTGTTACTAACGAGAATGGCCGTTCATATTGTATATCGCTGTCTTACGTGGCTGTCGCATGGTTCGGCATTATAGTACATTTTCATGGGGTTATTCGTTTTACGCACTGGCGATGACGAATCTCCAAATCCTCCAAATCCTCCAATTACCCTGAAACGAAAAAAGAATTTCATTTGAAGTATGAAGTATGTATCTGGAGATCCCTTTTGACCGAGTTGCATACGTATACACATATATAAGCGCCTCGGATATAATGAAATCATTGAGTTCTTATCCTCGAACGGTCTAACGTATTCAAAAAAACGTGTCCTAGAAATAGGATAATCAATACTATAGCAGGGAGTTATACAAGATAATAAATACATATAGTACTAGACACGGTATTCTAAAATTCTTAGGTTGGCCCAACTAGCGTAACGATAAAGTGGGATATGAAAATCTCGCGCATTACGTCTTGAGACCTGGGACGCTCCTGATTTTATGTAAGAATGACTCCATGCAATGTGCACTTAGTTTTTGATCGCAAAAGGTCGGGTGGTCACGTACGAAAATTACCGGATAGATTGAACAAGAGGTCCATATTGATGCTTATTTGTAGGTCTCAAAGAAATTCCTAGTATCAAACCCCTATTATTTAATACTGAAAGCGCATATAGAGACCAATACTATTAATCTTTGGCCCTCAGTTGCACCCGCCTACCCGCCGACCGAGAGGTGATCCCTGGATTTATTTCTGAAGCAGGCTAATTTTTATTTTCCAGCGATAGCCCCTGATCGCCAGCTTCTCAGCATATACACCCTAAACCTTGCTCCTTTTTTGTTTGGCATGGAAACATTTCGCCTTCTATACAGCGTATGTTTCCCGACATTCCTTCGTATTCATGCATAAATCTAGCGATAAGAGCTTAGTGTTCTTACTTCAATATACTTCCCGTCTTTCCAGCACCATGGCTCATACGATAATCCTCTAGGATTGCCACATACGCCTAAGGCATTGAAGTGTTATTCCGTCCCTCAAATATAGGAGATTGGACCACGTCACCCGGGGCGATATCAGATGCAGCCTGTCAATTGTAACTTCGACTCAAGCCGAGGGTACAACGGCCCATAAACTCCTTCCGAAATTCCTATTCATACCCTCGAATCAGCGGTCTGTTTTTTCTTTCATCGATCTTCCACAAGTGATATTGCCGTTGTCGTACAGCCTTATAACAACCCCTAGCACGGTGATTATACGTCTTGGGTCCCATCAGACAATAGTTCAAAAATCTACAAGGCCTCCTATACGCGATACCGGTTGAATTGAGGTGGTGTATCCGAACGTAGTGTTTAGGATTGCTTATCCGAGAGGCGGACCTTGTGGAAATATCTTGCAGCAAAGGCGCACATGAAGAATACTCCACTTTTGACTTAGTTACGTCATTTGAGAATCAGAACTTTGAACAAACTAGAATGAACATGCTGCGAGAATGGTTGATAGCTCTAAAGATACAGCCTAGCATGGAGTAACGGTATCCCCCCAACCTCATTTCGAAACACAGACAATCTAAAAAGAATGAAAGAAAAAACAAATATAAGAACTCCGTTTCCCTTTACACCGAAAAACAGCCAACATCCCACAAAACGTATTTACAATCCTCTCCTCTTTGCACAAATGATCAATTCCTAAAGATCCCACGTGCTTTCAACTCATTCTGTGTAGCAGTTCTTGTATAGATAACATATGCATCCTGTTGAGGTTCCAACTGCAAATATCGCTCCATAGGATTCGCAGGTCCCGGGGTGGAATTGTCTTGGATGAAAGCTTCTTCTCGGACGATAGAGGCATCAATTGGGGGAATTGCAGTGCCGGCCCGAGCGGCGGCGAGCTGGAGATTAAGTTGACGATTGCCTTCCATGCGACGTTCGGAGTGCTGGGCATCGCCTTGAACAGACATCTCGATGGATAAACGAATTTGTTTGGGGCTTAGAATCAAAGTGTGATATCTATATTGAAAGGTAAGTAAGATCATCTATAAAATGTACCCCGAAAACTATTATCTACCTAAATGATAATCAATTGATATTGAATGCGAAGAAGGAGAGTAATGGTAATAACTTGTATGTTGGTCGATCTGACGTAGATGTAGATACTTTGAGAACTGCACTTATTGAATAATAGCTAATGGGATGATCTTTGAGATAGACAGAAGGGAGCGAGAAAGACCGTATTTATAAACTGAAATCTTTACAAAAAACAAAACATAGCATCAAGGGTCCGGGTTCAAGCCAAATCAGCTCATCCTAGAGTAAACCCAATGCAAGCTCAAAGCTGAGACCACCTCAAAATAGTTACGTTACCGTTTCAAGATGTCTAGTAGCTTAGGTATAAGAATGCAAAATAATAATACTTACTGACTTAGCTTTCGAATGCCACATCAAAAGCCCAGAGTAATCTAGGTAGCACCGTGCAAGATCGGGGTTGACGGCCCGTATATCCGCCTTCCGCTTAAGTCTCAAAACGGTAACCAGGAAATCCTCATTTGATATGATTTCCTCCCGTGTCTACCTTACGATGCTATGGATGACATAAAGGGCGGAGTGACGGCTGGCTGTGGACATTTCGAAATGAACCTGTCCGCAAGGGGTCTTTCTTTGCTCGCCTCACCTTGTATCGATGGCATGGTATAGCACGGCATATGCATAGAAGTGAAAGAATAACGCCGAACTTCCGAGGCCTGGAAAAGAAAAAGAAAGCTGTTACGGAAAAACTTTAGACCTGATGGTTAACGGTGGTAAAGTAGTGTTAACGTGGTGGAAGAGAGCGCAACTGCACTAGGATTAGCGTTCGTCGGTGCGGATAAACCCCCACGACACCCTCCCATATCTACTCTAACCACCACCTCCTATAATTTACCTTGTATCAACCACATGTAGACATACACTGGTAGAGCAGTACCTAGGTAAGCTGGCAATGCTGCAGTTAGACACGATTGCGTTAGAGGAATCGAAACGTAATATATTAACTGTATTAATAGAGATAGCAATAGCACCTGTTTCTAAATGCGGGCCTAATTTTCTTAAGATCTAAATTATACTGGTGAGGCTCTTTTTCCTGGAATATATCTAAGACTTTAGGATAATTCTCACTGCGAGGCCGTCAATTGGTCGAGTTAATTAGTCAGCAACCTATGCAAAGACCCACTGAACACATCCAACATGCATTTCTTGGCCTCAATATTACATTGCCGGGAGGTGTTCGTCTGGTCTTTTTCTATAGGGCACTATATGAGGTAGATCCACATAACAAGACATTAGATATTGGCTCAATCCATCCGCCTTTCCGTGTACATAAAATCTAACCAATCCATGGTAGGCAACTCGCCCGTGCACATACAAAGTTTTGAGCGAATGAGAGATCCGGTATAGGCTCAATTGCAGACTCAAGCTTTTTTCTGATTTCCTTTGAAGTAAAAATAACACACATATAGATGTAGATATATCGACCGATATACATGGTAAAAGCCCTCAGCATAACCGGCTCATGGCGTGTGCGAGCCGGAAGATTTTACTTGTACATTCAATATCGGAGATACACGATCAGTAGTACGTCAGTTGAATTCAACCGGGAGCGCGCTCTCTCAAGGCTGGGAGAATCACTTAGCATTGAGTGCTGTCTTTGATCTCAGGCTATCCTGATCATAGGCCTTCTCATTATCTCGGTTTCATGGCAATTATTCAAGACAACTTTTCACATGGGATCCGAACGTCGTAACGCCTAACATGCAGGACAATTCGATATAAGAGACAGGGAGCGGAAAAATACAACCCTGTCACGATTTCAATGGCCGTGCGCCTTTTCTGCCTTTTTTGAGACTTTGGAGCAGGTAGAAGGCGTCAAATTTTCAATTCTCGAGATATTTTTACAGATAAGACTGTTGGACGTAGAGCCGCTTCATTCGTCATTTCAACTTCCTCTCTCGACTTTCTCGACCGATAGGGCGCTGCTCATCAGAGGCGCAAAAGCTACTATAAAACAAAGAATGAAAAGATAACAAACGAGGAGATAATAGATAATCAGCGTGCCGTCGGTCAGGAGCAGCTCATTCATATATTCTTATCATTTGATGTTAAATAGATCTGGCTGCAAAATTGTTCAAGGCTCCATGGCCTAGCTTCGGACAAGACCTACAATGGGGCTCGGTTGGCAATATTCACTCCACCGGTTTGAAACGGGCCGGCCCACAGGAAACTTACTCCGTTTTTGAACTTTTCAGATTACTACCGCACACTGATATAAACTGAAGTTGGGGTTCGGAATGACGGGGTTGAGTCGCGGGGAATTAAAGAAATGGAATTTGAGATTCACGGCAAGTATGAGACCTCTAACGTTGGTGTGTAACGTCCGATCAGCTAGGCCGCTTTTTTACGTGCAACCCCGGGGTTTCCCGTACTGGAACATCTAGATCTTGTTCCGATTTCTGCAGGTGTTCCCCCACAGGAAGGTCCGACCTGGATTAATTACAGTGGTATTCTAGGAAAGGGAATGAGTGCATAACTGACGAGAGAGCGGTGGTACATGACGGAAGTTATGTACCCCCACCACAACTTACGACGCTTAGGCATAAACACCAGCCACTTTAACAGAGCCGCACGGTACTATCAAGGTACTAAATAATATTAGAGGGATGATTCTTGCATATTCTTTGGAGGAGCACCTGGATTTTTGACGATGTGCTCGCTTTCTACTGGCTGAGAAGATCCTCGATTACGATTCTGTCAACTTCACATAGTTAGCGGAGTGACAGGGATTGTTGTTCGCATTCTGTACTCCCTTCCGGAATTGTACTCCGCAGCCGATTCAAAAGAGTCATATTACGAGAGTTCAGACAATGGGCTCAAAGTACTCGTATTCAACGAGGTAGAGAGTAGAGTGGTGAGTCACGTTATAACAATATATTAGGTCCCGACGAGATCGATCCTCGGGCGAAATTCCTGCAAGTTCAAAGATCGGAACAATCTTTTAATCAATTAATATCTCAATCAATCAAGACGCGCCTGGTATTCCAGTTGCTGAGGTTAGGGCTTGTCTGAAGTTAGAAATCAGGTATATTTCGAACTACTATTTCTTCATCAAGTGTTCTAACATATGCGTATGATATCAAGGTTTCTCGCTACAACTCTACTTCACTGTATCCTAGCTAGGATCATTGAAATATCACTATAATATCATCTGTAAAAATTCACTGTGAATATGACAGCTCACGCCCTGCAAACTACAAATACCCAGCAAGGTACAAGTGAGAAGCGTGGTGTTCAAACAGCTCATACACCTTATCCCCACACCCTAACCTTTGAGAGCTTTGTAAATCGGCATGTACCGGCATTGAAAGACGCAGCTCGAAAAGGCGAGCCACTGCCGTTTCCTTCTAGAGCACGCTTTATGGGCACCTTGAAGCTGCATGGTTATAACGCCACAATCGTGAGTAGACCTTCCGCTCTTGCCCCGGTAGGATGCAAATAGCACCTGTTATCTACACAGAGGCCAGGAAAATTAGCATTAATTGACATTTATCTCCAGATATTCAGGCAGAATGATACGCACAACCCGACTTTCCAATCCAGGAACAGGGTCGTAACCTCTCAAGACAAAGGCCCTATACCGTCTCAGCTCTCGAATCGTCCACTCCACTTGCTCGTCGAGGCTGCTATGAGGATCTACACTTCGTCAGCATCCCTGCCTGCTGATACCCCGTTTTCAGAAATTATGATTGCAGGGGAGCTTGCCGGGCGTGATATCTACCGAAATGTGGCCATAAACAGGATCCCGAGGTTCTTTTGCATATTTAATATCAGGATTGATGGGGTGTGGGTTGATATGCGCCGATACGCCGGTGTATGCCTACCCGAGGAGCGTATCTTTAACATTATGAATTGGAAGATATGGGATGTGGTGATCGATTTTTTCGAGGACACGGCGGCTGTTTCCGAGTGGCTTTACGAGGTCACGGCAGAAGTTGAGAATGAGTGCCCCTTTGCCGCATCATTTAGAGACTCGGCGGGGAAAAGGATATCAGGAACTGGCGAAGGTCTGGTGTGGACGATGATTCCATTCGAGGGCGATGATTGGCCGCCGAATAGGACAATGTTGTGGAACTTCAAGACAAAGGGAGAAAGGTTTGAGGTAGTTAGCAGAGTTAAACCGACCCCACCGAAAGACCCCGATGCATTGAAGCTTGCAAGTGTATTTGTCGATCATGCGATCACGGAGGCACGGTTTGAACAGGGGATTGAGTATCTGAGAGAGATGGAACTCCTGGAGCAAGGAAAGGGTAGCACAATGCAATTTGTCAAGTGGATAGAGAACGACGTGATTGAGGAGGAGTGGGAAAAAATGGTGGAGCTCGGAGCTGAAGAGAAGAAAGTGAGGGGTGTGATTGGGATCCGGGCGCGGGAATGGTTCTTTCGATATCTAGATGAAGCCCAGGTGCGTGGAAGCGGGAGCGGCTATGCAACCGGGAAAGTTGGTAGCGACGAGAAGCCCGGCAGATGATTAGGTCTAGCAAGTACATAATGATAACCTACTGCACAATCAATGTGCAGTGTACTGAGTGGAAATTACAGATATCGTCTTTATCTTCGGATTCCTGCTTTGGAGAATCCGCTTGAGTACCAGTTTTCACATTTCGATGATACCCATTCCACCAAAGTTCTGGCTGCTCTCGATTGACCGCAGGAGCGCTAAAGACAGATGATTTACCTTCATGATTGGATGACTGGACTAGTTCAAAATTGGGCCACACCCAGCAATATTTCGAATTTTGATATCTCCCCTGTCAATGATATCTTACCGGGGGTTCCCAGCTAGCTGCCGCTGTAATTCTCGCTACGCGAGGTACACCGGTGGACATAAATTAGATACCTAGAGTACTCTACGCGAAGGAGTCTAACTCCAGATAGCTGCCTGGAGTATTACTGGGGTATCCAGGACAAAATATCTAGCCGCCAATCCTAGACTGCATCTCTTTCTGCCTACCCGAACTCTTTGCCGCTGAAGACTTTAAACGAGCTTAACGAGGCGACGCGGTTTCATACCAGGGGAAAGATTATATGCAGGACTCCTCATGCGCAGGATCTCAATACTGATTTGATATGGGTTGTGGTGATGTGTCAATTGCGGTGGATACGGTGATAGCATGGCCAGCCGGCGGGGTGCGAATACATGTAGGCGTCGCCACGCCAACCGGCATCCAAAAGCTTCTGAGACCGAGAGGTATAACTACATATGTAGCTTTTTGAAACACCGATCTTCTGGGACCAACTAAAGTACCGTAGTACCTAGATAAACAACTCACGCCACACATGCCAACAGTTCTGATGTTGAATGTTGATATGTTAGACACGATATGGAGCCGAAAGGACTGATTCGACATGTGTGCTTCAATTAACTGGTAAGATGGGATCTTGGCGGCCACGTGGGAAAGTTTCTGCTGATATGGGTCCCGCCGATTTGCATTTCTAATTCTATCACCCGCCGTGGAAAACTCAAATAAGACCTAGTACCTATATGGAAATGTTCTTTGCTATCTGCAAGTTGGTATACCGGTGAGGTAGATATGACTCTCGCATGATTAGTATGAGCTCAATCGAGGGAAGAACTAACGAGTAATGCATATGCTACCACGATACAGCCCTTCCAACATATTACATGCAGACGGTACTAAGAGAAATAGAACAGAAAGATATCGAAAGGATAGTATGATTTCTCTATGATCCACTTCGTATAATTAGCGTGTGGGGTTTAATTGAATTCATTGGGTTGCCAGGAAATACACCGACAAAGACTTAGAGCGGTATCTAATACCAGCAATCATCAATGATAAATTAAGAGAATTCGGTATATATGTTCTCATACTACAGATATTCTTGGATAAGGAGTGTGAAACAGAATCTACTAGCTGATCATGACTAGGGTACAGTGAAGTGCCGTGAGTTTGCCAAGTATGTGGAGACAGTGTAGATGGGCCTAGGCGTCATACAGATGCCGAGAACGCCTCTATCTATACATACAGCACGCCATTGTTTCTCAAATATCTCATGAGGCTTTGAGTACGCAGGATCATGAACTCAAGTATACATGTAGTTGTACTAATGATTATACAATACTTAGTACGACGTCACTATATACCAGAGTTCATATAGCTTCTTCCGGAAGTTCTGTTCCGGTGGCATTCTTTTGGGTCATGGCCCAATATGAGTGCAGATCAATATAACATCGGTTACGACCACTGTTCCCTAAACGGCCTGAAATCATATGTGAGGTATTACTCCAATATATAACCTAGGGATATAGTAATCCTACGGTACTCTATGACATGGCTAGAGGGCCATACATCCACAACCTTCCGCTTAATGGAATCCTCCGTCGGTAGCATTATTATAGTGCTTGTCGAATCTACCCTACTGCTGCAGCCAGCAATCTAGCTATCGAAATACTTCATAAATTATAAGCGGCTGTATAGTGTCTATCAGTTTAAGCATCAACAACCGAGATATCAAAGTAGGCAGAGAGGGCAACGACCCCTGCGTAGGAAATACCGGGACGACAAGGAGGGATCCCAAGACGCCGGCTTTGCGAGTACGACGGGATCGCTTGCATGGATATGGCAGTGACGTACAGCGACAGGTAATAAGTGATGGAACGCCTTGAGAGTACAAACACCAAACGTTGGTGGCGTTTTACCAAAACAGGTATCGCTGGGTTCCATCACTTATTACCTACCGCTGTACTCTATACGTATATTGCATTTAAATCTCCCATATTAAAATTTTGGCCTTCCTCAGCTGAAAAATGTAATTCTGGCACGTGTGCACACAGGCTAGATCTATAGAGCTCATCAACCGGCGCCTATATATGTAAGTCTGCATGGCCCACCGAGAAAAAATGTATACTGTAATAGTTAACCTTGCGCCTTGACGGCTACCAGTCTCACTAATCACGCATACCGGTGATGGTACTTGTTTAGTATCTTCTTTCTAGCTGCGCATTTGTGCTTCTTCAAGGGATTCTTAAAGTAAATTAAAGTGCGCGCCGCAGGAATCATCGTTTCGAGTGACATTTCATGTCGCAATTCCACAACTCATCGACTTAATATCCATATCAAAGGAGATTTATGATCGATCTTAATACGCTCTAACTAGTTATGTTTCTAATCTAATTCCTTCTTATCTATCTTCAAAACCTTTTTTTTGTATGATAATCCTTAAACCTATACAGCAAAAGCTACTTAGTACGAAAGATAGGGGCCCTCTCACCGGCATAGACAAAGATTCCACATTACTCTAGATAAGAAGAGAAGAAACATTCGAAGGCAGATCCGGAGCTAAGACCTATCATTCATATTCTTGGCGAAGCTTAAATAAAACAGGGCTAGGGTTATGAATCTAAAGATCGAGAGTGTATCTTTACTGCAACTCAAACCAATAATCGAACTCTGTGAATACATCTCTTCTTTACTATTATATATCTTGGAGGCAATCTCACGACTGATAGATCTGCTGAACAGTACTACGGTATTTCCCCTTTTAGTCTTTTTGCACTTGTAAGTTGCGTTGGATGCCATTTTCTAAAAAGATATGCATGTGAAAAGGAATGAGAGCCGGTGACTAGCACTATTAAATCGCCCCTGAGGAAGAAGTCATCGCGGGGATTGGCTGAAGCTTTTCATATTTGGAGCGTTGAAGAAAGATTCCCGATATAAGTTAGCTAGCTGAGCTATAGCTGTAGCTGTAATGTATATAAGCTAGCAGATCTAGAGCTATAGCTACATGTAAATGTGTATAGAAGCTAGTTGAGCTTAATTAGCGATATGTACATATTCATATGTAGACAACCTTATCGACTTAATTTCGGTCTCCGAAAAGATTCGCGCCTCATGTCGGCCCGGCTTGGTTTTGGTGATTGTTGCTCCAGTTTTATAGTTCAAGCCGTTTGATAACGTAGTAGGGCAATCTCAAAATCATACTCGATCTTTAGGTAGTAGCGTAGCGGCATTTCCGTAGACACGACATAGATACGCCACCACAATAAATGGAAACTAAAGAAGTATCACTGACTAAAAACAGATTTTTTTTTTTTGTTATAGGAAGACATAGTAGGAGGTGTGGCTCGCGGGGATCGATCGCGGTCTGGTCGACAAAGTATTCCGAGATATGTGGCTCGGTGTGCAAACATCTAAATAATCGGGATTAAGCCGGTGTTTAACGCAACCCCACCAATTATCGACCCTTATGCCGTGTCAGCCTTAATCTCAACATTTTTCTCAATTAATCGGATGTGGAGGTTAGATAGAAAAACTATATAAGTACAAACTCGTAGGTAGCTCTTAAATCCTATGACGGCTATTTACCTGCTATTGCTTTCTTGCGATGTAAGCGCCAACAGCAACAGCAGCGCGATTGCGTCATGAAATATCACTCAGTGCTTGTATACTAGTTCTGTGGCATAGCATCCGAGTTAGGCCAAGGTGATTGCACTACGAGCATTGTAGGCCCTATAGTGCTGCGAGTATAGCCATCATAGATGGAGCAGTAGAGTTTTCAGTATTTTAGTGCCAGTCGTCGCATTGAATTATAAGCTATATAATGTGCGTTTTGCTAATACGCTGTTCTGATATCGCAATCCTGTAAGATGGCGGGGTCGGTTACATAAAAATTCTTAGCTCCGGATCTTTCCCGAGAAAATCGTGGCATATTGTGTAATGTTTGGTAAATTTATTAGGAAAATGAGATTTTACGACGTTGCGTAATATACGATGATCGCAACACCGTATAATCATTACTTTGTTGCAGCCCGGAAACCTTCGTCAGCAAACTTAAATTTTGTGCATCGCGGCCATGATATTAGGAATTCCAGAGCTCAAATAGTGCTGAAATTGGTTGCTAGAACACTAGCACACACAAAAAAAAGAGTAAAACTAATAATTTTGATATCGTGATAAGGAGTACTCGAGTTGAATACCATGATTTTAAAGTTCGTTACGGCAGGACGAGCCCTGACTGCGGATTATCTTGTGTATATTTATACTAAGCTGGCTCCTTATCCTCCCGGATCTCTATCGCAGGACGTGGGGTGTACATGTGGCTTTTCCGTGGATCATGAGATTTGGCCAAGGAGATCTAGTGTAGAGTATTTATACAGATTTAGATGTATGTGTTCGTCAGTATAACGTCATATTCTAGTTACGCACTCAGTCATTCCACATAAACCATACGCCGAGACTGATCAATCGATTCTGTATATATAGCATATTTGCGGCACTCTCTCTGCAGTCAATCAAGCAATTGCAACCAAGTCATTCTTTACTTTCATACTTTCGTTTCTACACATACGAATTCTAGGACCTACGGTCGTTACATATTACTATAGTTTACACACGTACGACCCCACAACATTAAGGGTCTCCTATATTCGCCAACTTACTGCCCACCGCCTCTTATCCACGCTGCACCCGCCGTTCGTTTCAACCACTCAATTACGGTACTAGAATTCGAAGACCGATACAATCACCAATGGGGTATGTACAAGTCACGGCATATCATGCTATCGTCGTTTGAAATCTAACACCATTTCTTTTTACATCGGCGAAGCTTCTTCAAAAAACCAGTTCCTGGTCCGTCTATCTATACACTAATACCAGAAGAGGAGATTCAGGGGGCAATCAAGACCAGGAAGCTGGTACTTCAGCTCGACAAAATGACTCTCGAGATATACCATAGCACCCCAAGTCACATAGTCATAGATCCCGACGGCGCAGACCCACAGCTACTTCATGTCTGCGTGAATATTCAGAACAGGCTCACCGCCGTGCAGCGATCAATCGCGCATCGTGACCTTCGCATCCATGCACCTCCCTCAGGCGAGCTGTCCTGGCCGCCTTGGAAGAGGAGATTATCAACGGAGGAGAGGGCCAATATGGCGTGTGATATAGGGTACTGGTTAGATAGAAAATCTAGAATGAAGGAGGCCCTTTCGAGGAGACTGGGGGCCATGACATTTGTCTGGAGAGCGAGGGTGGAGCTTGAGGATCACCGGGTGAATATGTTGAAAGCTTTGCAAGCTGCCCGACAGGCTGCACCCTCCCTGAACTTCGTGTATGGTGACCTCAAAGCACACGAGGAGGGGTGTGTCTGTGGCCCCTGGAACATCAATAGTACCGGGTCTGTTAGTCAATTCGGTTACGGATCCTACACACCCGAAGAGTTTAGACTGCGCGCCAGGATAGAATCTTTATACACTGGGGATTACCTTGTTTCTGCATGTACTGGAGGGCTTTTGGAGGGCCCCGGATCTGGGCTGAATGCTGTGGGGGCGACTGACATCCTTAACTGGGGGAATTCTCCAGTCACCTGAGCACGAACCGTTTGATTGGATATGGCGAGCACGTACAGCATTTTCGTGGCCAATTCCGGGTTCTAATGCTTTTCTTGTTGTTGAGTTCTTCACTCACTCTTTCTTGTAATCATCCGTTAAACCTACATATCTATTCCTCTCGTGTGTACACCAGGATCCCCGATACCTTGCGGTTGGTTCCCTTTTCTTCACATGAGTAGGTAGATTGTAATAGAATACTATCCGCTACTTCTAAATTGTTGGGTTGCAAAATATGACGGAAGTTAACGAAAGTGCAGTTGTGACATCAGAAATAAGAACAGAACAGAGATAGGCGTCAACGCTCGAGATTCTGCCAATGACAAGAAAAAGTAAATATTACCATTGATAAGATATGAAGGCAACACTAGTTGATTAAACCCTTCAAAATAGACTACAGTTCGAATAAAAGAGTACCCTAGACACGATCAGTCGCAGGTCTCATTGAACGGATTACAAGACTTACATGCTCAAATACAGATCGCAATATCAAATTCTAACACGAGATGCTCGAGATGCTCGAGAAAAGCCCAATTAGATCCAGACTTCTGCTTAAAGGTGCTGTTTTGTTACACAAGTGCGTATGTACAGCCACTCTGCAAAAGGTTCGTGATTCCGATTTCGGAGTGAGATCAGACATTTCTCCATATGTAATCAAAAACCTCCCAAGAGAAGACTTTCCCAGTGACCAATGGCGCCCAAATTAATTAAGAATAAAACCAATGCCCTATCTTCTTTTATATATAGTCACGAACTACATTATATATTTTTCGTTGCTTTGAATCTTAACTTTAATAGCATTAGTATTACAGGTGCGCCACACTGCGCACTGACATTAAAACTAATATCACAAACACTTTTGCTGAGTGGCTGTATGTATCTACCCGAAGGAAAAGAAAAAGCGGGGAATCCATGGAAACTCAAGTGCAATTTAAAACTCATCCAGGTAAATCCCAAGCACCCGAAAGCTCAAAGCTTTATTGTACGCCCTAGTGAGGTTTAGTAGGATTATAAATCTCCTCCATGTTGCATTCATCATAAATGTGATAGAGACACACACACATATATGTTTTACGACGCCTTCATATGTAGAAGCGTCCAAATTTATAATAGCAACTCTTGATTTCAAAGCACAAACTGCACTTGCAATCTCCTCCACCCAACCGCCCAGTGGACTAATATGATCCCTATATCGTCTGATTGGTAGTCGCTCGGTGCCCAACTTCACATCTTAGTTGAAGGCGCAAGATTAGTAAACACCGAAATCCGATTCCCGCAAAATCTCGAGATTACTACCAGTGAGTCTTTCTTTTGTTTTTGTGTAAACCGGTTTTCATTCGGATGGTGCCGGTACGACTGATACGTGACCGATGTTTAGGTGAGTAGATTGTCTTTGGTTTTGCAATGAAAGAACTTACGATTCTAACAACGATTTGATATCTCGGTATTGCGTGGGCTTTTGGGATTTGCCCGCCGGTTCAAAGAGCGTTATCTTGTAGTCCTCCGGATGCACACCAACTTGTATTAGATAACCTGAGCTGGGATAGTACAAAAGACCTCTCCCATAACTTAAACTCTTACCCGTCGGCTCAAGCTATCGAACTTATAGATATTCTCACCTACTGAATACATTTCCAAAACACTCATCCCAAAGACCTCATACAAAATGGCCACCTCTCTTCTCAACACCTCGAGTCATACCATCCCCGTGGCATTCCCGCAAACCAACCCATTCCCCGAAGCTTCAAATTCCAAAATTGAAAACCGCCTTCCCCCCACCTGGCTACTCAACAACTACATTTCCACCCGCGGCGGGTGCAACTACATCGCCCAGCTCGCAGCCATGCTTCCGCCCACCGAAAGCACCCTGCGCGACAAAGCTCTCCGTACTATGTACACGGTCACCCGCGAGCTCTGTAACAAGCTAGAGCAAGCAGCGTATAGCCAGGACCTCGCTCTCCCGGCTCTCCCTCCAATCTCGGAGAACTATGAAGATGAGGCTGCGCTCTCGAGGGAAGAAATGATGGAAATGATCAAGCCGCATGCGCACGATAGTGTCAATGAGATTCTTGGCTACAATACTCGCCTGGCACGTGATACGAAGGATGGTGGGTGTGGTTGGGAGGTGCTTGTGGTGGCGCTCTGTGAGAACAATAAGCAGTTCGAGGAGTCATTGAGGGCAATGGGTGATGCGGCGGGGACTCGCGATGTAGGTGCGATATTGAGGTTCTATGGCCAGATGGGGTGGGAGAGTTCGGCGGATAGTGTAGCTGGTGCACAGTGTCTGGCTGAGGCATCGGCGAGGTTGAGGAAAGAGAAAGGGGAGGCCTGGTGGATGGAGGAGGCGGAGCCGGTTATGGAAATGAATAAGATGCTGCTTGAGCGTTATATGAAGCTTGGGATTGAGCAGTAGGTCCTAGGAGACCGGATCAGGATAAGCTATATGTGAATCGAATGCCTACTATTTTCTTTAGTGTGTTTGGTTTTGGAATGCCCGTTCTAACTATGGTTTGAGACATGCTTTTTTTTTTTCCTTATTCTAACAATGTGTACTCGCTTGTCAAATATGTATTTGCCCAACCAGCAAAACACACCAAAAATCGAGGTTTTCAACAACTCATAAAAGGTCCCATAGTCATATCAAAACTGCAACGACCAAGTATAGTATAGTTTCGATAAGGGAGATTCATGCTTCAAATTCTTGGCCTAATTGGGATACTGGCAAAGGTGGAGAGGAAAGCAAGAAAAGGACTTTTAAGACACCCTTCGCCTCGTTCTTTATGGTTATGGCCTAAAAGTGGCCTGTAGAGTCTCTCAGGTGTCTAGATAAAAGATGCATAATTTTAGGGGAGGTGGGAAAGCTCTCGAGATTCTGTGTGTTTTGCTGATTGCGCAAATACATACTTGATATGCGAGTAGCCACTTTCTTAAATATTATTTCAATATAATCTGCAGTCAATTTCGTTCTCTTCCAAATATCGACGTGGACATTATTATCTTTGTGGAGGGAGACACACTAAGGTGACATAAATCATCGTCGAGCGGGGCGGTACCGAAATTGGTACTAATAGCTCTAGAACTTGCTATTTTAAAATATATATATAACTTGTACTAATTAGTTGAATACAACTTGATTCTTAGGAGAATCACTTGACAGTTTTGAAATTTAAAAATAATTAATTGTAGAACTAATGGTAGAGAATCCCGTTTAATTGTTCTCAGAAAATGCGCCAAGACCGCGAATTTGTATGGGGTCTTGGCAAAATTGTTAATTCAAAGCTTCACCACTTCCCGCATCTTTGTTAAACAGGCCTATGTGTTGAAATATATGCCCTCTCCCTTAGGCGGTCGGTTCAAATCGAAATAGCGATAAAACCAGATATGCCTGGGTGCTCAATTGAACGCAACTACTGCTCATTCTCTTCCTGTCTCTAACAGGTGGAGCTTTCCAGCGTATAAGACTCGAGGTCAAAATAAACAGGAATTGTGTTCATCAGAGCATAGCTACCATATCTAGTTCGGTTACGGTTTTGATTTGGACTGAGAACTTGCTCAATCGAAAAAACAGTAAGCCATTAAGGTTAGAAGTTTGCTGGCAGGTTTAGCGGGATATCGAGTGATATGCTGTGATTGCCAAGACTTATGCACCTTCGGAAACGACCATGCACACATCTCCATCCGGGTATCACTTTGAAGCTATCGAAGAGGTTTTGGTGAAGTTCGAAAAGAACAGGTTGCTTTGCGAAAGCTGCGGGGCACACCACCCAAATACCTGCTTCTTGGCTGCCAAGTGTCAAAAATATTTACATCAGCCCAATCAGAGCCCTCACTTTTGAAAATTACCCAAAACGGGGTTCTCAGTACTTACCCTTATACGTGTGTGAAGCGCCTTCATGCAGCTGTCATACACATCGCAACCCCGCCTTCCTCGTACACACTGGTAGTAGCCTTGTGCCCGCCTGTCTCAACGTCCCCGGAACAATAGATGGCCGAGATTGTAGGCGCTGTATCCGCGATAGCAGCTCTCATCCAGATAACTGGACTCCTTGCAAGCGCGGCATATCAATATGTTGGTTCGGTAAAGAATGCTCAGAGCGAGGCGAAGAAGCTTTGGGACGAGGTCAAATCTCTGGAACTTGTCTTACAAAAATTAAAACTACAAGCAAGCTCTGGACATCTCAAATCTGGCTCTTATTCAACCCTTGATGGTCGCTTCCGAGTATGCTCGGAGGAGATCAGTGCTCTTTTGAGAAAACTAGAGACGAAAAAGAAGCCTTTTGGCCCTCTATCTCGCCTGAAATTCAAATTCAAATGGCCCCTGATGGAAAAAGAGACTACCCAGGCAATCCTGCAGATCGAGAGACATAAAAGTCTATTCAACCTTGCTTTGACTGCTGATCAATAGTGAGTAGGCGCGGCTATATATGTTCAATCACACTACCCGTTGTTTAGAATGTTCTGAAGATTGATATTACAGTTGTTTGTCGCACGCCATAAAGGTATTCTCGGAGAATACGAATACAGCTGTTTGCAATATTATGGAATCTTTGGAAAAAGAATTTGTCGATATCAGGCGTGCTAGACAACAGGAGGAGTTATCTCGTATAGGTACGTTCAAGCTGAATGGTCTAGTTTACTTATATTGTAACCTATCGAAATCCATTCGACCATGTACTTCCAAATTATATTACCAACAATTAATATTGGGACTATAAGGAGAGCAAAGAAGAAGGATGTTAGATGGAATATACCCACACCCTACGGATCGAAGACATGCTGAGATAAGCGGAAGACGCCACAAATATACGGGCAAATGGTTTTCCCGGCACCCAGATTTCCAAGCTTGGGTGGACAAGAGGTTGGAGTCGCGCGTATTGTGGGGCCATGGCATACGTACGTATTAATATCATATTTTTCGTTTTGAAATACTAACACGATAGCTTCTACAAGCGGGAGCGGGAAAGACATTCATAGCGTATGTAATGCCTGACTGCGCATGCGTGTGTCAATTGTCTGATCAGCTGACTCTTAACATTTGATAGTTCTCTTGTAATTGATGAGCTTGAGTCACGTGCATCCGTGGAAAATTATGGGGTGGCATACATTTACTTTAACTTCAAGGAACAAGAGCAACAGCGTCCTACACAAGCTCTATCGAGTCTAATCAAGCAACTCATAACCCAAGTTAAAGGATCCGTATTTCCTGCAGAAGCGAAAAAGCTGTATGACGAGTTCATATTACAACAAAAGCAGCCTCCTTTCCAGAATTTACGGCAGGTCCTATCTTCTATATCACAGAATTTCACTCGTGTATTCTTTGTCTTTGATGCACTAGATGAATGCGACGAGAAAATTCAACGCATGGAGCTTCTTCCATTCCTTGATGGCCTTGCAAAAATGAAGCATATTAGCCTTTTCGTGACTAGTCGACCGTATCCTCGCGATATCTATGAATGTCTGACGAAAATAAACGCCGCAAAAATCGAGATTTCGGCCAACGAGGAAGATATCAAAATGTTTATTGCAGAAACCATTGATGAAAATTCCCACGCAAAGGCGTTGATTCAAGGGGATCTCCGAGAGCGTATCATCTTGAAACTTGTGAATTTATGCAAAGGGATGTATGTATATATAGCAGTTTCAAGTTTATGTTAAGCGGGGGTTTCGCTAATCAGATCTTTGGGAAGGTTTCCTTTGGTTCATTTTCACATCAATGATCTTTGCCAATACACGACCACACGAGAAGTTGATGACGCGCTAAAAATGTTGCACATAATTACGTTGACAGAAAGTCCTTTGTATGAGATGTATGACAGAGTAATAGGAAACTTAATCCAGAGGCAACACCGAAGTCGAATGAAACTTGCGAAAAGGATTTTATCCTGGCTTATAGCAGCAAAAGAAGTCTTAACACCTGAAGAGCTACGTATGGTAGTAGCCACGGGCCCCAATGATCAAAGCCTACCAAGCGAGGGCGACTTGCCAGATAATACGATGATCCTCGAGGTTTGCGGCGGACTGGTGATTATAGACGAAATCACAGCCACTGTTAGACTCGCCCATTACTCTGTCCAAGAATATCTCCTCCAGCATTCCTTCACTTCACAGCCGCATCTTATCATTGTAGATTTCCTCGTAACCTATCTCTGTTTCGACCACCATGAGCTCGACCGAGTACAATTTATAGCATCCCGCAAATTACATCCTCAGTACTATTATCATTACTACAGCTATATCACAGACTCTAGGCTTCAGGACTCTAAAAACTTTCCCGAACCATACTTGTCGAAATATTTCCATCAGCATCTCAAAGCTTGTGATGAAAAGTCATCAACAGAGATGTACCTAAAGCTTCTCAGGAATAAGGGTGCATTAGCCTATTATCAGGGGCTTACTATAAGGCTATCTGACTCGGGCGAGGACGAAACACCGACGAATTTGTTTACAACCAGTGACACGATGTTTCGTTTTTGTCGTATATATGCCCATGAACGTATGGTGCCCCTTTTGCTTGAAGCTTCCTTCTTAGGGCATCTAAGCTCTGTCAAAGCGCTTCTTGAGGACGATGGATACTGTAATCTCTCTGAAATGGATGATGGCATGACAGCACTGCATCATGCAGCGTTCATGGGTCACAATAATATCATCGAGTTCTTTCTAGAGCTTGGACAAGAGATCAATTCTACTGATAAATATGGACGGACACCGCTTGCCTTGGCATTAGTCAAGAAACATGAAGATACGGCTAAGCTTTTACTCAAGAAGGGCGCAACAACGGTGTCAAGCGTGCCAGGCGCAGTGACGCCATTACATATTGCAGTTTTCCATGGATTAAAAGAAATCGCGTTGTTGCTGCTTCGTGCTGGGGCTGACGTTAATGCAGAAGGCATAGGAGGGGTGACCCCTCTACACTTAGCTACTGATCTCTCGCACGCGCAGCCAGTTGCAGGGATGATAAAGCTAATACTTGATCATGGTGGATCGAAGTATCTTCTTACGATATTGGAAAGATTAAGGGAGGAATTGGTGACCAGGGAATGGGACCCGGACTGCTGTTTTGCGGGCGTAGCGTCCTGTGTGGGCTGGTCGCCGGCCTCTTGTAAGGGGCGGGCAGTGTTAAAGGAGGTCATTGAACAACTTGAAAAAAGTTGGGACAGAATTCCAGAGGGTATTGTTGAGAAATCCACTGTATATTTACCTCCAATATTTAGCAGCACAAAGTATGTCAAGGAAAGCAGAAGAGTTCTAATCACTTGAGGCTAGCAATAGAATTTCAGCAACAACTGAGAGAGAGGGCAGAACGAAGGATTGTTCGTGTTAGGGAAATCAAAGTTCTTTCTTCTTGGCGAACAAAAACGGAGGTGATCTTGGCCCAGCTACGTGAAGAATGTTGTGCGGATTCTGCGGATTTTGGGGGTAAGATATCTATAATTTTCCTCCAATATCCTAGAGCACAGGAGGACTTTGCTGATCAGTTGAGGGTAGGGGCGGTCTTTCAGCGGGGATTGGGTTTCTGCGCAGGAAGAAAGTTTTATCGTGATATTAGAATAACTAATACCCCTATAGTCAGCCCATCGTTCTGCCATACGGAAGAAAAAGATCATCTTTCTGCATGTAAGATATCTGTGATTTTCGTGCGCTATCCCAGAGCACTAAGCCGCTCTGGAGCATAAGAGGATTCTGCTGATCAGTTGAGATTATGAATAGCCCTTGAGCAAATAAAAGAGAAGGTGAGCCGAAGGGATGATGCTGAGACTAGATTTATTTGGGGTGAGCTCTGCAGAATCGAGGGCGCCATGGCCAAGCTACGTGTAGCATGTTGTGAGGATTCTGCGGATGGTGCGGGTAAGACGTCTATGATCTCCAATATCTTAGACTATTAAGCAACTCTAGGAGCATGAGAGGATTCTGATTAGTTGGGCCTAGGAACACCCTTTTCTCAGAATAGACTACATCAAAACTCTGCCCATGATCGCTTAATCAAAGTATTTTCTCACGAGCTCAAAAGACACGAGCAGGCCTGGCTTGATAAAATGACAGAAACAGATCCAATAATTCCAGGATTCGACGATGCTAGTGAGAAGCCTATTTTTTTCACCTCAATGTTCAGACCGCCAAGTAAAATCTAAGGTCACAAGAGGATTCTAATAAGTTGGGGTAGGGTCCCCTTGGGTGTATGAGATAGCCAATGATGCAGAAACACAAGTATATGTGTCTTCCCCCCCTACCCGCTCCTCCGCTGACCTTTTTGCCCAGTGCCTCCGTTTTGGGTGAGATGGGAGATTTAGGAGGAGAGATAGATGCTAAGAAGGATCTAGATGGAGAGATACATGCTAGGAAAAACCTAAGAGTGGAAGGACGTTTTTGGATGTTTACCTGTAGTTATATGCTTTGAAAACGCTCAAATTGTGAAATTGCGTACACATATCCACAGAGGATATATTGATTCGCAAAGTTTATAACTAGTATGGTAAATGTGCTACTCTTATCCCCCCTCCCCCCACCAACACCCCCGCACCAGACCTTCTAGCTTAGCACATCCGAACATGGTACCAAATATTATCAATCTCGGGCGGTCTAGGTAGCCTCAAATATGTCTTCGCACACACCATTCAAGTAGGCTCCGCTATCCTATCCTGGCGTCTCAAAGACGTTGGATTTGTATGCGCCGCGAGTCATGATCAGCTGGGCTGTCACGGTCATGCCGGCCGGCGAGCGCTAGCTCCGGGTTGGTTCGTTCTGGCTTGAGACCTATAGATAGTGGAGTGACCTAGCCTGGAAACGATTGAGGTAATTAGGATCTCGGTGGAATTGGTTTTGTAGATACAGTACACTTCACACCTGTTGGTGAGCGGGGGGCGCCGGGTGCAGGTACCGGAAAAGAAAATGTGCGGTAGTATTATACGTAACGAAGCTTTCTGGTGGACAAAACTTGGGGACTCGGCATAGTCGAGTTCAGCACAAGACGATGGATGGTAACTAGCGTTCCAAGAGCTGACTACATGTATGTACATGTATACATGGACAATTTGTTTGAATTAACAACCTGATTTGCAACACCCGGCCCATAGTTCATTCGACCAAGAACCCACAACACGAGTGACAATCTATGATGCAGAAACGAAAACTGTCCCTGACTCAAAGCCATAGGGCTACACACACATATTTTTTTTCGCCACATTCAACATTTAATAATCATCAGCGAAACACGTTGCGAGAGCCCTACTCTGTTGTCCGGCGGCTGAACGTTCATTAAGCGAGGTGGCTTGCCCTTCAGCTCACCAATTGCAACCCTGCACCGCCAGCTGATGGCTGTGGAGGTGCCCTATCGTGTGATCTTTTGCACCTCAGCCCTCGCGGAATGTTCTTTTCCCGTGATTCAGGGCAACAAGATAACGGTTAGAGTAGGGCACGATATGCAAATTGGTTAATTGGGTACAAAGCCAACCCGAAGGTGAACAACATTCGCTGTTTTTATCAAGGTATATAGAGTATATATGTATGTATTAGCGTCGAATCAGGCGAGCCGCTGTAAAGTGCACTTTCTTCTCACGCACGTGTAGTCTTACGCCATATAGATCCGCGCCAGGTCAAGGATGTATGTAGTGTAGTATGTAGGTACACAATTACAAGGCAGATTGATCAATCTGTACTACATGTATGTAAATGAATTGCCTGCATTAGGCCAAATGGGCCCAGCCCAAGCAACGGGAACCGCACTCTAGAACCGCTGAGAATCAAGCCACGAATGAATCAGAAATTAAAGATACCGAAAGAGAGAATCTTAAACATCAGCACCCACTAAACCTCAACACTTACTGAAAATCTCACAATGTATCGCCCTGGTACTTGCGAGCGCTCGAGCTGAGGATGCAAGCGCCCACAATTTTCTATCAGCTCGGGACCTCCGAACGATCTGAATCAGTAGGCAGCGCCGAAACGAAGCTATGATGTACGCAACTAAGGGCTTGATATATCTTGCAATATCAGGGCAACTGTGGAGGTTGAAGAATACTAAAGGTCGTTATATCCTTTATCTGAGAATCACCAAACACAGACAGTACTACAACTCCTACTATAACAACAACAAAACAAGCTAGCCAAATTCTCATCCTTCAACACTTTTACTTCATCATGCCAGACTACTCTTGCTACTTCCGAATCAAGAACTCTACCCACGTGCCGTTGGAGCTTTTGTGGAAAAATAAACCCGTTCAAGGTCATTGGTTAGATGACACGATTCCTGGTGTTATCTACCCTGATACCGAAGTCACAATCACGTTAAAGGATGACACTTGGTGTACGTTTTCTCTTCTATTCAAATTCCAAGATGATGCTGATAACAGGATTTAGTCCAGGGTTCCGAGGGCACCATCGCCTACGCAGTGAAATGGATTCAACAGTATCCATGCAATATCGTGTTTGGCATGAGATTACCCTATAACGCCACTGAAGACTTTCCGTCTATAAGCTGGACGGATATTCAATGTGAGGTGCCGGAAGTATTGGATATTGAGCAGCGGCATCCTCCACGGACTAACGTTCACCCCCTCACCGGTAAGCTTCCTTATTACAGTGGATATTAGCAAAGGTACAACATGTGAGCAATATTGATTGGGGTGTCTCTTGTAGCATTTTACACGATCCGCTTTAGGGAAAACATACCCCTCAAAGTCAATCTCAAAAAAATCACCCTTCCTGATCCTCTTTTCCCCGTCCTGATGGAGGATGGCCTTTGTCGCGATTTTGCCATCGACCATCCCCTGTGGTCTGCGGCGGAAGCGGGAAAGACAATCGTCGCCACAGCGTGCATGAACTCTCCGCCAAAGATCAAACTGGTCGGAAATGTCGACCACAAAATTAGAAAATTCAAATTAAAAATCATTGGAGAATGCACCGACAACGGCCACAGCAGCCCTGCCGCGACTATTGGAGCCGATCTCCCGGTGGACCAGAACACTGGCGACTTCAATGTTCTGGTTCCTCTCGCTCTCAACAACACTCACGAGGGTATTGCTTGGGGGTTCCAGGGAACCATCAACTGGAAGGTAATTGTCAGGGGTACTCCGGGGTTTATCCCAGTCACAACCTCCCCAATTGAAATCTATGCCATCTCCCGTTCATTGCACAAATTCCTCGCGGTCCAAGGGATCCCACTCGATCTCCTCCGCTTTATTGTCTTGCCAACACGGAATTGGCCAAAAGCGTCCGCAGGAGTCATAAACTATGTGGAGTATGTTGTGAAGCGCATCCACGGGGAATCTGGCTTCAAATATGAGACTACACATGGGGCCACCTCATATGCATCGTTGACAGCTTGGGATGATCCCACCAACCCAGGGTCCTTCCAACTGGGTAAGTGGCTCAAAAACCAGCAAATCACATCAAAGAAGGCTTGTCATGTCAACTGCTACGACCAAGCGGGCATCGTCGGGATCTGTCTGGGCTTTTCCTTTCCCGATAATTATGAAGATAAATCTGAACAAGGACTACGGTGGTTCTTGATGAAGCCGTTTGGATTTGTGCGCGGCGATCTTGTTGGTTGGGGAGAGGTTAACAACCCATTTTTTGGAACAAATGAGGATCTCAAGTTGTTAAAGGCAACAGATTCCAGACGCCAACCATTCACATGCCATGTGTTCTGCACGTATAATGGGATGGTTCTTGATGCTACGTGTGGGCCCAAAACAGGCACCTCAAACCTCGCCTCATACATTGGAACAGCCATCGATCACACTTCGGGCTCAGAGAACAAAAGTTATAAAGGTTTCGGAACCTTCAAGGATCTTAACCTTCATACGACTATGGCGGAATTAAGTGGAAATATTGATTTCAATCAAATTTCGAGGGATAATCTCGGAGATACCAATTGGGAGATCGCGGATTCCGATAGGAAAACCAAGGATATCGAGCATATTGTTGGTGTCCACAAATATAAAGCTGCAAACATACCAAAATTCAACACAGAGCAAGATTTGGTCATACGTTTTAACGTCAATAAACTTGTGGAGGAAATGCAGAGCACCTTTAAGGGTTCCTACAAGATTGACGGTAATCTTGACCACAGCAATATCACCGAGTTCGATAATGGGGGCCATCATGTCTACTGGAACTTGAATTTTACAGATAAAAAGAATAACAAGCATCCCGTTAGCCTCGATATCTTTATCTCGAGGTACTCGTCTTCTTCCCGACTGGCATTGAGGAGATTTGTGGGGTTGAGTGACAACCATGAAAAAGTGGAGGTGAAGCAAACGAAAGATGGCGTGTATTATCAACTTGTACAGGGTATTCAATCTCGTGCTTACTGGGTTTACGGAACCCTGTGCGTTAAGCTCTCCGCGGATAAAGCCTTTGGTCACGATGCCGTCGTGTCCGTGGTGGAGGGGCTTCAAAAGTTTTTGCAGAAGAATGATTCTTCTGACGAAACAGAGGTGTCGGTTGGGGATCCAGTCTATAAGGATGAAGAACAGGCTTGTCTCAGGATTGGAAAAACAATGAAAGTTTCCATAGATGTTTGTACCCTCATCCTTGAGTAGTGAGGTTACTATTTGCTAACTACACATTTTCACAGGCGAAGAGAGCAGTTGAGTGCAGATGGTCCTATCGTTACGGGGTAAATATTAGAACCTGGCCCCTGTGGGAGATTTAGCTAGCTTCTGAGACATGCTGACGTTTTAACCTTAGAACGTCCATATGGTGGGCTTCGAGAAGCCAAGCGGATTGTCGAATACCTACACCTTCGAACTCTGCGCTCGGAAGCCCGGCTTTGAGAGCGTCACCTTCACGTTTCTGGACGAGTGCTATAGGGAAAAAAGAACGATCTTCTATGTCAACGTTGAGCCTCAGTACAATATCTAGCGGAATCAATTGAGGCGTACGTGTGTCTATTTTAGGCATTAAGTGCGCTGATTGGCGGCTTTTCTTATGTTTTGTGATCGATTTCTTTATCTCAATAGCTTGGTTCTACTGTTTTTGATTTCGCGCTTGCTTTTCTTTTTTTTTTTTGTCGCTGCGAGTGATTTTTTGTGACTGTTCTGTTTTGTGTTTTTTTTGAGCTATGTATACGATCTTGTGAATGCAACGCTTAACGGGCCTTGGCACAGGTTGTGATTACTATATATAAATTACAACTATTTAACTCCATAGTGTCATCATCACCTTACGAACCCCTTGTATCTGAGTTCTAAATTAGGAACCGCGGCTCATTCGTCGACTTCCCCTTCTCAATTTGTTTTAAAACGCGGGGGCAGAGCTGCGGTTGGACTTATTGGTAAGTTAGGGTACGTTTCTTTTTGTTGCAGGTTTTTTTTGTCGATAATTATTTGTTTCGAGTGAGTAGATAAATAACACTCAATTTCAGTTAATTATCTGTGTTTCTTCTTCGTCTTCCTCCCAGCTTTGTTGTCGTTTTGACAGGAGTTTGATCGAGTGATAAGCTGTGATGTGGGATGGTTGAGCATTGAACACCACGGACGTACCCTCGGATTTATGAGATAAATAATTAAAGATCGCCAATCGGATTAATAAATTCATTCTGCATTGGTTCATTTCCTCGCGGATAGTCTTGATATACCACAACCTTCACAGGTCGCGTCGCTGCCCCATATATATATATCTGTCAATCACTTCCTGAATAGATTACGCTAAAGGATGATCGAGCGAGGCTCTGAGCCAATTGTCTCATTCGTCCCAGGATAGGCACCTAATAGCTGCTCAAAGTTGTAATAGCAGTGCATGGTCGCTTTCATCGGCTTACTCTGCCGGATCGAATCGATTGCGGCCCCTGATCAGATTACTAAGTGATCGGTGTTTCTGCGAAATGTTAATGACCTAAATCAACCATTGAAATTATATGTAACCTTTTTTTCTGTATTCCTTTTGGATGTCAGTAAACACTGCCATTTAACACAGCTTTTATGTGGGTTGCCTGCAGCCAAAGCATCGAGTAAGCAATATATTTGCCATATATACTTAAGGTGAAAGTAAGTACATGTATTGTCTCTTGTGATATAATACTAGCAACCACCGACCTCACCATTCCTTCGGCCCATCAGCCACCACTATAGCCATGATAATTAAAGCAGGAGATAACTACTTTTGAACATAAAAATGACTATGACTTTAATACACTTGATTTTAACTATTGGTTGTGGTTTTATATATAAGGGTCTCAAGTTTGGTGGGGTTGAATGGTTGCCAGCGCGATTGGGAAAATACTTAATTTCACTGCAAGCACATGTATGCACTATTGGTGATTTGATTGTTTGATTTCGAGGTTTCAGTTCTGCCCTAAGAGGGTGTACTGTTTCACTAAATTGTCATTAGGAGTGTTAAAAAATATGAAAAGATCAACTTGGTGATTTTCTACACGATGATATTGAAATTTCCTGGGCAGTGGTTAGTTGAGAACATCTTTGCTTAAGAAAAAGAAAAAGGTCAAAGTTCCTAATCCATGGAAAACATGACGAAGGACCTGTTTTTTTTTTTTTTATTGTGAAAGTTGACGTAAATGGGAGCGAATCCAACTATCATTCAAACGCCTCTGTATTTTTGAATTCGGATTTGGAATTCAATTATTTCCTTTTCCTTTACTGACAATTAAACACCCTGAAAATCGCAGTAATCCATAACGGCTTAGATACTGTTTTTATTTCCTGGTTACAGACAGTGCGGGGCGCAAAAGAGAGAAAATAAGCCATGCAGCGGCTTTCAATACTGATTATAACCATCGCATGCGCATATATCAGATGAAATTAGCAATTAGCAGCTATGATCTGAACCAAATGGTGTACATTCCTTGGCTGAAGTGCAAGTAATCCCTACCGGAGATAGATATGACAGACCACTGGGACGATACCGGTCCACCGATCACCTGCGTGCACTAGTTATCATGTATAGCGATAGGTAATAAGTGATGGAACGCGCTGAGATACATACAGTTATACCTGTTTTGGGCAAAACGCTACTAATATATGGTGTTTGCAGGTATAACTGCATCTCAGCGCGTTCCATCACTTATTACCTGTCGCTGTACTGCCTAGTACTATTTGTCAATTATATTCCGTTTATTCTATTCTAGAGTTCAGTCAACACTTTCACTAGCTTAATATTGCTCCGGAGGTTCAGAGAAATATATATCTCAATCGTGACAAATCACTTGTATCAATATTGAAGGTCTGATTTGATCAGTTTTTTTTGGTTTAATTCATTGATTTCATTGATTGATTGACATGGTAATTCATTTGGATCAATGATTTGCTTTCTGCTGAAGTACCATACAATTGCGAGCTTGATAGTAATACTCCGTCTGTCAGAGTACATGTACATGTAGTTTATGGAAGACATGGTAATATTAAGGGATCTTAGGATACATATACGCCCCACTCATGCATGGTGTTCAAGATCTTCTGCTTATATGTATTCCTGCTGAAAAGATTGAAGTACACCAATCTCCTCAGATATACAGATAAGTACATGTATATAAACAATCAATATGCATGAAGAAGCATTAACCTCACAGTGCGCCCTTTCGTCAAAGGTGATTATCATGACACCCTTTTGGTTGTACCCAATTTAAATTTTCCCAAAACACCTTTTACATAAAAAAAAAATCTCGCTAACAATCTATATAAACCGCTATTATATAATCAAAAAATGAGGTTCTACTCTTCATAAACGACTTTTCTTTATTATCGCTCATCCAATGTACTCGTCCAACTTCTCCACCTATCCATTTCAATGCCCCCACCCACTTCTAATCCCTCATCTCGATATACGCCCACATGCCTCCCGCCCTCAAAGGGTCCATATCCATATCGATTCCTTCTCTTCCTGAGCTCGCGCCCCCTCTCACTTGGATTTGCGCCCCGTACATCGGCACACTCTTCCTTCGCATTGCTCCGATATAAATGAGCCCACACTCCAACCAGCTTACTAGGCATCTGCCCTTTAACCCCCCTCTCCTTCCCATATAATAGTGCCATTGTTACCACCGCCCATGCGAGAATAATAATGGACACGACGAACCAGTGTGTGCTCACATATACTCTATCAACTAGCCCCTTGGCCCTAGTTCCAGTGGTAGAGATGAGAGTAGAATCGTAGAGGCGAAGATTGATAGCAAAGAGCCGCGAGTAGACTTTCGAAAAAGCCGCTGGAGCAAGAGTCGAGTTCGGAAGGTGCGAAAGGGTTGGGGATGCAAGGTCCGAAGAGATTGATAACATGAGGTAACTGAACCAAGCGATATAGTTGTTGGTTCTCGTATTATTAATGGCAGCTTCGATTATTGTTGTGAAACTGTTACTGAGGCCCACAGTGCCTCTGGCATATAATTCCTTTATCTGGTCCCGACTATAATCATTAACAGGATTTAGCTCAAGTACCTGGCCATCTTTCACTTTAACGGTAACATTTTTTACTTCCTCCACTGCGCTGCAGTTCATTACCACCGATCTAAAATCATTGACCCATGGAACAGTTATATTTTTTGGTTCTGGATCCATCGGCCTCTCTACCCAGATGGGGAAAAAGTAGTCTGAGCAGTTTGTCGTACGGACTATTGAGTCACCCGTCGGATTATTCCATGCGTAGCGAAGAAAGTGATCTGTAGAGGCCCCGCATGGATCGTGGATGTAGACATGATTCCAGTCGCCCAAATCCATGGTACTACATTGAGGTTCCTCGTAGGACATGTTGAGCCCGGAAGGTACACAAGAATAGGATATCCTGTCAGCAGGGACATGAGAGCAGGATACCGACACGCCTATAGCCTGTGTTGGGTACTCTTCTTGCATACCATTTGCGCGGGGCGCAAATGGGGGAAGGACAACGTAGTACTCGTTTGTTGTCCATGTTTGCGGGAGTGAGCCTCCGAGGTTTTTATCGAACAGGTAATACATTTCGTTTCCAGTAGCGTTGAAGTCGCCAATAATCTTTAGGGAATATGGTGTGACTATGCTTGCTGCGGAGGCGTAATAGAGACCCACAAGAGCAACCGCCAGTACATTACTGAGGAGTATTGCAAGGGTCAGAGAGGCAAGAATGTAATTTCCGGAGCGTAGAGAGCGTATAAGTTGGAAGTGAGGTGGGGATTTGTCATAGTCAATTGTGAGTGATCGAGATGCATAGGCTCTTCCGCGTGTAAGTGCACGGTATGGGGCGATCATTGCGTGAGAGGCGCCTAGAGTAACGAGGACCGGCTCTATAGCCATACCAACCGCAAGAGGGAGATAGCTGAATAAAAACTTGTACGCAAAGGAATTGATCGAGCCAGGCATGGGGATACCTAGAGTTCAAGGGCGTACACTCGTTAGTTCCTGAGTAATAGAAGGGTCCCTGAAAGGGGTGAGTTTTACCATCATGAGTTCGAGCGTAGGAGAACGTAGCAATGAGGATTAGAGTAACCAGAATAAAACAAGTGAGGAACGAAACACCAGGGACCATGCGCAATGCCCAGGGCTTTTGGTTATAAGCAGAAGGGAAGTATGTTTCTTCAGGTGGAGGAAGTAGTTCCTTGGAGGACCTCCCATCTCCACCCCCGAAAACTCTTATTCGCGGACCTTCTCCAGGCACAAGCTCAAGCTTATATCTCTCGTCGCCACCATCCAGAACCTCTTGTATCTTTCTTGGTGGATGAAACTCTGAATTTTCCATCTTCCTGCACAGATCGGGGCTGTGATACAAAAGCCTGAGTGCTGCTGCAATGCTGTTTGGTTCGCCATCGAGGTTACAAGGTCTTCGCCTTAAGACCACCGTCAAGATTGCTACCAGTACCATCGTAAAAACGAGCCCCGCAAGTGTCCCCTGTGCCCATGCCTTGTTCACTCCAAACCCCCTTGTGTCTACTTTCCTTGTCACCGGTATATTTACCGTCTCGTTTTGAAGTACCAATTCAGTACTAACCGCAACCGAAAATAACATCTTGAGCGCACCTTCATAAGTCTTTATCAATATTTCTTTGTCCAGCATGGTATCCAACGTTTTGTTATCCTTCTCCGAATATAATGAAAACCCTGAAAGAGAATACTTATTTTTCATATAAACGCTGCTACTGCTCCCATTGGACCTCAAGTAGAATGTATCCCACCCGTCTGGTCTAGATCCAAATCTCTGCTTCAGTTGATTGTCGACATCTGGCGGCTGCACCGGCTTGTAACCAAATCCCACGAGGTCCGCTTTTACGGGTTCTCTGAATCGTTCGCTGGAGGGTGCATCCACTGTCCCATTTAAGCTTCTCTCAAAGCTCCCAAACATCGGGATTTCTTTCCGTTCGCCCTTCCTCACGACACTCTTAGGATTAATATACCCTGAAGGCATTGTTATATTCGCTTCGACATCTTGCCGCCAGTACTTTGTGTTGCAAAACACCGCGTTTATCTCCTGTGGCAGCGTGTATCTTGTTGAGTTGCTAGTACTCAAGCCTTTGGGAAGACCTCCACCGCGTGCCCACGCAAACATATAGCGGCCAAGGCGGAGCTGATACGCTATACTGGTCCATGGCGTTATGAATTCAGTGTACTCATTGCAATATGCCATCTCGTAATCCTTCAACCTTCCATCAAACCAGGAGTCCAGGTCACAGAATCTCACAACTTCTTTTCCGTCTGCACTAGTGATATTCACGCCAACGTTCCTGTCCCCAGTATACCCTATCCTCACTCTTCCCGCAGCCTCACACTCCAGAGTCGCTTCGAAAAGCTCAGTATTGACGATCCATAACTCCTTCCCCCACCTTCCACGCCCACGGGTTTGTCCTATTGGAGCCAATGCATACTCTTCTGTCGTAAACGGAGGGAGGGAGCCACTCATCCAAGCTGCGTCAAAGGCGGAATAGGTGAATTTGGTGCTCAATGTAGTATCGGTGTTAGTTGTAATCCCATATCGAACTGCCGTCCCTTGAAGCGATTCTTGTAGAACCCCCTCTTCGAATATACCTGATATTAGTGGGACGACGACAAGATTTGTAATGAGCAGTACCGACGAGGAGAGAACAACCGCCCAGTGGCTATATCCTTTCACTTAGCCCATCTTGTATAGATCAAGACATGAGTTCATGATTTGGCACTCACCGTCGTCGCCACGCGTCCAGAGGAACTAGCAGTGCAAAGGTGTACGGATACTCGATGGCCATGCTCTCCCTAGCAGTGACACCGCCAGGTTTACTGAGTTGAAAATAGGGCTCTAAACGGAGAATGTCATGGTGTGGTAACGCCCAGACGAGGGAAAGACATAAAGAGACTATGGTTGGTAGTTGGTTGTAAACGAAGGATGTAGCGGAGGGGATAGCCGTGTCGCTATGGGGGCCGAAGATGTAACAACCATGTGGAACACAAGATCGGGTTATCAGTGAGAGAAGTATGATAAGAAGGCCACAGAGTCCAATGAAGAATATCAAAAACGGGGTGCGGATCGGGGTGGGACGCCAGGTGGAATATTTGAAGGTAGCGGGTGGTGTCTCTAGACTTATAGCTGAGGCGGGGGTTGATGGGACGGGGAAGTAGCGGTGATATAAGCTTTTTGGGTCGATGAATCTCTTCATCATGAGTGATACGATGGCCGCACTGGTAGAGAGTTCCCCGAGGGGATGGGGGGATCAACAAACTGGGGAGGATAGTAGAAGTAAGACTCTGTGAGTTTCAAGGAATAGGAAGAGGGCAAAGAATAGAGAAGAAGGTACACTCATGAAGATGATGTTCTAATTCTCTTGAGCCGCAGATAGGGCTGACATGATACACTAAGTAGATATTGCCGTGCCAGACACCACTTGGATTAGAATCACGCCGCATATGTAGTTGCGCCGACGGGTGACGGATAATTATGTGGGGAGGGATTTAGGAGCATGGGTATGAGCCAGTAATCTTTGTTCCCTAGGACAGGGGCACACAGACCTGGCAGTGATCGAGGCTTGTTACATTCCACGGATATCATCATGACTGTTATGCTAATCCATACAGGAATGTAGTTTCTTTTAAACTGGCTCAGAGACCAAGTAGCCCAAGTGCATCTAATTCCGTTCATTCCAAGTTTGCAAGTATCAATCTCGCAACAAGAGCCAAATCCGGCGATCTACCACCTAAACACATATCGGTCGCATGGACTGCATTAAACGTTACTCTGAATTAATCTCGGGACAAATAATCAGGCTATGCTGCGCTGCCTTGCCAAGGATTTCGAATGGGCCTAATGTGACATATCATTCTGCATGTCGTTGCATGAATTGTGCGACTCGAGCTCAGCCTCAAAGCCACCTAAGATACATATGCACAATATCTATCATGTACTGGATTAACGATTTTTCCGAGGTCTTGTATCGTGAGAACTATCTTACAGTGACATTGTAACACTACATGTAGCCCGGCCCTCAGCTCATGCTCATATATCATGATCAGAGCCCGAAAGAAAGGTGCCACAAGAAGTGTAGTAAAATGGAATGTGCAATCTCTGCGGTTGCATGTGAAGTCGCCTTTCGTTCTCGTATTTAAATCAGAATTGAATCAAGTGAGTAGAGCACTTTATAGTCTGGCTCATTTTCCTTTTTTAATGCCCAAGAGTGCAAAAGAATTCATTCAGCAGACCTCTGCCTAGCTCTTGGAAGGAAGACAAACAATACAGTGTGCGTCGATACTAACCCAGAACCGTGCGATGATAACTCAGTTAGCTGTCGGATCCTAAGCGCCAGAAACCAAGTCAGTGCATGTGTTAGACGAGGTGCAAGAAGTGAGTGTCGACTATTGTATTATGAAACACGAATCTAAGAATCCGCGGTATATTTATTCACGCCGCCAGGCTGAGAACTCTACCCATTAGTGGAGGTGTGTAGTAGGTACATCCATGTATACAGAATTGCTCATCGTCGCGCGACGCGGACAAACAAAAGGAACCTAGAGAACTTTCAAAATTGTACCTAGAGTACTTTCGTATCCTCGCTTAACCTTTTTACGCGATAGAGACGTTTAATTTCGATCTTCCGCGCGTAGCTTGCAAGTGCCTGGTCGCAATATATATCTCGCCCCCATGGCCACCTAGCTTGACTACATATAGGCGTTTGCTCACCCTACGAGAGGGCCGTTTTCATCAATCGAGAAATTAGTGAGGATTTATAATATTCTATATTCCTGCTTACATGTTGTATTTATCAGGGAGAAGTTTGTCACTCGGAAAACAACCAATCCAAATCAGCGCAGTGAGGAACACGTGACCGGAAGACGCGTACACACTCAGAGATCATCGCGATGACAGCATCTACACACTCAGAGATCACCGCGATGACAGCATCTATGCAAGGTCGTACTCATTAGATTATATGAGTGATCCGGCCCTTGATAGATAAATAACGCTATCGGAATGTTCCGTTCTGTTCCATACGTCGGAGTTTCTGTGTGGTGCAGATCGCATGCATGGCGGTATGCTTATTTTAGTTTCTTCACACGTGCGTGCAATGATGGATCGAGTAGCAGATAATGATAATACATGTAGGTATAAATATACATATAATTGAGATTTAACGACATTTATATTGGGAAACATGTCGAAGATGTAGTCCCTACATGTAGCCACAACTGACTGTCTCTATCCAAGAACGTACGTACGTATACGCATGTAGGCGGTTTGATCTCAGCCCGGACAAATAATATCCTTTAGAGCGCTGGGCAAGCTTCGACCTACATGTAGACATGAATATAAGACGTCGTGGTTAGAAGTTGTTGGTCTACCGCATGAGTAGGGTTAGGGGTTACCTCCAGCCACCGTTAACTAGTATGGTTTTTGATATGTCTTCCCCACCGCGCCCCTACATTGCATTCTACATCAAAACTTTTAAAATACATAGGACGTATCACTACAGGGGCACACCGGAGTCGAGCTGTGCACAGCTTGAAGTATCTCAGGTTTCAGAGTCTCTGAGTTCCGGATTCGATGAGTGCCTAGCCGGAGATTTGGATATGTGGGGCAAATCATGAGTAATATATAATCGCCATATATATATGGAAAGTACTCTGAGACTAGGTGCAAGCCTCCGAGCGCTGTATGTTTGAGAGATTTTCTCTACATACATACATCCCTAATTCTACCAATTAGAAGAAGGCTGGGCACGCAACAGCTCCCTTGACGTTCGACATATCCATCTTACGCTGCCAGCAGACAAAAAATATAGGTACTAGGTACAAGCTTTAATGGAATGGCTTCCCATATGTCCCCACGTCATCCTCGACATTATAAGCCAAACCCCCCCCATCTCTGAAATATAATTCCTCTAGGCGTGTATGGAAACAGCTGTACAGCAAGATGTATGAAATAGCTAACGGTTAGAGACTGGAGTAGGCTTTTTGCGTGAGATTGTGTGGCGATTATCGACTCGGGGTTGTGTTTCGCGACATATCTTAATGAACATGCATCAACTATATATGGACTATACTATGCAGGCGACGGCGACGCTATATTATACACGCTCCATGTCTGTGCTTTGACGAGGGTATGATAAAGCTTCGCTTTATAATTTAGGCATGACTAATGTATAAACGTTTAGGTCTGAAGGATGTACTTAGTTGGAAATGATTTATATGCATATATCGCACGTAGAAGTGATATCCATTAATGCGTTGAGCTTTCATAGTCTGGATCGGCGCCCCTCTTGAGGAGCATATTATAACCATTGCATCTTTTTCGAGCTGCATACTCTGCATGTGACTGTGCGTCCACTTGTTCGTATGGTGTAGGTCTTTATTGGCTCCTATTTCAATTAATAGCTTCGATATTGAAACATAGCCGGCCGGAATTGACTGCCCCCGATGACGGTGTCCAGTCGTCCGAACCTTCAGGGTCTAGGCTCGCTAGCTCCCCTCCCAATTAGCATCTTGTCATTACTTTCGATCAAATATACAGGAGCTGCCCTGTAGGGGCGTCCGTATATCTTTGCAGCGCTTATTTAGATCTGTTCTATTCTTAATTAATTAGTAGCTTTGTAATATCTAGATTTGAGTAAGTTACGGTTACTCTATCAATACAATGAGCATTTGTACCATCGATCCAAACCCTGTTACTATATCCCGTTGTAGTGAGTCTACCCGGTATGGCGCTTATTCGGATCTCCTTTAATCAAATGCCTCACCACTGCAGGGGGAGGCGATCATCGGCGCCATCAATAGCCCAAAGAGGTGAAAGTCTGGTAGTCTTTGCTCTTAAAGTTGGGATCAGCCTACCATCAAACAGCAGCTTAATCATCAATTCGCCCCATCTTTGTTACTTATTTGAGTGGCGTCTAACCCTCTTCTCCGTAGTAGGACTGGTTGAAGTTTACACCCTTCGGAATTAGGTGCTCTATCACGGCTAGATTGAATTCAAATCCTGAAGGGCTTGCTTCAGTGCACGAGAGATGAAGGTGAAGGGCCTCTCTAGGGACCATGCAGTACATTGCTTTTAAACGGATCCTGGGCTTTTATACCCGGCGTTTGCTTGTAACAAGATTTACGTAGCTCCTACGTATATGTATATATAGGGAACGGTTATCACAGATTCTTTCTCTAGCATTCTAGTCTATACCGGAAGGTCATTGTGGGGTTCCTTCTAGAACCCTATTTAATTTTACAGCAATAGGTAATAAGTGATGGAAAGGCGTGAGACCCAGTGATACCTTTTTCGTGTAAAATGCCACTAACATACGGTGTTTGCAGGTATAACCATATCTCAGGGCATTTCATCACTTAATACCTACCACTGCACATAAAGGGTTGGACCGGAGTATGGATGAGAACACGTGTGCACTCTAAATATAAATGTCTTATAATTAAGAAATTAAAAGAGGAACTCCGATCGTTCAAGATCCATAGCCTAACTCAACTAATACCCCTGGAATTATATCGAAGTCAAGCTCTCGATCTCCAAGAGACCGGATTTTCATACACTCCCTTAAGTGGTCTCGGACCACCAACGCGCAGGTCACCGATGCATGGTCCTAAATTCCAGACAGAATTCGAACGTGTGTGCTATTCACATTATGCCTAACCCACCATTGGCCCCCCATGAACCAAACGCGTACGCATGAACGATAGATATTGACGTGAATCACCGTCCCGAAGTCGAAATCAGCACTTTTGTAATAGCTCCAGAGTCCGAAATTTCAAGATACAACCTATACCAATTGATTAGATAAAAATTAATCATTAGGAGAATCCCTTGGCAGTCTTGAATTTCATGCCACTAGAGAACTCTGTCTGGTTGTTCTTAGAAAATGCGCCAAGACTCGGCCAAATCTGAGTACTTTTAAATTCAAAGCCACATAATTTCCTACACATTTGTTGAATAGACCTATATCTTGAGATATATGTTATTCTGTAGTGTATCTCCCTATGCTGATAGTTTGTGGTAATGGATAAATGTTTGAAGGTTAGGAGGATTGCCTGTTTTGGTCGATTTTGGTGTGTTCTGGCGCGTGGACGGACGGCCAGTGATTTACATCCAAGAACTATACATGTATCCCTGTACCGAAAGAACGCTGTACAACGATAACTCCATGATCCATAGACCATCAAGAAATGAGATGAAGGACTCACATTCACGCCTAGTAGGTGGGCACTTGAGTTTGCTCTCCTAATTGCATACATGGATGTATGGAAAACAGCCCAGCAAGGGTGTTAATTACATTATCGGAAGGTACAAGTACATGCCGTTATAATAGACTATACTTCTGGATATTATAGGATCAAGTATGGTTAGGGAAAGCTTCTCTGTTAGAAGCGTGTATATCGTAGCACCGCCCAAAACTGATACTATTTTGTATTTGTCTCTCTGGCGTGCACCACCAATCGTGCAAGGAATAGTATACTATGACGGGGTAAGCTTAGTTCAAGTATAGTGAAAATATGGCATTTGTATTCCTGGACAGGGTCTGTACGAGTGAGGCCGGGACACGAATATATAACAATCAGACAATCAGGGACAGGGCAGGCGCCGTCGAGATCCCAAGGGATGTATTTGAGGATCTAGACGAGTTCTATGGTTATAAAAGGTTCATTTATGGAGAGAGGAAGAAGAACGGGACAAAGGAAAGAGCTAAATTTGCATGCTACAAATGATTTTTCTACTGTTGAGATGGAGGTGGAGAGAGGGGCGTTCTGGGGAGAATTTTTTTTGTATTGATTTAGGGCGCTGGAGGCGGAGACCAGCGAGTGTCATAACCTCCGGATTGCATACACGAATGAGGTAATCAGTCATTCAATCAATCAATGCGCCGCTAATCATAGACGATCACTCGAACACCGACCACTCGATCACATGGGATGACTCGTTCATGATCGATCACTCGATGTTAAGAAACGCCAAGCAGCTTGTTGTTTAACCTAGTTGCTTTTTATGACGCAACTCACGCTCCATATAGTCAGTCGTCTTTCCTTGCGGGTCATACGGATGGCGTAAACCCCGAAAAACACCTTTTCGGTTGGCCGGTACCTTGAACATGTCGTTGAGCATAAGCTATATTCTAAGATTTGAATGATTTGAAAGGAGATCGGATACATAGGTATTCAATATCTTAATAAATTCGCTTATCATTTCAATTTATTCTACCAACTGTCTTCCATCCCTGATAAAATGATATGAAAATTCTTTGGTTGTCCTTTTCAAGCAATACCGTGCGCCTCAAACTAAATAACCATCCATCTACTTGCAACAACCTTTAGGTCCATTTTCATTGGATGTCCGCAATTATTTCGTTACATTCCATATATGCAACTTAGTTTGTCGATCATCACACCACCCTCAATACCATACGACAACCCCTTTGCAACCGTGGATATGGTTATGGCCCAGCTCTATGTTCCGGGCTCTGCGCGAGAGTTAATATCGATAATTTTAAAGGGTGATAGGAGGGAGAACATGTTTATTGTTAAAATATTAATATTATTATTCAGGAAATTTGAAGCTCCAGGCTTCTTCTGATTGGTTGGGCCCCTGCTGAGGCGAATAATACTACGTGGCTTTGTAGCTACCAGGGCCTAACTAGGCGACACTATGCTGAGCCCAACGGCAAGTCCGAATACAAGAAAAATGCGGTGCAGGTAGTCTCGTGCCCACTGCAGCCTGTGCTTGCTTTGATTTAGCGCAGCGCAACAGATAAAGCAGTCTGGGAACGAGACTAGGGTGCAGGTACATGTACTTACCACTCTAATAAACTTTCTCGAAAATATCAGTTGTATCGCCATCTCTGGAACCCACGGTGAGACTTGCAGATTCTAGAGCTTTACGGTCTCTACATGCGTCTACATGTACAGCCGCGTCCGCAAAGTTTTGGCATTCCCAGTACTCTCAAAGTTAATGAGTTCAAATCGTAATATCAGCAACCGAATATATAAGAACGATTACAAAGAGAATATTCTAGTAATAAGTGATGGAACCCAGCGATACCTGTTTTGGTAAAACGCCACCAATATTTGGTGTTTGTACCTACTCTCAAGGCGTTCCATCACTTATTACCTGTCGCTGTACAGATTATAGCAATTTCCTTAACTGAAGTCCTTCGTGGTCATGTTACACTATGAAGATAGCACTCGAGCTCGTCGTGTTGGCTATAAACTCGCTAGTCTACATACAGCAGGGGAAAATACACTAGAGTAACACTCACCGTCTGCATTGCCTTTTTTTCGTTTAGGTGGCTTTATGAATTCAGCTGTGTGGCTTGAGAGCTGAACTTGTGGTGGAAATTACTGGGTTATCAAATGTCAGAGAATTGTCAAACCTTACCAACCCAACGGTTGGCCGTCCTGAAGTCTTAGGTTAGACACTAACGAAGTACCAGTGATTTCAGCCAATGGGGTGGTTGCATATCAGCCCAATTCAGCTAGTCTAACTTAGGTAGTAGAGTTTACTGAGACAACGTCCACGGCTACTCTGACTGAGCATTTGATCTCTAAGCTCAGCTCTTATTTGTAATTTCAAATTTATCCTTTCTACTTTTATGTGTGTTCTAGAACATTAACTAATGGATCACACACCTAGTGAATTTAGGAGCTAGACACAAACTTAGTATGTAAAGCTTTTAAGACTATATACCGTAAGTATCCACACGTCTCAAGGATAAAGGTCTTTCTGGAGCTGAGATATTGCCAACAAAGATTCTCCATGTTTCACGCGGCGGATCCGGATATCTCATGAACTGATATCGCTAATTTTCAGCGATTAGACAACGTATATTTTAAAACTGGAATAGCTGAAATCATAGTACGTTCATAGCGAGCGTGCGCTTCGCCCTCGGACTTACATGCAGGGATATGGACGCCTTCTCATGAATTCTGTAACAGAGCGGCTACCACCGTATCATGGGAAGTACATATGGTCCTTGTCTTCGTCCTTAATGGTGGCTTGGAGATAGATCTCAGACTACCGCCTGGCAAGACCGAAATGTTTACCTTCAATGAACATCAGGCTAGTTGGCCTTGGAATGGTCATAAGAAGGACGCAAGGAACTTATGTGAAGCTCTGAAACAGAATATTTGGAATATAGACTTGGAAGAAATGAAGAAACAGCTTCAGAGCGCACTCGCGGGAACCGCCAAATTCATCTTGCCGGGCGCAAATAATTTCCTTTTCAAGAATACCGTATTTAACAACCACAGAGACGTGTTGCTAGAACTTGGCTATAACGGGTAAGCTCTGCGCTACTTCATGCATACATACATATATGTGTGGAAGGCTAACGTTTCTTCAACGTTGGGTTTCTTAAATATCGCCAGACTGGACGAAACGGGGCATACGGCCTCCTTTTGAGGCGGGCCTACTACTTGGCCTATATAGCTAGAGCGTTGTTTGTGTTTGGGGGTTTTGTTTTGGATTTTGTAGCGCTTTGCTGCATGTAGTCGAGGTGATAGTTGAATGTTTGATCGCAAGAATAATTCTTTGATATTCAGAGAGTATCTGTACTGCAGAAATGAAATATAGCTTCTTAAATCCCTCTCGTTATAGCCTACCGTGATAAGGTTACAAGTATCAAGCAGCCGGCATACATGACTCATATATGGTTGGGGACACCTTGAGCCGGAGTGCCGGGGTTGCCGAAGTTTGAAGCCAAGTAATTACTAGATTAGAAATGTGATCTTCGCTGGAGACCAAGGTCGCACTCCTCCGTCTCTAGGTGCCCCCTACCATGTCTCTATGGTTGAGTCTTTTTAAAAGGGTACTAGCCATTGTAAATTAGAGTTAATGATATACAATACTCGCGCGTTAATTAAATGGTCGGATATCGTTGCAACCAAATGCTTACTAAAATTTCCGACCTTTTAATTAACGACCGAGTATTATAACAATAATAATATATCACTGTATTGGTAATTATAACGAGCCAGCGCCTAGCTTGAGACAAGCAGGATGTGATAAATACTCTACTCTACATGGATATTTCTGGGAATTGGAAGACTATATATTTTACATATGAATAATCGTTCCATCAGCTGGAAATTATAATATTACACTTCCAGCATGGGTTGTGTTGGTTTTGTTGCGTTGAGTTGCATATTTCTATGGGATGCAACCAAATCTCCAAGTTGCTCTACTTCTAGCTCATGTAACTTCTTCCACATTTGACTTCAGAGAGTGCCCTTTCAGATTTATTAAATTTGAGAGCCAATATTTCATCTGCCCAAAGCCTTGTTTATTATTGATGGCAATTGTGTTGTTGGTGGTGGTTGCATTTAGACGAATTTTGGTGTGGTTTGGTTGCCTTCCCATGACTTCTGACCAAGAACTATACCTACATGTAGTTGTTCCAAAGAAGCTAGCGCCATGGCGCCAAGTAGAATATTGGGCTCAATTTACAAGTATTATATTAGAGTATTTTCCAACCGTCAATTTCAGAAATTCACGAGATGTGGGTCTAAAAAGCGGGAAGTGGAGTTGTCAATTTTATATTTTTAGCGGGAAGGCGCCGCTTTGAGCGTGTTTGCACTGTGAGATACAGTCGCACCTCACTCTCTAGTAGCAAACAATGAATGACTCGGTCATTTAGTGTAGTCATTTAGTGGTAAATGACTAAGTGCTTTTGCTAAAGGACGAATGGTTAAAGGACTAGTCTTTTAAAAATCGTCCTCTATGTGACCACCGTTAATAAAGGACGAGGTCATTTAGTGGTAAATGACGTGACCTTTATATAATTATGTATTTATTAATAATTCTTATTTTGATTACAATATTTACTCTGGCTACGGTATATCTCTGTCCGCCATTATATTACCTATATTCTATCTACTGCTGCCGCTGCTCCACTGCTGCCGCTGTTAGTCATGGCTATATTGCTTTAGCCCAACGGATCTAACCTACCTTAGTATGTACTAGTGATGGCGATGGCGATGGTGATGGTGATGGTGATGATAAAGTATTTAAGAGAAGAGAGCCGCTCGCGGTGCCGGTGACTTTATAATTTATAGCATTGGAGACATGGAAATAAGGTTTAGTGCTAAGAACTGATATACGTAAGTCAGTCCTTGAGTAGGGGTCATTTAGATAGGAGAGTCCTTTAGCTATTCGTCCTTTATCGGGCTCACTAAAGGACGAAGTCAACTATAATTGTCCTCTAGAGACTGTTCCGTATGAAATCCGGGTTTCTCGTGAATATTGGCTATCCCGTCTGGAAATTGTCTGGTTCTTGCATCCGGCATAGCGAGGTGCGACTGTACAACCAAGAGGATATTAATACGCAGTTTTGGCACCATAGTACGTAATTGTGTCCTGCAGGCGTATTTTGCAGGTAGCGTGATGGGGTGTTTGATTTTCAGAGTTTCTTCTGTCATACCGTTAACCAGATCGATTTTGGCCACTGAAGAGAACTGTCAATTTTGCCTTCCGCACTAGTCAATTTCCAAATGCCAATTAACGAAATTGACTGTTGGTAAATACTCTCTATTAAATCGACTCATCTAGCATCAACCATCGAACTAGAAACCATGATGATATATATAATACATTCCAACGTCTTAGTGTATGTTTTTCTTCACAATTGGTCCCCTAAGCTGCTTCTCTATCTCATTCTAGCTATATATTCAAGCCAACGGAAAACATCAAATCCCGAGTGAGATCCCATGAATGGGTAACCATCTATGAGCCACCTCGGTCTAGATCTGGTGCCAGATCATCACTCATAATCGGTTATATTGGGAATTTGAATTTCTAAGCCTATGATACAACTGTGTGATGTGCGGCTAATGTTTGTATTTGTCTGTTGCCGGTCTTAGCTTTGGGGCGGAGCTGTGATTAACCAAAATCTAACGGCGATCGTTTAAAGTACATAGTTTGTGAATTTTATGCGGTGAGCCATAAATCGCCACAAGTCCTGAAGGGATGAATGTGGTTGGTTCGGGTTGGTGGGGCAACTGGTATGACAGTAGACCTTGGCTCTGCGCCGCTAGAAGCGATTCCGTTGCTTCTGTCAACAAACTTATGTACCGGGTATTAAGGGTAAGTGATCAGAATCTGATAAGACAAATACACCTATTCACCGCAACATTCACTTATCAGATTCTGATCACTTTTCGCTACACCCTAGTACATACTCTCACGGGATGTTAATAATCCTCTTATGGATCAACACCTACATAAGTTTAGTAGCCAACCACAATCCTTGCTTGATCTAGTATGAAACCAGGTGGTTGGCAGCCTGGTGAGGGGTAGTGGATCTATGGTTGGGCCCGCTCTGTTGGTTCCTGAGCCTAGTTTCAATGGGTTGCCTAAATAATGTCGATCTTATTATTGTCTTGGCGTAACTTCAATATTACTCGCACCAAAATTTTTCTAGACACGCACTTCATCATAGTGCTCTTCCCTAACGCAAAATACCTGAAAAAGTAACATCATCCAATTCATATTCTTTCATAGCTTTGTGTTACTTGTCTTATATACATATATACGGATTTAACTCTCCCTCTGGCAGTTATGGCACAATTCAGAGGTTCGTTTTTATCTAGTTTGAATTACTCTTGTGATCCGGGATAACTCTCGACGTAATGATTGCATTTTATAACGATTCTTAGCTGGCGTTGATCTTGAATCGCTCGAGTTTGTTATCAACCATGTCTTCCTTCCCCCACAGCTCCCACAAAACACTGAGGAATATACCGGAAATAAAAACAATGCACTTTTACAGCTTCTGCACCAAGCCTCTGATTCCTATGCACGTAATTTTAGCGAGAACTCGATATGGTCAGCGGTGGACAAGCTGGTTCAACATTTCGGCATGTTTGAAAATAACACTTCTGTGTCGGCCGAGCTTTTTGCAACGGCAGTGAAGGGTTTGAAAGATAGAGGTTAGGATACGCTTTTCCCCTTCGGTATCATTGGCGATAGAGCTGACATATTGAATATTTAGAAGCGATCGGTATTCACATAACATCCCAAAATGCTGGGCTTATCCTCCGCCGTGTCGAAAATTCCGTGATCTTCACCTCGTTCGAGGCTTCCCCCACTTCCTCAGCTGTCACTGAAGCGATAGGAAAACTTCTCATCTCTTACCCAGGTCCAGCCGTTGCTGTTGCATGGGAAACAGTGATCGATCCCACATTCCTGAAACGGCTCTCCGAGTTCGTAGAGATGATGAAACGTGATCAAATCAGTTCTGCCTCTGGAAGGGGTCAGAAAGCGGGAGAGACGGTGCAAGAGGAACGAGAGAGTGCGCACCCGATGTTTATCTCCGAGCTGCTGACGGGAATACTGCGGGGAGTTGGACAGGAGGCGAATGTGGAAAGGTTCATGAAACGAATTGGGGATGAGGTTTTATGGGATAACGCGATTATACCATGGAGAAGAAGTCCACTTTGGCTCGTTGTGAGGGTGGCACTTCGGATGATACTTGGGCAAGAAGATTACAAATCTTTTATGATTTTCTTTATGGCACAGGTTCTGGTCCTCTCTACACAAAGAGGAGTCAGCGCGGATAGGTTGTTTGTGATGAATGCAAAGTTGGCGAGAAGGGTGTATAAACTGCGTGACCAGCTACCTGAAACTGTCCTAGCCGGCGCTGGGACAGCCTTGACTGTGGCTTGCACGAACATAAATGATGAATGGCTTCGAACTCAGAACAGTGTTAGGCGAGATTTACGGACTTTATGGCGGTCAGTCTTCTTTCATGGTGCAAGCTTCATGAAGGATACGGTCATCACGATGCGCAATAGTAGGGAATATGTTAAAGGACTTAGACATATTAATTGCACAAAACCTGAGAGGGAGGCTTTTACTCCCAAAGAAGTAACGCGGATTCACATGAATGCATGGAAGATGCCGGAGACAACACATTTTAAAGATGCGGGAGTCACTCAAGATATTATGTTGGCAGACTTTGAGAGATGGGTCATGGAAAGCCTTGGTAGGTGGTTGGCTATATTTCCGGTCGTAAACCTAATCGAAGCTTGTGGCGCTCTCGGGGGAAGCATGCAAGATTATATGGAGGTGGCAATAGTTGCTTATCAAGGGAACCCCGAGAGAAATTCAATCATGATCTTGACAGTAATGGAACTATGGATGGCTTTGGATAAGCTAGCAATTGATTCCTGTCCCCTTCTTTCCAAATACTCGCCCGAACTGAACGAATCTTTCCTTTGCGTCCTCCTCCTTCCCCAAGCTCAACAACGCTCACGTCTCTCTCTTATTGAGAATTACATCAAACAGCGCCGCTCCGCCTCTCTCCCAATGAGCACCTCTGTCTTCTCAAAAGATATAACAAAACACACATTCTCTGTCTGTTACTTCGAGTCCTGTGATGATCTTGTTCAACTGGAGAAGCATATTAGCAATGACGCCGATATCGATCGACAAAACAAGATCGCCGAGTTGGCTCGGAGAGAAGCAGAATATCATAATGCCTTAGCCAACATCCGAATGCTCGAGTGTGACTACTTCACTCACTGGAAAGATGGTTGGACACGTCACGATAGATATTGCAAAAAGTGCGCCAAGGTTAAAGAGGCGGAGATGATGAAGATTGAAGTCCACGAATGGCCTCTCCCAGATGACCCCCTTCTGAAGGCAGCAGTTGTCTTTGAGCTTCGGTGTCCTCGACCATTTGCAATCTGGAGAGAGGCAACATTCCGGATACGCAATGACCTCTGCACACCTTTGAATACTCAAACCAGCCCTTGCAGTCCATTTGAGAACATTTCAAACTATTCCGGCCTTAAACCCTACTTTGCAGACCACAAATTATCTCGTCAGAGCACATTGCGTTATACCTCTATGACCAAGTCATTTTTATCATCTCACTACCGCTACAGGCGCTTACCCGCTAGGAGGGAGGAAATTTGTGTCAGGAACGCACTTCAATTTGCGCTCTACGACACCAAAAGCGGTCGATGGACATCTGACCTGCCGCGTGTCATTGACTGCCGTCACCTCTGTACGTTTCGGCTTCCCAGGGGCCCCTATTCATCTCTTCAGCATGCAGTTGAAGGGACTTCGCACACACCTAATCAGGTATTGGCGCATCAATCTAAGTGCCCTCCGGAGCTTCAGCTCCATGAATACGTTGCGTTCGGCCTCATGCGCTCTGGGTGGCGGATTCAATGGCTCAACATGCTCAGAGAGCTCCGAAGTCGCACCTTGACATTTAGCGCTGAGCCAGTCAGCATTCTCTATCTTCAGACCGCCTGGCAGGTAGGACATTCTGGAAATAACGAGGATGGAAGGGAGTGTCATATTGAACCCGGAGAAGAGGACTTTGGGAGACGGATGATAAAGGAATTAGAGATACTGCTGGAAGGTGTGGAAGAAAACTGGCAAGAGGTTACAACTGTCCAGACAGTGATTGTGTTGGCAATTCAGATCATGGCAGCAACCAAGTCAACGTACGTGAGGTCTAAGGCGGTGAAGTTGCTCAAGAAAGCGCGGAGGGTATGTCTAGCTTGGACTAGGGAGCTGGCGGAGAAGCTTCCTGAGTGTGATCCTGGAGAAGTACGGGAGTCACAACTGAGGGTTATCCAAATTGCCGCAACGTGTAGAATGACGTTTGATGTTGAGGAACGTTTTCTTTGGGTGATGCTGCGCACAGATGATGAGGTGGCAGTTTATGTGGAATGTGCTACAACAATTCGTGATAACCTGCCTAGTAGCGGTATGATTACACTACCTGTGGGGATAAAATTACTGTTGTCAAGAGATACACGAATAGCCTATGCCATCGAGGGACATCTAAGGGGTTTGGTTTGCAGTAGACATGATAAGGCCGGGATTGACCTGAAACCGATCTGGAATGCGTATGAACGAGGACCATATTTCTGGTCAGCTATGGACAGTCCAAACGATCGATGGGTATATACTTATACCGGTGAAGGGGATGGGAAGGAAAGTCAGAAGGTGCATTATAACCTAATTAGCGGGGAACTGTTGGTGGAGGGACTACCACTAGGAAGAATGCCTGTATTATATACAAATCATCGCGCATACCGAGAGCTTTTTCAAGAGGTAAGATATTTTCACATTACACCCTTTGCTTTGAATTTAGCGTACTAACTGCATAATCTTTCAAGAAAGTATTGAACGTATATCCTTCGAATATGCCTGGAATGATTTTCCAGACGAGACACGCGATATACGGTTATAAGGTATTTCTTATCTATTCCTTTCGAAATTTGTATATTCTCTCCCTCAAGCGATGCTAAAAAGGTCTAAGGTTTCTTTTGCAATTCAAGAACATAAAAACGAGCTTATAATCCGCACCGAGCGAGAGGAAGACGGCGTTTTTCATCAGCTCGTTCCGAGTTACAAGCTTTGTGGCGATTTCCCTGCAAATATCATCTCTAGTCACGTCTTTTGGTTAGAATTACCGTCTGCTGCTGAAAAGCTCTCTGGTAATGACTTTACTACCGGCAAGATTGAATTACGCGATCGCAAGACCCCTTGGGATACAAAGAAACATTTCTGTATTTCATACAGCTATGATGAACTCAGAACCGAGCTTAAGCTCGGCGAGAGTCCTCGGTTGATTGATGTGCGGAGTGGTCCTGCTAATACCATTGCCGCCATTCTCGCCCCGCTGGAAACTGCAGAGTTTATACAGATTACCTACGGGTTTGCCATTGTGAGGGTACATCTTCCTCGGCTGAAGCTTGACTTTTCGGTCAACCGGGGCAATTATCTGGAGTGTAAGCAGTTCCCTAATATGGTGATAGATCATGATCAAAAGGTTGGAACTTTCATTGGACTACAAAACCTTCTTGTTGTTCGCGATCGCCAGGGCACCGTCCGAAGCGTCATCATCCCTCACGGAAAGATCCTTTTGGAAAACGAGGGAAAACATACAAAGGTTAAAATCGATACCACGGGAATGGAGAGGGTAAAATACCATGTCTACACGCTCAACCGAATTCTAGGAACGGTTGTTGGAAATGGAAGTCTCACAAGCCATCTATATAAAGTCTATCTGCATGCAGTAACTTCCCATTGTCTTCCGGACCCCTTCACTCGGAGAACTGGGACAGAAGAGGCATTACTCGGATTGAGAGCAGCGGCAACCAAATCCTTTCAGAGAGTGGAGACGGATAGCGTTGAAGCCGATCTTTTTAGGCGTATCTCTGATTTGACGCCAATCCGTGAATATTATCCCAAGCACCTCAAACGCATGCAGCAGGTAAGGTGGATACCGGGGCTTTCCCCTCTTGCACAACATGACGAATTTCGCAAAGCTGTCCAAGAGGTCTCAGAGTATGCCGAGCTTTTGAATATTTTCGAAGATGTCAGCGGCTCAATTCTTTTCCGCAATGTTGGAGCAGAAGATCTGGCGCACAGAGCAGCGAAAAGAAACGCAGTATTTCGGACAGAGCAGTTTGGAGGAAATCTGGCAGAAGACAAGACAGATGACAGGATATACGTAGCGAGGGATATGGTTGACGGGAGTTCCGAAGAGGCAAGAGTCGCATATGTGGCTCAGCTAGTCAAAAAATGGCGTGCGCCTTTCAATATTCATCCGAATATATTAAACTTCCTTGAGGGTCTGGGTGAAATACAGGGGTCTGTGCTGAGAGAGGGGGAATTTAAGATTGAGCTGGGATACAACCACAAATGGCTGGAGCCGGATTTGGCGGAGGTCTGGATTACCTTGTATAACGGACTAAGAGAAGTAGGGACGAGTGCTGAGAGATATGACTGGTTATTCCTTCTCGCCACTTTGGTGTACTCTGGCAAGGTTGATCTCAGAATCATCGAGACCTTACTGGCATTTGGAGCTGTCGAGGCCTTCAAGACGATCGAACCTCCAGCACATTCTTCCTATAACCTGCGGCATGGATACGAACCGGATGATGAGACACTTTATAGCATCATTACATCCTGCGCCATAGACTTCTCCGATAGTAAGGAGTCTAAGCTGGAAGGTTTACCGCTCGAGAGTGAATATGCGACTCAACAACGACGCTCCAACACCTTTAACCATAATAAAGAGAAACAAGCAAAAGAGATAGCACGCGAGCTACAGCTGTATTGGCCTGGTCTTGAGCCTAGTATCGCTGATGAAAGTTACTACCCGCTATACAATGTTACGGATGTACTCTTGGCCGTTGAGCCTTGGTTTAAGAGTTGGAATCGCAATTCGGACCTTCGAGACCATATTTCAGATGTACAGAGGATTTTGAAAAGAATTAACAACAATCAGAAACCTGTCCTCTGCGCTTACCACTTCATGCCATGTGTGTATAGCCAATCAACACGGCGAAATACCATACGACTTTCAGACCTTCTGACACGCTCACCTCCTGCCCTACCTGCGCCACCAAATATTCTAGCGTGGAACCCTGTCGCTCGTGATTCAGGTGCAGATTCAAAGCCGAAAAATGGTGGCCTTGAAGATCTTTTGCGGGACTTCAAGGCTTCGCAACCTGGGAAGTTCCAAAAAATATATACCCAAGGACTCGAGAAGAGCATTCGTGCATTTCAATCTGGGCTGGCGCCTCCTGATTCGGTCGATCAGGTGGGAGGTCTTGTTCAAAAATTGATGAATCTGAAGTTAGAATCGGAAGAGTATATGTGGAATGTCTACAAGGCTATTGAGAAGCAACTGCAACCAAAGCTTCTCAAAGGTAGCTTTATGACCTTCCAAGCTGGTCTCTGGCCGCGACTCTGCCCAATACTCCTCCTTCAACAGCTAGCCACTAACCATACCATCAAACTATCTCCTCATTGGAAAGTGGCCCTTATAACTTATGGTGTCGCAATTACCACTGTTCAGCGCCTTAATCGCCTCATCTGGATGTCTCCGAATGTTACGTCCCCAGATATAAGCTCCGATTTTCTCAAAGAGCTCGAGAATACTGGGCATCAGAGATGGGAACCCATCCACGACCCGGATTGGCTTCTTATTGAAATTGAAAATAATTTTCTCATCCGCCCAGTCCAAGCTGATATCGCATCGAAGATGATTGCGCCCCCCGGGAACACAAATACAATCATGCAACTATGTATGGGTGAGGGAAAGACTTCTGTGATTGTCCCAATCGTCGCCGCGTCCCTTGCAGACGCGAAGAAACTGGTACGTGTTGTGGTCCTAAAGCCGCTATCAGGACAGATGTTTCAAACGCTTGTTCAGAAGCTGGGCGGCCTAGTGAACAGGCGAATCTTCTTCATGCCATTTTCGAGAGGTATTTCCATGGGAAAGGAGCAGATTAAGGTGGTAAATCAGCTGTATGATGATTGCCTGAAAGGCCGTGGGATACTACTAGTCCAGCCAGAACATATTCTATCATTCAAACTACTTGGACTAGAGTGGCTTCACAACTCCGCAACGGATAAAGAGCCAGGAGCTGCGCAATTGGGGAGGACGGTTAATAAATATGACCGGCAAGAGGCGCAGCTACTTTTAGAAAAACAGAAGTGGCTAGACACAACATCGAGGGATATTCTGGATGAGAGTGACGAGATTTTGAATGTAAAACATGAATTGATCTATACAATCGGGAATCCAGCACCAATACAGAATCATCCTGATCGATGGGTCATCATTCAAGAGATATTTGATTTAATCAAGGAGCATTTTATGGGCTTGGAGACCAGTGTTCAAGAATTTGAGCTAGAGAGACATAACGATAAAAGGAGATTTGGGTCGATACGGATCTTAAATCTCGAGGCCGGCAGAGACCTGCTCAAGCAAATTGCGGTCAAGATGGTCGAAGGTATGGAACTTTATCAGATCTTCGAGACAATCAAATCTAGCTATAATGTTACTGATCTTATCCTAACCTATATGTGTAGACCAGCTTCTTACTATTTCCTTTCGGCTCTTCCCAGCTGGTATGCGAGCACTTGCTACCAGGTTTATCACCGACACCGATATGACGGGAGAAGAGGCGGCTCCTCTCCTTAGATACTTTAACAAAAATAGCTTAACAAGCGATATACTCTATCTCCTCCGGGGCTTGATCGCTCATAATATTCTGCTTTTCTCACTGAAGGAAAAGAGGTGGAAAGTCGATTACGGCCTTGATCTCAAACGGTCTCTTCTTGCCGTCCCATATAGAGCCAAGGACTCACCGGCTGGGAAAGCTGAGTTTAGTCATCCCGATGTCGCGATTACCTTGACTTGCCTTAGCTATTACTACGGTGGATTGGATAATGTACAGCTGGAGACATGTTTCAGAAATCTACATAAATCAGAGAACCCAGCTCTGCAGTACGAAAGATGGATCAAGGGCGTCGATCTTCCTAAGCCGTACCTCCAAAGGCTCAACGGTATCAATCTCGAGGACAGAAAGCAGTGGGAGAATATAATATATCCAACATTTCACTTCAACAAAGCAGTTATTGACTCGTATCTCTCTGGGGTTGTCTTTCCTAAAGCAGCCAAAGAGTTCCCCTATAAACTCTCCTCGTCGGGCTGGGACATTGCTGGTTCCAAGACATATCCAACTACCGGGTTTAGTGGAACTAATGATAATCGTTACCTCCTTCCGCTAACTATCAAACAACTTGATACGACAGAGCAGCTAAACACCAATGCCCGAGTGTTGAGCTACCTTCTCCAGGACGGGAATAACTATAAGTGTACAGCAGGAGGGCCCAATCATAATGAGCGCATCAGTGTCGAGCAGCTGCTCAAAGTGCTCGTCAATCCAGGAGAGGGTCGTCAAATTCAAGTTCTGTTGGATGTTGGCGCGCAGGTCCTGGAATTCAAGAATGACGAAGTGGCAAAGAGATGGCTGGGCCTTGTATCGGATGGCACTGCCCAAGCGGCGGTATACTTCAATGATAACGACGAGCTGACGGCGTTGACAAGAGATGGCAACAAAGAGCCTTTGATGGTTTCTGCATTTGCAGAAAGACTAGACAGTTGTTTGATTTATTTAGATGAGGCACATACGAGGGGGACTGATTTGAAACTTCCCGTAAAGTCGAGGGCCGCTGTCACGCTAGGACCAAATCTAACAAAAGATAGACTTGTACAAGGCGAGACTCTCACTCTACCAATCACCAATAGGCATGGAACTAAGCTAATTGATGGATAACAGCGTGTATGAGAATGAGAAAGCTCGGGAATGGACACACTGTCATGTTCTGCGGCCCTCCCGAAATTGATAGGCAAATTATGGCAATTGCCCGGGAAAACAATCGCAATACTATCACTGTTCGTGATGTTCTTTACTGGTCCATGCAAGAAACCTGCCACAACGCTCGAAAGCTCCTCCCAATTTGGGCCAAGCAAGGAATTAATTATCAGATGCATCTTGCAGCCTGGAATGATATTGGTGAAGGAAAGGAGTTCCCTGAGGGGTTATTAGAGACAGAATCTAAAACACTCACACAACACTATGGCTTTGAGCGTCTTAGAGAGGAAACAATCGACTCTTACCGGAAGTCAGGGGCCAAAGATAGTGACTTGTCTAAAATCGTGAATCAATGTCAATCACTCGGGGTCAAGTCATTCCGTGGGGCGAGGATGTTGGAGGAGCAGGAGAGGGAGCTCGCACATGAGGTGGAATGTGAAAGGGAGAACCAACGGCCGGAACAAGTCGGAGCGGCAAAGCACAATGTTTTCGACGAGGTCAAACAATTCATCTCAACTGGAATACTCCCAAAGAGCTTTCGTCGATCTTTCATTCCGGCCTTCAGTGTACTTGCGAAAACATCAGCGAAAGATATTTACCAACAGAGTGTATTCTCTGAAGCTTTACTGGCAACAAGTGATTTTTGCAAGGTCGTCGAGGGGCGACCGTTCAAGGATAATAAAACTAATGACTTTTTACGACCGGTTAACTGGATTGTCTCAAGTACTGCAGATACGAGTATACTTATTTTAATGAGCCCTTGGGAAGTGAACAGACTTCTGCCCGATTTCCGAACCTCCACAAAGGTTGTTTTACACATGTACTCCCCCCAAGTCACGCGCTCCACTCCTTCCTACAACTCGCTCAGTTTCTGTACCATCCCCCGACTTCCCTCGGTCTGGCAACCTAACGTTTCACTCATCGATGAGCTCAATATTTTTGCCGGACAGCTTTACTTTCCGAACTACGAGGCTTACCAGCGGGTTTGTGGGTTTCTTGGGCTTCACCTGGACGAGACTACCCCAGAGAAGAGATCTGTCATACAGAGCGACGGATTTGTCAAGGCCTCTGATAGAGGGAAAGTGGAGATGCAGTATAAATCTCCCTTTGAAACGAGTCCGGTTCCTCTCGTGAGGGAGTTGACTGGGTTCAGGCGGAAGGGACAGAGTTATATCGCCACGCACATGGGACATATATTGCATGGGAGGTATCTGATGGAGGATGATTTTGAAGAACAGAAATCGGAGGAGGAGGAAGAGGAGGAGGATTTTGAAGAGCAGGAATGGGAGGAGGATGATTTTGAAGATCAGGAATCGGTGGAGGAGGAAGAGGAGGAGGATTTTGAAGAGCAAGAATCGGAGGAGGAGGAAGATTTTGAGGATCAGGAATCGGAGGAGGAGGATGATCTTGAGGGGCTGGGATTGGAAGAACAGGTAAGTTGTATCCCTCGTAGCGACTGGAGGAACCCTTTTGACACTTTTACACAGCTCTCAGCGCTGGGGTTGAATTATAATATATATTAATACGGGTATTTATATGAACTTTACTTAATTATTGGTTATATTCCTTGTTTTTTTGTGTAATCTATAGTTTATTCAAAGTTTTTCATTGGTTTCTGTGTCAGAGGTCTATAAAAATTTATTTCGGTTTCTTGAGATCTACCTGCGGGCAGTACTGTGATTCTACCTTTAGCCCTAACACCGTGCCAAGCCCCACTATAAACCATACATAATTTAGCAATTAGACTATGAATGAGGATAATGGTATTACTAGCACCCTCGTATCGTTGAGATGACGATAAAGTTGCTGATTTGTCTGTGATCACAGAAGAGCCATTTAGCTCCAAGTGAGGAGAAACTAAAAGGGTGTGTTCATAATTGTCGAAACAAAACTAAAAGAATTAATACCCGTAACCTACTTGTAATTAAAGCATCTAGCACCACCCACATGCAGATATTGCCGGACTACTCGAAAGACACAAATGCAAGGAATAGAGGTTAACTTACTCGAATAGCGACAGCGGAAAAAAAATAGTTTACACGGGTATTGTTGGACGTGAGCTCTATGTTAACGCTAATGTCCTTCTCACGGCTGCTTGATTCAACTCCTGTATTCGCGCGCGAACATGTGACCTGGGTTTGGGCCTTTTCCGGGAGATATTAGTGGTTGGTAATGTTGTTGGCGTCGTTTCATGGCTTGGCGTGCCATTCACAGAGCGAAGCGGCGCAAACGAGTGAGAATTCGTGACCGAGCGATGGTTCATGATTAACGATGCTTGACTAGCTGCGGGTTTCAACTTTGTTATACGAGCGCCGATTATGTATGCTTGTGATATTGCATCTTCTTTGTGGTTAGGCTTCCGAATCGAGGACATGTCTTATCGATCGTAAAGCAATGTCGGTAGTGTGGGGGATAATGGATAGATCCGGTGATGTGGCGGGAGGCTTCGATACATGTGCTCTGTGACCGGTGGGACTATGGCTATATTTGGGTAAGCTTGGTAGACCCCTTTTTCAATGATTGGAGGTTTTGGATGTTGCGTCTTTTTGGTAAACACTGCTGGGGGTCATGATTGATCGGTGGGATGCCGGAACTTTTCGTAACCGGCCCAGACGCGCAAATCCCATATATAGTCAAAAATAGCCAACTAATTGGGACGCTAGTTATATGACCAGACGGGGTTACTAGAAAATATAAACCAAGCGTGGTCAGAGAGCACCAGTACTAGCCAGTGGTGAAGGTATATATCGAATATTTGGTTGATCGAGGAGAGAGGATTATTCTCTCCTCACATCATCACTACAAGCTAGGATCGACCTACGAATGAGACCTTTTCTCTCTGACAATGTATAAGATAGTATTAGGTATAATACGGACCCTGAAGATGTGGCAGCACTAGACCCAATACGGACAACTGAGGGCTTGGAGTATTGCAAAGATAGAGAGCTATAGGAAACGCTTAGCAGAGGGCGAGTCGTTATAACGTTAGGTAAAGGCTGCTTGCAGGTTGAAAATCAGATGTGTCCTCAACCATTTGGGGGGTTATGTGGTTCTAGCTGTACATGCAAGTAGGGAGGTCGCAACGTCCTTAGTTACCACGGAGGTCCACACCGAGTGCTATATAAAACCTCCAGAGCGAAAGGGCTGCTCATTGTCAACCGCGGCGTAAGTTTGACATGCTCAAGACATACACCACCTCCTCTAAATGAGCGAGGTCCGTTTGGCTCTTTCTAGCTCCTCGCTTGTATCTAGGATGCCATACCTAGAAGGGCGTCTTGAGGTAAAAGGGGTTTAGACAAATCCCCAACGTGCGCGGAAGACTTGATGGCACCATCTGTCAAGTGTGGATAGGCTATATTGGCTAGAGTACTAGTATGTACTACTAGAGAAAAAAGCAGGGTTGTCTCAGTTCCTAGGTTGGAGTTATCTGTATGCTGTCCGTGACGAGCCATGTGACAAGTGTCGTGTCCAGAACATAGGGGAGATGGTAAGGGGGAGCAGAGTCAGTCTTCCTCTCCTATCATTGGTGCGAATGCATTCCGCCTCGCTTGGAAGCATAGTCTCTTCCCTTACAATATGCCCGGCCGAGAATAGGCCCTTTGCGCAGAGAGAGCCGGAGTCTTTTTTGGTAGGCTTGGCATTAATTGGCCAAGGAATTATAGATCCAGCCTTGCATTTGACTCCCAGAGAGAGGGCCAATCGCCAATTTTGACCTCCACCGCTTCTAACCTTTGTTGAATCACCAAATAGACATATTTTTTCATGGAAACCTTTTTGTGATAAAATTCAGATGTAAATACATGTTGTATCAAATCCTTAAGAATTTAGCAACAATATTGATGGTGAAAATAATCTATTTACGTTGGGGTTGAGTATCTTCTCTCACCAAAAACTGGGTAACGTCGATCAGTGGCAAGCAATATCTGGTCCCATTCCTGACAACGAAAATCACTATAATGCCACGCTACAGGGAATCTGCGCAAAGGGCCAAATAGAGCAGCTGTTGGCTGTCAGCATAGACAAGGGGATTTCTCTCGGCATACTCACTTCCGATCGACAGAAAGGCAACAGCCAGATCCACCACACATGGACAGGTGAAGCACCGCCAAAACTCGAAAATTGGCCATCTCCGTCCAGGGATTACCGCTTGGGTGATTGGTTGAATGGCATCGAAATTTCCCATACAAGTAATTTTGATCTAGCTAATTTTTCGAGTTATGGCGGCAGGTTCGCCACCCGGACCGCAAAGTGGCCCGGGCCAAATGTCTCGGAACTCGGCGTGCCCGGAGCTAGGCCAGAATGTCGCATGGCTAATCTCCACAAAACAAGCATAACTGCTCATTGACAGGGGCCCTCTCGCTAAGATTTTCCCGATTGTCGGGTAGGCTTGGCAGGGGTCCTGTGGCGCAGATCTAGTGGGGAAGCGCTAGCCTCTTTGGATAATTAGTAGTTCCTTAAGGAGGCGTGTTATATGTATATATAAATCTGCACTTTCCCCCCATAGGGCATTTCATTTCACTGACGATCGTTTATCCACGGTCTCTATATCCACGGTCTCTACCAGCAGCGAGAAAGTCACTCGTTACAATGCGTCTCCTCTCAGCACCGGCCCTGCTCATGGGCGCCCTCATCCCCAGCCTCGTCGCTGCCGCCGCATACCACTCCACGCCCACCGCCCACGCCGGAACATGTGCCTGGAAGCCTCTCGGCTGCTACAGCGACTCGTCGCGGCGGCTGCTGCGCGCAAAGAGCGTTGTGGATGATGGTGGGATGACGGTGGAGAAGTGCTTGGGCAAGTGTGATGGGTTCGAGTACGCCATGGTGGAGTATGGGCGGTGAGTTTTTGCTTCCTCTTTAGTACCTCCAAAAATACAGTAGAGATTCAAGAGTGCGATGCTAATAAAAGGTTTGGAGCGTGCAGGGAGTGTTATTGCGGAAATGAGCTGTTTAAGAGTGGGTGGTTGGGGCCGGTGCGGAGCGAGGAGTGTGGGATTGGGTGTGGCGGGGATGGGCGGACGGCGTGTGGTGGGGACTGGAGGTTTGTGTGCATCCTATCTGGCTTTGTGCGGGCGGGCGGGCGGGCGGGCTGATTGACTGACTGACTGGTGCAGGGGAAACTTGTACCAGAAGACCCACGCGACTTGCTCTAGCAACGGCGGTGGCGGCAGCGGTGCGAGCTGTGCGGCCGTCACGGTGACGTCGGTGCGGGAGAGCGTAAAGACAGCGACTGTGACGGCGGTGGCAGTGACAAAGACAGTTACAGCGCCGGCGGTGACCAGGACTGTGACGGCGGTGGGCGGGGGGCGCGTGGTTACGGTTACGGTTACGGGGCCGGGGTCAACGGTTACGAAGCCTGCGCTCACAGTTACAAAGCCAGCTGTTACAGTCACTGCGGCGGCGGTGACGGTTACAAAGCCCGCTGTAACAGTAACTGAGGCAGCGGTTACGGTTACAAAGCCGGCGGTTACCGTTCCGGGCGCGCCGGTGACAGTCACGAGTGAGATGGCGGTGACGGTTACGAAGGACGCGGCGACGGTGACGGGGGCGGCTGTAACAGTTACGGGGGCGGCTGTCACAATCACAATGCCTGCGGAAACGATTACGCAGGCTGCGGCAACAGTTACAGAGGCGGCGGTCACCATCACACAGCCAGCAGCCACAGTTACAGAGGCGGCGGTAACAATTACCGAACCTGCAGAAACAGTTACTCAGCCCGCGGTGACGCTCACTCAGCCCGCTGTAACTGTCACAGAGCCCGTAGTGACCATCACCCAAGCGGCAGTAACGGTCACAGAACCTGCAACTACGGTCACCGAGTCGCCGGTAACGGTCACGGAGCCAGTGGTCACAGTCACAGTGCCCGGCGCCGCGCAGCCGCCAGTAACGGTCACGGAGCCAGTAGTCACAGTCACAGTGCCCGGCGCCGCGCAGCCGCCAGTAACGGTCACGGAGCCAGTGGTCACAGTCACAGTGCCTGGCGCTGCGCAGCCGCCAGTAACGGTCACGGAACCAGTAATCACAGTCACAGTGCCCGGCGCCGCGCAGCCGCCAGTAACGGTCACGGAGCCAGTGGTCACAGTCACAGTGCCTGGCGCTGCGCAGCCGCCAGTAACGGTCACGGAACCAGTAATCACAGTCACAGTGCCTGGCGCTGCGCAGCCGCCAGTAACGGTCACGGAGCCAGTGATCACAGTCACAGTGCCCGGCGCCGCGCAGCCGCCAGTAACGATCACGGAGCCAGTGGTCACAGTCACAGTGCCCGGCGCCGCGCAGCCGCCAGTAACGATCACGGAGCCAGTGGTCACAGTCACAGTGCCCGGCGCCGCGCAGCCGCCAGTAACGGTCACGGAGCCAGTGGTCACAGTCACAGTGCCTGGCGCCGCGCAGCCGCCAGTAACGGTCACGGAGCCAGTGGTCACAGTCACAGTGCCCGGCGCCGCGCAGCCGCCAGTAACGGTCACGGAGCCAGTGGTCACAGTCACAGTGCCCGGCGCCGCGCAGCCGCCAGTAACAGTTACGGCGGATGCAACAACGGTGACCGAGCCTGCGGTAACAATCACGGAGCCAGCGGTCACAGTCACGCAGACCGTGCCGTCGCCTGGTGATGTGAATCCGACGACGACGACCACCGCCGCCCCCACCGCCGCCCCCACCTGCGCCTACCCCACCCCCGTCCAGAACCCCGGCTTCGAAGACGCCTCCTTGACCCCCTGGAGCGTCGGCTCTGGCTCTAGTGCCCTCGGCAGCGTGACCGTCGTCACCGGCTTCTACAAGAGCGGCACGCGCTCCATGCTCTTGCGTCTCTCGCGCACCGCGCCCGCGAGCAGCACCATCCAGCTTACGCAGACGCTCACAGTGTGCGCGGGAACCACGTATAGCTTTAGCGCGTGGTCACGGGTGCCACTCACGGCGAGCACATGCACGGTCACGTATTTGTTGGACGGAACGGTGGTGGCGGTGAGCGGTGCGGGGAATACTGCGTGGCAGCAGGCGACGGCGGCGGCGTGGAACGCGGGGGCGGCGCAGACGACGGTGGTCCTGACGGCGAGGATGATGTGTACGGGGGCGGTGCCGGCGGGGAGTAATAAGGATTTGTATTTGGATGATGTTGTGTTGACGGCGGTGTAGAGGTGTTGTATAATATTGGGGACGATGAGATGTGGGTGTTTTTAAACAATGTAGTGAATAATGTACGAGCAGGTTGATTTCTCGCGCGCAATTCAGAATTTTTAGTAAGAATTTGGTTGCAACTGCTTCCGACCATTAATGAACGCGCGAGTACATCCCCGAGCTGTAGAGGGCAACTCAATACTTGCAATTGTATATACATGGCGATATATCAGCCGTTTACAACCAGATGTTAATTCTCAAAGAGATACAGCGGCAACCCAAAGCAGAAACATGCGTGGTGAGACACAAAGACTCACTCGACAGCAGCAGGCCGCGAGTGACTGCCATAGCCCGCGCGAAAACTAACCAATCAGACTCGATAAGAGGTGACTATTGAAATTACGAGTCTTGCCATTCGTCATGCTAGTTGCTGTGTTTGCTGCATACTGATCGATCGTGTCCTTGTAAAGTATTGAATTCCTTGCGTGACTGTATAGGCCTCATTGGAAATGATGGATCGCCATTGACGGAGGTGGTGTTGTTGAAACCGGAGCTGGAGAAATGCGTTCCCCTTCTCTCCCAATGACGTCTAAGGTTACTGGTGTTGCGTGTTAATTCTCACGGTGTGTGGTTGGTTTTCACCTGAATGCTCGATGTTACACAGCTGCGGATAAGTGGGGACTGTAATCATTGACAGATACTCCTTGGCGCCAAGATATACTTGCAGTATTACTTGGCATCACTGGATTCGGTGGGCTTGGCACTCGCTTACTCACTTCTTGAGTCATCGCCCTCGCTACATCAACCAGCTCAACCTCACGACATCTCCGCCCACACATCGCAGCTCCCATCATGACAAACATCGACACCGACACCGGCACAGGCACCAGCACCAGCCCGCGCCCGCCCTTCCGCGCCCCACCACCGCCACCACCTCCACCACCGCCGCCCCCCGCCTCGGCCACAGTCACGCCCTCAGTCACCCCCTCACCGCCGCCCCCCCCGCGCCCCGCATACCTCGATGCCTTCCACCCCTCGCTCTGGGACGTGGCCGACTACCTCGACTACACCCTCGCCGACGCCCACATCTCCGACACCGTCTTTGACCGCGCCACAGACGCGTACACCAAGAGCCTTGAGGCCGTCGCTGCCACAACCGACCCCGACAAGTGGCGCAGAGCACAGGAGCTGCTCAAGAGCTACAGACAGGTATGTCACGCCCCCCCCCCCCCCGTCACTGTGAAATGAGGTGAATGGCGCGCATGCGGGAGTCAACGGCATGGATTTGCATCTGTGTCGGTTCTTGCCTGCACACTGATCTGGACGTATATGGGGGTCGCTGATCCGGGTCTCTACTGTACTGTATGTGACTCGGACCCGGCATTGGGGTATGGGGTGACTTGCTTGGTCCGCCCCTTATCAAGGCTGCTTGCTCACCCAATGCTGGTCCCCGCCGGGCTAGCTCACTGATGACCTGCTTGGTCCGTCGCGTGTGTGTGTGTGTCTTCGGCGGGGTCGGGGATCCCCCCTGTCCAAAGGTCGGTCGGGCAGGGATGTGTGGGGCGCTGGGGCATGCGGTGACTTGCTTGGTCCGCGGCGTGTCAAGGCTGCTTGCTCACCTGGCGCCCTGGCTCTTGCATGTGGTGTCGTGTGAGGCGAGGCCGGAAGTGGTTGATGCTGTAACTGTGCGGGTGTAGGGCAATGACCGGGTGAGGGCGAGGGAGTGGCGGGAGAAGAATAGGGGCGGGGTGCCGAGGGAGAGGAGGGCGGAGGGGGCGGCGGGGATGGTGATTAGCAATTCGCAGGTGGCGATCGGGGAGGGGGCACAGGTCAATGTCTGTAGGGAGCCACTGACACGGAGGGTCAAGGGGAGAAAGGCAAAGGCAAAGGTAAAGGCCAAGGGAAAGGGAAAGGGAAAGAGGACCCGCGGTCACGTGAGTGATTCGGACGCCGGCGAACCCCAGCAGGGCTCATGGAGTCCGTCCTCGTTCGTGCAAATGTACAACAAGATGGAGGAGCAGTACATGTGGAGACTCCCCAGCGGCGCGTTCGTCGAGACGATCCTCTACGAGAAGATCAAGACCGCGGACCGCGAGTGTCTGGCACACTCGTTCGTGCTCGACGTCAAAAACAAAAAGGTGGAAGCGCTGTTTGAGCCGTCGGATTGGAGGGCGATCCTGGAGAGGGTGCCAGAGTGGCCGGTGGTGGGGGGCGAGGCGGTGGAGTTTATGAAGGGGTTTATGAGTGTGAGGACGGCGGCGGGGCTGCGCGAGAGGCTGGCCGAGGCAAAGTACTTGCCCGAGGGTGAGAAATATGATCGGGAAGAGCACTATGACCGCTACTGGATCCACATGGTTATTACTATGCTGTATGTTTTACAATTCCCCCCATATCGTGATTGACGCTGAACCCCCCCGTAGACTCCCCCTGTTTGAGAACCCGGACCAGCCCCTGCTCGGCAGGAACGACGAGTGCTGGTACGACATCCGGCTGTGGGGCATCATCATTGACACGCTCCTCGACGAGATCCGCGGGCTCAACACGCGGCGGCGCGAGCTGCCCATCCTGGCGGGGGCGCGCCGCAAGAACAGGCACCGCGACGACACGGCAAAGCGCCAGAAGATTGGCGCGAGGTTCGACGGGCTGGTGCAGGACGGCGGCGGCAGGTACGAGTATGCGGCCATGGAGGGGTCGAGGGCGTTTGTGAGCGAGAGAAACACAAAGTGGCTGAATGACTATGCCAAGGTGGCCAAGGCGCTGCATGATATGATGTATAGCCTGCAGGCGGAGGTTGGGAATGAAGTGGCGGCGCTGCAGAGGCTGCAGTTGGCGGGGGTGGTGAGTGCGGGTGAGTATTTGGGGGGTCTTTTGAGGGGAGGGGATGGGTGGCTGATTGAGTGGTAGGACTACATTGCCAGGTGCTGAGGATGAGCTATGCGCAGGGCTATCTCTGCCTGCTCAGCTGCGACACGCTGTGCCAGGTGCCCCAGACGGCGAGCGAACTGCCGCTGCTGTTTCAGCTCCTGAGCAGTGTTCTGAGGATGAAGGTTCGCCACTATACATTCTTCTACTGCTATTACTCACGGTGCTGGCTAACTAAAGGTTACTACTACCGTGTGTAGATGATGTTGACAGAGTCGAAACAACTGATTGACAACTATCCGAGCACACGCACGTTCGAGCAGCTGCTGGAGCCCGCGAAACCGACGGCGGCGGCGCGGATGGTGATTCCCATGTCGTGTGATACGGAGGGGGAGGCGGGGGGAGAGGAGGAAGCGTGATGTTGCAACTAATTTAATGGATAGGTAGTTTTACGGCCAACCAGTGTAGTGTAGTGAATAAAACTGGCTATTTTGGAGGCGGAACCATTGGAGTGTTTCTGTGCGTGGCAGCTGGGACAGCCTGATGTATAGATTCATGTGAGAGTCTACGAGAGCTTTGGAATTAATTGCACATTCTCATCTTGATCTTCCCCACAGCCACCAAGGTTGAAACCCTAACCCTGAGATGTGTGTTGTGCTGTGTGAAATGTAGTCCTCCGGCCTCCGGTGTAGTATAGTTCTCGCCTTGGCTCCTAGCTATTCATGCCCGTTTATTTCCTTCTTTGGCTATCTAGCTAGCTCCGTCATGGTTTTGCTGCGGGGGTTTTGGGGCTTGGCTTGGTTGCACCGCCCTGAATGGGGAATGTTGAACCCCGGCCCTAAATCTGAGTAATGTTAAAAAATTATACAAACCTGGGCGTATGAGGATAATTAAACTCAAGTAGCAGATGAAATTTCTTTGATTGCAGGATTCGCTTGCGACACAACGACGAAACCCCCGTCACAAGCAAGTGGATGTACTGACAGAGGCCCATACAAGTAGGTGACTGTCTTTACTGACGGCGGATCTTGACACTTGCACCTGCAGTTGACGGGCGCACATCTCATAGTACCATGGTTGGGTTTATTTATTTGTGGTTGGTGATATCATATGGACTCACTCGGACAAAGTGTAGGGGCAGCTTAGTACTAGAGTATGTACCACCATGGCCACTACAGTCATGAAACCCCTCCTCCGCCAACATTCCCAGCGCCATGATGCAGCTTTTACCCACACTAGCCTACTCCGCGGCCATCGATTGGACAATACTACCTCCAGAGTCCTATGCGTTGGTTCGAAATATACACCCTCCAGCTAATAGCTGTGATGGCTATTCCATGTCAAAGTCCAGGTATTCTGCGCCAAGAATTCCGGTGAAAGGTAGCGCTGGCACGGAGAGATTCCTCGTGCAGAGCAACAAACGACTACATACTAAAGGAAGGCATTCCCACACCTCGACATGGAATTAACGCCGTACGTACTTTGGAATGGGCTCTCGAATAAAATATTCTCTCGTTCCCCGCACCCCCACTGCGGTGGTGGGTCAATGGCGCCCTTGGCCTCTCCGTCTTCCCTCCCTCCTCACGTTTGCCCTCGTCTGCACTCTGTTCATTGTTGCTCTCGAGCTCATCCTTCGGTCATGTCAGCCAGACGGCTGCCGCGTTTTCGGTAAACCCGACCCCAGCAGCGGCGACGATGGCTCCTTGAATCTCTCGGTGGCAACAAACTTTGTCTACAACTACCTGCCAACAATAATTTCGCTGTTTTTTGGTTTTCTGGCCGCAATCCTGCATCATGATTCTATGCGCATGGAACCGTGGTTCCAGATGAGCCGCGAGGAGGGCGCGACGGCCAAGGACTCGCTGCTGCTGGACTATCCATATCTATTCCCACTGTTTGTTCCGTTCGAGGCGGTAAGGCTACGGTATGTATTTCCCGTGATCTTGCTAATATGAAAGTTCCACCAGCTTCTGATTGAACCCCTTTCCCTCAAACCTTGGGCGGAGCCGAAAGCTAACTTGGCCTCGCTCATGTAGCCACTATTCAGTCTTGACTGGATCATGCATACTTCTCCTCACCAGCTTTGTCCTTGTCCCGATGACGGCCGGCCTTTTCGACGACAGTGACCTATCACACGAAATAGCACACAACACGACATTCGCCGCCCTGCAGTGGAGAAATACGTCCGCCAACTATTCGAGCGCTGCATTCTCCCCGCGATATACATACCTTGCCTATGGCCATGCCTGGCTGAATGGCTCCCTTCCGCCATTTACCACGCCCGAGCACGCACTGGCACCTTGGGCCGAGGTTGACTTTAACAGTAGCATGATCAAGCGCAATGACACCAGCTCTACCAAACCCGACCAGCTGTGGATAGGCCCATCCATCCTCTACGAAGCGGACCTCGACTGCGAAGAAGCGGTAAAGAGACCGGTCGTTGTGGAGGGTGTTGGCACAATCGGTTATAACCTCACTTCCACCAACGGCGTTGTGGGCGCTGTCCTCTGGGTGCCTGGTGTGGTCGACACAAACGACACAGATTTAATGAGCCGGCTCGAGGACGAGGTCCCCGGCTTTAGCACTTTTACTTATAAAAATTCACAGGAAATGTTTGCCAGCGGCGCGGCATACTATAGTCTCGCGGTCATGCCCAACAGGTACTTTCAGTACAGCGACCGCGACAAGTATGAGGAATTTACAGACGCGATGCTCTACATCTGGACGTCCGCACTGCCCCGGGACTGGAACAACACGCGGATGTCGTCTGGCTCGCCGGGCTTGACCGTGATCTATTGTCGACCGCGATTCTACTCGCAGCCCGTCAATGCTACTGTGCTCATGCCCTCTGGAGTCATCAAGAACGTGTCGCCAACTGCGGACCGTGTTCTCGTAGAACAAGTGGACAGATCGCGTCTTGGGGAACTTTTTAGCGACTTGCACGTTGGCAATACTGGTGGTGATGTAAATTTGACAGCCTATAGGAACTATTTCTCCAGTCTGGTGGGGCTTGGGTATCTCCCCCCGACGCAGCCCGACAACCTTAGTCAAGTGCTGCGTCGCTTTGGCGGCAGTGTGGAGGTCCCGCGCGTGCAGCCAAAGTTCCTGGGCGAGTCGGCGCGATGGTTTCCAGCGTTTGCATTTAACACTCAGCGCAACGAGACTCTGGATAGCCTGTTTGATCCTCGGAATCTCGCAGACATGTATCGCCGCGCGCTCAAGCTCCAGTTTGCGATGCTGTGCAGGGACGAGTGGCTTAATACATTTGCGGAACAAGTCCCCGCCACGATTACAAGGGAGGTCAAGACGCGGGGCTTTCGTATGAACGAGAATTGGTGCCGCGGCGTACAGGCCGCATTTGCAGTGCTCATCGCCTTGACGATGGTAATGATCGCCCAACTTTGGGGACGGCGCTGCACCCTGGACGGGGAGCCGAATAGTTTGGCAAGCGCACTGGGCATTCTGCAGCGGAGCCCAGAGCTCGCAAAACAGCTGGAAAGCTCAGAGTTTAACCCAATGAAAGTTGTAAGGCGAGCGTTGGTGCGGAGTGGCTTTAGGTACCGGCTTGGCCTGGAGCCTGGGGTTGGCCCGAGGGTTGATGTTTTGAAAGACAAGGATGATATTCCGGTAAAGATATTGATGGAGGAGCCGGATGAGGTACTTGAGGGCAAGAGCATGGAGAAAGGCAAGCGGTGGCTTGAGAACCAAACTACGGGGGCGCTCTTTGCCGCATTCTTTTTCCTGATGGTGGCGACTATGATTGTGCTTTACGTATATGATGAAATCAGAGAAGGTGAGCACAACAAGATTCCCGATGGGGATGGACATGATGGACGGAATGTGGTCATGCTTTAGCATATCACACTGCCTACAAGATCATTTCCCCAGACTTGGAATAACCCATAAATCGTTTCCGGCGTGGAGTCTGCTAACCCCGTTCCTAGGCATCCCGTCGCCTTCCTCGCCCAGCACATTCGGGTACAAGGTTCTTTTTGCATATCTCCCGACGCTTCTAGCACACCTGGTTGAACCGATTCTTGTCACGCTCGGTAGCTATCATTGCATGCTGGGCCCCTATCGGCCCCTCCATCGCGGCCATTCGAGCAGCGAGAGTTCCCTCGCTATCGACTACGACACCTCACCGCCCCAGCTCCAGATGATACGTTCTGTAATTGCCCGTGATTTTATGCTTGGAGGCCTCATCATTGCCATCCTTCTCGCCAATCTCCTTACTGTTGCCCTTTCTGCGCTGTTCTCTCCGATGAATGTCCTCTCCACCATCTCCTATTCTGCCCCCAACTATTATGGCGAGCCTCAGTTCACACGGGGCTTCGACTCACTCCCTGCACTTGAGATGCATTACGTCCTATCGAGCAATCTTTCCGGTGAAATCCCTCAGCCCAACTGGACTACAACCGAGTTTTATATCTTACCGTTTCCGCTCCCACCTATGAGCGGTCTCCAGACCGCGTCGGCAGATACTCTTGGGATTGGAGCATCAATCTCATGTAATCTCGTTCCTAGCTCGGAGGTCGATTCGTTCTGCTATGTGAGTTCCAGAGCCTACAAAACCGAATGTCCCAAATACTGGTCCAAGCCGGGCCCCTCGTTCTCGGCAACACTGTCCGTCAAGGATTCCTGCTGGCCGCAGATCAAGAACCGCACTGCCGGTGAAGTAATCCCAAGCAATGAAACCATGGTGTGGTCGATCCCAGCCGGTGACTACTTTTCCTACAACCCACAGTGTCCCGACACATTCTTTGTTGCATGGGCCGAGCAGCCGGCAGACCGCGAGCATGGCGCAAAAAATATGAGTCTGAGTTATCTGCCGCAACTTGATAGTGCGATCATCCGCTGCACGAGCTCGGAGAAGATCGTCCGCTTAGCAGCCACCGTCGATTCGAAGGGGAATGTTACAAACATTAAAGACATCGTCCCCATTGACTCCCCGGACCAACTAAACAAGTTCTATCCGAATGGGCCCGGTGAGCTGGTGCGGACATTTATTAGCTCCACTGCTCTAGGAACCTACGAAGCCTATGAGTTGCAGCTTCTACCGTTGGAATGGTTCAGCTATCACCTGACAACCCTATACCCTCAGGTCGTTCGTGATGTCAGCCCAAACATCACCCACATCCCCAACACCGAGATCCTTCCGGGCGCCTTTGAGGATGTTTACCGACGCCTCTACGCGATCAACTTGCGTCTGTATGCGTCTGATGTGATGCAGTTTGCCACAAACCCACAGACTATAACAGTACTCACAACGGTACTCCAGCAACGGGTAGCAGTGAGTACGACAATGATCATCATTAGCATTGCGATAGTTGTGTACGCCACGGCGATCATCTTCCTCCTCTACTGGGGCCCGCGGCCTTCGGATTCTGTGGCACATGCGCCGGAAAACCTGGCGGCGATGTGGTCGTTGCTGTATGCTAGTGATGCAAAGGAGGTGTGTGGTGGGGTGAGGGGGGATACTCCGAGGGTGCGCATGCAGGAGTTGAAGAAGATGGGGGCACGGTATGGGTATGGAGTCTTTGTGGGTGGGGATGGAAGAAAGCATATAGGCGTCTTCATGTCCTCCGGGGATGGCAGGAAGTAAGGGGTAATACTTTAGATGCATAGAAGGGTAATATTTTTAGAGGTACTGGGGTCTGGAATATCTGTATATAAGTGTTTTTGTATGTTATCTACCCTACCGTTTAGTGTAAATCCTAGAACTTATAGTTAGTGGAATTTCTCGGAGGTATTGATTATTCAATAGAAACATTCATCTCCTGGTTCGACGGGTTCTATGGTGTCCCAGCCTTAAAGGTAACATGAGAAAACCTCCAAGTCTCTAGTAACCTTTCCACCAAAACAGATATTAAAAATCTGTACAGTAAAGCTTTTCTCATCACGGTATCCAGCTTTTTACTGTACAGATTTTTAATATCAATCGTTATTAGAGACTTGGCGTTTTTCTCATGTTACCTTTAAGGGTGGGGGCACCATATCTACATACTACCTATCTACTGGAATGGTTTTTCTGACCCCTAACCCTGAATGACTCCTGCATGGCAACCAGTCCACCCCACCAAATTGCTAAGCAACGAAGCTCTACGCCCTAATATTTATTTAAAAAGGCCTCAGCATAATTATGTATAGAGAATATAATTGATTTAATTTAATTTAATGATATATATGATATGACTGGGAGTACTGGGAGGAGGAGGTGGAAGACGGTGGGGGAGGTGGAAGGCGGTAGAAGAGTTGGACGGAGGTGGAGGAGGTGAAGGGGATGGGGAGGAGGTGGACGAGGTGGACGGGGAGGGAGGGAGAGGGAGGGGAGGGGAGAGGGGGGGGGGGTTGCAGTGGGGGAGGGGTTGCAGTGGGAGCTGGAGGGAGCTAGAGGGAGCTGGAGCGGTAGGATTGAGGACAGCGGGAGTGAGGTGGAAATAGTGTTAAGTGGGCGAAGGCGGGGGTGGATGCGGGGAGGTAAAAGGCCAGCTCAGTCCAAATATTGATATTTAATACTCATACCTAATCCAACAACCCGCGGTCGCGAGGTGGCACACCCCTAGTACTATATCTCGCTCAAGCATGAGATCATATTGACGTTAATTAGCGGTGTAAAGTTAAATCAATTTTTAAATTATGTTTTACCACGGCTAGTACAAATAAAAACAAAAAACGAAATATAAAAGAAGCTAACTCAGTTGGCCTAAGCTGTAAACGCAGTCTGATTTCCCAAGGTTCGACCAACTACATATATACCACCATCCGTTATCCCATAATATTGCCTCAATGGGGCCCAAACGTGCCTGTCTCAGCTATCTCAATTATCGCGCACCCAAAGAAAAGAACAGAAAGAGAAAATAAATATAATCATGGAAATCCAAGCCCAAGGTGCCTCCTGCACTCTATTTGTCGGCGGGGACCTGGGCTGACCACTTATCAAGCGCATCGGTAATGTCTCTAATGAGCTCCTCTTCATCGATAATGACTTTTGGTTTTGATCCCTTGCCGTCGTTGAGTAATCGAAGAGTCTTTCTACTAACAATATAAATCTTTTGTGGTGGTAGCTCGACTTCGGTTAAAATGCTATTGAATGTGGCGCGGGTGAGTTCGATATATGCACGACGAACTTCATCTTCCTCGGCCTCCTCGTCCTCCGCCATATTCTTTATGTATTGATCTGCTTTGGATCGTACAAAGAAGGTGGGAATGTCGAACCGCTTACAGTGGAATAGAAGGTCTACGTCCGTCTTGGTAATACGGTCGCCGACAGCAATTATGATGAGATCGAAGATATACAAGCCTTGATTGTTGAAATATTGCCAATCTCGTACACGGACTGTACCAGCCCCAGGGACGTCATACCATGCCAGGCCTCTTCGCGCGTGATGCGGGTCGGCATATCGTTGAATTTGCGTAGTTGTTTCACTGGTTCCAGTTTGGGCAAGATGTCCTGGAGAGATGGTGTTGATGACTGTGTCAACACTAGTCCAAGCAGCCAAGCCCTTTTTTGGGTTTGTATAGCCGCGGACAGCGTTTATCAACGATGACTTGCCCGATCCAGCGCAACCAGTGATAGCAATGTGTAGAAAACCTTCCTGGTATCCAAGACTTGCTCTCTTTTCTGCGATTTGGTCGCCGGTAGGGTATTTAATAGGTGGGATTCCTTCCTCCAGGTTCTTCTCGGCCTCCTGTCGCAACCACGTTTCTTGCTCAACTCGTGCTTTCGCGTCTTGTTCGATCTTCCTCGCAAAGTTGTCCAGCTTGATTTTTTCTTCCAGCCTTCTTTTCTCCTCCTGGGTCTTGCGAAGATCGTCCATCATCTGCTGGTTTTTCTTTGTCTGTTCCAGCTCTTCGTTTATTCTCCGTAGTTCCGCTTCCTTTTCAGCCTTTTCTGCTTTCGTGCTCTTCAGTTCAAGGTCACGCTTCTCATCATTCAACCTCTGCTGTTGGTCCTTCAGGCTCTGAATCTCGGCCTGGAGCTTTGCATTCTCCTCTCTTTGACGTCTCGCCTCGTCTTCATGTTTCTGCTTTTTGTTAGTGGATGGGGTTTCTAGGGAAGACGGTCATGAATGGAGATCCTTACAGAGCCACCGCCACCCATTTCGTAGAAACAAGAGCGTGTTTGTTGTGGTTTTAAAAAAAAAGAGACGTGAGATCGGGATGTTTGGTTGACGTAGAATTCGTGTAGGGAGTTTGGCTGTAGCTTAGATGTAGGTTCCTGAGTTAATATTGTCCAAGGCGCCGGAAGGTAATAAAAGTACCTTCCTTTCGTTTCTGCGAGTAAAGGAGATAAAACGGTCGTTACGAAGGACTTAGTAGGTCATTTGGATTTAATTCAGGCAACCAACTTACGGCTGTATTTAATTCAGGCAACCAAGATATGGCAGCCTAGTAACAACTACATGTACCCCGCACCAACTTTACTGCACTTTAGGTTGCTAACCGTAAGTGCATATTCTTCTCACTGTGTGTACCTTACATGTATCGCCTAGATACTCCTGGAAGACAATATGTGCGCTTATTAATTACCAGCGCCGGAGGCGAATGTTCTAAATCTGCATCTATAGTTGCATGTATTCCATAGAATGATGTATTTATAAATTAAGAGAAAATCGTTGACAGTGTTTTAAGTTTCGTGTTCGCTTTCTGTCAATGGCTGACTCTGGATCCTGTAACCGCGGGATGAGGTAGAGACAAAAGGCTTAACGTGTAACCCGCTTGAAGCGCGCGGTACCGATAGATAAGCCGAGAACTCCTAGCGTAGCCACTCTGATTATCGTAACTGTGCGCCCGTAGTCTAATGTTTGTAAATGTTCGACAGGAACAACCAATTGCTACATGTTCAAGCTCGCAGCTTCCCTCAGTTACTTGGTATGTATGTGTGTGCATGTAGCTAACTTTAATTTTCGATTGGCCCTATAGATAGGCCTCTGCAGGCCAGTCTGAGACGGCCTCGCGTACCTACTCGTAATTTCATAGCGTTTCCGAACACGACCAATATTGCATGATATACAAAAAGGATGGATTTGGCGCTTTTTTGTATGGTATGCAATAGCAGTCGTGTTCGGAAACGTCATGAAGTTACGAGTATCAGCTGTATAGTAACCATAACTGTACATATGCATATCTAGTTATTAATATGCCACCGTGGCACGAGAGGAGTAGTGAAAAGCGGGGAAGGAATCTACTCTACACTGATATAACGGCGGAGATTTCAACTCCTCCTGTCTTCTTTATGTTTGTGCCTATGCACAGCAGTCATCTTTCTCCGCCCAAGATGTCCAATACCTCCAATACCTCTGTAATATCTTCCCAAGATCCCAGCTCACAGCTGCTACTCGAAGCGCTCAAGATCAACGCCGAAGCAAACCGCGTAAACGCCCAAATCATTGCCCACCTAGCTGTCAATGCACCAAACCTTCCTTCAAGTTCTTCAGATCCCCAGGATCGAGGCTCACAACTATTGGAAGCGCTCAAAATCAACGCCGAAGTAACCCGCGAGAGCGCTCAAGCTCTCGCTCACATATTCTACCATGGACCAAAGCCTTCCGGGAGCGCTCCTGATCAGCAACTGTCGTTATCGCCCCGACCGAAGTCCACCGCTAAACCTGTGCAATTCGTGATAAATGAGCGCGTCGGCAAAATTACAATCGCCGAGTGGGATGCTCTTGGTAGTGAGCGGATTGCCTTGCTCATCGTAATCCTCCGCGGAATTACTAATGAGGTTGCTATACCTTCTATTTCGTGGGAGGAGATTGGCTACATCATCCAGAGGCGACTTGCGGAGTTTGGATTCGTATTTCTGAGGCGAGATGAGATGGATGTTAGAAAAAAATGGGGGGAGGCTATAAAAGGAGATGACAAAAAATCGATCGCTGCTGCGATACTAGACTGCCATACAGCGAGTTTAGGGTATGGTTGGTACACCAATGAGATGTTGAGGGTATGGAATAGGTTGATGGAGATTACTGATGCTTGAAATCTTGGCGATTTCCGAGTGGCAGTGTCAACACCGAATTGTTCCGGGTGTATCTTTTACCTAGCTAGTGCTTTTGTAAGACAGCATCAGAAAAATGAAATGTTTGACAGAATGCAGGCCCGAACCCCGGGAATAGGGTCCGCTTGTCTACCGCTTGCTTGTATTTATGAATGGCGGCCATGCAAGGTGTACCTTGTTAGGCAAAGGACCAAGGACTAGAGTACCTGATCTGGCGCGGGAAGGTGTATTTTATGTGCAGGTATGTAAACCTTGGTTTCGGTTGATCAGTCACCGCACAACCCGCAGAGAAAAATATTTGAAGATTTGCTATCAAACAGCGTCATTATCCAAACCAACGTAGGACTTCATCTCATGTGGCTCTCATATAGGGCAAAAGGCTGGCATAGCCACCCCTATGGCTTCTAAGGCTATTATGTCGAGATTAAGCTTTCTAAAGCTGACCGGTACGTTCTATCGATCGCAGAGGCCGCACTCTAGTATAGGTTTTCATGGGGTAGGAAAGGGCAGATAAAGCGAAAGTACAAGCAGATCCTAGGCTCCACGTTATCCACCCAAGTGACTACTCAAGCCCAGTACAGTATCAATGGTCAATGTCATCGATTCAACAACAACCTAACACCGCCTTCTCGATAACCTTCAACAAGGGGGAACCTGGGCCAGTTCCCGTCATCCTATGCTTCACTAAATTGTAGTATTATAGACACCCTAATATCCTCAGAACGAGTCACTCGTAGGTAGTCCGCCGTTATCCAGTTTATAAGTTTGATTGTTTGATAGGAGTATTAGTAAACGTGTAAAGTGACGGGGGAAGTTTGGTGGGGTAGGACTTTATTAACACGCGGGTATATGTACAGCAGCGAATCGTGGTATCAACAAATAAACCTTATTGCTTTAACGCAGAATGAACAAGCGATATATCCTAATGTCATGCCTGTATAGCGCTATTCTTAGAGCCGGAATGCGTGTAAAGGCATTAAATAAACCAACCTAGTCTTAACGAAGCTAACCCTAACCCCCACAACGATGCTACAGGTTTTGAAATACGTAAGATCACAATCTCACTCAGCCTTTATACTTAACTCCCATTATGTACTGGATTATCTATAATTACGCACCTCTATGCTTGGTCTTGGCATGAGTGACCTTGTATTGAGAGCGTGGGCATGGCGGTTGTCGGTCAGAGGGTTGAGACGGGGATTAGTTAAAGGTGAAGGAATCACTTGAGATCGGAGAGGTGGTGTTGCAGCGGCGGTCTAAGGGGCGGAGGGAGCAGGGGGGAGCAGGGGGCGGGGAAGCTCTACTCACTTTTCTATGGAATCAATTCCCGCTGGAAGATTCGATGGCAAAAGAAATGAGGACGTGCACGCCTTCATCACATCAATTGGAGCCAGTTTTGCTTCAAAGATCGATTATTATAATACTGTAGAGAAGCAGGAACAAGCAAAATTTGCTATTCTTAAAAGAGAAAGCGGCAGATTGGATATCAAGGCAATCCAGGGCGACTACATCATCATGGAAAGAGTTGACCAAAGCCCTAAAAAAACAGATATGAAAATGCGGATGGGAATGACAAGAGGAGATGGAACTTTATTCATGCCCGCGTTCAGGCTCCAGCCTCACTGTTCAACCCTGCAAAGGCCGCGTATTTTGTGATGCTTGATCATAGGTTCAGCCATCCGTCAAGACACCTATTTGGCCAAGATCGCCGCACCCCTCACCATCTCAACCAAATCGACATCTTGGTAACCGGATCAGAACGGCGCTCCCTGGTTGGGCCTGTTGCTCTCGCGGGGCGCCGGCAAGTGTAGCTCGGAGGCGCAGGTTGGTGGAGCTCGTAGGCGCAAGTTGTAGCTCGTACGCTAGCTAGTGGAGCTGGTAGGTGAAAGCTGGTGAGCGCGGACTGGTGGAGTGTGTGGGCGCGAGCTGGTTGTGAAGGCGACATTGCCAAGACAATCGAGTGATGCTCCATGACTCACTCGTTTTATCCTGTGTGGGGTGGATTTGGTGGGCCCCTCAGGATAGCGATTGGTATTGTGACGTTGGTAGTTTATTGTTGGTGCGAGTGCCTGGAGGTGCGGGGTCTTGCGTGTGGGCGCAGGTAGTAGTGTAGCTGGTAGGCGAAAGTTGGTTATATATGTCGTAGGTGCTGGTTAACACAGGTTTATGTTCCTACTAGGCGGGAATTGGTGGTAGTGCGGCGAATGGGCACAAGGCATAGTTTGGGGATGAAGGTTCGGGGAGCTTGTGGGCGCGAGCTGCTGTAGCTTGTGGGTGCAAGGTGCCAGAGCTCGTGGGTACGAGCTGGTGCTAGTGAAGCTGGTGGGGTCATTGGTAGTTCAGTGACGAAGAATATAGTCCAGTAACGAAACTTCGTGAATGAACTGGCCCAGTGGCGAAGCTTCGTCACTGAACCGACTTCGTGACAGGGCCGTAACAGACGGCATGGTGAGGCGTCATGGGTTTCGTCGAGGGCTAGGGGAGGGGTGTCTAGAGTGGGGCATGTCGTACCTGGCACAGCCCTACACAACCACCGCGCGAATGATTTTAACAGTTCTCTGCCATATACTGGTGCTTTCATCTCGGAAACCTCACCCTTGCTCCACCCAACGGGGGAGGTTCTGCTTCACGCGGACGGAAATGATTGATCTCACGTTTAACATAACCCTAACCCTGGGCAAGGCGGTTGGCGAGTGAGATGTGGTGACCAAGGTTGTTGGTAGACGCCATCTCCCGTAGTATTGATGGTGTTTGCAGGAGCGGCTGATATGTGCAACAATGTAGGCGGGGTTGAGACATTACTGGTTCGGCGCCGGAGGCAGTAGGGCGAGGGATAAAGTCGCTGACATGATCATTGGCGGCAATATAACATTGAAAACTGGCAGTTGAACACTCCTGAGCCCATTTTTCCACCAAATACACGCCTTGCGCATAATGAGACTTCCTAGGTGGGCAACCCGGCGCCGCTGGGTGGGAGAACCTTAGCGGAGGTGGCGGAGGGTGTGGAGCAGATGGAGCATTTACTGGGTAAGAGGTATTAGTATTATATTAATAAAGACGGATGACACCACCTATGGCGCGGCACGCCTTAAATGTGACATAAATTGCATCGCGAATCATGATATCTTTTCGACAAGACAGGATATGTAAGTATAGGTGTGATAAAGGTTTTGACCTCATAGATCTTTGATATCTTGTCTGATTGAAAAGTTATTAGCGATGCCATTTACCTCTTTTTGTATCTAAAAAGCGCCAAGACATGGTGAAGTAGAACAGTAGTATACCCATTTATACCCATTCATTACAGAGTTGCGGCTAAGATGTGGTTTCCCCGCCATAAAGTGGCTGGATTACAATGCTCTAATTGGTTCAAGAGCATTCGGAGTAGCCAAGATTGTTCCAGCTGAAATACCGACATGTAACCTTCAAGACGCGCCGCACCATACAAGAGACGCACTGTAGCCACTAGATATTCATTAACAGCACGCTCTGTCTTATGAGTATCCATACATATGGTAGCCAGGACCTCCGAGTCATATCCAACAGCACTCGTATGCATAGGCGGCCTTCCACTTCAGGGATAGCTGCCTCGAACGTATGCCATGGCTTTTGATATTTTGGCCGCCGGACGATGTATATTACATGTTTTCCGCTTTAGGGCTAGGTGAGCTTAAATACCTTTCGTGATCTTCGCAGACTAAGTAGTTATAGATATTCAGTAAAATGCTGACCCCCGCAAAAGAAGCAAATATTGTGTGGCTTTACTAACAGATCCCGTTATCTTCCTTATCAAATAATAGACCTTCCATACAAATTTAATTCCTCTACTATAGGGGGGTCAGCATCGACAGACTAAGGGATAATTGCTGAATCACACTGCGCGGAACTTGTGAAATACTTCGACCATTTGGCGTTCCAGCAACTAAAGACAGAATCTTACCCCGGCTACAAGTGGCTCCGCCCCTCCTACACTACGCTCAGGGGGCCCCACAGTTCATAATAAATACATAAATCCACTCTCGTGACACTTCCCTCCGGGTTAGTGTAGTTGCGCTGACGGTAAAGATGCTTTATTCGACTATAGTCCCAAAAGGGGAATATTGAAATGCAAGTGAAAGAAGACTAAAGGAGAAATAAAGAGTGTGGGGGTAGCCCGAATTGACAAAATAAAACAACGGGGGAAAGAAAAAGATAAATAAAAAACAATCACTTCACGACGCTCCATAATAATCCTCCGCCCCGCTTCGGGGGGATCCCCCAATCCGAACATCGTCACTCCCTCGAGATAATAAAACCATAACAACCATTACACAAAAGGGCATCCCATTGACCATTCCGTGTCGCTACGAGCTTCGCCTTTTTTTGACGCTGGCAGCGACTGCAGGTAAAAGTTGTCGCCGAGGCCAGCCGATACTGTGTCATTGGACCTCGTGAAGGATATACCTTCACCACCTCGAACGGAGCTGGCGCTGTGCCCTGGCCGGAGGAGCCACTTGAGACATCATTAATTCGAGACGAGTCCGAAGCCATTTCGTAAACCGTATCCAAAACACCTATTCATTAAATAAATTCACTTAAAAAAAACTGTACCAATCTCTGCTAGTACGTCACAACATACCAAAAAATCAAATGTCAATATGCTATCGGTCCGCGTTAAACCTCTGTTGCCCGTTGTCGTCTGCCTAATCTTTCGTTCTCCTACTCGTAATAACCGATGGTTCTCCGTGTGGAATCAATTCTTTTGCTTGCAAGAGAGTGAAGGGGGCAAGAAAGAGGGGCATGAAACCCCTCTACTTATAATCAATTCTCACCTTGTGGCACGTGATTTAGGCATACCACACTAGCTAGCCCAAATTTGGCCTGTTTCGGCCATAATCCTTTTATTTGGGGCCCAACTAGAGCCGAATAAGGGTTGATTGAGGGTCTTTTGGAGAAAACATGTACTAGTACGAAGAAATAAGATTGTCAATATTTCAGATGAAGAACCAGGGTTAGGGTTTGAAGGAAGGGTTAGGGCTGGGAACTCCGAGACATCGCCTTCTTCTAACCTCCATCTCCTCTCCAACCCCCTCCCCCGTTTCCCCACTCCAATTAATTATGATCGTCAATCAGGATATGAGCTAGCTTGTACCCTCCTCGACATCTATCACTATTCATGTATCGATGTTCTCTACAATAACACATCATGATGCAAGATTAGACACTTAGATATCATGGAGCTGTTGCGCCTTCCAACACAGCATTCCCTTATCCCCCTCCCTTTCCCCTGCTGGTCTCGCTGAATTTTGCTGCAAGTGTTAGCCTCTCTGTCCTCTGAACCACCCTCAATCTGGCCAACACTCGCCTCCCTCTTCCTTTTCCCTCTTCCTCTTCCTCTGTTCTGCATACGTTGATGCTGCCGGGGTCGGCGCCTGCCACTGGCTACCAACCTTCTCCTCCTCCTCCGCCTCCACTTCCGGCGCCGCCCATGTCTCCTCTTCCAGCAGCTCATTCTCCGGCACCTCTAGGACCCCCACGGACTCCACCCACCCGTCCACCCTCTCCTCCTTTTCCACCTGCCTTGGCGCCAACAGCTTGCTCGTTAATCTCTCGGCCCATCTATCCATCTCCGCCGCATCGCCAACCGACTCGGAACTGCCCTCACTGCCCTCGTTCTCCGGCAGACGCCTTGAGATGCAGTATGCGCGCAAACACGCTATGCATCTGCAGCAGCAGGGGGTGTGGAAGCAGGAGCTCCGCCGGGTTTGGCGTCTGCAGCGTGATGACATGCCCGCCTATGATGTCACCGGTGCTGCGGATGCCATCCTCCATAATAATATAACCAACAAAACCTATAAACATTTCGAAAAGGAAGCCGACTCGTGCTTGATACTTGTGAGTGGGTTAGCTGGGTAGAGCTGGTTTGGGGAAGGAAGGGGGGGTCCTGGGGATCTCCGGGACGCCCACCAAGGGCGGAAAAGAGGTGCAGCGCGATTTGGACAAGCTGGGAGAGGGTGATAATACGCGTCTAAGGAGTGGTCAGGTCGCCGAGTTCTGCCAAGAGGGGTCGGGCTGCTGCGTTTGGAGAATCTTGACGGTGCAATCGAGGGTCTGGAAGTCCTTGTCGGGAAGTGTGGTAGCATGTGGCCCAGGAGGCGAGTAGGGCTTGGCTTGCGGGGGGGGGGGGGGGGCCAAGGACGGCGTCGAGGTGGGTTTGAAGGTTGAGGGAGTGGGATATTGTGTAGAATATAAGGAGGTGGTGGCGATAGAATCTTTAAGTTCTCTGAACCTGACTTTCTATTTTACACGGCCGTCTACATCTATTGGATTCTAGCGATACATAGATAGACCCCAGTAACAATACCGGTCATATACGATATAGCTGATACTCAGAACCCATATGGCGGGGGACACCTTGAACTGGAGTGTCGCGACATTAGTATCTGATGATCAATTTCCCAATCCGGTAATTATTTCATCATTTTACTGCAGTATATTGCTAAGAGTACCCTCTTGTCGCTCTCAAAGGAGAATCTTCAGCCTAATCCAGATAAAGATCTTCCCAATTAGGTAGTTCCATTGTCCCAAATAGGCAAATATGCGCGCGACATTGGTTGGGTCCCCACCAAAAACCCAACTTTTAGAAAATCAATAACTCCACCACAACAAAATATAAAATCAATCTGGCTATGTTACGTTGTAGAGAAGAAGCAGAACTATCGAATAATAGAGAAAAGAATAAAATAGGGTGTGGTTGGGGAAGGTTATTAGCGGTTGAACTTGACTCCCGAAACCACTCCGGTTCAAGGTGTCCCCCGCCATATCTTTAATGCGCGGGAGAAAAATAAATGCGCACGGGAGGAAAAAAAATTCCCATTGGCGAGTGCCCTTCAAAATGAGCACGGACCAAGAAACTACATGTATGCTTATATATATGTACATGTATTATATACATTAGTGTTGGGCACGAGCCTGTTCGAGACGAGCCTATCCTAGAGCTCGAGCTGGCTCGGATTGTGGGAATGAAGGCTCGGGATGTTCGAGCTCATGAATATAGCTAATGATAGTCATCTCGATATATCTTTCATTTTTAAGGATGAACTCAGAGGACTTATCTTCGTTATATTATCCAATTCCACCATCATCAACCTATTACTAATAGGCTAAAAAGCTCGACCCGAAGCTCGAGTCTTTCCCATATTAGCTCGGGCTGGCTCGGGCTCGTGAGAACGAGAGCTCGAAGTGTTCGAGCCTAATGCTCGGCTCGTGCCCAACACTAAAGCCCGCGGTGTATTATTGTATTGTTTAGAAGTACAGATAGGCATGCCTGGCAGCTTATGTAGTAGCAGCCAGAGTTGTCTGGGCGGTGGGGTTTGGGGAGGCTTATGTTATACATCTGGCGAAGCTAGATCAATGTGCATACAACTCAGGTATATACAGACGCCTAATCGCAATGCCAGCTTTAGACTGCATGAGTTACTATGATTTGATTATAAATGTGGGTATTTAGCTGACGCTTTCCCCCTCAACCGGAACCCCCCACAGGAAATAAATCGGAGAAAACCGTGATTTTAAAGTACACTTAAGTGGATTCAGTCGTGTCCTCCGTTTCCTTGCCGGATATTGACTACACATCATCAAGATCTACTCTATTCAATCGAGGGCGTGACACCACGTTTAATTTGCATATAACGCTAGTAGTCTTGGCACCAGACCTACCGCCGTCATATAGCTTCTGATCTTTACTTCACCTCATGATCAACACAGACATCTTTTCGGCAACTAACTGAGCTTTATCAATGTTTATAGTAACCACCATGTCTTCGCGAGTCTTTAGGAACAAGGTCGAGGTAACAAGGGGCGAGACTGGGAGGGTCTGGGTGTTACTTGATGACTAATATATATCTAGCTTCTCACGACGTCTCTATTAAGTGCTCAACTATACCCGTGATTGAATGGCCCGTTGACTGCGCGCAAATTCAAGGCATAAACATGATGATTGGTGTTGCGATTTGCCATATACGGTACAACGTACGCATGATCATTGGTATTGTGGGCATAAACATTCGCCATAGCTTAGGGGCTACATGCGATTAATGAATTAAACAAAAAAAAAAGTGGGCATAAACATAAGAAATCACTCGCTTTATAACGCCGGTAATTCGAAATCTCCAACAGGTGGATTTCTTCTGCACCCGAAATCTGGGCAAGCCCTCCTGAGCAGCGGTGTGTAGCGACACATTGTAATGATACGAACAAAGGTGGTTTTCATGTTCGCTGATCATGTCCGCCGAGGTAATGCAGGAATAAACGCTGTTTTGAGGAATTAGGGATAGCCAGATAACTGGAGTACAGGTGCATGCCCCACGGTGCGGTTTTGCTCACTACTAAGGGCCCGTTTGGAGGAAGTAAAGTTTAGAAATGGCGTTAAGCAACAATCCCTTTAGCAACCGGCAAACTGAGAAATCCTTAAACGGAGTTTTGGTCTGCAAAACATGAAATTCGCTTGGTGGTGTATTTTGTTGAGGATGTTCGTTGCAACGTGGAAAAGCAAGTCAAAGTTACTTTTTCAAAACTCCGTTAAAATCATCAAAACTGCACTTAAAAGTGGCATGCCAAACACATCAACTTTTCTCATAACGGAAATTGGTTGCATAACGGAGTTTTGGGGCGTTTCAACTCCGTTTATGCCGTTCCCAAACGCGCCCTAAAACTTCTGTCGGTTTCAAATAAACAGCATCTATTGCGAGCAAAAACCGGGTATCGGCGTAGAAGACAAAGTGTACAAAACAGCAAGAGAAGAAAATAATAATACAGCAAAATCTATCAGAATTCCACCCCGGTGGTGGCCGAATTTTGCTGGAATTATCATAGAGATGGAATATAGAGTGAGGTATTTATTAGCTAACGACAGGTATCGTTCCCTCCAACCGCTGGAAGTTTGGTAGGGATGGAATTTCGAGAGGGTGGAATTATGATAGGTTTCTCTGTATGTGACGACCGAAAGTTCGACCAGAAATATGCTAATGAAAGTACAACTCGATCCGAGCTGATCCTCAATACATGAGAAAGGAAATGGAGAAAGTAAGAAAAAACACCAGGGAGGGAGAGGGGGAGAGAGGAGAAAGAAAAAGAAGGGAGGGAGAGAGAGAGAAGAGAAAGACAGGAGGATATGAGAAGACATGAAAAGAGGTCACAGTGGACAGAAATAATGATCCCTTCATATATAAATCCCCCCGGCTTGGAATCCTGCTCACAGGACCTAGTACCTCCCGAAACAACCCAAGAGATTTAAGGAAAGAGAAAGGCACACAATTGACCCAGAAAATCGGTTCTCCAATGGTTCCTGGGTTTCAACTCGTTGTCCCGAGTACCCAACAACCCGGCCTTTAATAATTTGCACTGAATATCCGGGCGTATGTGAATTACTGCATTCGGGCGGCGACCTACTTTCTCTGCTCTGACGAAATTGAGCAGTAACACTCCCATTCCTGTTCACATTTGCAGTTTTTATCGGGCAGCCTGTATCCAGTGTAATTGGGGTATTTTTCGAGGAGTATCTCCAGAATCTTCGGGTCCTTGTGTCGTGCTAGGTGAAAGGCGTTTTCCCATTCTTGTTGTCGGGTATGAACGGCTGCGCCATGTTTAAGGAGCAGCGACACAATATCCTCTTGCTCTTTCATGATGGCAACGTATAAGGGGCTAAAGCCGTTTTGCAGGGCATCCACGTCGGCGTTATTTTCTAGTAGAAACTGGACGTTGTCCTTATAGCCATATCTAACAGCGGTGTGCAGTATAGTGTGAGGTAGTTTGGCCCCGCAACGTAATAGTAATTGCAAATTTTTTACGCTGTCTCTGCTGGCGGTTCGATCCATGAGATCGTCGTTGACTGCTCCATGCACGAGAGAGAGCTTAGCTCCTCTCCGCAGTAACAATTCCACCACTTCCTCTCTCGCGCCCCTGGACCTGGGATCCAGAACCTTCGCAAGAGAAACACTGATTAATCTCTGGAAATTTTCCCCATGGCCGTTCGTATCTACGCAACACTCGAGAAGTCGGTCCACTACCTTGAAGTGTCCACCATAAGAGCCATGATGAATAGCGTGTTCCAAGAATTTGTTTTTGGAAGGGAGATCGAGTCCGGGATATTCCTCATTATTACGATCGGCTTCGAGAAGCAGCTCTATTATATCGAGATGTCCAGCGCTGGCCGCCTTTACTAGCGACATCCATATTATGGAGATTCGGACATGGTAGGCAATAAACGCATTTTATAGGACGCACGAAAGGTACTTGGATGTGGTTAGTTGGGGTTGTAATTCACCACCCAACTCATCATCAATCATAATTGATCCGTTACAGTCAAAGTTCACTATGGCGCTGTGCATTGGCAGACGTGGTATAATATCATATAAGTAATTGTTTATTACAGGAAGACTATATATAGAAAATTTACTCTGAATTTTTTAGCTTGACTCTTGATCTTGCGAATTCGTGCGAACCCTAACCCGGGTTATTGGTATGTAGTTGAAACTCTTAATCTCTACATGAGCTGTGGTTTCAAGACTTTGCACGATACCTACCCTATGCCCCTTTAACTAGAAGGCTGTCTTCTCCCATATATTATAAGATCTAGATAAGACGAGATCGAGGGAGGTCCCGTCATGTTTTGTGTTGTGTGTATCACTATCTGTAACGTCGCGTACGTCTCGATGTTCTATGTGATCAGTTTGTGTAGCAACTTCTGGAGAACTGGGTCCTATATAGTCTTGGGTAGATATAAAAGCTCAGTTGAATTTCGAGCTTGTGTGAAGTTGTACCGGGCCCTTGGCGGATATGACGGATTCGCGAATGGACTTGACAAATTCGCGAATGGACTTGAGGTATTCGCGAATGGACTTCTAGGCTCATACATCTGTGGCCGGACCAGTCTATTCGCGAATGGCCTGGGAAGACTGTGGTTTTAGTAGGACAAATAGTTCATCACTCACAACTAATAATGATTTATATCAATCCCGAACGGTCTCTACAATCATCAGAAACCTCTCGACCCTAAAGGCCAAACCTACAAAAAGAATTAGCATCTTCAAGATCTTTAGCGAGCTTAAGAGCTCGGTATTAATAATTGACGCCTGATATGTGATATCCTGTGGTCTCTATCAGCTTCAGCGACCTCTACAGCCACTTATTAGGGCCCTATGAGCTCTAGTAGAGCCCAGATCATTCTCGAGTTAATTTAAAGACTCAATTTCATCACCATTTATCCAGTCCATTCGCCAATGGACCGGTCCCGCCCCCGATGTATGGAGCAAGCAGTCCATTGGCGAATCCGGGGTATTTGCGAGTCGCCCGGAACAAAGTCCTCAAAGTAACCCTAAGTGCCATATATCCGGGCAAACTCTACGAGGTACATGGGGGTTACTGAATATGCGGTAAAGGTCCTATATTGATGCGCGACAGTTTACAAATAACGTTAAAGTCTCTACGACGCTTTCAGGGGATCTGACTGACTGACCACCGTACTGTAAGGTATCCAGTATCTTCTAGTCCTGTCCTTCCAAGTCACCTTTAAATTTACTACGACGATCTACAAGCCCGCGTCGTGCACGTACGGCATTGCCGTATACACGTAGGCGCAGTATATACCCTTGCATTGTGCGAGCTATGTACCATGGCTAGCCCAAGCGCTACGTATATATGCTTAGTAGGTCAGTCAGTCGTATAGGTGAAAGCAACTGTAGATACAAACTGCGGCCTGGTATGGTAAAGGTGAGTGATGTTCCATGAACTAGCTAAAACACGATATCTAGCCGGAATACGATCTATCCAACGGTGTTCCTCTCGCTATTAGATTCTCGAGCCGAGTCTACAGAGACTCTCTACTATCGTAAATGAGGTCTTTGGAGGTTTGCCTGTCGATGTTCCCCAGTTATAATATATAACTCTGTCTAGATCTAGCTGTAGCTATAGATAGGCACGAGATACTGGTGATGTACGGGTAGGATTGAAAGAATTGCGTGTGAAAGACTCTTTAAGCTTGTGTAGCAACTGGCGGATTGTTCTTTGCCATCGATTTTCCGTGGAATTAAGGTGTTTTAATCGTGAATGGGTACGAAAGTTACAAACTAAGGGGTGTTCTCCCCCCCCCCGCGGGGGGGGGGGCCTCGGCATGGCCGAGGTGTTGAGGGCGCAATCTATTTACAAAGCACTGAATGGCCATGGGAGCAAACAGTCGGATTAGTTGATAAATTAGGATAACACAATTAAGCTCTACGATACGCGGGAAGCGGCAGAAAAAATGGATCGTGCCACAGATATTACTTATCCCTATGCATATGAGTTATGATCTATCCGCTATCCGTCCGATCAGTGCTACATAGGGATAGACTATAGGGTTCTACGCCACGTGATGTCTTTTTTTTGTGCTATTCGTTTCTCAATGTCTAAAGCTTCATTGGGCTGGCGGCGTGGTTCGCGCCAATCTTTGAACATTCACTCCCTTGAATTGAATTCTAATATATAAGGCGATATCGTTGCATGCATCTCTAGATGATTTATGGGTACGTGTATTTCTCCTATAGATCTCCGAACACGGTTCGATATCTGGTCAGCTAAAGCAAATAGAACACCTCCAGTTTGACCTCTATCCCATCCCATCCGTCCCGCTCCACCGATTTAATGTTGTAGAGGCCAGTTTATTCAGATTTTCATCCGGAATTCAGGTTACCGGTTTTCGATGAAGAATTAGCTGGGTCGCTCGGGGATCGATCGTATGCCGTACGCTGTGGCTGCCGCGACCTGAATTGCTATATAACCGAGCTGAGACATGCGTAAGTATGGTTAGCAGTACCAGAGTTTAACTTATTAGAGAATATTCGTAATAAAACCTGCACAGACCCCCGAGCCCCGGGGACTTTGTGAGGCACCACAATCTCTACCCACAAATTCATTATGAATACTAGTCTCACCTGTTTATATTATATCAGTTGAATTGAAATAGCATTCTCAACCATACAGGCTGTCTTGAAGTCTCATCTTGAGACAGGTAGTTCAATAACATTAATTATATATCTTTGCATCCATGATCTTGAAACTAGCTTGAAATCTACCAAGATCTGCGAGCTAATGGCATAGATATTACCTGTAGGGGCAAAGCCATATATATAGTTCTCCCTTGATCCTGTACCCTGTATGGTGTGCCACTGCCAGGCAACAAATAAACTAAAATCTGAGTAACAATACCAGGAATTGGTACTTAAGACCTCAATCGAGTATTACCATACAAGCTCCTTATTAGAGCTCACAACTATCGCATTCATTCGGTCTTCTCAAGCTTGTCTTGTGATGGGCAAGACAAGGCGAGACCGCCGCTCTCATCTGACACGACGAGACAATTAATAGTCTCGAGATCTTCTTGAAATGGTAGACAAGATCGCGGATTCAGGATCGATAATCAATAGAGCTCCGATAACGGATTCGAAGTTGAATCAAAGATGAAAGTGTAAATAGAAGCTCTGCATATATATATGCCACTAAGCTGAAAGTAAACAGCACTTGTGCTTGTGCTAACCTGCTTATTAGGTAATTTGATCCGGCACCTTGAATTTCGATCTAACTGGTGTCAAGTACCTTGTTATGACCGGAAGCTTAAATTGCGAAGAAGAATGAATACGTCTGGTAAGTATCAAATATAGCGAGCATTGAATGTGGCTCTTAGAGAGGAGAGAAGGGATGGGGTCCTGAATGCTCGATTCTTTTATGAAATGTATCCATCTCGTGACATATCGATAATGTTTCAGGTCAGTGGTATCGATCCCAGGGGGTGATGCAGAGTATTCACCCCGTGACCATTCTCAAAGGTAGTAGTGATATTGTTGAGATAGATCTTAATAGAACTATTTATATGATTTTATGTTATCCTAGTTTTGATATATAAAGCCAGCTTTCGTCAACATTCTCTCAGATAACTAAACTTGAGCGCATACCTCCTAGATCCTGTTCTCACTACTATACTGCATCTCAAAATGAAGTTCCTCTACATCATCGCCGCCCTCGCCGCCGCTAGCAGCATCAACGCAATCCCAACCACTCGCATCAACGTGTTCATGGACGACCAGCAGATTGGTTAGCCCTATATATCCTCCTCCTCGTTCAAGTTAGTCGGTAGTTAACCAGCTTTAGCTGTTTCCGACGCAGAAACCAAGTCGATTGTCTGCAAGGGTATTGGAAAGTCTTGCAACCCCTGGAATGAGTTCTGCTGCGACGGCTCGTTCTGCCTTTTATGGGGCATTGGTATTGCCGGGAATTGCGTCAAGAATGTAAGTTGTCCCCCGGCCCTAGGCCCTGGGCATCTATACATGAAGTACTGCTGACCCAGGGGAAAATCAGCCGTGAGCACACCATTCCACCAGCTCGGTGACATGACTATTTTAAGTTGGGGGTCACTTTGAGGTTTTCTTTTCTTTTTGGCCTGTGTCCTCTCCGGGTTGACACCGGGGGTAGTGATCACTCGGCACGTTTTGTACTGCGTGGTTAATGCTATTAGTTAAGAATGAAAAATCATATTTGGGGGTTAATTGTGCATTTGCGTGATATCCAGAGCTGCTACTGGATCTGGCGTTACTTGATGCAAGTACATGCAGCTGCATATGCCGTGCAATCACCTTCGCACCTTGACTCTGCTTAGAAGGGGTTCAACACATTGAAGCTAACCCTAACCCTAGCTCCGGCGAACTCTACGAGGGAGGGTTACTGAATATCTATGCTGTAAACGCCCTTCGCCTGGTGAGCTTCGTGGTTTCCTTGGTAGGCGCTTCAGGTGTAGAGGGTCTTTATGTCCTCCGTAATCGTTCTCTTCATGCGGAAAGGACTATATTACAAGGCCACTCCTGAGAAAACCTACATGTAGCTATGAAAGGCTATAAAGCCAGATGTACATGCTTCAGGGCACCACAAAGACCATATGTAGAAGCAGAGGCAGTTAGAGCAGACACAGATATTTCCCATTACAACAAACCAACCCACGCAAGGCCCACCAGCCACACCGCACCGCACCGCACCTAGACCGGCGCCTCCACCATGCCAGGCACAATAACGTCCGGCACCCACCTCCCCCCCGCCGCCCTCTTTGCCCTCCTCCTCTCCATTTTCCTCTCAATCCTCCCCTCCCTCTGTACCGCCGCCACCGCAATGCCCGTTGTCGCCACAAACAGAAAGCTAGACCCGCACTCTCAGTCGTCACGCCTCTCCCGCATGAACACGCATGGGAAACGTAACGAGGGAACGCCCACCTTTCCACCAGCGTCATCGTGATCGGTATTTGCCAGAAGTCGTCCTGCATCCTGTCACTAGGGCCGCCCGCCCAATAGATTGTCATCGCCGCGGCATGCACCCAGAGGAATGTGGCGCCATAGTCGATGTACGCAAGCGATAGCGGGTTCAACCAGGAGCAGATCAGGTAGGTGATGGTGTGGGCCCCCGTCAGTATACTGAGCGCGCTCGTGTAGGAGAAAAGGAGGATGCCGCTGTAGCATGGTAATTCAATCATCAGTTGGCGGCGGCGAGACAGTAGGGAGAGGGGCGAAACCCGCTGTCTAATATCGTTACGGAGATGGTGGTGTTGACCGGGGCCAGCAAGAGCTGCATGGCTCGGAGGGTAATACATGCGGCATGAGGCCAGCGCTCGTCTCGTCCGCGGGCCATCGCGGGGGAACTTGTAGAGGTGAATGTAGGTTGTTAAAACTGGGCTGCAAAGACCTGATCCAACTGCTGTCGTAGTGACATACGGGGGGTAAGATGTATGAGAAGGCGGATAGACGGTGGGGCATAGGTCAAGAACGGCGAGGGATTTGCTCTGGGGGGTTATCTACTTGGCCATTTCCTTTCCCACGACCAAAATAAAGGGGCCGGAGTTCTTCTTTCGCCCAGCAGCCTGTCTGTACATGAACGATCGAGGAGGGGCTGAAATCCATCCCTAGACAAGCTACATACATGTAGCTTTGCCGAGATTCAGGTCTAACGCTTGTTGTGCGCGGTAGGACGAAGACTCGAGTGGGCAACATCTAGGCCAGTTGGAGGAGGCGCATCCTGCCAGAGGGGAGGGTCGTCGGAGTGATCTCGGTGTATTACGGCGGGCACAAGCTCAGTGCCGTGTTGGGGGAAGGGGGATGCTTTGCAGACTGTAGGGTCAAGTCCTATACTTACTCGAGTAGAGTGAGTACCGTAGAGTACATGTAGGTATATAGAGTAAGTGCTGGGCCCAGTTGAGCGGTGCATGTACTGTATGTACTCTATGTAGAGTAGAGTACATGTCACAGGTATACTACTAGAGTAGGTTGTGTTGTGTGCTTCTCGCAATGCCCAGCTGTCCGTCCCACACGGTACGTACGTTGGCGTGGTTATCTGATTGGCTGGTTCTACTATATATTATTATGTGATACCTACATACCTGAGCGGCGGGTGATATGCAGTTGGTTTTTAAGCTTAAACACGCAAAGGACCCTTGTCTCTGTCACTGTGGACCCTGTCGCTGTTCTGTTCCTGCCTCTTCGCCCGCACCCTTTCCTACCACACACGGTGCAGCCAATGCATGGGGATAAAATGCTCCAGTGTAGGGTTAGGGGTTGAGACTTGGGTTGAGACTTGGTTTCTTTTATGATTGAGTGGATAGGGGTTTATATGCGCATAGAGGTGTTGGTATCAGCGGTAGTAGAGTCCCTACTAAAACCTGGTGATGATAAATTAGGACTGTTGTGTTCCGATGCTCGGAAAGCCAAAATCAGCAGCTAGACTATTTCCGAATTCCGAGTGATATCCTGTGATTTGGTAAACACATTAGTCGTTGGTCTCCATCTTTAGCCACAACCGAGGAATATTATCCCTTAATCCCTAGTCATGGATAATGGAAGTAGTAAGATGTAGATATTCGATATGTGGTGGCGATTCAGACGTTTGGCGTCCACCGTTTTGTGGGTACGAGTACGTATGCATACTTGCATTCTCGGGCGATATAGCACCGGCTCTTGGTTTATAACCAAAGGTTACGGCATGAATTCCTCGAGGCCGAGGAAGAACTAATCCCTTTTTTTATCCAGTCCACAATCATATCACTAGTAGTTACAAGAAGCCGTTCCCATGATGGCACTGCAGTGTGCTTTTGGATCAACTTCCTTGATAATACAAGTGTAGAAATCCTGTACCGCCCGTCGATGACTCTAGTTAGCTTATATATTTTACATGTGCTTGATAAACTGGTAGAGGCCGGTTGCTAGAAAAAGCAAAGCAGGGGATATTGGCAGGTTGACAGGTGTTTGAAATGCTTGTTTCCTTGCACAATAATGGTGGGAGCAGGCTGGTAATGGGTTCAAAAGCATAGTACTACTAATAGGAGGAGTCAATCTAAAGCCCCTTATTCCTGTATTGACGGAGTTCTGCGCTCTCCACGCTGTTTCCACGTTGATTAGCTATCTCAGGTGTCTATAAACTGGTTCTGCTAGGTATAAGTCAAGTCCACGAGCATCTTAGCCACTCCACATCGCTTCGTTTGTTTTTGCCACAAAAGCTATTAGGGTGTTTGACTGGTTCTATCTAGCCCACACTGTGAAACTTCTTTTGGCCCAAAGTCACAGTTTATGCGCTCTTTTTCAACAGATATTTCCAATCCTAGAGAGTTTCTACTCCGTGCAGGAGTTGGTATTTTGAATATCAATGATGTGAAAACCGGGCACGAACGAAGGGATAACACCGCACGCAGGAGTCAACTTTCCACCCAACGTGTAATTCACATATACCAAAATTAAGCGCTCAAATTCCGAGGACCCCAAGCTGCAATAATCCAGTTGAGCTACGAGATTCTTCCTACAGAACGAAATCAGCCTCCTCAACTATATATATATATAGTGTATATAATTCAAGCTCTGCTAGGACTGTAGAACACGCTTTACTACCGCCGAGGGGAAATATTGTTCTATCACATTCACGAAACATTTTTTCGAGTTATCCTTCGTCGGTCAATCGCTGCATGCATGCCCCTATAACAGGGAAATTAAATTTGTATGGGGAGATCTGTTATTTGATAAGGGAGATAACGAGATCTGTTAATAAAGCCACTTTTTTCTTGGGAGGGGCAGCATTTTGTCGAAAAAGGCAGGTGGGGCGATAAGTATAACCGGCTTTGATTGCTTGGCAGGACCTGTCACTGTATGTACCTGCATCATGCACCCACGGCAATAGCCGCCGCCGCTATATGTACTCGCTTGCCAGCATATGAACCCGAAAATGCGAGTTCGAAAGTCAAGGATTATTTGTATGGGGTGGCGCCGATCTGCCATACAAAATAGACATTTGCATTTTCGGGTTCATATGCTTGTAAACAAGTATGTACTCGTTTACCACGAGCTATATTTTCCGGTTCTTATGCTGGTAAACGAGTAGACTAGGTACATAATGTACCCCGCTGACGTCAACATCCTGGAACCTCTCAACCTCACAACCATCGACAGTAACTACATGTAAGCACTTGCTGAACAACTTGTAGACTCTGCGTCCACCGTACCAATACAATCTAATCGATTCACGGCGCCATCAATGTGATCAAGATCAACACCGAATACCGTTCCCTGAGTTTAATCGAGCAAACCAAAGAACGAACACTGCAAGAGGTACAAAAGTCCTTGCATGCATGAAACATGAGAAAGTTTGACTGCATGCTGCCAACGCCAATTGGGGGGAACTAATTTGAAATAGTCCAACTGAGTCTCGGGCGATCATCATGCTGCTGTGTCAATCGCACCCTTCTGTAGGTGATACGTCTCGGTACACTTTGCTGCCCAGCTGTGCTATTCAATGGTATGTTCACGCGATCAAGATAGGTGTTCACGGAAGCAGTTATTTTTAAGAGATATAAAGACCATAAAAGCTAGGACTCCTCAGTTGTGTCTTCCGTTTGACCACTACATTACAACAACCAAAACCAGGCACAGCAGACGCTGGTTATTCTCCGGAGTGGTCACCACGGGTACTCGCATAAAGTTCTCGAAATCAAAACATCCATCGTCCATTATCCAAGTAACAAAGAGGAGGGGGAGGACGGGGAAGAAAGAACAGTCACAAAAGAAACACCGGTCAAGCCCCTACGCTCCGTTATGTATGAACGGCGCCCAATCCAACACCTTCCCCGCTCGCCTCCCCTCACCTCTGGCCTTCACAACAGCATCATGCAACGCCTTCGCCACTCCACATCCTTTCTTCACGACACTCTCGTAGAAGCTCTCTGCAACCTCCGTACACACCTCATCCCGCCCCTCCCACATCGTTGCAACAACATGTCGGAACCCCGCCATCTGGAAGGCGCCAGCCAGGGTGATCCCTTCATCCACCAGATTACTGTCTGCAGTTTCGGCTGTCGAGCACGCTGAGAGATAGGCCATCATTGCGCAGCCGCTCTTTGCAGCTACATCGGCAACGGTCAGTCGTCCGCCCTGCAGTAGAAGTCCACCTCTGCTGGGGTCGTCGGCCTCAGTGACACCGTGGCAGGCAAAGTGGACGGCCTGGTAGTTGCCGAGGGATGATAGAACCTCCGGAACATTAGGTTGCACCATTATGTTGGTGGTGACATCGGGCTGCACAATCCGAATGATCTCTTCTAGCTCATCTACCACACCGTCAAGCTCGCTCTCATCATCTGTTGTCGGCATGGCCACAAGTAACAAATCTCGAATCACCTCGGCGGGCTTCTCCCGAGAATACTGAAGCGCCTTGATGTTTGGTGTGTAAGAGGATATGACACGGCTGATTGTATTCTCTGTAGACCCATCTGTGTGATGCCCCGCTGCATGGAACGGGGCCAGGCCTAGCGGACCCGTGCCAATCCACCAAATGTGCGGTAGCTCACCTAGCGGCGGCGGCGGGGCGGTGATACCGAGTGCAGTGAGAACGGGGGAGACAATAACGTCCCATAGCCAGATAAGCAGCGCCTGCATCTTCTTTGTATCATCGGCGTAGGTAGAGATACCCCCTATCACCAGATCCTTCATACCACCTAGCAGCTCACGCGCTGTTTCCCAGTCGCATTTCTCCAGGGCAATGCTCTTGATGGCAGTACTGGTGATTATGATTGCGTCGCAGCCAAAGAAATCTGCATTCACCACTACCAGAGGCCCAGAGACGGCGAGCGCCATGAGACTCTTACCACTGGGCGGCCTTAAAAATTCTGAATATCCTGGTAAATCTCGGATCGTTCTTAGTACTTCCTCCATCCGGGCCATCACCTTCTTACGCCACGCCATTACACTTTCAGGACCGAGTATCTCCCACCCTGTTGCGCGCACTGGCGTAGAAAGCCCATCCTCCATTTCCTTTCTCAAGGCCGCAAACTCACGGCACAGCTCTGGGTGGTCGGACCGTAAGTCTGTCATATCACTGCGGCAATCAATGATGAAGCCTGCAATAATCCCACGACCTAGCTCAAGCAGCTTCAGTGCGTGTGTGGCGCCTTTTCCAGCTATCAAAGCGCCTGTAGCCGCCCGTGAAGTAATACCGGCGAGCGCCGCTAATAGTCGCTGCTGGTCCAGACGGGAGAGGAACGGCCTGCTGATCTGTGGCATGAGATTTACACATCCCTCGTACATCACCACTGCATCGGCCCATCTCTCGGAGCGCGCATAGACGTCTCCGACTCTTTGTGCGCCATTGATGCGTAATAGTGGTGGAGCAGAGAGGGTATTCCATGCGTCGCGGAAGGCATGGAATGATCGTTGCCCGTCCGGCCCCGTGTTCTGCATTGCCTGGTAGCGCATAAGGTAGCAGCGTCCTAAAAGATCAAGAGTCTTCCCACGGGCGGGCTCGTCTTCATGAAGTCGTCGGAGGGTATGTTCCAGGTATTCAATGGCTAGATCAATATCGTCGACCTGCTGGGTGCAGCGGAAGCGTGAGTGATAAAGGTGCCCGAGGCGGTAAGAGATGTCCTTTGTGGGTATATGGCCTGTGCCGCGCGGATCCATAAGGGCGTTCAGGGTCAATATTATTGCGCGATGAAGGTCTTGGATGAGGACTGGGGCGGCGAGGTGCCGGAGGTGTAGGGCGTCGGCGAGAATGAGCTGGAAGTGGACCGGTCCCTCGCGGCCCGCAGTGGCGTCCACGCAGAGTTGGCCAAGGGTTATCGCGGCGAGGAGGTCGTCGTATGAAGAAGACACAGGGCTGCGGCGGAAGCGGTCTATGAGGTGTTGGCAGAGCTCTATGAGGCGGTCGTGACGGCGATGGGATTCGATGGGCGTACATTCGACCGACTCACGCGCTATGGAAATACTCATGTCGAGATCGTCCATTGCGCCCAGCCTTTTATACCGACTCATCAGGTGGGCGGATAACTCACTGAGGATAGCCCCGCGTCTGCCTTCAGCATCTGGAAAATCCGAAAGTGCGGCATAAGAGTATTCGACCGCTTTCTCAATATCAGCCGGATCCCCAATGCGCTCATACCGCACCCGATACTGTACTGCTAGCCAGGTCTTCATCGCCGCAGCTCCAAGACTTTGGCCTGGTGGCAACGCTGCCACCGCCTCCGCGCCCGCTTCTATCTCCGCGTTGAGCGGTGCGATGTTGGTGAGATCTGAGCCCCGCCGGTGCGTCTGCATTTCGAACAGGAACGACTTCGCCATCTGCACCTGATATCTGTTCGAGCTCATCTGGATTGCAGTCTTCAAGTATTCAATCCCCCGATCTATATCCTCGACCTTTCCCGTACTTTGCAGATACCGTTCATGTAGCCAATTACCAACGAGGATCAGACGACCTGCATAGCCTGGATAATCCCTTGGTGTCAATCTCAGCGCCTCTTCGCCGTGGCGGATCCCATCTGTCATATCCTCATCACTCTTGAACACTAGGTACCGCGACCTGTAAAGTTCAGAGATATTCCCATTAACCATTGCCAACTGATTCGTGTCACACCCATCGATCCTCAACGCAGCCTGCAAAGCCTGTTGGCCAATGGCAATTCCAGTATCGATGTCTTTCTTCACACTGCTCCTCGCGAACCTCTGCACATACAGACCGCCTATATGTGTCAGGCGGGAAATATATAATGGATGACCCTCCTCGATCCCTTCTGATGCCATAGTAGCCAACTTTAGCGCTTTATCCAGGTCCGTGAGTTCGGTGTTATATTTGGTTCGCTCGAAGTAGGTGCCGCAGAGATGAAACTGTAACGCGGGAATGACGTTACGATGAATGCCATCACTCTCTGGCGCAGCCGCCGCCGCAGTCAAGCACATCTCGCCATACATCACCGCACTGTCCAGGTCTGTCAGGTCCCCTAGCGCATTGAAGCGTCGAAGAAGGTAGCATGATAACGCATCCAGATTCACTACATGGCGCCAACCTATGTGCTCAGTCGCAGCGACAACAATCTCAAGCTTTTCCAACGCAGCCGTTATGTCCGCCGGGTTCCCCTGGCGATCAAATCGCTTCATAAGGGCTTCGGAGTGAACCATGAGGCGATCGAGATACAACTCCGGGTCCTCCTCCGGATCCATAGCCTCCAGTCCCGCCTCTATATGAGCAACTGGGTCCTTCCCGTAATCGCTACCCAGCATAGACTCCAGACTGGCCAGCTCCTCTGCCAGCACCCCCTGTAGCTCATGGCCTTCGGGTGGACGACGAACTATCTTGGAAGTAAGGTCCTTTGCGTGCGCCAGGCCTCTACGGTCACCGGTTATGCGCGCATAACCACGCAATTGAGCTCCGAGCTTTACATACACGGCCAATATATCCTCTTCGTTATCAAGGTACTCGACGACGGTCATTGACCAATTGATCGCCGCCCTTACATGATACTTCCAGTCAGTATGCAGCCACTTTTGATGTGCAACCTCCGCGCGGAGAGCAACGTCGCTACAGACGGTGCTTCCCTTGGCATGTGATAGTGTAGCTTCTACAGCGGCCGTAGCGGCTTCCAGGTCCGTCAAATCTTTACCAATATCGTAGCGGGTGACGTAGTATCTTGCCAATATCCTCTGATGCTTTGGGTCAGCGTTTATACCCGTCATCTCAGCCAGATACTCAATGGCCATGTCCAGATCAACCGCCTCCTGCGTAGCTATGAAGCGGTAATTGTGCATACAACTTAGAAACAGTAACAGCAAGCTCCTTTCTTTTCCATTCTGTGTGGCCAGCTCGTTAGTCATATAGGTTATCGCCGTTTCCAGGTGTTCTGCCTCCTGTGCACTGGAGAAGCGCTCTTCGTGCAAACGACTTGAACTCATCAACGTGAAGACCCTCCTCCCCTCGGTATGTATAGCTAAACCTTCAGACTGGAGTAAGTCCGCGCGGGTCTGGTTGCCCTGCAGGCTCAAGATCCGGCAGATGCTCATGAGGGGTATCAGGCGAAGACATGAGGGGAAGAGGCAGAGGGAAGATTCGGCATGTTGCAGTGCCTGGTTTAGGTTTGTGTGGTCCTTCTCGTAGTGGAGAAGCAAAACCTGGCTGAGTATGAAAAGATTAGCGGCATGGTGCGGGTGACTAAGAGGTGTGGAGGAAAGAGCATGGGAGGCCTCTTCGACGGTAAGGGCTAGCCAGGAACGGTCTTGGAATAAGGAGAAATCGTAGGTGAAAGTGAGGCATTCCATAGTCTCTACGGTGGCGTCTTGGGCGTGTTGTGGGGGTGGACCTGACACCTCTGATGTGATTGTAGGCTCGGCCTCGACAGCGGGTGCGCTCTCGGAAGCGATCTCGACTACTGACGGGCTCGATGCCGGTGTGGTAGGCCTTGGTGACGTGTAGGTATTGGACTGCGCTGACTGACAAAGTTCCTCACCCTGATTGACCGTCACAGCGGCTGGTGGGGTAGAGTAATAGTTGCTATCGTCCGCTGCCTCTTCCACACTATTATCCGGCACAATGTGAAGCTGAACCCCCCTTAAGTCATCCCAATCCTCTCCGGTCCAACCCCCCGTCTCCTCTTTGTCATAGCCTACAGCTGTCAGCCTGCCCCCACACCACACGTACTTGGCACTGTTAACTCGAGTTCCTACCTGTACGACAAGAAGCAACACGTTTCATTTCGCCCATGAATGTGGGATACGAATACGTGATAGTAGGGATTGCGAGCTCTGGGAGGTCTGAAATACAGTTGGTACCAGACCGGATGTTATCGCTCTCCATCTTGAGGATCGTATATAATTCGTAACACCACCGATCCTCGGGGGAGGGGTTTTGTTCCGTGAATTCTTCCAACATTCGGGTGTAAGTGGTCGGGCGAGCTCCTTCCAAGTGAGGGTTAATGTAGATGAGGTCGTCTATGGTGGGGTCCATTGCTCCTGGGGGTTCCGTGGGCAGCATTGTGGGGTGGTTCGTCGGCGGATCCATATCTGTGGGTGGCATTTCCATCGAGGTTGAAGTTGCGGCTGGAGAGGGATGATTCTGCTGGTCGTGGAGATTGGGGCGCGCATCGGTGGACGCCATTGTTTATATTGGTAGAAGTCAGAGTACAAGAGTATTAGTGATGATAGTAGAGTAAAATATAGGAATATGGAGACAGTCTAGTTGGGAAGGGTGGGATAAAAGGTATGTAACGACTTCCTCACCGGTCTAGAGTAGGTGAGGCTGAAGACGCTGTTCATCATCTAGGCCCCAGCATGAAGCTAATATTGCGCGTGAAACAATGCGGGGATGTAGAGTAAAGTATCATGTAAACTTGCTATTTCGAGGAAAATATCTCATTGGGTAGACCTTGGATTCAAAAGGATGCTCTTCCGATATCTGTCAATGATAAGCAACTTTATGATACGTCCAGTCTTAAATGCATGTGGCATGTCTGTATTCCAATTGGGCATTTCGATGTCGGACCCCTTATCGATTGGTCTCCATGCACAACCATAATATATAATATTTCTTACTCGCGGAATATATGACCCACCAATCTTTGGGGACCTTGGCCCAGAGTGGATGTTTCCTTAACTAAGGCTGCATATTAGAACAGAAAGTCGAGAACTTGGACAGAAAGTCCTGCACCTCTTATCCCCTGGATGTATGAGACATTGGTAAAATCTCTCTCATGCATAAACGTCATGTGACCTTGAATTTGGGTGAGAAAACGTCCGGGTAAGCAGCTTGCTGCCTTTGTCGGTTTTTGGAATACTTAACGGTGCCATAAAGTTCGCAATTCGCCGCCTTACCTCAGTCAATCATTTCCTGGATAGGCCACGCTAATGCATGAGAGAGATTTTACCAATGTCTCATACATCCAGGGATACGTAGAACGGGGTTTGTATTTGTCACGGAGAGACGGAACGAAATATATCATGATATTAACGATTATAATCCTTAAAAGTCATTGCCTAAAATAGTTAAAGTTTCTGTTCAACCTGTCCGACTTTCTGTTCAACTGGCACAGCTAAAACGCTCGATTGCATAGCTCCCATCGGCCGATCATGAAACGAGGCGGCAATACACAACACACTGCCTTGACTGCGCGTGGTGTACACCTGTATGTACAGCCTTGGCTTCAAGAGTGGAAATCCCACAGCAACATGACACCTCAGAATAGTATTCTCCGCGGTGGTATTTAAGCCGTATCATCCCACTGTCGAGCATCATACCCCACACTCCCCGTACGCACCATAACGATAACCCAGCTGAGTACTCCCAATGATCACCAGCTTCACCCCCGGTCTCCTCCCCCTCCCCTCCATCCGTCTCGGCCGCCTCCTCACTAACCGCAGCTCCCCGCACGAGCGTTACCATGACCCTCCAGACACCCCCGAACCCGTCATCTGCCCCCAAAAGAACTACCGTGCCTTTGCCTCCTCCTCGAGCACTCTCACGCTGCGAACACGCCTCGCAAAGATGCTCGGGGCTCGCTACCACCGCACCCAGACAGAGAGTATCGACCTCTCTGCCACGCAGGCATACACGTACTACATGGACAACAGCGACAGCTGGTTTTCAAAGGCATGTGGTGATAGCGAAGTGAGGGCGTTTCTGCAGGAGGCGGTCGAGTACGGGGACAGCGTCTATTTGGTGGTTGGGTATCATACTGTCGTTGATGCGGCTGTGGCGGTAAATGGGGGTGGGGGCGGGGGAATACGGGGGTCGGCGACGGATGGAGAGACGATATTGGGGGTGGAGGCGGGGTATGAGGGGGATGCGGTGCAGCGGAGTGGGTGGGACGCGGAGGGAGAACAGGTGTATGCGGTGCAATACCGGAAGGTGAAGTTTAGGATGTTTTCGAGTAAGAAGGGGGTACTAGGGGAGAATCGGTGGAGGATGTATATAAAGAGAGGGAGGAAAGATGTGGAGGATAGCGTCGAGGCGGGCTTGGAGGAGAAGGAGGGTCAGGGCGAAGGGGAAAGGGAGGGTGAGGTGGAAGGCGAGGTGTGGCTCGGGGAGGATGGAGATTGTTTGGCGGTTTTGTAGTTTTCAACAACTGAGCATAACCTTTGTTTCAAGGCAGGGAAGTGTAAGGAGGCTAGAAGGGTGATTTTAGGCGGGTTCCTTCGATGAAATTGCATATTCAAGATTGTATGGCTACTGGTTTCACGCCGGGACCGCGCCAAAGCTTGTCTAACTGCTTTTTTTTCCATGCTTGGGAAGTATGCCCGAGCATGAGGTAGATGTTCTAGAGGACTGGCCTGCATATTCCCCTGACCTAAATCCTATTGAGCATGTTTGGGTACACCTCAAGAAGCTCTACCATCAACACTACCTCATTTGGCCTATGATACTAGATCACCTAAAGTAATTAAACCCCAGATGGAGGCAGCTCTTATTCATTGCTGGGAACTGCTACCTGATGATTTATTTGGTAGACTGGTTGAAAGTATACCTAGAAGGATAAAGGCTGTTATAAAGGCAAGGGGTTGGTACACAAGATATTAAATGCCGTATATTCTCTTTTTATTCAGTAAATAACTACTCTGCTCTCCAAAGGATCAATTTTGGTTGCTATGCTCATACCCGTGGTCCAGCGGGTTGTGGTCGAACCCGTTGCTACGCCGCACTATTGATTATTTACGTCCTCGCGCTATGTATACATACCTTCTAGACTTTCATATTCATTCAGAAATCCCCATACATGTACATACAATAAATTTCTTATTTAATGCCTAACACGGATGGACAAAAATTGTGCATGCATACCCGCGGACTGCGCACTGCCTAAGTTTGATTTTCAATCAGTCCGAGTGCGCATATATAGCATATGTACAAGGGTCTTGAATTTAGTGAGTGAACGGATTCTCGCCTGTCAACACCCAATTTTGTTCACTCACTTAATGCCAGAGCCTTGTACACACCGCTTTTTTTTTTTTTATTACAGTCAGTATCGATTTCTATTGGCTCAAAGTCCTCTTGTTCGATAATGTATAATATGTACGCTGCACAGGATTACGCACACTAATTACTTGGCTGCATCCCACATCAGATGGCGGAGGTGCTTAAGCCGAACGCTCACCCATCCATCAAACATCAAACCCCGCCCCGTCGTGCCGTATTACCAATTTCCCACATACCCAGAATGCCCACAAACCTCACCCCCATCCTCCTCCCCCTCACCTCCATCCGTCTCGGCCGTCTCCTCCTCAATCGCACCACCCCCCACGAGTCCTACCACGACCCTCCCAACCCTCCGGACCCTCTCGTTACCACTCAAAAGAACTACTACAACATCATCTCCTCCACGAGCAACACCACGCTACGGACATGTCTCACCAAGCTCCTGTCAGCTCGGTACAAAAGCACCCAGACGGCGAATATCGACCTCTCTGCAACAGAGGCATACACGTACTCCATGGACAACAGCACGAAATGGTTTAAGGATGCGTGTGGTGACGAGGAGGTTAGAGAATGGCTGCAGGAGGCGGTGGAGGATGGCGACAGCGTGTATTTGGTGGTTGGTTTTCATACTGTCGTTGATGCGGTGGTGGTGGTGAACGATAGGGATAGTGGGGGGTTGGGGGGGTCGGCGACGGAGGGAGAGCTGTTGGGGGTGGAGGTGGGGCATGATGGGGGTACGGTCCAACGGAGGGGGTGGCGTGCGGAGGGAGAGCAGGTGTATGCGGTGCAATATCGGAAGATAGTGTTCAAGTGGTTTTCTAGTCAGGCGGATAAGGGGGTGCTGGGGAAGAATCGGTGGAGAGTTTGTAATGGGAGAGGAAAGGAATATGAGGAAGATAGTGTCGAGGTGGTGTTGGAGGAGGAGCAGAGTGAGGGCGAAGGAGAAGGGGAAGGTGAACGGGAACGTGAGGTGTGGGTGGGGGAGGATGGAGAGTGTTTGGCTGTTTTGTAGTGTTATCAGCTGATTCTTCTTTGTATTTTCATGGCGGTTTCTGGGACTAGATCTAGTCCTTGGAGTGGATCATATCAAACCCCTGTGCCCCAGCACTACATTGCACAATGCCCGCACTGTGTTAGCTTCGAACCCAGATTCTGTTTAAAATATAGGGCGAGTCTTATGGTTGAACAGAGATTACGCTTCACACCGTTCAAAATTCATGTCTGGCTACCCGTCTCGGTATCAATGTGTTATTCTCTTCGTTTACTTTCTAAACCTAGTGTAATGGATATATGCATGCATGAATTGACGACGCGACCTCTTATACTAGCAGCGATCGCGACTGTACTTTCGATATTTAAGGTTATTGTAGCAACTCGGTAATAAAGGACTTCCCGTATGCTATAGAAGCTACTCAATTCCTATCCTCTCCCTATTCGATAGGATAAACCCTAGGGTACAATTTCGAAAAGATAGTTTACCTGTTATACGGGGTAGCGTTCGAGGGGATGATGTATCCCTGTGGAGTAACCTGTTTATCCATTCTATGAGGATAACTTTGAAAAGAATTGCCCTGAATAGGCGGTCAGTCACCTTGCTGAACCCATAAGATACCACAAAATAACAGCATCAGTTTTTAAAAAATAAAGCTCCAGCGGTGTGAACCTAGGCCATCATGAATGGATATCCAGAGTCTTATCACCTATACTACGATTTTCTTTACAGCTTCAATAGTTTTTGATCTTGGCAAGTGATCTATCAGGGAAGTTACCTCTCACAGGAGATGGTCATCTTGGATAGCAGGTAGCTATCAAACTTGTGCTACCTTCGCTTGTTCTATCTCTTTTGGAACAACGCTAAAAACAGGACAGATATATTAACACCCCCGGAGGCTAATCACATTTCCTGGAAGATATCACTGGACTCTATCGGTGTAGTGGGATAGTTTAACAGAGGTTCTGTTAAAAGAGCGGTTTTTGCTGTTATTTCTGCTATTCATCGCTCCGGCGAGGGTCATTTACCCCCACGCACCAACATAGTTGTACCATAGGGTAGAGGCAACCAGAAACAAAAGTGGATTTCCGTAGGTAAAGATGTCTCCATTCTATTGAGTTCTAGTCCAGTTTGGAAGCTATAGGGATTGGACTGATTGTAACGAGCAATAGAAATGATATGGTGCGCACACTCTTAAAAGTGATATTGTGGCATACGGAAGTGGAACAATTGTGGCTGCAATAGGGCCTCCTGGGCCAATGAGAGGGCTATTCTGCTGCATTACCGCTATAGATCAGTCAGGTTTGATTTTCTGGGGGTATAAATGGGTATAATAATATTATTCCACTTTGTTCAGTCTTGGCGCATTTTACAACAATTTCAACTTCCTAAAGCTTTACAACCCAGACAGATATTAAAATTCTGCAGTGATAGAACTAAATCTCATCACTAGTACTAGCATTCTATCATTAAGCTTTTTTTTTTTACGATTTTTCGTTGAAAGGTTATAAGCCATTGACGTTTCATCGCGATCCGCTACCTTTAACCGTGGGCGCATCATATATATAGGAGGCAAAAAGATAGAACCCACCCCCTCGAGGGGTGCCCTAACGATAGATACCTGGCTGTGATAGTAACCCCATGTTCTATCCGTTGAAAACCTCGAATAGAACCTAAATAACAATAGCACACCTATCGCCTACGGAAAGTCCTCCAATGTAGTGTCATACAGATGCGTAGGGGGAGGACAATAGTTTCATTGCTGTGAAACTACCAGCACACCACGACCATCAATGCTAGATGCTATACGCTCGACTATCAACGCTTTATCCTGGTACAATATCACTCTGCTGTCCATATCCAAGTGCATACCGTTTTCGCCAGCCGAGTGACAGATCATGACTCATATTGTCGATCCGGGACTCGAGTGACATCTCATGAGCGAGTGACGATCCATGATGTGGTCGCGAGTGAGGTCTAGGTTGAAATTGTTTTGGTTTTTCTATCAGGAATTTCTTTATAAAATTTAGCAATTTCATGCTGTGACCATCCTTCCAATCCTCTCGACAACCTTCCTTATCCTCTTCAGCCTAATACTAGTGGTGCACATAGCATAAAACAAGACGAGACTCCTCTTGATTTCGTCTCACTGACATCTGGGAAAAGAGCGTTCTATGGTTGTAGAGACATAGGGTAGATATTACGCGTAGAATTGTGATTATAATCTCGCGCTAGACTATAGAGAAGGTTGAGGTTGAGGTTGACGAGTGGGAGTTGAGGGCCAGTGGGAGTTAAGGGCTCCATACCCCTAGTGGATTACGCGAATTAATGTGGAATCTGAAGGCGTCAGAGTGAATCGAGACTATCGAGATAGCTAGTATAATGATGGAAATAAGAGTTAGGGTTAGAGTTTGTAGAATTTCATGAAATTAATCTACGTATTAGACCTTGTCTCGAATTAAACGCAGTTCGACATAGTATTGATGCTAGTGTCGTTAATAAAATCAAAAATAATCGAGAGAAAACCGTTGGGAGCGAAACTAGCGCCAAGTTTAATTGATGCTTATATGTAGGTAAGATCCGCCCAACTGTACGTCTGTTCGGAGATAGTGTCGGACCTTTCGCCCGGAAGGTGCTTCGTTTTTCAACATTTTACGGTGTTTCGAGACTAATTGTATTACCCGCCTATAGGTTTCTCTCCTCTCATATCGACTAATTATAAAAAACAAAGTCTCGAGACTATTATCTCCTGTGCATCACTACCCATTATTTTCTATTACCTATTAATGAAGTTTTGATCCCTATATTTTAGCTTCAGTCAACGGGAAAAAGCCAAAGAGATAGTAGTGGCATGAACAGGTCAACTGGTTATTCTTCTCCATTCTTTGTTGAGGCGTTGATCATTGCTGGGTCGGTGACAGCGTTCCTTGCAGACCAATAGTATGAAAGCGGTATGCAATCGAATCAAATTCCTAGTCTCAGGCCTTGATACTTGTGTGTAGTGTGGTCCTATATATCATCGCTTCTCTTATATTTTCAACACATGATTGATATAGGACCGAACCCGAGAAACCTTCGTGTCGGGTAAGATAAAATAGTGTCTACCTGAGTAGCAGCATGTTAAAAGAAAAACGGTTATTCAGCGTTATTTACAGAGTTATTCCTAAAGCCTGATTATATCTAGCAGGTATGCGGTGCTATAGGATTGAAGATGGGCGTAGGCAAGCGAGAAATAGGAGAATAAATAAGGTTGAAAAGTCAAAACCACACATATGCCGGATAACCAGCCGGAAACAAGAAAAATTAGGAAAGGACGTTCCGGCATTAAAGGAGTACATGGTTCAGCTAATTCTCGATGGTTTATATCTTGTTTTTTTACATTACAGCCTTCGCTAGGTGCACAACAACTAAGCTTTACAACTTTCCGTCGAGACCTGGCGCTAGATTTCGATGAGAAATGTATTTTTGATTATTTCATTATGCAAAGAATATAAATGCTTGAACTGATCTTGATGTAACCTCGTATAAAGACCAATATACATCTGGTTGAGATATCATTTCCCGACACCCTGGGTACACTAGCGCTAGAATGAATATTCCTGTGTTCTCTGCGTCAAGGGTTTGAGGATATATGACCTAGGACTGATAGGGCCACAAACAGTTTACATACACAGCATTATCGGCGATTCGATAAGGTCAACACATGTTCAATGTGTTAATGATACGACAATTGCAAGCGGATGTCTCATAGCTCTGGAAGCGATTATAATTAACGATACAGAGTCTAAACTACATCTCCAGCTTCAAAGCTGTATACAGCGCCACATGGCCCCTCATGGGATTAGACTCACCCCGCCTCATCAAACCCACCCATCCTCCCCTTACTTGCCACAGCCTTTCCGACGCCACCATTACCATTCCTATCTTCACACCCGGCTCCAATACTCCAACTCACCGTCTCCACATGCCCTCTCCCCATGATCCTCATCAGCGGCATGAGGGGTCCCTGCACTCCGCCCCATCACTGGATACTCCAGGGAGCTCCAGGATCCTCCTGACCACGCCTGTGCATCCCCTTGCAGCAGCAGCCCGGTCCAGTAGGTTCAGCGCGCGGTTATAGTCGGACTCGGAGGAGGAAACCCGGCAGCAACCGCTGCAAATGCTGCACATGACAAAGCCGGACACGACGCTCGTGGCGGCGGTCGCGAAGCGCGCGATGCCAGGTTTCGAGGACGAGGGGGAGATGAAGGAGGTAGGAGTAGGAGGTGAGGAAGTATAGGGGTGTGGGATTTATATCACGGGCGTGGGCATTATACACAGCGGTGGGGGGCGCCTGACCAGGCAGTAGACAACTTAAGGCGCGCTATCGTGGTGGATCAAGATTGGTTATTGTTTACCGACTCGAGAAACCAGAAATTTGATCCAAACAGCTCTTCCTGTGGGTTAGGGTTCCGTGATGACTGCTATATATATAGTCATCACAGGACGAAGGCTGAGTGGATACGGATACATGTAGATGTATGTACAGATGGATGTACAGGGTGCGCACATGATATGCCGAAATACTTTGCATGATTTGCTTGAGGTTGTGAGGCGTGGCAATTAATTGGTGGGCTAATGATAGATGACACGGAGATACCTATGTACCTAGTTAGCAGTAATTGAAAGAAATACGAAGGCGCCCCCCCCGTGCGAGTTGCAGCAATACATGTTCGTGAGAATGTTTGCGCTCAGTACAAAAACCTACGATCTCTGTTCCTATAGCTAGTCTTCAAGGCATACGTCTCCTAATCAAAGAATCTAATTAATTCATCTACACCAATATTAATATTATTATTACAGGTGTTGCTTAACATGATTCCTCAAGCCTCGTGATCTGGTATACCTACTCACAATATTAGTTTTATCTATACGGTACTATATACACATATATATAGAAGTACTATACGCCCCCTACCTTGCCATGTGGGCTTTGGCGCCCTCCCATATCCATATATCACTTATGCAGGGAATGTTCAGATAAGCGAGATCAGAGAGATGTGGCTCATAATTATAATAAAAGCGATTCATATACATATTACATGTAGTACACACCTATATATATATAGACAACCTTTCATTATCGAAAACATACACAAGCGCCCCACCGGCATGCCGACCCATCAATACAGCATTAGACTAGTAGGCTAACAACTTAAAAAAAACCTCGAAGGTACAAAGTCTACACATCAGACGAACCACCTCCCCCAATCAGCAATCACAGCCGGATAAGCCGCTTCTGTGGGCGGCGGTCTGCTCTCTGGTTGGACCCCGATGGCTTGAGGGCGGGTTTGCTTGCGATACAGTAGCAGGTATGTATATGAAATGCGCAGGCTGCTCTTCAGCCATTACGTTCACCATGCGCATTTGATATCATCTCGGAGTTTTTTCGCAGCCCCACTGGACCTCGAAGCGAACTTACCCACAAGCCACACGACAGTACATATAGCTCCCAGCGCACATTCCTATTCATTTAAACACCCCTACTCGTCGTGGAAGCTGGAGTTTCAAAACGTACGCAAATAAAGCATTTACCCACACGTTTTCTGTAGCAAAACGAGGAGCCACATGACTTTTGTGCATGGGAGAGATTTCACCAATACCTGGTGTGTCCGGGGTCACATACGCCGGCCCAATACATAGTGACATAGGATTTACTACCCTCACTACGATATTAATTTGTTATTGCAATATACTAGCTGCTCTATTACATGAGTGAGGAATTGTAAAATACAGGCATCTACCAGTAAACCTTTGACTAGGTTATGTATTTTTTGTGGCTTCAAGTTGCAAGTCTGGAAAGATGTAACCTTCTGGGCCACCCATATATATCCACCGATTATACGCTCCCACTTCTCATAATACCTAGGCGCCGTGTAGGGGCGGATAGGCGCAGACTAATCTGTCTCGCCGCTTGGGCTCTCTAGGCGGTTGTCAGCACTGATGCCGGGCGCACTGGAAGATATCACTCTCGTTTGGGATGGAGAATCCTTGGATGGCGTGGCGGGGGTGGAATAAGGTGTAGGCCAAGATTTAATGTTATGGACTGTCTCTGTGGCTCTGACGCCGGGAGAATTGCTGGCGGAGGTACCCCACACGCTTCTGGTGGGTGTGGAGTTTGGGGGTGCAGGCCCTGGTGGAGGGCGTACTGTGCCTGCGGGTTTTGAGCCGCTTCCCCCGACAGCTTTTCGAATTACGGGGGTCCTCGTACCCGGGCCGGCGGGACCGATCCTGACAAAGTTCACCATTCTGGCTCGAGTGCGTGTGTTGCGACATGTCGGAAGTCGGACGAGACGTCAGATTGAGATGAAGTAGGGGAACTGAACCCCTTTGGCTCCGCATTCTGATGGACCTGGCCAACGTGCCGCGTGAGCATCCCAACCACTACGCCATGCCGAAACTCATGGTCCCTCTCCACCTGGTGGCGTTGTTTCAGATCTGCTTTACGCTGCTTCTCAGCCTCATCTATCCTGGTCGAAAATTGCCGAATGCCTTCAGAAACGTTATTTTCAGTAATATCCATCCTAGCTGACAACTGTTGAATGTTTTCATCAATGCCCTTAACTTTATTCCCGTGAATCACTTGACCCTCCTGGAGCTGTGATATAATACTGTAGATATTGTCGAGTTCGCGGGCTGTGTGAGCATCAGTCGTTGATCCGGATTTTTGAGGGGACAGTTCCATGTGTTGGTCGACGGGTGTTGCTCGCACAGGTACGGAATCCTCATCCCAACCCAGCACTTTCATCTTCCCAATAGATCTAGAGCTACCAGTGGCTACTCTCTCGGTATCGCTACAAGCAGCTGTGGCCACCTTATAACCACCACCAGATCGGTTCATAGCTTCCTAATTATAGCCACCGCTGTTCGCTTGTATCGGTCGTGTCGCCGGATATTGGGCTGGTGGTGGATCATCATCGCCTGTGAAGTCTATGACTTCGGAAGTCGGTACCCCTCGAGTGGGGGAGGAGGTCGATTTCCATTTGCGTACATACACTATAGGACCGATCGCGGAAAGGGGAGAGTCGTGAGAGCGTGCTGGGTGTGACCATAGAGTCGTCTGAACCGAACGGGGAGTTTTCGTGATTGGGACTAAGGATGGAGGCAGTGTTACTTCCGGAAGACGATGTCCTTTGATTGAATCGGGTAAGGAAAGCCATGTGAGAGATGAGAGATGAGAGATAAAGGTTTAGTACTGGCCGAAATTTCAGAGTCTCTTGACACTTTTTGTTACGGTAAATACACAAAGTGGGCGAGTACTCCGCCTCCCAAAGAAAGACAGGACTGTACAGTGACAGCTCGGCCTTTGCCTTTGCCTGACAGCCTTGGCTGCCCGCCTGAAACAATCGTCTGGGATAATGGGGAAGAATAACCAGGGAAGCAATGAAAAACCTGGCCAAAGTAAAGGTTTAATTAATATAAGTGGGTGGAACGTGGCTGTGTGGTTTATGGCAGCACCGCGATGCTTTTCTCACTTACCTTGATACGCACCGTGGTAGTACCGGTGGCACAGTAAATACCGAGACGCCCAGGTCGATTGGTTGAAATTGTATGGCGCCTCTGGCGCCATTCCTGGAGCGAATAGCTGTTGACGCCGAGCCAATGATCTAAATGGTAAGGGGGTTAGGTACGGCGGCTCATAACTACCAAAGTGCAATTAAGGATTTCGGTGGCAACGAGACAACAACAACTCGCCCAAAAAAAGACCAAAGAAAAAAAAACTCTGCCGGTGTTTTAATTGTAGACATATTAAATATCTTTAGTTAAATACAAATAAACAATTATTACTCCCAATCTGAATCTTCCTCTTGACCTCGTTCATTATCGGTTATGTCCGGTATATTTTCATCAGGGAATTCTGCACCCCGTCCCCTAATATCGGCGTTTTGCAACGCCGCACGCACTTGGTTGAGGTCTTGTACAGTACGATGCCAGTCGTGAGGGTCAGGCGCGGCGTCGCAACGCGCAACCAAATTTTCACAACCTTTTCATAGCGGGTTGGTATATAAGATATTAAGTGTCAAATTATTTTTATTTATCTACCATTTAATAACTATACAAAAATTCAGCTCCCCCAAGGATCAATTGTGGTTGCTGTGCTGGTACCCGTGATGGTTCGGGGGGCGTTGCGACGCCGCGCCTGACCCTCACGACTGGCATCGTACTGTACATACAAGTAGTAAGTTCGCCCAAAAGTGAGAACCACCTTTTGCAGTTGTGCACGAACTATGAGCTCTCTTGGCGAAGCTATTAAAAATATTGGTAGTTGTCTAGTGACCAGGGGTATGGGGGAGCCAATCACAAACCTTGTTTACAGTTGAAGTGCGGACTCTGGCGCTGCAAAACGCCGATAATAGAAGAATTTTTTTTTTAAGTATCAGGAAATATACATACCGTAGTACTCATTTATGTAGCTATTTTTTAATTCAGTAGTTGTAGTAGGATGGTGTTCGTGGTTGGTTGGGGGTTGGTGGTCGTTCGTGGAGTGTTGCGCTGGTTGCCAAAACCCCGAATTCGCTAATTGCACTTTGGTAGTTACGAGCCGCCGTAGTTAGGGTTCTTGGCGGTTGTTTTGTTGCAAAGGTTCTACCGAAGGCAGCGAAAAAACAAAATTCCGTACCATTTAGTTGGTTGGTTTGTATCGGTTTAGGGTGCATCATGTCCCATCATAACCACCATCGCCTGAAGCTGAAACTGTACTAACTGTCTCGCTCTTGTTTAGTTTTGTACCGGTTTGTATCGCTAAACCGACGTCCATTGAATACACCGAATGATTTGTATGGAGGGAAAAATACGGAGACACCCCTCTGAGGTCGTAGCCATACCTATTTACGGGTTCCCGCCTAGGAGCAGGTGTTCTCGCCGACGAACACCTTCAATTATATCGCCATCTAATGGAGAAGGAGCAGTAGTTGCGGCAGCAGGGACGTCAGTGGCAAAATGAAGATATTGTAAATGTAGAGGAGGCAGTAGTAAATGATATCTCCATACTGAGTGAAAACTATGGAGGCTCTTACCTATTTCTCTCTGCTCTACGGCCCCTAACTGTGGCAAACTCGAGTTCCAGGTTTTTGCAATCAATTGCAATCACTTGGCCAAGAGCGTACACGTGAACAAACCCATTTTTTTTTTTTTTGGTTTAATTCAAACAGACCCAATTGAAATCAACCCAAAGTACAAAATCAGCGCCCTAGCGGTCGCGAGGTGGTATTTCAAACTATGCTTACTCAGTTCACCGATAGAAACCGACCCGGTATCGGTGGTTTGTTCAATGGTATATGAATGTTGTGACTTATCCTTCATAGGCACCGCCGCCTTCTATGCGCCGGCCGATCTATGGAAGAGGAGGACCTAGTGATTCTACATGTAGAGACAGTACTCATGTTGTATAGTAAAGGGTTAATCATTTAAAACGATTGGTCTTACGAACGTACCTATATCAGTACATTCAACAGGGAGATCACAAGTACAGGATGATCAAAGTCAGAATATCTCGAGTCCTACACTCACCCTTCACTGTAGTCCTCGTGCAATCTACGGACCCGTGTGAATGAATGGCGCCCACTGCAAGTACTTGCCCGGTTTCTTCTCCCTCAACCGCCTCACCGCCGCATGAACCTCCCTCCCCACGTTCCCATGCCCCCCTACGCAATACAACCCTTTATAAAAGTCTTCTGCAACCTCCATACACGCCCTGTCGCCCCCGGTCCACATTGTCGCCACCACATGCGCAAAACCCGCCAGCTGAAACGCCCCCGCCAGGTGTATGCTCTCATCTCCCAGATTGACTCCCTTGCCGCTGTCGGCCGTTTTGCACGCCGACAGATACGCCAGCCGTGCCCTCAGTGAATTGATAGCAGCCACCTTCTCCACCAATAATCTACTCACGCTCTGGCCGTCCTCGCTCAGTAGCAACAGAGCGCTCTTTGACGGGTCTGCGCTGTCGGTGACCCCGTGACATGCGAAATGCACCACGTCGTAGCGCTGGAGCTCGTTCAGTACGCGTGATGCACTCGGCTGTGGAAGCACCGTGGCCTTTGCACCTGCTGCCTCTACGATAGCTTTGAGATTTGCTGCCTCCTTTGTAACCTTTTTGAGCTGGCCTTCACCGGGAGTGGTGTCCATTGTGACTAGCAGGAGGCTGTGCTGCGAATCGAGCTTCTTCTTCTCGTCCCTCTCGTTATCAATCGGGCTTGTGGCAGTAGGGGTCCTCTCACGGGCGTATGCAAGTGCCTTGAGAGTTGGGATATACGATGAGACCACGCGGCTGATGGTGTTTTTGTTCGATCCGGGGGAATGGTCGCCGGCGGCATGGAACGGCATGGCGCCCAGCAGGCCGACACCAATCCACCATATGTGCGGGAGGAGCGCGGCATTGGAGTCGACCTCTGGGGACGGGGCATGAATCTGCAGCTCTTCCAAGATCGGCTCCACCACGGCGTCCCAGAGCCAGAGGAGAATGACCCCCATCCTCTTGTTTCGCGCGTCATATGTCCGGATGGGCCCTTCGACCAGTTCCCACATCTCTACGAGATGGAATGCTACACTGAACAGCCCCTTACCGTCCAGCTTAGGGAGCCTAATTGCTTTAATCTCCGCTGTGGTGATGATTATAGCATAGCTGACAACGAGCGGGATCACCACCACCACCGGCCCAGACTCTGCCAGCTTCATCATCTCCTGCTCCCCTGGCGGTAGTAGGAATCCCTCGTAGCCCTCAATGCCTCTGATCTCCCCCAATAATTGATCTATATCGCTCAATAGCTTCCGCTGCCTCGGTATGCCATAATAATGCACACGCCTGCCAGTAGCGGCGATGGGTGTCTCCTCCTGCTCAGCTTCTTCCTTCGCCGACGAGTCCAGAGCCCGTCGCAACTCCTCAAACTTGTCCGCCAATTCAGGGCGACCTCTGCGCAAGTTGGATATGTCACTGCGGTTGTCAATGATATACCCGAGCATAACGCCTCTGCCAAACTCGAGCATCCTCAACGCATGGCCGGCGCTTCTGCCCGCCCGCAGTGCCACCGTAGCCGCAATGGCCCCAATACCGGCCTCGTTCCCCAATACCCTCTGCTGGTCGCGGCGCTCCAAGGACCGTGGATTGGTCCTGGGAAGGAGCATGACCGCTTCGTCGGCCATCTCGCTGGCCTCCTCCCACTTATCAAGCGCCACATACAATCTAGCCGTCTCGCTGGCGCAGTACATCCGAGTTCTGGGAGTTGAAAGCACGCTCTTCCAGCCTTGCATGTATGCCTGCACTGCACGGAAGTATCCCTCCGTCGTGCCCGCTGCTGCCAGGCACGCTCCCAGCGTGTGCTGGGCATCCGCACGGCTCGGCGGCTCCGACGCCGCAGCCGCCATCTCGGCGCTTTCTGTTGCGAGCGCCAGGTCCCCATCGTCATGTGTATGGTCCTTGTAGAGCGCTAGACGGGCTCTGGCGAGCGTGAGATAGAGATTGCGGTACATCGGGTGTCCTGGGGGTAGTATCTCTCTGCAGAGAGCATTGAGCTCCATAGCCTTGACCAGATGCGCAGAGTCGTCGGTCTCCTCGTGCATGCGGAAATGCATAACGCCCAAGTGCAAGAGAGCCCTCGGGCGCAGGTGGTGGCCCGGCTGCATCTGGGCGAGTGCTTTCTCGATCAGCTCCTCTGCTACTTTGAGGTCGTCGAGTTTCTGGAACCGGTTGTAGAGCTTGCCATAGTTGATGCCCTGGGTTACGTGGAGCTCGGCGGAGAGTGGGTGATCGGGGGGACAAGCCTCCACCGCGGCCTTTAGGAGTTCCATAGAGAGCTCGAGGTCACTCAGCGCATTGGTGTCGTCATAGCGGCATCCAATGAGAGACCCAAGTCTTGCAATGAGACCAGCATGGAACAATTCGCTCGGCGGTGTGAGGTCAAGTGCCTTCTCGGCCGCTGTGATTGCGCTCTCGAGGTTGGCCGAGTCGTCGGTCTGGAGGTAACGCTTCTTCCAGGCCCGACTGACCTCTACAAAGACTGAGGGGCGGATTATGTGAGGTGCTGGGGCGCGGGCGTCGGCGAGTGTACAGGTGGCGATGGCTGCGTCGAGGTCCCACACCTCTCTGGTGTGATCGTAGCGTGCGATGAGCTTGGTGGCCAGGCCCAGCAGTGTATATGGATCGTTCGGCGTGAGACTCATCTGCCTGGCGCTGAGCTCGATTGCTTCCTCAAGGTTGATGAAGGAGTTGAGATGTTTGGACTGCTCCTCGAGGTAGAGACCCAGGGTGCCGAGAACCATGGCGTACTTATGCCCTCCGCCCCCTTTCTCCTCCTCCGCCTCATCCTCGCTGGCCTCGACCGCAGAGCGGCTAAGCTTCACCGCCATATGGAGTGCCTCGGGGCCATGCGTGTTCTCCCAGTGAACAAAGAATCGAGCAGCCAGTCCTCCGAGCAGGACAGGGTGTCGGCATCCAATGGAGTCTGCGGTCTCCTGCTGAAGTTGTCCGTAATCATCCTCCCCAGCTTGCAATTGGTCCCGACCCGGAGGACCCCACCGATTCCTCTTTTGATACTCATAGTTCCGCAGCTCGACCTGGACTAGTCGGTGCTCATCGCTCCCCGGCACAAGCCTCGACAGCTCGGCCTCTGCATCATGAATGGCAGTGTCTAGATCCGCTATATCCCCAAATCGGTGAAAGCGTAGGTTAAGTAGTTCCCTGAGTAAATGTCCCTTCCTGTACCCCTCCCCAGTTCTCTTCGACAACAGCTCCAGGCCACCTTTACATTTCTCTATCGCCGTGTCGATGTCTCCCCGTCCGCTCTCCAGTTCGAACCGCATCCCCAATAGCCACGCAGTGTGCAGGAGGAGCTTGTCCCGTATGCATGGCACCCCCCCCAAAGGGTCCGTGGTGGCCAGGGCCGTCGCGTACTCGAGGGCAGTGTGCAGGTCGTCCTCACATCCTAAGCGAGTGTACCGCTCTCTGTGGAATCTGGACAGGTCCCACTGGCATGCTGTGATAATGGCAAGGTCGCTGCTGGGTAGGGAGTCCTTCATGAAGGTTATCACCTCAATCGCCGCGGTGAGGTCGTTGAGGTCCTTACTTAGTGGGTAACGATGTTTAAGAAGGTTTCTGAGAACATGGCGGGCCATGGCCGCGGTGCTCTTGTTATCATCGGCCAGCGCCTCCTCCGCATAGGTGATGCCCGTGTTGAGGTCGGTGGGGGACCTGCGGAGATCGTAGCGCTGGCTGTGATAGATTGCTAGCTCCATTCTGAGAATATCGCAGAGCGGATCCCCATCCTCCACCTCCTCTTCCACCTTCTCCCCCTCCTCTTCCTCCTCGTCCTCCTCCTTCTCCCCTTCGTCGATGATCACCGGCCTCCCGGCTACGCCTTTGCCCGTGTGCACCCTGATAGCTTCCAACACCTCACGGCGACTCTTTCCCGGCTTTTTTTTCAACTTGAGCGCCGTTTCAGCAACCTTGATCGCGAGGTTAAGATCCTGCTCGGTATCCACCTCTTCACCCACTGCCGTGCCGGCATACCAATTCCAGCGATGATGATGGAGGAGTGCCAGCGTCCGCAGTTGCACCCTGTAGCCTGGATGCTCTGGGGCTGTGCACCCTAGCGCGAGATATCCGTGGTCGATAGCAAGAAAGAGGAGCTCTGGGGCCTTGGCCCCTCTGATGTGGGAGAGAGTAGTGTAGGAGTCCGATAAGCTTCTTTCAAGAGCGGGGGGCAATGGTGCGGCTGCAGGCGCTTTGAGCAGGGCAATGGCCTCGACGAGAAAGTAGGAGCTCTTGGTGTTACGGCACTGCTCGAGGAGCAGGCGAGAGAAGTGATGGTAGGCAGAGGGGGGCAAGGAATGACCCTCTGATTGCTGAAAGGCGGTGATGACAAGGGCTAGGGCAGCCCGGAACGTGCCGGGGTTGCGGGTTGCGAGTGCTTTGGTGGTGAGCGAATTGCTGGCAGCGAGCAGAAGGTGGCTCGTCTCCACCGAGGCTGAGGGGGCGACGGAGTTGATATCCATTTTGAGCGTGCGGGCATGAGTAGCGGTGGAGGTTGGATCGGAAAAAGTAATCAATGGGCGGGAGATCTGAGTCTATATGGGAAATGATTAAGGAATGGTTTGAAGTTGATATCAGGGCCTCCCCGCGGGTGGGCAGTTCGCCAAGTGATCGGTCCCACTCACAGCCTGAGCGGCTACTATGTATAAGGCTCTGGCATTAAGTGAACGAACTAAATATAAATGGGGTGTTGATAGGTGAGGATCCGTTCACTCACTAAATCCCAGAGCCTTGTACCCACATACAACCACTCTACAAAGGTGTTCGTGATTCCGATTTCGGAGTGAGACATTTCTTCATATGTAACCGTGGCGGACCATCAAAACCACCCAACAGAAGACTTTCCCGGTGACCAATGGCGCCCAAAATCAATGAAGGAGATTAATGATCTACTTTCTTTTATATATAGTCACGAACTATGTTATATATTTTTCGTTGTTTTGAATCCAAACATTAATAACAACTTTACGGGCGCGCCACGCTGCGCACAAATATTAAAACTTATGTAAATCACGAACACTTTTGCAGAGTGGCTGTACATATCAGAAACGTTTGCTCAAGTGCACGTAAAATCCTGACCCAAAATCATGAGCTTGGCGTTTTTTTTTGTGCAATGTCGTCAACATTAATATGTATGATGGTTTATTATTTAGCGCCTGAGACACCAGGGATACAAGGCCCGGGCCTTCCCGCTTCGAGGACCAGTCCCTGTTGTCGAGATTCAGGCAACACTTGGCCTGCAGGAACCCTTCAGGCAACCAACGCCTGCCCCACACTGCGCTTCGCACCAGGCCTTATCTGTGTGCAGGGATTTCTGCTTCAGTGATTAGCTGAGAGGTCAACATCATATATCAGTTTTTTTTTTTTTTTTTAGCTAGCCCGGCACGCTGATGCCAGGATACTCTAGAATCACTTGCAGGACAGTTTCGCTCTCTTGGTTATCTCGTTCACGAACTCATGGCGGGGTTGAGAAGGGGCTTGTCAAGGACACGAGAGGTGATCCCATTGAAATATTACCTAGAGTATATTCTTTGAATGCTGCACTCCACTAGATTCTGTCAAGGGGTCGGCCTGCCGGGTGATACTCTCCAAAACTAAAAACATGGGATTTTCTTTGTGTGGCGTGTAATATAAGCCTGGAGTAAAGAATATCGGGCTTTGTAAACAGTGTGGCTTCCATTTAGCCCGTTTTGTATGCTACGTGATGTGTTAGTTTGTGCGAAGATAGGCTCCAATTCAGGCGGACCGTGTGAAACTATTGCAGCTACGCGGTGCGGGGTAGCTAGTACTTGGCTGCTTGCCTGAATATGTCGATCAGTTTAGAGGCACAATTTCGTTCCTAGTTAAAAGGGCGTTGTCATGTAGACGAGGCTTTCTCTACAGGCCTTTACAGCAACATCGCATATCAGATAACGTCTTCTCTCCCCCAAAGACCAGGCCCGCTACGACTATATCACGCATCCAATTGTTGTAATTTCTACGCCGAAGTGTACGCAGAAGTCCCATTCCCTCCCCTTTAGCATTCTGGGGTTTTATGGGGACTAATGTGAACCCAGTGTCGGGTGTTACAGTTTTCACTGATAGTTTCCGGGGAACGATTTAACCTTTAACCCGGTGGCCCAGACCTCACATCAGCCTTCCAACGACATATCTACCATATCCTGTTCTACAAGATGGGTAACAATAACTCGGTAATAACGGCCGATCATAGACCTCCCATTTGCTGAAACCCCTTCGCTGACAATGAACAGCATTATGAGCATCAGCTTCATGAAGAGAGGGAAAGGAGTCGAAGGCAGCATGAGGCGGACGAAAACCACAGGCGATGGCTTGAATCTGAAAGGGACAGAATTAAGGCCGAGAAAGAAAGAGAGCTAAAAGCGGAACGGCAAGCACGGGCGGAGAAGGAGAGAGCTCTGGCCTTACAGCACAAGGAGGACATGAGGAGAGCACAGGAGGAGAGGGATAGGATACAGCAAGAAAAGGAAAGAGCAATGGTTGAGAATCATGAGAGGGAGATGAGAATGATTCAGGCGGAAAAGGAAGCGGAAATGCGGAGAGCAGAAGAGGAGTTGAAGAGGTTAGAGGAAGCTCATAGGATAGAGGAGGAAGTGCGCGCGCTTAAGGAACAAATAAGATTGGAAGAAGAAAGAAAGAAGATGGAAGAAGAAAGAAGGAAGATGAACGAACTGGCGAGAAAAATAGAGGAAGAGGCAAGAAACAGGGTTGAGAAAGAAATCTACTTGCGAGAAGAAGCCGAAAGAAACCTGCAAGAAGGGATTCCGCCCGTCAAATATCCTACTGGAGAGGAGTTTCAGCTTATGAGACAAAAGCTTGGATATCAGGAAGGCTACATGCATGTCGCTGTCACCGGCTTCTCTGGATGTGGAAAATCCTCATTGATCAATGCTCTGCGTGGTCTCAAGAGCTCATATTCCCCAAAGGAGGGTATCGCCCAAATCGGAACCAGCGAAACGACTACAGAAGCCGGACGATATTACGATCCTTCTCGACAGTGGCTGGCCTGGTACGATGTGCCAGGAGCTGGCACTGTAAATATTCGTGATTGGCAATATTTCAACGACCAAGGGTTGTACATCTTTGATGTCATCATAGTTGTAGCTGGGGATCGCTTTACCGAGACTGACATCGAGCTTCTATTTCATTGCAAACGCTTCGGTATTCCTGCATTCGTTGTACGATCAAAATCAGATCAACACATCGCGAATGTCATTAAGATCATGAAGAACGACGACGACGGCGACAGCGACGACGAAAGTGACAGCGAGGAGAGAAAGAGCAATCGTTTCTTAGAAGGCCGTGGTAAATATATTGCTGATACGCGCAATAATTTCCAAGCCCTTTTGAAGCAAGTCGGCCTTCCCCAACAGAAGGTTTATATCGTGTGTGACGATGCCGTCCGATCACTAGTGAAGAATTCAAAAACAACGGGCGTCATCGACGAAGTGGAGCTCATGAGGGATTTGACTCAAGTAGCCAAAGACAAGTGTCCGAGTTTTTTCCAATAACCTTTACACGCAGCTTATGCCTTGCGGTCATCCCATTTGTTTTATGTTTTCTAATTTGCCTCCTCTTTTCCTATTCGGGTCTTTCTAGTCAGTCTTCGGTTTTTGTTGAGTTCTTACGATTTTCCTTCGCTTTTTGTTATTGATTTAGGACTGTCTTTGCTTCTGGTTTCATTGTCAAGGCTGAAATACATCCGATTCTGTCTGAGATTCCTCCTGTCATTACGCGGAAACTGGGGATCGATAGATAATACTATTACCTTCTCTTCTCCACTGATCTTTTGAAGTCGGGATTGCCGAATGCGGTTAGACGGCTAGGAGAACGATAGACGCCCTCCGCCTGCGCTAAACAATAGCCGCGCTCTAGAGGTTGAGGACAGATGCATAAACTTGATAAAATTTTAATTTTTAGCAATAGAGTCGGGAATGAATTCAGGGCCTTGATAGACATGCTTGTCACTAGACCAGTTTAATAACACATTTCCCTCGTGTTACGCCTCTCTCGCTATAAATACATATAGTAACGACATAGCCAAGGTTATTTATAGTGCTTCTGGTATTTTTCTCCAGATCTTATCATAATGGGTTTTGCCCCTGCTGAGCTATCTAGAGTGATTATTAGGTTCTGTGGGTAGGTTTTAATTAAAATGAAATCGTAAAACATTTAACCTTGGCTGATGGTGATATTTTCTCTGTATTCTATATAATAAAATATCTATAAATATATGGATGTACTCTGTGAAGTTGATAAACCCGCCCCCGATGGCGTGCTGCGCGTGGCAGAGGTCTTAAAACCTCCCTACTAGTGCGAATTCCACCTCCGGGAATCGCTTTGGCAGTCGGGGCAACTAGCGGGGTACATCGGTGCACCTGTCCATAAATATGTGTTCTGACCGTGAACTGGGCAATGAAATTTAGGTTAAGCTTTGGACTTTGTTGCTCAAATGTTGAAATACGGATTCTGGAGATAAGAAAGCCTGCTCTAATAACGATCTTGCTTTCCTTGTCTCACGGCCGGTATCTCGAGGGCACTATGGGAACTACGACATCGCAACTATGCCGAACTTCGCGGTCATATACCCGTCAGTCTTAGCCTCCACCGGCATCAGTTAAAGATCCTGATTTGAAAATCGATTTACCTGTTGGATTTGGATTTGATTTAAAGCATGCCTTCAAATGATGATTATGTACGGAGGCCTGCAAGTGGTGAATCACAGAAAATTGGGGAGTGAGAAATTGCGAGTACGATTATTCTTTCTGTAAAACTCGGGAGTGGGAAATTGAGAGTGCGGTTTTTTTTATATTTTTTTTAATAGAGATTATTTCTCTAGCAGCAAACTATGAGTGACTTTGTCGTTTAGCGTATAACCTATATCATCAGTTAGTACTAAATGATCAATTAAACAAGCAGTCGTTTAAAATCTTCGTTTATGTGATTACACTTAATAAATAACGCAGGCATTTAGCGGTAAATGAATGACCTTATCTTTTATTATTATTGTCTTGCTTTGGAATTATTCAGTGTAGCTACAGTATATCTCTGTCCACCGTTCTGCCTGCTACCACCACTGTTGATACTACTACTACACCGTTGCTGCTACTGCTCCACCGCGGATGCTGCTGCTACTACCTCTGCTTCTGCCTCTGCTACCGCTATTAGTCATAGCTATATCAATTAGCACGATAGCTCTGACCTACTTGGTATGTACCGGTGGTGGTGATGACGGTGATAATGGTAATGGCGATTATATGATAGAGAAGAGTGCTTGTGGTGGTGACTTTATAGTACTGGAAGCGCAGAAATAAAGTTTAGTGCCAATGGCAGACATATATAAATCAGGTCATTTAGTAGGCTCTACCAGCTATGGAAACAAATCTTTTGACGCCTTTCCCACCAAACAGATTTTGGGAAACGAATCGATTCATTTCCGGGGGACGCTTGTGGAAAGGGCACAAAAGATTCATTTCCACACCCAAAAATCCATTTTCTTGATTCATTTTCAGGGCTTCGCCGCTTATATACTATAGTACAATCTCCTTATAAGGGTGAAGGTTTCCGGTCCCAAATAATCTGTATGTAATCTTAAGGGTAAATGTCCGATTATTTGCTATAAGAGTACCCTTAAGACTTTGGAACCTTTTTTGGTGCGTTACCCCTATAGAAAGAGCATAGGAAGAGCAAGGTTAGGGGTTTTTGATTGAAATTTTCGCGGAAAATTGCCAGAGGCAGAAAAGGAGATCAATTTTCGAGTGCTCCAACAAGCGGTTTCTACTGTGAACGCACCTCGTATCGAACTTAAACCCTAACCCTCAATTCCTTATAAGGGTTTACGCTCTACGAAAGTATGACCTCGCGACTTTTTTGTACCCCATGAGGAGATTGTACTGTACTCTTTTTGTACACTCGGACATCGTAATCCCAAAATGTGTTTGCTGATGCCTTTTCTAATGCCTTTTCTGACGCGATTTGTGATGCCTTTTCTGACGCCCCCCCGTGATGCCCTCCCCCAGGCTGCATGGGGACCAGGAATGACTTTTCCCATGCCTTTTCCTATGCCTTTTCCTATTCCTATTTCTATGCCTTTTTCTATGCCTTTTCTGTTCCCTTTTCCACTGTAGCTGTGGGGACCAGAAACGCACCCCCCCACCACCATCAATTACAACTCGAAGGCAAAGAGCTTAATATATCGATCAGTAAAGTAGGTTATAAGATGCGGACTGTCTAGTCGCAGTCCCCCAAGTTCAAACCCGACCCTCTTTTTATTTTTATTTGTTAAGTGATAAACCTATATATAATTTTCGATTATAGGTACTTAATGTGTTTATTAAAGTAATATCTGAGATTTAAAATTCATTTCAGGATTCGTTTCCCTATAGTATAAATATTCATTTGCTTGTTAAATACAGTGCATTTCATAAACACTGTTTTGTAGCTCCAGTGGTGAACGCGGATGATAGGGAAGCTAAATTTTATGTCCTGCAACTCCTATTGCCAATAGTGGCGAATACAGGCAATGGGGAACCAACTCTTAGTGTGGTGATGCTTCTCCGAGTACGTTAAAGTCCCAGCAGTCAGTACAGACACCGAAAAGAAACCTATCGACATCAGCAAAAAATCAAGCGCTGATATGTAATTAGCTATCAACCGGCTGCTAATTTCACTAATTCGGGCTCCCTATGCTCCGTGTCGCTTCCACTAGCCGTGTTTTGCTCATCTCTGAGATGACCAGTCATTTTTTGCTAATCCGGGTCGTCCGAAATATGACATATGCGGTACCCAGTCCCGATTAGGTAAGGCAGTGGCAAATGACGTCAAATTTGACGCATCACATCTTGAGGATCCCCACCTTCTACCTCACCTACCTACCTCGCCTCCTACCTCCTACCTCACCTCCTACCTCACCTCCTACCTCGCCTCCTACCTCACCTCCTACATCACCTCCTACCTCACCTCCTACCTGCAGCGACGCTTACCTCCTACCTGCAGCGATGCTTACCTCCTACCTGCAGCGATGCTTACCTCCTACCTCCAGCGATGCTTACCTCCTACCTCCAGCGATGCTTACTTCCTACCTGCAGCGATGTCTGGATACGTATTCACCTACCTGTATTTTGACGCCTGTACTGACACCGCTACAGACTGCTAAATAGCAGCAAATCGACGCTGAATTGACGCCCATATTGACGCCCGATTGACGCCCAATTGACGCCCGAATCGACGCTCAATCGACGCCTAATTGACGCCCAATTGACGCCCATATCGACACCCAATTGACGCCCATATCGACACCCAATTGACGCCCAATTGACGTCCATATCGACGCCCAATTGACGCCCAATTGACGTCCATATCGACGCCCAATTGACGCCCATATCGACGCCCAATCGACGCCCAATTGACGCCCGAATCGACGCTCAATCGACGCCTAATTGACGCCCAATTGACGCCCATATCGACGCCCAAATCGATCGAAGGTAGGTAGGTAGGCAGTCAGCCGGCGAAGCGGTGGTCGGGCGGACGAGCAGCGGCCGGAGGTAGGGAGGCAGGTAACAGCGCGGTGAGCGCCAGAGTGAGTGAGGGACAAATTGATGTAATTAAGCGTAGAATGGTATATATAGTAATAACGGACGATTCACGGCATATAAAGGACTAGTGGCATATGATAAAGGACTAGTAGTGGCGAGGTCACGAATGTGACCTGATTTATTTCACATTTGCTCACGGAGCAGTATTTATTTCATATTTGGCTCGCGGAGGAGAATTTATTTCATATTTGGCTCGCGGAGGAGAATTTATTTCATATTTGGCTCGTGGAGGAGAATCAAATAGGGTCGCTCCATGGAGACAAAATTCCTGCGTGTGCTCTGTGGGCTCCGTCGGCTCCATGGAGCCCACGGAGCAAATTTTTTTTTTGCTGATGGATCTCGTGGAGCCCATGTGTATTTTCTAAAGCTACAGTATCATACTCTTCCGTCAACTCACAAAAAAACTGCATCGACTTACGCCAGCTGTTTATCCTTAAGCCATATTATTTCAAGGGTAGCACCGGATAAACAACTGGAGTCTTACGCCCTTACTTGCAGAGGAATAAATTCATGGTACAGTAAGTCGGACAACCCTCTTCCTCTGTGGTAAGGCATCTATCCATTCTGTATGGACAATATGATGCACCTGCGAGGCCATCAATTATATATCGTAGTGCTCAAAACCCATTACAGATCGGAATTGAACCCCAGACACTCCGACATATGTCAGATGTTTATACCACTACACTAGGTAGCGATAGCTGCCATATGTATTGGGAAGTACATCTTGAATTAGCGCATCAAACCTTATTTCTACAGGGGGGACAGAACCTCAAAATACGAGAGATTTTACATCATCAGCAAAAAAAAAATTTGCTCCGTGGGCTCCATGGGCGGCAGACCCACGAATTTTTGTCTCCATGGAGTGGCCTGTTGTTTCTCCTCCGCGAGTCAAATATGAAATAAATTCTCCTCCGCGAGAATAAATCTCCTCCGCGAGCCAAGCATGTAATAAGGTCATTTCGGGGAGGCAGATCTGTATATCGTCTTATATCCGCCGAATATCGTCTCTTGAAGTACGATTTCCGTGAGCACTCGGAATATAGTACATCTCCGCCAAATACAATTGCACTCGTAGAGATCGTCACATTTCCCTTAGATATAGTGTAGTAAATCCTAACTCGTGGAGGACGCTTGTCGGCGTTGAATTAAATTCTACCTTACTATCTATGTACAAAACAATTATAATTTGTCGTCGTCTGATTCCCCTTCAAACACTTCCGCATCTTGGGTCTCCTCTATTTCCCCTTCAAATCTATTCTCCCCGCCGTGCTTTTGTGGACGCCTGACGTCGCTTTCCACCTCCTCTTCGTCGGAACTTACGGCTTTGAAATCCAAGAAGTCATCCGCCGCGGGGTCTGTGTAGGCTTCTGTCCTCTCCGGCACTCGCTTCCCGTTCCTCGCCAATCGCTTTGTCAAGGCTACCTTGAGGTTGTCAAAGAGCCTGTCTTGATTCAGGATTGATAACTTGTTGAAGCTGTGAAGGTGACGTTGGAACATAGCTGACCAGACGAATTCAGTCAGTTATTAGACGTCTGACGTCCGAACGGGTCTTACCAAAGCATGTATCCCGCTTGAACTCACGGCCGCTGGTCCACTCCCCCGTTGCCCAGTTCCTCAGCCCAAACCCAATCACACTGGCCGCCAATGCCATAAAGACGTCGTTTATCTTGTCCATGAATTTGGGGTCAACTAGACCCCTCTGTCGCTTACCATCATAATATTTGCTCTGGATCAATTCCCGGATCGCTGGCGCGGCGAACCGCCATCCACATACCTGATAATCGTCAGTTTATCAGCCTTTTAGCGTCCCCTAGCTGACGGCAAATAGATAGAGATGGCAAACCAGCAGCGATACCGTGAAGCCGCGGTCTTAGCGAGACGAAACACTCGGTGCATATCTCTCGGCGCATGAAACATTCTGGGTGACGATTGTCAGCTAAGACAAGGGAGACTTACATCGTACTTCGTCGGATGGCATATATATCTGTCACTTTGTAAGAGGTATTCCACTCGGTCCCGTATATATATTGCACTACGTCCGTGGAAACCAAAAGTGGTGTATATGAATCGTTCTATTCCTTGGGTCATCGTACCTCGCGAGGTAGAATGCCGCTGTTTTAACTGCACGCGTAAGATTATCAGCTTCTACCCGACGCGATTCCTCCGATAATGGGTTACGTACATTGGCCAATACCTCCTTTCTTACCGGTATAGCGCGGTAGTCATATGCCCTGCACACCTCGAGCCATGTGTCCTCGAAAATCTGATCGATCCTGTCGGGGGCAGGAAAAGGCTCCTTGAAGAGGGCATCATCCCGCAGGTCGTTCACGGTGCCATTGAAAACTGTCCTCTCCAGTCCTCGCAGGTAGGTGTAGGATAAGCTTCTCCGAGGTCGGCCATTGACTATACTATTTTCCTCATCGCTTCTATCCTCTTGCTGCTCCTGCCCCTCACTTGATCCACCACCGGACGCACCGCTTCCTGATAGGACGAATTTCGTTCTTGAGAAAGTGGAATATCATTCGAATACTCCGAAATCTGTTCCATCGAGGATGAGGACAGGATGGTTACCTTAGTCCAAACATTTGGGTCAATCCTCTGTAACCCTTCTCTACCCTCATCCAGTCGGATTAGTTTCCGAGGACGTCCTCGGTCTTCAGGCGTGCTAACAGAGGTGCCTCGGGAGGCGCCGGAGGGATCAGGAGATAAAGGCCGGGTCCTACTATGGAATACAGTAGGCACAAGGGAACCACGACTCGGAGGCGGACGCCTGGCATCCGAAACCACCTGTCTAGCAGTTGATAATGCCTGCCTTGGAACATCCGAACGACCCCGATACCTATTCTCCACCGGGGTTACACTTGGAGAGGGAGGAGGAACTTCACGAGTCCGGGATTGTGGAGGGACTGGGGAAATAGCCCGAGGAGCCGAACGTACAGCATGGCGAGCCGAACTTACAGCGACGGTTCTCGGATGTACTATAGGCAATGGGTGGCGCCTGGTACGTACAGCGTCCGTTGTCTGACATTGAGAGTCCGAAGTAGACTGAGTAGCAGTTGGTTGTCGATTCGTTAGCTCAGTTGTCTGAATACTCGTGTAGTGGACCGTGGGTCTTCGTGTAGGGGCAGGGGGGGTGGGAGGGCTTGAGGGAGGCGGCGAGGAGAGACTTTCGTCCTCTGATTCTTGCTCGGCCCAATCCTCCGGTTCCTCTGTCTGTCTATCAACTCTTTGACTCTCTCGCAGCCGAGCCCGCGTTAATAGAGGACGTGAAACGTCTGATACTGTCCTTGACTGGGTGCGTGAATTGACACGGGTGGTCGGGGGTGTCTGTACGGTGTCATTATTCACTGGTACGTTTGGCGGAGCATCGTTTACACTCTTTCTTGGACGCCCTCGCTTCTCTGAGTTGTGGATAATAGTCAGTACGGCTGGTAGTTAGGAGTAACGACTTACTTTGGGTGGAATTAGTTGGCATTTTCTTATATCGATTTTGTTGTCGAGGGGATGTTTGAAAGAGGATGGGGGACGAAGAACAGGAGATGGAGGACACGAGGGGTAAGGTAGTCGACAGAGTCAATGGGAAGTGTGATGTCACCAATATATAATTTATTCCGATAATAGTATCAATACAAGACATGGCTCCCCGGAGGTAACTCCACACGTCAGAAGATAGACGAAATTCGTCTCCACGCAAACCATCAGACTGAACATCAACTATTATCAATTAGCGATAGGCACTAGGCTGCGCTAGGTTAGAAACACAAGGATAGTGGAGCTTACCAAAGTAATCAAATATATACCATTCAGATGGAGAAGAGACGCCGTTGAGAAAATAAAAAAAAAAAAAAGTCCTACCGAATACAAATGGAAAATGTAACATGTAATGAAGAGTAAAATAAACCTCCTTGAATCAAACAGAAATAGAAAGGGGACGCCTGCCGTCTACCTGGGGACGTTGTTCAGGGACGTGCCATCCGAAAAAGTCGTCCAGCGCGCAGATAGCCTCCCGGAGTAACCTTCTTTCCATAGTAATTAGGGTCACTAGGGATTGGAGTGCCGGCCGCCGTCGCTGCTACCACGATTGGATTGGCTGCCCAGCGTCCTGCGGCGGCCGTCATATTCCTCGTCTTCAACGAGATTTGCTTTGGGGGCTTTATACCCAGATACCAGCCCTCTTCGTCCGACTCAAGGATATTTTCCGGTCCCACTTTTGAACGTAGGTGCAGTTTTACCTTCTTTTTAAGGAGCACCTGTCGGTTGATCCTCTTACGGATCAAATCCAGCCTCTGCTCGAGTTTCATGGATCGGTTGATTGAGTCGCTAGGTTACGCGGAGTTGGATTAGTAACGATGTTTCTGTTAGGTTCTATGGGTTTCTGTTCGGTTGCGCGGTGTGAGTCATTAGAGGATTAGTCATCGCAGGATTTCCTTGGGTATAATAGGGAGTTCTCCCTCGCTTCGTTCATGTTTTCCTTTCTCTTCTTCTTTCCTTACGTAACGTCTTCTGTATTCATACACTTGCTCGTACCTGGCATACCATACCAGGTAGAACCACTCCTATATCTACGCTGGTTACCAATATATACGCTGTTACTTCTCTTCTCTACGAAGACCTCTGCACCTCGCTTGACCTCGCTTGACTAACTCGACAGCTTCTACTGTCGCATATCGTACCCTGCGGAATACTCGCTATCGCCGCCCCTTGAGATCGAGGCCCTATCGGGTGGTGGGCATAGGACGTTTCCGGGCGTCTAGGGGACGAATATCGCGATTGCTCTCCTCGGCAGGGTCCTCGTACCATACTGGGTCTCTATAATCGATGGCATTCAGGAAAGAATGCCCAGTCGGAAGAGGCGTATCAGGCACCCCCAGTGCTGCGGTACGGCGGAGGACGACACAGCATGTCAGCTTCGCCGCAGTTGACATCTTGATCCATGCATGCACTGTCATATCGTCGAAGAGCTCAACGATGTCCGAATCGTCAGGGCGACGAAGGATGACGGTATTATCCCCCAATGCGCCGTATAACGTCCGAATATCCCTTCCTGGGCGCAGGTCCCGGCAGGCGGCATTGGAAAGGTGAACGAGGGTCGAATATCTCAACATTCCGATCATGTAGGTGTTGGGTGCACCTTCCCAGGGGCGGTGCACAGTGGTAGGAGCTCCGATGACATTCGGCGTGTCAGGGTTAATAATTACGAATCGTATTGCGACCTCCGCGGACTTTGGGTATTTTTGCGCAACTTTAACCTCAACGTGTTCGTCACGCTATAGAGACGGAATTAGTCCTCTATCGGACGGGAGGCGTCTGATCTCTTACCTGCTTCGTCCTCCGTGTCTCTCTCATCTAGGGGTTCGCCAGCCTTATTCTTGCCTTCCTTGACCTTTTTTATACAGTCCTGCACCAGGGCGTTGAGAGCTCTATGGAAGCGAACGTGGGGACTATTTCGGGTTTTAGCGGTGAGGTATTTGGGCCTAAAACCGGCGAGCTCGGGATGGGTCATCGCGTAGTCGAGTAGCTGTTGGTATTTGGGGTTTTTGACGTTAAAGCACTTATTGGTCCTTGCCCAAGCCGAGATATGAGCACGAAGAGCATTCGATTTCTTCGTGTCGTGCAGATTGAGCTCAATCTTGTAGTCCTTGGTCTTCATCTTGCCATCGTCGGCCATTGTTTATACTACGAGTGGACGAGTCGCGTCCGCCGATGCTCTGTTTATCTAAACCGGGTCAGCAATTTGGTCAAGATCATAGAAAATGGATCGCTTCTTACCTTGTAATAGGCTGAGAGTCTGCTAAAGCCTGGAGTAGACGGTATGCGTCCTATTCCCTCCGGTTGATGACTGAAAGGTTACTTTTTGGAGGAGGTTTGCAGTGTTTGGGGAAGCGAGGTTGAAGCGGAAAACTCTGCCATCTTATAGAAGTTGCTGGCAGGCAATTGTGCTATGTGATATGTGAATTAGCTGGGTTTGATACATATAACAACAGCCACCAACAGACGCTAAACGTCCGTTGTTGTCCCTTTCAAAGCCCTTATCTCATGATTCCGCCATCGAAATAAATGCTTTGTGTTCGATAAACATTTGTTTGATGGGTAGTTGGTAGAGCTGGTGATTTTGAAACGTCGAGTTCTTTGAGCTTTGCATTTAGGCCACGAAGATGCCTCGGGGGTGTTGTTTAGCAGACAGATGTCGTGGTTGGTGTGGTTAGTTGGAATTAATACTATAATGTGTTGCACTAAACCCAATCCGGCGAACAAAGCCCGTGCTTCTAAATGACGTAACCGGCATCTTGCTGCAGGAAGTGCCTGAGCGTATGCCTGCCGTCTGATTGGGACCTTCAAACGTCGATTGTATCAAAGGGCGATATTCAGCATGTCTGCTGTTCGAGGATCGGCATGTCCATGGTGCGGGACTATCTTCAAATATGGAACGAGCTATCGAAAGTATCTCAGAACCAGACATCCCTCAAAACCTCTCCTCCGACGCGAAGAGGGAAGACTATTAGACGACGAAAGACAGCCATTGGAGGACGAGGGCGAGAGTTTGGCCGACAACTCCGACCTTGAGAGTCTTTCAGACGAAAGTGTCAACGAGGAAAACGAGCAACAACCCTCCGAAGTCACAACTTTCCCCAGAGCTGGAGAGATATTAGGGGACATCGAGCGTCCTGCAGAGGACGAATCAAATCGATGGGCACCTTTTGAAAACCAGCAGGAAGTGGTTCAGAGAATCGGTGTCGAGGGAACACATCAATGGCTACTTCGAGAAGAAATTAGCAAGGCAGGAAGTCTCCTACAACTCCGCCTACAAGCTATTTATGAAAATAGATAGGCTCACTGATGGGCTAGGTTCGGGTAGTTGGATGACGGGTCAAGTCGACTTCCAGCCTCCAGAAGATGATATGCGTCCTTTTGTGGACTCCAGTGCCGCCGAGGACGAATCCCAACGACGCTCGACCACCTCCACACCATTTTTTTATCGAGATATAGTGAAAGCGGCAGCCTATCTTATCAGACAGCCTAACTTCTCAGAAAATACGTACTCGCAATAATCGAAAGAAATTCGAGGGCAGAGGATGTATAATGAGATACATACTGGAGAATGGTGGTAGGAGACGAGGTGCTTCTTTTCTCTCAAGGGCGGCGCGTAGAGTATTCCGCAGATACGATGATAGGTTGTCGAAGCTTAGTCGTCGAGGTTGAGCCGAATGTCGGTGCGAAGGTCTTCATAAGAAAGAATAAGTAACAGATGATTAAGAACCAGCAGATAGATAGAAGTGGTCCTACCCCAGATGATATACTGGTGACGGACAAGCCAGAGAAGATCGGTAATACAGAAGACGTTGCGTGAGGAAAGAAAGAAGAAGAGAAAGGAAAACAGGAACGAAGCGGGAGAGAGCCCCCTATTATACTCAAGGAAATCCTGCGATGACTAATCCCTAATGACTCATACCGCGCAACCGAACAGAAACCCATAGAACGCAACAGAACATCATTACTAATCCAACTCACAGAACCTAACGACTCCATCAATCCCCTTTCAGCGAAGTTCCTGGCGACAGCCTGAGTTTAACCTCGTTTCGAGCCGCCCTGCTTCCAGATTGCTAAGATGCCGACAGGCAAGATTACACAGAGTATGGGTTCCTGCGAGGGCCGGTGTATCCTGTCCACTTAACGAAGTACTGCAGGCCATTATTCCTTATTGTCCGTGAGTCCAGGATCTCCTCGACTTCGTATTCCTCCTCTTGTTCGACGATGATAGGTGGAGGAGGTGGTTGCACTTGACCGGGTACAGGGTCCCATGCGGCGGGGTCCAGCAGTGACACATGGAAGACAGGGTGTATCTTCATGCTCCGGGGGAGGTCGACTCGGTAGGCGTATGGGGAGATGACCGCTTTGATTGAAAATGGTCCGAGTTTCTTCCAGTCGAGCTTCCGGGAATTGCGGGTTGTGCGAATGTTTTTTGCTGAGATGAAGACCATGTCACCGATGTTGTATTGGGGTGCGGGGGTCCGCTTTGCGTTGACGGCTTGTTCTTGTTGGTCTTGAGCAGTTCGGATATTGGTGCGTAGATATTCGTGTAGCTCCAACATTTTCTCGGCGAAGTCTTTGGCGTCGAGGCTAGGCGGTGTCTTGTTGGATGGCTTGATCGTTACTGTGAACCAAGGATGGAAGCCGAAGTTCGCATAAGAAGAAGCTATGAGGCGGAGACTTGATTGTTCGCGGAGAATTCGGCCATAGGGAGCCACTTGACCCAGTCATCCTGTTGGTAGGATACATAGCCTCGTAGGTATTGCTCCATTACAGCGTTGAGCCTTTCGGTTTGGCCGCCTCTTTCCGGGTGGAAGGCAGTGGACATCCTTGCTTCGATTCCGAGGTGTTTACACAGCTCTTTCCAGAACTTGGTGGTGAACTGTGTGCCACGATCCGAAGTGATATGCGTGGGGAAACCGTGGATTTTCCAGACATTCCGCAGGTATAGTTGAGCGACGCCCTTCGGCTGACGGTAAGCGCAGAAGAAGAGGTGTCGATCTTCGCCGGTCCACGACACATGATAGCGTCATAGCCTTCACCTTCCGGCAGTCCAGTGACGAAGTCCATTGACACTTCCTGCTAGGGCTGTTCTGGTATGGGTAGAGGTCGGAGTACACCGAGTTTTCCGTGTGCCGGTTTTCACGATACGCTGGCAGTTCCAGACGAAGGCCCAATATAGTTCCGCATACGGGGCCAGTAGTAGTCCCTGCTGATGAGTTCGAATGTTTTTTCGCGTCCAGGGTGGCCGGCAGAGGGAGCATCATGGTAGAGTTTCAGGATTTGAAGTTTCAGAGGGTCGTGGTCGGGGACGTAGAGGTTACCCCGATAAAGTAGTCGCCCTTCGTTCTCCGTGCATTCGGCCAGTGAGATTTCCCTCGACTGTTGTTTGCCCTTGCTTCTCATACCTAGTATCTTTTGCGGGAATGGGTCAGCTCTGTATCCTTCGTCAAACAGTTTATCCAGTGAAGATTCTTTTTCAATGTATTGTTGATAGAGAACCCGCCAACAAACTTAGCTTTGTTTCCAGATTCTCCCTCTTTAAAACGGTTTGGCTCTGGTGTAGATGTCTTTCATCCCCTTCTCCAGGGAGATCTCCTGATCTCCTCATTAACGCGCGTCCGCTTCCCACCTTGCTCTACCAGTACTTGACGAAGTTGAATCTTGAGAGGTATTCTGCCCAGCGCGCTTGTCTCCGATTAAGTTGTTTGGTGCTCATGAAGTATTCGAGGTTCTTATGGTCGGATATGATGGCGATTGGGTGTGCGGCCCCTTCCAGTTCCGGGCGCCATTCCTCAAAGGCTCGTATTATTGCTAGTAGCTCCTTGTCGTAGATCTCATAGTTGCATTCAGCGGGTGAGGGCTTCTTGGAGAAGTAAGCAACGGGTCGGTGGTTCTTGTTGTCATCGTATTGGGACAGTATGCCGGCAGAGACATAGTCGGAAGCGCTTTCACGATGATTTCGCTTTAAAGTGGCGAGAATGCGGTAGTAAAGCTTTTTGAGCGTTAAACGCGGTTTGAGCCTCAGGTGTCCATGCCCATGATGTGTCCTTCTTTGTCAATTTACTTAAAGCGGCAAGTTTGGAGAACCCATATATGAACCGGCGATAGAAGTTGGCTTAATCCCAAGAAAGCTTTCAGACATCTTTAACCGCTTTAGGGACTGTCCAGTTTTGTATCAGATCCACTTTCTTGGGGTCCATTCAATGCCGGGCTTCAATGATGAGGCCGGCGGTGGTGCTCTGTGTGAACTCGTGATTCTCCGGTTTCAGCAGTATCCCGTTTGCCTTCAGTGCGTGGAGGACTTTTTCGACGTGGACTTGATGTTCCTCGAGGGTGTCGCTATAAATTAGGATGTCGTCACGAGGCTGCAGAATAGGCCGAGCGATCATCGCGACACAATCGCTGATAAAGTGTTGGAAGGTGGCGCTACAGGAGGCCAAAGGGCATGACCAGACTGGCGGTCAGATCGCGGAAAGCTGTCTTCCATTCTTCGCCTGCAGCCATCCGGATCTGATTGTACCCTTGACGGAGGTCCAACTTAGTGTACCATTTGGCCTTGGAGAGTCAATCGAGTGTTTCCCTGATGAGTGTTAAGGGATACCGATTCTTTATCGTTAGCTCATTCAGGCCGCGATAGTCGAAACAGAGGCGGAGAGTTCCATCAGCTTTCTTAACAAATAGGACAGGGGCACCAGCGGGGGAAGAGCTGGCTCGTATGAACCCTTTCTCCAAGTGATCTTGTATGTACTTCCTGAGAACTATCAATTCGTCGCGGGACATGCCGTATAGTGGGCCGAAAGGTGGTTCCTTCCCTTCTTTGAGTGGTATCTTGTGGTCGTACGGTCGGCGTGGTGGCATCCCATTAGCGAGGTCTTCGTCCATCATGCAGTAGAACCTTTTGTATCGTGGCGGTACTTTGGCTCTCCAGTCGTCCTTCGGGGTTTTGTTAATAACCTGGTCGATTTCTTCCATGGTTACGCTAAAGATCTGAAGTTTATCCCTTCGGGCGAAGCGACAGAGGGCGGCTGAGGTAACAATGTGGAAGCGGGGTGGCGGTGTAACTCCCTTGACAGGGGTGGCTTCCTTGGAGGAGTTGCACTTGCTTTTGCAATAGTCGGAATTGAACTGTATGCTATTATCCTTGAACCGTAGTGTGGCATCGTGTAGCTGGAGCCAGGGAATTCCTAGTACGAGAGGGTAGGAGCCGAGTTTGGTGACAAAGAATGAGACTGTTTCGTGGTGGGCATCGATGGACATTGGCAAGTAACATAGGTGAGTGATCTCGCCAGAGGATATGGGTCGGCCGTCTATGACTTCGAGGATGCGGGGTGACTTGAGAGGGAGTAGAGGGAACTTGTTATAGCGCGTGAATGTTTCATCAATGAATGCGAACCCGGAGCAACCAGTATCGATCAATGCGTAGGTTTGAATAGGAGTTTTATTGTTTACAATTTTACAAGAAGCAACAAAATGATCACCATCCAATTTATCCTCCACAGACGATACCGAGAAGCCAGAGATAGAGAACGCAGACAAAGGAAAAACATTAGATGGCGCAGGCCATTGATCAAGCCCGGACTATTGAAAACCCGACTGGAGAGGCGGAGCTGGTGATGGCGGGGAGCGGGATCACGGTGTGGCAGAGGTGAGGCGCCTCATAGCCGGGTTGCTACGGCGCCAAGCGATGGAGGCAAGCGACAAGACATGACCGGGTTGGCGACAAGACATGCAGAGGTTGTTGTCCCGCCCATTGCTTCTCGAGCTGGAGGTTTTATGCTGGCCGTTAACGAAGGTGTAGCGTTGTCAAGAACGGTCGTGTCGCAGAGCGGCCTGGAGGGCGGAGAGATCCATGGGGCGCAGGCCTCCAGCAGTGCGACGAAAAGCGACGGCGCAGGAGCGGTGAATTGGCCCATCAGACACGGACGCTTGTTCGGCCTTATGGGCCCCCGGATCTGGTTGTCGATGGTCACGAGGGTGGTCACAGAGGCTTCCACAGTGTTGGGCCTGTCCGGCCCTGTAGCTCATCGCTTTTATGTCCTCTGAAAGTCCTTCTTCGCCAGAGATCGATCTTGCCCCCTCATTGTAGTCGGCGACGCCACAACGCGGAGAGATTTTAAGAAAGTCTCCTTTGCTCTTGCCTGAGAAATGACGAGTTGGCGGCGGCATGGTGCCTGGGGTCTCCGCCTCCGAACGATGCTTCCAAGTGGGCGACAAAGGCGGCGACGGAGGAGAAGCGGCGAAGTTGATGCTGACAAGAGGAACGATCTAGGGCCCTTCCTTCCATTCGGCTGACAAAGATAGATAACCTTGCTGCTTCGTTACGAACCTATCGTTGCTGACCTCGAAGCCATCCGAGCTGATAAACCCAGGAGCGGGAAATAATTATCGAATTTTTCAGTGATCCGGGAATTTTTTCGACCTGAAGGGTATTGACCGTGCGCGTTGGACGGCGATGAAAGAAGGCGGCGCGGTGGCACGGCGACAAGTTTAGTTCCTGCGTTGTTTTATTTGCTTTTCCGCGTTGTCGACGATCCCGCGCTGATGAATAGATGAAATAGCTTTCACGGCACGATACGGTTTTGAGTTTTCATGGTGGCGAAGAGCATGGGCGGGTTCTTGTTCGAATCGTTCGCTGAATTCTCCACTTTGTGGGTGGAACCCACGGAGGTGGCCGCGACATTACAGACGGTGCGGATGACGATGACGAACGTAATCTCAAGGGCGTGGCTGAAGATTCCGCAGAGTAGACGAGCATGACAAAGAAGGTTGCCGAAGCTTAATGTCGGCGCTGAGCGGCGCGAGGTGCGAAGGTTCGCTATAAGAAGAGGAGTAACAGATGATAAGAATCCGCGAGATATAGAAGTGGTCCTACCCCAGATGATATACTAGACACGGACAAGCGCCAGAAGTATTTGGTAATACGTAAGACGCTATGAAGGAAAGAAAGAAGAAGAGAAAGGAAAAACAGAACGGAGTTCCCTATTATACCCAAGGAAATCTCATGTACGACTAATCCCTTTAACGACTCATATCACAAGAACCGAACAGAAACCCATAGAACGCAACAGAACATCATTACTAATCCAACTCCGCGTAACCTAACGACTCCATCAATTGATCCATGAAATTTTCCGACGTTTTACGTCCTTCGCTCATCGCTACAGGAGAAATCCCCGACCGGTGCCACCATTATCCCGTTGTTGATCTCTTCGCATTTGCATAATAACTAACCAACTTCGAGACAAAAGATAATGATATATCTCACGATAGGAAACATCGAGGGACGGCGAACAGGCCGAAGATGTATGCAACGCCCTTCTAATATTTCTACCCGTCCCCCCCAAGATGTCCGGGGATAGAAAAAGGGACGAAGCGTTGCGGAGAAGGAGCAACCAGATATTGAGAGAGATCATTGAGTTATTATTCGACCCACTGAGGGAGGCAAGCGGTGAGGGAGTCGAGATGGATTGCAGCGATGGGTTTGTCAGGAGATGCTTTCCCATCCCTTGTGCCTGGATCGCGGACCACAAAGAGAACATGACGCTCCACAATATCACCGGGAATCTTCGCCTGTCTGAAGGCATTTAATCTACATTTGGAAAGTACATTATGCGACCTGCGCCGATCCGGGAGACCTGGAGATATTGGGACCTCCATCGAAGGTTTAAGGAAGGAAAGGCAGGAGCGGAGGAGGAATTGAAGGCTAGAGGCATAAAGCAGACGAGAGGCGTCCTCTGGAATACCCCCTTCGTCGACCCTGTACAACTTCCCAAACCGGATATCCTACATGTCCTGTACTTGGGGTTATTCAAGCATATGATGGACTGGTTGATGGCATTCCTCAAGAAGCATAAACGAAAGGACGAATTTGATACTATCTGGGCCCGCATTCCGTCTTACCCGGGTTTCAACGCCATGAACAAGCCCTATAGTCAGGTCTCCCAATGGCAGGGAAAAGAGATGCGCAACTTGGTAAAGGTCCTTTTACCGGCCCTAGCAGCCTCTTTACGTCGCCCGACGGCCGAACAGCGTCCCCTCTTTGATAAGGCGATTAGATGTATTCGACACCTCGTTGATTTTACACTAATGGCTCAATATCGAAGCCACACCATGGAAACGCTAGAGTTTTTAGAGAGGTATCTCATGGGCTTTCACAGGGAAAAGGACGTTTTCTTGGAGTTTCGAGGTGGTAAAAAGCTTAATCGAGAGGCGAGAATATTCGGTAGCCAGCTCTGGAGAGAAGCACAAAACGGAACGGACGACGAAGAGGAGCCTCCCACGGCCAGAAAGAGACGCGTAGAGGACGCTGAACGTCTGGCGATAGATTCTCAGGTCTTGGAGTTTACAAGAGACAGATCGGATTTCAATTTCCCGAAAATGCATATGCTATCTCACTTCCGCAATCATGTCATAAAATACGGCAACATACCACAGTTTTCCATCGAATGGGCGAGCCCACAAGCGGCTATAAAAGTGGGACAAGTTTCGAATAAGGTAGATGCTTCAGAGCAGATACTCACCCATATCGCGACGGCTGAGAGTTTCGCAATGGCGGAACTCAACTACTTGAAAGAACAAAAGCACCCGAGATATTAACATGGGAAAAATCACGAAGTTTTGCGATATACCAGATCTATCCTTACTGATTAACGATTTTGCATTTAATATCGCATAATATAGACGATATTCGTCTCCCAGAGTACCCGGCGCGGCACTATCGACTTTTGCACGTGCCCGTACTTAACTTCCAGAATGAGACTGAAAAGGAGATACAGATGATCCGGACCTCCGGTACCAAGTTGTGGAGATCGTCCAAGCAACCGCGGAACGATAGTATATGGGTTTGGACGGGAGACGAAAGACGTTATTCGTCTCTTCAGGGACGAATGCCAGCGATTCTTAGATCTCTGATAAAGATACGGACACCTGGGTCGGATTCCGAGTCTGAAAAGTGGTCTACCTTTCGGATCGCTATCGTGGAATTAATGACACCAGAAAGAGGAGGTGAGATACAAGAACCACATGGGCTGGTAATCGTCCGACGGACGGCGGAACGGAACCTCCAATGTATTAGTATAAAAGATATATTAGGGCGGGTGCATCTAGTGCCTGAGAGTGTCAATAGTGATAACCGGTGGTTTGTGAATAGTAGAATAGACCTTAGGAGTTTCAATCTTGTATGCTAGAACGTATTTTATTTTGTACCATAGATACAGGTATGTCCAGCGGACGAATAACGTCGGTTAGAGGACGCCTTAGGGCTGAAATGTAACGTTAGTGATGTTATACTAGACATTCGCAAATTCTTTAGCGTGTCCGTGAGGTTCATATTCATAGAAATTTTTTAAATGAGCACTCGACGATAGTATTTTTACAGATGAGCTACGGATGCGATATTTAGATTACACAGAGCACGAATGAGGACGATATTCGGCCCCCGGTTGCCATATCGCTCATATGAGCCAGATTAGCACCGGATTAGCGCGAGTCGAAAGCCGATTACAAATCAGCGCTTGATTTTTTGCTGATGACCACTTATACTTAGTTCAAATAATGCTAAAAAGCTCAAGGCATGACTAGACGTTGTCCCATACATCACCCTTAAACCCAGCGAGCACACTGAAGAAACCATTGGCGCACAAGCGGATCGTAGATCTCATTCATGCTCAAAAACGATCCCCAAAATGTAATCGGCTCGGGAGCCCTATAGAAACACCGTGACGGGTTTGTTACGATGTATCACCCGTCTCAAGGCGATATAATGAAGTATTCCGCAGACGATTTATGACAAGAGAAGCTGCCGAAGCAGTCGGCGAGGTTAAGCGAGCAGAGGTCTTCGTGAGAAGAGAAGTAACAGCGTATATGAGAATCAACAGAAATAGAGTGGTTCTACCCAGACAGATGCTGCGATGAACAATGTCAGACAGATATTTAATACGTAAGACGCTATGAAGGAGAGAAGAGAAGGAGAACAGAACGGTGAGAGAGCCCCTATTATACCCAAGGAAATCCTGCGACTAATCCCCAATGACTCACAATCACAAGAACCCGAACAGAAACCCACAGAACACGATAGAAACCTCCTGACTAATCCAACTCCGCGTAACCCAACGATCCCATCAACCGATCCATGAAAACCCGGATGCATGTAGCAATAAAGCCATCCACCTCCCCCCCCCCCACCCCCAGTCTAACCCAACGAAAACAAAATTGGTATAATCTTAAAGCTTCGATCCACAAATAAATCTTTTGCTTTCTCTCAATTACAAAAAGCTTCTGAGATTTTACCTCTCCTGTTCCCTAAACGAAATGAGTAATCACCCTTATACATTAATATGCCATGGCCACGACCATGGCATCAAAGATAATACATATAAACGCCAAAAAAACTGAAGCCTGTTGCAGAGAAAGTTTAGGGGACCACTAGCCAATACGCTACAGATTGACCCCATTCTAGAGAGAAAGCATTTCGGTTCTCTTAACCCACACAAATACCACTGAAAGGACAACACGGCGGCCAAAGCTTGAGGAAACAACAGGGACCGAAAAGCAATCTTCCACCGAGCTTCGCTGTACTTCTACAAAAGGTCCCGACCTCTGACTTGGAGCCCGAACCACGTCGATACCATGTGATTCTCCCACCTGCAATACCTTTCCATCATACATTTGGCTCCAAGGGAGGTGCCCAGCCAGCGAAAGAGCGAGGACTAAACCGCATCCAAGTTCATACTCCACCACTCTGAGGACCAACCACCAGTGTCCCGAAAGACAATCTTTGTCCCGACCCGGTACCAACCTCAAACGATATGCAACCTCAGTGAGGTGACCTCACGAATCAGCAGAGCATACATCGGGTTCCAAAATAGTGGTTTCTTCACAAGGCAAGCTGGCAGGTCCTTCTACGAGCTTACTGAAACAAACTCAACCATTTACACCGCTACCAGTCGTTCTCTCTTACGCTGATAGAAGGTTCTCACTATCCATTCGGACTTTCCCACTCCTCCTCCTCTTGGTGAGCGCGTTATGATATATCACTCGGTGGTATGCAATCAACAAGAACACAATTTTTTTTAATTTTTATTTGATTCATTAGAAAGCATACACCAACTGGTACTAATTGAGGAGCAGTACCAAACAGCTGCTTCACAGGGTATGTTTTTTTATAGTCGGTCTTACCTGAGAGAGCACTTCAGAATACATTCGCATGCATCAGAGGTCCCATCGCAGCGAAAGCCGAATGACTACCAATTTACTTCAAATCAGAGTTGCTTTGTAGAGACTGGACCACTAGATTGTCAAAACCCCTGAGCGGATGGGGAAGGCCTCGACATCTGCATCACAAAACGAGGAACCACTCTGCTCGAAGCATGATCCCCATCCGAGAGCAAGGCACAACCCCCTGTGAGGAAAACCAAAGGTATCAGCCATCATCTTGCAAACAATCCGTACTGTCCCAGCTTCACCAGTCCCAGGAGGCCCAGCATACAAAAGTAGTGGCCTCCACAGCACGAAACTCGAGGAATGACTATACTGGGGAGCAATCCCACACACGAGCCTAGGGTGGCAACCTCTGGCTTTAAACATAGTTCTCTCATAACCAAAGTTTGGGGCATCACTAGGCTTTCAAATCCCTGAGATTCTATGAGCAAGGCACCGACATGTCATATCACTAAGGACCCCTAAGCTCCAGCACACTCAGAAACTCGGAATTAAAACAAGGTTCATTTCCCACAGCACTTGATTCCAACAGTCGTGCACCCAAGTCGAAACTCCAAAAAGAACGGGTTATCACTCGGATAACAGAGGTCCATCACCTGATTTTATCTGAGGTATACAACACCATGAGTACCGAAAACGACCCACCAAATCTATTGTTGCAGGCATCTAACCTCATCAACATCACCCGCGAGACCTGTATATGAACAGAGGTCCCTTAAGAGCCAAAGCTAGAGGTATTACCAGGTTGCCCATCCCCTGCGCATAACCGGAGTGGTCCAGACCCCACCTCACAAAAAACAAGAACAAGAACACCTTGGCTATCTAAACTAGCGGAGCCTACAGAAGCATAAATTTATGCGCCTCCCGGTTGGTTCCCCTCATGCTTATAAAAGGTCCCGAAGACTTGGATGAACACAGACAGTTGGTACTATTGCACCTTCTTTCCCCCCCGAGTGCCTGATAATGTATCAATCCACAGGCATGTAACAAGAGCGAACTCAGTTTTTTCCTCCCGTGTTTTATTCATTAAGGATACGAGTAATATCATAATGGAGCCTATAAGACAAATTAACCCTTTTGCTTTTCTTACTGTGTTTCTATGTTTCCTGAATATTTGCAACACAACAAATCACTCGCTTCCACCATGATACATCCAATACTATGTATTCCGGTACTACAGTCAGAATGGGGCGAGCTCCGTTGGGCTTCGCAGAGGAGGTTCTAAACACCCGAGAATCCTTAAATATCAGCCTCGTCAATATTCAGCATATATCCTTCGAATCTCCCTATATCATAACTTTCCCCTAAATAATAAAAACCAACCTACGAGTAGCACTTTAAACACCGGCTGAGTATAAGACAACTGCTTGATTAAATATGTATGTAATATATCAGCAACGTACTTTCTAGCGCAGTTGTCAGAAGCTTAATCACATTTATTACTAATCTGGTTAGTCTACTCCAAGGAGCCACCCTACCCAGACTTTGTGATCATATGTGTCTCGTAATTCAACGTCACCTCTCAAAAGCAGTCTTCTCCCTCCTTTTACACGAAATCCATCCAAACAACACACTCGAAATAAACAGCAAACACCAACGCCTACAGAAAGCGATGTCGGCAGACGAACTACAGATGATCGCAAAGTATGAGGTCCGCATCTCAGCATACGAAATCCGAATCAGCCACCTCACCCTCAGGCTAGCAGAGCACGATCGGCAGATTCTCATGTTGCAGGATAAGCTACTCGTCGCCGAGTATAACACCGAAATCCTACCAGACACCCACTCGCAGGAGGTAGCGGAACTCCACAGGGCCATGAAAATCGAAAATAGATATGTCAGGGAAACCTCTAGCATGATTGACTTTGTCGAATGGCTCAAAGCGGAACCTACTCGCAATTTGTCATTTCTACAAAAGAGCATTCACGCTGCTCGTAAACGCACTGGTAAGGTTCAAATCCATTTTCATAGTCCTTTGGACTAACGGTCACCTCCCAGGTTCCATCGAAGCTGTTGGTGGAGCTACAAATCCAGAAGCTACAAACAATACCCATCAGCTTACTGGTCAGCATCCTAATTCGCTCCCTTCAACTCAGTAAGCTGACAACAGCCGAGTAGGCGACACCAAACACCAAAATGAAACCCTCCCGATGGAAACGATGAAAGAGAATGATTCCGAATAAAATGAGCAAATGAATGCAGTAATGACTGGAAATTAGGATCATGACGAGAGATCACTACAATTGAATACGATTCCCATGCTACTCGAGATACCGTAAGAAATACCACTTTTGTAAGAAGACCATTAAATCTTCACCCTGCCGTCCTGGTATACGAACTCTCACTCTGCCTGTGCTTTATACCAAACAGCGCATACTTTTCTCTACAGTCGGGGTTCTCAACTAATATTAAACTTGATACACTTACCGAGAGATCTCACTCCTATGAACCTGACAAAAAGCAATAAGAAACTATACTTGTTATAGTCAATGTCACTCACAAGTTCGGCCGACCCCTCTATAGTAGTACCAAATAGATTCTACCGACTCTCTCACACTTTGATAACACTTTTCAAACACTCACAATGTCTGTCTCGATCTCTATTCATTACCCAGAAGTTTAATTGAATTCTTTTACTACCTTTTCGTGAAAGCTGTTGTATTCTTCCACTAAATATCACTTAGTCGTACTTCTCGAGAACTCAAAGATTTGTTCACTAAATTCTAATACTCTAGTCCGAAACATTTTACACTACGTGATATCTTTGAATACTTTATTCTCTGGTAATTTGAACAAGTCTTGTAATCTCTTTTTTGAAATATTCCGATAGAATATTCCAACATACGCTATCACTCGCCCTGTCCCAAAACTTGTCTGTGGAGAACCCAAACCTCTCGAGAACCAACCACTCTCGGATACCATATCCTGTCGGGACATTAATGTTAGTGAGCAAATCCACCTTTACATTACTCCCCTGAGTCAATATCTAAAATAAATCCACAGTCATCTACTGTCACTCGTACCGCCTGAACCAATTCCATCGAGTGAATATATCTACAGTATGATATTTTTTACTTATACCCACACTTTGAGTATATTTCGGTGAATATAGCCAATTGAAATCTACACTCTCAGTACAAAGTGTAAAATAAATTCAAAGTCACTCATTGTCACTTGGTAATCCGAAGCCTGTTATACATAGATACATACTCCAAAAGCTTATTGTTCCCTTTTAATCCCCGGTGCTCGACATACTGTATCATTAGTGAACGAACCCACCTCTTGTATACCCCTTCGTCAAAAGAATTAAAATTCATCCCCATTCATAAACTGTCCCTCGTCCCCCCGAAACCCTTCCTCCCTAAATCCATACAACCACAGCTCAACATTACTCACTCCTATCTATACTCTGAAAATAGATTTCAATTGTCAAAGAATCTATCATCACTATAGTAATCTGATGTCATATTTCAATTAATCTAGATTCACCAAATGTCACTCGTTATAGCCGAGTTCAACCCAGCAACAGTTGCGAGTGAAACACTGTGAATTTCATATATAAAGTCCTTCTATCAAAATACCACCCCCTGCATCAAGGGCACTTAGAATGACTACTGTGACAACATGTATTAATACAATACCCACAACTCTTACCCCCCTCATCTCCACACCCGCTATATAGAAGAGGTGATATGTTAAGTAGCCAATAGCATTATATCTCGCACGTGTTTTTAATCATTGAACTAGATTTATGCAATCATAGAATTTAATTCATTTGTCCCACTAATAGAAAATCCCTGCAGCCTACACAAGAGATATCTGTTCCTACTAGCTACCTTTTCGCATCCGATATAACCACCTCCATACACAAATATAAATCTGTCTCATGCTCACTATCATTATAGCTCAAAAGTAATTAATTTGCTGCCTGATCTGCAATGACCTATCGTCATTTAACCCTTCTTCACAACCTTATTCCCCGATAGCGAATTCAAGATCCCAGCCATATAAGCACAACCACAATGAACCTATAACTAACACTCGTTAAAAGCTCTTCGAAACCAGCATATTTCTTTACTAACATTAGCTTTAAATATCGATTGCCATATCGAAAACCCTAATGAGGTTTGTGCTCTTTTGCCCATGAACCCAGACCAGCTTTCCAACCCAAGCAGTGTACTCATCGGGGTTAAAGACTGAGATACCCATAAGCCTCTTGATCTTCACCCTTAATCGCTTGACACATTGAGCAACATATACTACTAGCATGATAACATGTGGCCCATATTTGCACGTTAATTTCTGACCCATATTACTCCTTGAAACCTTGGAAATATGCTGAGGTAGTTGGCATCGGAAACAGCAGGCATACTGATCGCATTTCGCAACGTTTCTCCACTCCCAGTAGAAATTATAGTCACTACTAATCCCTTGTAAACTGAGCTTACTATACGTCCCAGTACATTCCTTGCTTGGATGATCAAGCTCGGCTTCCACTCGAGAACCCATCCAACAGTACCCACATGAACCAGCGAGCTTTGGCATTGCTCCCTCTATCTTGTGCCAGTACTCGGAGGCCAATGCAACCCTTTCCACCCTCATCTCCGCTATAACCCGCAATGTCGGGATAATTTACAGGAGTTCGGTTTCGGTTGAAACGACAGAGAACTCGCCGGTTCTAATTGCCAGTACTTATTGCAAAATCAGTCAATGGCAAGCCAACACTTGATGGGGCACCAGCTGGCAGTCTGGACATCTCATACCTATCGACCACCCTTATTATTCTTCTATTTGTTACCGGTCTTTCAGGGATCGCAACTGGAGCATCGTCGTCGTCGCTTTCGCTCGAGGAAACGATGGTGCTTATAGTCCTTCGCCTTTTCCTTGCATTGCCACTAGACATTGCACCATCATTACTTCCACTAGCTGCAGACATTCCCCTCGTTTGATTATTATCATTCCCGTCCGATTCTGAATCAATGTTGATTACAGATTTGTTGATCGGGACACTTAATTTCACACCGAAATTGCTGGCTACTTTTTCTTTCGCTGGAGCACAAGTTAACCTCTTCGTGGCCGCACCAATAGCGATGTCTACCTTAGCGGGTACATCGGGAATGGAAGTGCTCGAACTCGGTGTTGCTAGTCCAGAGGCTCGTGAAGTTCTTATCTCGTTATTATCCTCGACATTTGGTACTGGAACATATCCAATCGACTTTGCAAACATGCTTGCCACTTCCTCATCCTCCGAGTATAGATCCTCCCCTCGGTGAAGTTTCCTTAGGCAGTTATCGCATAATTCATCAGAACCCAATATGCACCGCATACCATACCCATCAAAATACTCACCAAGCTTTACCCTTCTACAGCCGCTTGTTTTGCAGTAAGCTGCCATAGCCTCTCTGTCACCACTCATAATATCAACCTTCTCACTATCAATATTATCTGTAGCCACTAAGACCAGAGAACTAGCAGGCTTCCCATTTCTACCTGCTCTCCCACTTCCCTGTGAAAAGTCAACGAATGCATAGGGAATTTTAAAATGTACCACCAAGGTAATATTCGGTATATCGATACCTGCCCCTAATGCAGTAGTGGCAACAAGAATCCTACTCTTCCCATTGGCAAAGTCGTCGAGTATTGCATCTTTATCACCAGTTTTCGAGTGATAAATCGAGCAATTCAGAGTTCTCGCAATATTTTCACCCTCTTTGCAAGACCTGGTATATATTAAGGCTTGTGCATCGGTGTTACTAGAGAAGTCTGACATAATCGCATGGAGATGCTTCTCTATTGATGTTCTACTGCCGGTGAGTACTGAGTATGCGATGTTGGATCGTGATACTCTAGCCCGCACCAAGGTAAAGCTCGGTATGAATGCCGCTTCCCTCAGCTCGGGCTCCATCCAGCTTGGCAGGGTTGCAGTCAGAAATACACATTGTACACCGATGCCTGTAAACCAGTCGAGCTTTGCAAATGACTCCCTGAAATCGACCATGGTGACAAGCATGTGTGCTTCGTCTACTACTACCCTATCTAATCTCCCAACCTCCTTAATTCTCCGGATATATTGTCTGAACTTCGCCGATACTGCCGACTCCACAGTAACAACTAACAATACACTATCATGTTTCATGTCCTTACTCCACAGCTGGCAGTCGAGTTTTAGGGTGCTCGCCCTCCTTATAATATCCTGCGAGAGCGCAATGAATGGTGAGATTACAACTGTAACCCCTGCACCAGGCTCCAGCGAGGGACCCTGGAAAAGAATACTTTTGCCTCCACCAGTCGGCAGGACCACGACTAGCGGTGATACCCCCTTTAACACAGCTGCGAGAGCCTCCTTCTGCTCTACCGACTTGAATTTGGCATCGTTACCATATAACCCATTCAGTATCCGATTGCACCGGATGTGTGTTTCTTCATTGGTCAATCCTCTTGATATCTGCTGTACAGACACCTGCCCAATCTCCCTGACTAGATCTGCAGTCACTGATTCTACAATGCTCTCCACACTCTCGGTGTTTTCGTCCTTCGTATTCGTTCCCGTAACCCGCTCAAGTACCTCACTTTGAGCCAATAACTTTTGCTTTGGATACACAAGCTTGTGCCAATCGCGGCTGAGTAATCCAAATATATTCATCGAGCTCTCTGTCACCTCATTCAAAGTACTTGCATTGACAGCATAAAACCTATCTGCTACAGCAGTCGAATGTGCAGCTTGCAAATCGAGGCCCTCCTCCTCGGCTTGTGAGGCTTCATCTTCAAAAGGCTTTTTCAAAAACCTTCTTCCCATGGAAATAGCCAGGTGTCGGTAGTTGGAAACTCCAAATTTGTTGTCTACACCGAATTCTGAGCAGGTTGCTCTTTTGAGGGCATCTGTGAGTCGATCGCTCTCCCATGGCTCTTGACCATCATTCGAAAAGAGATAGTATCTGGAAGAGAAGGAAACCTGTGACTTTTTTGTCATACTTGTAATGCATACCTCCTTCAAATAATCCATCAAAGGCTGTACTCTTTCGATGTACAATATGTATATCGCAGCTATATCCGAAGGCAGGAAACGTGGAATAAATTTCGAATGACCCGATTTGGTAAGACCCTTGTGCCAACTGGTGACCCACATTAACATACCATCAACAACAAAAATATTTCTGTTCCCCAAAATCCCATTTCGGAATTTAATTTTAATGATCTCCGAGGCTCTCGTGGGTTGACCCCCGACTACGTGGAATAGTAGTAGCAGTGTTTCGAGAAGCAGATTTTGATCATGAATTAGTTGTTGAATGCCGCTGTCCATATATACCAATTCTCCATCGACTGTTCGCAATATTTTGTTCCTCAGAGTTTCATTGTCAAATATAGCATCAAGGCACTCTCCATTCCCTTGGGGAGCAAAGATCTTCCTATTTCTTCGGTCTTTAAGAAAACAGTAGTCTCTGTTGAGGCATGACATATCATCACACACACCCGATACCCAATTCTCAAGGTCCCGTTGCGGCATAGCAACCCCGAAGCCTTTCAAAAGCAACCATGATTTCTCCACTTGGTCTTTAATCATTTTCCTGAACCTCGCCATACTCAGTTCCAAACCTTTATAGCATATGGTTTCTTCGCCACCTTTAAGACTCCAAAACATGTCAGGTTGGTTGGATTCAAGCCTGCCGATCTGCAAAGCCCAAGCAAGCAGGTTGGTAACCTCCGCAACTGGAACTAAGCCCGTAGGTGTCAGGTATTTGTGGTGCAATTTCTCAAATTGAGGTAATATTTCATCGTCATTTCCTCGGGCGAGTTCCCAAGCCTTTCGCAGAAACAGGATCCTCACATCGTATTGTAAACCTGCCAGATCTGTTGAGATATTCTTCGCTGTTTTGAATAAGGATTCAATTGGGTCAATTCCAAGAACGCCGACAGCATGTAGGAATGGAGCTCGCATTAGCATCGTCTCACTGAATGATTGCGTAAGAAGGCTCATGCTGAACCCGAAAACTGCCTTTTCCAAGTTCTGGTAATTAATAGAGTTCTCAATATCATCGTCACCCGCCTGCTCGTCGCTTTTACTTTGTTGGATCTCGTTCTCGATACTGATCAGCCATTCCTTTTGTTCATTCGTGAACACTAGCATGTTATTATAAGATGGCTTTCGAATGTAATCTCCAACCCAAATATGCACGAGATAAATAATGATCTTCTTGAAAGCATCGGCGTATCGCTTTTCAGTAGAGCCAAATCTCCTTTCCCATGGTTTCATTGAGTATTCCTGTGAACTAAAGCTCGCCATCCAGCGCCTCGTCGCTAGGCCGGCCTTCCAGTCATATATGTTTCTGCAGACAATAAACATATCATCCACAGCACAGGCGACTGCAGACAAACCCTGATAAAACTCCCCTTGTGGTATATCCATTAACTTGCGGACAACCCCGAGATCTGTTTCTTTGAAATGAAGCAGCCAACCAGTTCTCCTAAGCCAAGGCGAAACCTGGTCTCCAATCACCTACCCAACCACGCCTCCTGTCGCTCTTCTCATGAACTCGTTGAACTTTCTCTTTTCATTGACTCTCATTTCTTCTGTTATCAATCCCCTATCGATTCTCATCTTACTATCTGGAACTACAGGAAACCATTTCCTCCCTAGCCCTACAAAGAAGGATTGTACCTGGGCATCGCGATACGCTTTTGCTGACTTGTATCCCTCAGGGGGATTTGCCGGTTTCTGTTTCTCTCGGATATGCCGCTGCATCGTCTCTTTAGATCTTGATGCATAAGGGCATGATAGACATCTAAACCCATCATAAATCGCCAGAGGATCGATTGGAGCTTTATCGGGAACCTGCACTTCCACCTCGTGAACTGGCAAAAGCTCCAAAACTTTGAGAATCTTTTGCAAATGTTTTTCACCCTTTTTCAACTTGTGGTTCGACATCAAGTGTGAGAGAATATACCTCGGATCGATTCCAGTTTTGCATTGAACACATATCATTACTTTGTGTTCTCGATTATACTCTAGACCCCATTTTGCTGCAGCTCGCCGTGCTCCGAGCTCATTTAAAGGGTCATCATCCGTCGATTCTTGAATCAAGCTGTTTCATGGATCGGTTGATGGAGTCGCTAGGTTACGCGGAGTTGGATTAGTAACGATGTTTCTGTTAGGTTCTATGGGTTTCTGTTCGGTTGCGTAGTGTGAGTCATTGGAGGATTAGTCATCGCAGGATTTCCTTGGGCATAATAGGGGGCTTCCCCTCGCTTCGTTCATGTTTTCCTTTCTCTTCTTCTTTCCTTACGCAACGTCTTCTGTATTCTCTTTATACTATAACGCTTGTCCGTACTTGGCATACCATACCAGGTAGGACCACTTCTATATCTACGCTGGTTCTCCATACATACGCTGTTACTCTCTTCTTCAAGAAAGACCTTCGCACCTCGCTTGACCTCGCTTGACTAACTCGACAGCTTCTACTGTCACACATCGTACCCTGCGGAATACTCGCTATCGCCGCCCCTTGAGAAGCTGGGCTCAGCACTTGCTAAACCCGAAGCAGCTTGCCTGTTCCAACTTGTCGATACAAGTAATCTCGTTTCGGCATACACCACCTGCATATCTGAAGCAGCCAAGAAAGGAGGTGTGCAGGCTGCCTTTCCAAGCATATCTAAATCATCGGAAAGAACAGTATTGGGAGAATCTGGTATCATCTCATGATCTTCATCCGCCACTAAATCGTTGGAAACCACGAGATCTGTTTCCCTAACGCCGTTAGTAACTGCAACTAACAAAAGATAGAAAGGAGTATCGATCTTACCCAAACCAGGAGGATCAGCACTCAAATTTCGCTGCAATGAAGAAACTTCCTCATGTCCTGTTCCGATATTTAGAAAAGCTCATTGAATATCTCCCGTTTAAAATACTCACCATCACGGTAATCTCGAACTCCTACTAAATCCTGGGAAACTCCGAGTTCTGATTCCCACTCGTTAGCTACTGAGATAAACAGAAGCGATAAGAGAGTTTCTATCTCAACTAAACCAGGAGGTTCATTACCCAAACCTTGATCTGACGAAGAAGCTTCCTTTTGCCCTACTCCTATATTTAGAAAAACCCATCGAACCTCGCGAGTATAAAACACTCACCATCAAAGTATCTTCTTATATCATTCTGCATACAGAGGTTCTTCAAGTCTAGATCTGTAATATGATCCCCGAGGAGATCCTCCATACTTCCACTTGTGATGAGAAACTCGTCACCGGTGTCTTCCACACCAGCATCTGTCTGCCCAACTTCAACAGCCTCACTTCCCTTCGCTGAGTCTTCACTGATTATGTCATTCTTAGATGTAGTATTTTGTTCCGAAACTATTTGGCTGTCAAGCGACTCCACCACATTATCTCCATTCACAGCACATGTGGATGGAGGAGCTTCACAAACAGAAGGCCGACTCAACGACTCCCCATCTAGAACAACGCCCACTCCCTGATCTGTTACAGTATCGAGGGGAGATGTAGTTGCTATTGAAAGTTTAGTAAACTCGACGATACTTGGAGCTTTTTCTGATACATACAATCACTCGGTATAGTAGCAACAGGCTCTTGCAATCCTGTAGAGCCTGAGGTTTCGGCGACACCCGTCGGGACAGGTGGGGTTGCAACATTTTCCTTTAGTCGTGGATCAATCGGAACACCAGACTCAACTGCATTGTCTATAGTAGCGTTGGTAGGTGCAACTAAAGCTTCCGAGGTAGAGCCTGACGCTGCAGGAGGCGGGGCAGGGTTAGCGGCGGCTTTTGCCTTTCCCGACCGTCTTTTCTTTGTATTAACTGCTGGGGTTTCAACAGCTGGGGTGGCCTCGTTGCCCCCATCGCCCACCAAAACCCCTTGGTAGCCATCACCCGCTGAGGTAGGCTTTTTTGTATTTAATAAGTTATGAAATGCTTTCATCATGTGTTTCTGACGGTTGATGGAATCAAGTTACGCTGAGTTGGATTAGTCAGAAGGCTTTATCGCGTTTCGCTTTTGGGCAGCAGTGAGTCATTGGGGATTAGTCATCACAGGATTTCCTTAGATATAATAGGGCTTCCGCTTCGCTCCTGTTTTCCTTTCTTCTTCCTTCCTCACGCAACGCCTTCTGTATTTCCACGCTTATAACACTTGTTCGCACTTGATATCATACCGCGCTGACCACTTCTATATCTTCGCTTGCTACCAATATATACGCCGTTACTCTCTTCATCACGAAGACCTCTGCCTCGCTGACCTCGCTGACTGACTCGACAGCTTCTACGGTCGCACTCAGACTCGCGGAATACTACCTAACGCCGCTTCGAGACATTGCCATCATCCGTGACCGCACGCCTACGCCCACTGCCGACTCCACTCCACGGATCCTCCCAATAATGTGGAGGAATTCAAACAACGAACAAGACCGCCGCCTTATTCGCCCACTCGCTGAACTCCCACCAGACGCTTCAACTAAACGAAGTTTCGCCAACAACTTCGCCGCCAACGGTCATCGATAACCCTAAGAAAGAAATAAACCGGCTCAACCTGGATCTCAACATCGCCCGTGCTGCCACCGCCACTCCTGCTCCCATCGCCGTCGCTCCCCAAAACGCCGCCCCACAATCCAACGCCGCCCCCGCCTTCAGGTCCGAAAAGTTCCCAGATCCTGAGAAATTCGATGGTACCCGTGCCAAACTCCCTGGGTTTATCACCCAACTCCGAATGAAACTCGAGGTCAACGACGACAGGTTCCGTAACGAGGCAGCAAAGGTCATCTATGCTGTCAGCCGAATGGAAGGAAGGGCCCTAGACCAGGTCGTTCCTCTTGTCAACGCCAACCTCACAAGACCTTTCTCCTCCGTCCGCCAGAGCCCACTTGAAAGCATCGCTCGAGATCCAGACTCGGCGACCGCCGCCAACTCGCCGCTTCAGGCAAGGCAAAGGAGACTTTGCCACGTACTACTCCTAGTTCCTCCGCATCGTAGCCTACCTTGACTACAACGAGGGGGCAAAGATCGACGCTCTGGCTGAAGCCGATTCAAGACCTCAAGGACGCAATGGGGTACAGGGCGGACAGGCCCAACACTGTGGAAGCCTACGCGATCACTCTCATGATTATCGACAACCAGATCCGGGGCCGAAAGGCTGAACAGCGCCGCTGAATACGACCAATTCACCGCTTCCCCGCCACAGACACCTGCCCCACACTGCCGGAGGTCTCGCCCCATGGACCTCTCCGCCTCCAGGCCCGATCCACCTAACGCCCACTGCTGAACAACGCTACACTTTTTAACGCCAACGGAAAACCTCCGCTGAGAAGAATGGAGGCGGACAACAACTCAGTATCGCGCTAACCCCGGCCACGTTGCTAACTGTCCTCCGCCAACCGCCTCAGAAGAATCAACCGGCCATGAGGGTGCCTCGACCTGCCCGCACCAGACGACCCCGCCCCCACCGATCGCCAGCCCGCCTCCGAGCTGGGTTTTCAGTAGTCCGGCTGATCAACGGCCCATGCCGACCATCTAATGTTTTTCCTTTGTCTCGCTTCTCTATCTCTGGCTTTCAGATCATCTGGAGGATAAATTGATGGTGATCATTTTGTTGCTTCTGTAAAATTGTAAACAATAAAACTCCTATTCAAACTCACGATTGATCGATACTATTGTCTCCGGTCAGATTCATTGATGAAATATTCGCGCTTATAACAACTTCCTCTACTCCTCTCAAGTCACCCCAAGATCCTCGTCATAGACGGTCGACCCATATCCTCCTACGAGATCACTCACCTAAGCATTTGCCAACGCCCATCGACGCCCACCATGAAACCGTCTTTCTTTCAGAATCAAACTTGGTTTACCCTCAGACTAGGAATCCCCTTCCAGCATGACGCCACTCATGTTCAAGGAGAACACCATACGCTTTGATTCCGAAGATTGTAAGAAAGAAGCAACGCCTCCAGAAGCCGCCTGTCAAAGTTAATCGCCCGCCACACTCGCTTCACCTCGTCAGCTCCGCCGCCATCTGCCGCTCGAAGGGACAAACTCCGATCTTTAGCGAACCACGGAGGAAATCGACGTTTATCGACAAAACCCCGAAGGACGACTCGAGAACCAAGATACCAACACGTTATCAAAAGTTCTACTGTATGTTTGACGAAGACCTCGCTAATGGAATGCCACCTCGCCGGCCTTACGACCACAAAATACCGCTCAAGGAAGGAATAACCACCCTTTCGACCACTATACTAAGATGTCCCGCGATGAATTGATCGTCCCTCAAAAGTACATACAGGACAACTTAGCGAAAGCGCTTCATACGTAGTTCTTCCGCTTCTGCTTTGTTCAAGGAAGAAAGCTCGACGGAACTCTCCGTCTCGCTGACTACCGCGCCTAAATGAAATTTAACAATAAAGAATCGACTTTGCCGCCATCCGAAACACTGATCGACTCTCCAAAGCCAAGACACTGTTCTGACCTTCGCCATGATACAACCAGATCCGAATTCAAGGCGAAGAATGGAAAACAGCTTTCCGCACCCGGTACGGCCACTTCGAATACACGGTAATGCCCTTCGGACTCACCAACGCACCGGCCACATTCCAACATTTCATCAATGACTGCGTCCGCGAGTACCTCGACTTGTTCTGCACAGCCTATCTCGATGATATCCTGATTTATAGTGACACCCTCGAAGAACACCAAGCCCACGTTGAGAAAGTCCTCAAAGCCCTCAAGGCCAATGGGATACTGCTGAAACCGGAGAAATGCGAGTTCCATACACAAAGCACCACCTACCTCGGTCTCATTATCGAACCCAACGGCATCCGAATGGACCCCAAGAAAGTGGATACAGTTCAGAATTGGACAATCCCCAAGACGGTCAAACACGTACAAGCATTCCTTGGATTCGCCAATTTCTACCGCCGGTTCATATACGGGTTTTCCAAGCTTGCCGCACCGTTGAGTGCATTGACGAAGAAGGATAGAGCATGGGCATGGACAAGTGAAGCCCAAGTCGCATTCAACGCCTCGCGAAGCATTCAACACCGCCCCTATCCTTGCCCACTTCGACCCCGAGAAGGAAATCATTGTGGAAACCGACTCTTCAGACTACGCTCTCACGCAGATACTCTCCCAATACGATGACAACCATGTCCTTCGACCCGTCACAGATTTCTCCAAGAACACTCTGCCGAAATAAGAACTACGAGATCTACGATAAGGAGCTGCTGGCAATCATCCGAGCATTCGAGGAATGGCGCCCGGAACTCGAGGGAGCCGCACACCCGATCGCCGTCATATCAGACCACAAGAACCTCGAGTACTTCATGAGTACCAAACAGCTTAACCGAAGGCAAGCACGCGAATACCTTTCTGCGCTTCAACTTTATCAAATACAGACCAGGGAAGCAAGGCGAAACCGGACGACTGACAAGAAGATCGTGAGATCTCCTGAAGAGGGGGATGAAAGACAGTTGCATCAGAGCCAGGTCGTCTTGAAGAAGGAAAATCTGGAAGCAAAGCTGAGTTTGTTGGCGGGTTCTTTATCAAACGAACCCGCTGAAAAGAACGCCTCGCTGAAAAAACTATTTGACGAAGGATACAAGGCTGACCCATTCCCGAAAAAGATACTAGACATGCGAAACAAAGGCAAGCAGCAATCGAAGGAAATATCTTTGCCGAATGCACCGAGAACGAAGGACGACTACTTTATCGCAGCAACCTCTATGTCCCCGAATACGACCCCCTCAAGCTCCAAATCCTCAAGCTTTACCACGATGCCCCTTCTGCAAGACACCCCGGACGCGAAAAAACCTTCGAGCTCATCAGCAGGGACTACTACGCGACGCTAAACTACATTGGACGCTACGTACGGAACTGCCACACATGTCGACGAAGTAAACCAAGCACCCAGGGGAAACTCGGCGTACTCCGACCCCTACCAATACCCGAACAACCCTGGCAGGAAGTGTCAATGGATTTCACACGGACATCGGAAGCGAAGCGATATGATGCAATCACAGAATCGCGACCGACTGACAAAGATGCGACACCTCCTACCCTGCAATACAACGGTTAACGCTGAAGACGTCGCCCAACTGTACCTGCGAAATGTCTGGAAACTCCACGGCCTCCCTACGCATATCACCTCGGATCGTGGCACACAGTTCACCGCCAAGTTCTGGAAAGAGTTGTGCAAACACCTCGGAATCGAAGCAAGAATGTCTACCGCCTTCCACCCGGAAACCGACGGCCAAACCGAAAGGCTTAACGCTGTAATGGAGCAATACCTACGAGGCTACGTGTCCTATCAACAGGATGACTGGGTCAAATGGCTCCCGATGGCCGAATTCTCTGCTAATAACCAGGTTTCCGCCTCCACGAAAGCCACACCCTTCTTTGCCAACTTCGGCTTCCACCCACGGTTCACAGTGACAATCAGGCCTTCCGACAAGACACCGCCCAGCCTCGACGCCAAAGACTTCGCCAGGAAAATGTTGGAACTACACGAATACCTACGCACCAATATCCGGACGGCGCAAGACCAGCAGGAACAAGCCACCAACTCGAAGCGAACCCCGGCGCCCCAATACAATGTCGGCGACATGGTCTTTGTTTCAGCCAAAAACATCCGCACCACCCGCAATTCGAGGAAGCTCGACTGGAAGAAGCTCGGACCCTTCCCTATCAAGGCGGTCATCTCCCCATATGCCTACCGAGTCGACCTCCCCCGGAGCATGAAGATACACCCTGTCTTCCATGTGTCACTATTGACTCGCCAAGACGGGACCATACGGCCAGGTATTAACCACTTCGCCACCCGTTATCGTTGAACAGGAGGAAGAATATGAGGTTGAGGAGATTCTGGACTCGCGGGAGACAAGGAATAACGGCCTACAATATTGGCTGGACCGGATACACCGACCCTACCTTTAACCCGCCGCTTACCACAACGATATCATAGCCGACGTTTTCCACGACAATACCCTGAAACCGGGCGCCGCCGAGACGGTTAGAACTCAGTTCGCAGGAGCTCGCGCTGAAGGGGGCTACTTTTCATGACGGTTGATGGAATCGTTGGACGGAGTTGGATTAGTCGGCTTTATCGCGTTTCTTGTTTCGGTTGCGCAGTGTGAGTCATTGGGGATTAGTCATCACAGGATTTCCTTAGATATAATAGGGGGCTTCCCCCCCGCTTCGTTCCTGTTTTCCTTTCTCTTCTTCTTTCCTCACGCAACGTCTTCTGTATTTCCACACTATACACTTGTTCGTACCTGGCATATCATACCAGGTCGGACCACTTCTATATCTTCGCTGGTTACCAATATATACGCTGTTACCTCTCTTCATTACGAAGACCTCTGCCTCTCGCTTGACCTCGCTTGACTGACTCGACAGCTTCTACGGTCGCACCTCGTACCCTGCGGAATACTACCCAACGCCGCCCCTTGAGAATGTGCTGTCTTCCTCAACCGAATGTGCCTTCTTATATACTATGGCTTTCCACTCGTATAACCACATTGGCATCTGAATAATCCTGTAACTCCATCCCGAGCCAGAGTTTCAGTATTCCCATCCCAACTGGTGGCCTCGACACTCGTTTGATGAGTCTCCTAAATATTTTACTCGAGTGTTAGAAAATGCATCTCGAACACAGGCTGGGACTCAATCACCCTCTTGTGACTCATGAGCCTCGCATTGCTCTGAAATTTCTGATCACACTGCGAGCAGTCGAAAGATGTTGTCATTTTGTCTATAAATAGAGTCAATTATCATTACCCCGAGCTCGGGGATGCCTAATTGTTTAATCTCTGCTCAACTCACTTCTTTTCGGTAACGCTTGTTATTTTTGATTCTCAGTTTTCAAGTATGTTTTGTTGTTGTTTTGTCTGCCGAACTTCTTACTTGTGGCCCTCATTGGGCCACATTGCTCTTCACATAAACAAACTACGAGTCGGCCACATTTACATTGAACAATTTTTCTCATAGTTCCAGAATTATGAATAACTGTCCTTAGAGTTACACGTAATTTGGCATTGCTGACAAAGCTTTCGTAAATCAGTTTAATCTTACCCTTGAATAACTGGGAGATAAAATTCACAACTATATGTATACACACTCAAAGTCGCAATGTATGACTTGATCGATTATTTGATTCGTGACCTAATCTGCTTTCTCACTATAAAACAGACAGAATGTTCCCTCATTCTCGCAATTAATATCAAACCCCCATCAATCCATACAGCAATGTCTTGTAAGAATCCCCTCGATCACAAATATTCGCTTCACTAATACCAGCCAACAGCCAATAACGAATCCCGCTTCTATAAAAAGAAAAACGACCTGCGAAAGACGATTCATATCCGCGATAGAGGCCAGGCGGCGATCTCAGACTATCTTGGCCGCACTATAACGGAGCCCGTTAATAGTTTCCTTATGAATGGCCCTCTTGCAGCTTCCACTCTTGTGAATGGTCCTCTTGCAGCTTCCACTCCCCCGATGACGAGTAAGCGCGCCAAACAAGCCGCAAAGGACAAACAAAAGAACATACCTAGACTCTCGGAGGCACAACTCCGTGCAAAACTCAAAGCAGAAGAAGATCTTCGTAAACAGCGCGAAGCATTGGCAAGAAAAATGATCAAGCAGAGGGACAACAAAGTCCGTTTGGGACTGCAGGCAACAGAGAAAGCAAAGGCTAAGCTTATCCAACAGAAGGGCAAGCAACCCGGAGGACAACATCAATTGTCTAAATTTGGCTTCATTCAGAATACTGTTCGTACCTCTGGTAGCGAGGCAAAGCAACGATCCCCAGTTGCACGAACACAAAAAAGTGATTAATTTAGCTAGTTGATTGTCAGTTTCAGTATCTTGCTGTCTTTTGCAAACTTTAGAATTCAAACTGTGTTGCTTACCTCAATGAATAAATTCTGTTTTTTTCTAACTGCAAGTCCTAATTATCTAAAACACCCCCGAGTCATTTTATAACTCTAGTATATATTAGTACACTCCTGTTAAGAATAGGTTTAAGTACTCTTTACCTTCACTCTCCTTCCGACCAAACCCCGCGCGTGTCTCCAGAGCGAGAGCCCTGTACCAGTCTCTATCCACTAATGCAGCTCGGAGCTCCTCGCACACAACGGCAACCTCGTCCTTTATAATTGCGTTTTCCCTCATCAGATCTCGGGTGACCTTGATATCCTCTTCCATCAATCGTAGCTCTTTTTTCAACTCCTCGATTTCCTGTCTTTGTAATCTCCTGATAAACTCGGAATCCTTAAGCCTTTTTTTCAAATGCGAGAAACTTTCTCTTACAGAAGCTTTCAGCCTCGCAGCCTGATGTGGTGACAGAGATCTAGCAAATACGGCGATGCTAACCATTGTGTAAATATCTCTCCTGGTTTAAAAGGTTCCTGGTATCGATGATATTAATTGGCAGGTATAGAGTAGGTACTCAGTTATAGTGGAACTGATGAATTCTTTCGGGGGGGTGTTGTCTGATTCCCAGTTAACACAATTGTACCTGAAGACACGTGTTATGTGGTAGGCTGCACAGTGAACACCTTATACCCGAACGCGAAACTGTAACCCTTGCTCACTCGGTGAAATGCTTGGCTAAACCTTAAATCAACTACATAAAAATAAAATAACCCACCCCCACTACCCCTCCAATCACTCGAGAATGACACCAAAAATTATGCTATGAACCCTTACCATTACTCAACCAATCGGGTGCAATCAAATTATCAATATCTATCACACTGGGGTTTCCCTAGAAAAACACGATTACAACATAACCTGAGAAATTAGAAAACCAAAAAACCATGCATCGCACATGTTTCTTTTAGACTTGACACGACTCTTCAAAAGTACTTTTTATTCAATTTGGTATTCTGTCTCGTACTTGAGCCTCCTTTGAACACATATTTAAACACGCATCGGCCAATTTTTTAAAAGACACATATGTCTCCACACAATGTATAAGTTCACACAATTGCCTCCGACTCATCCCTCCTATCAAACAACAGACAAAAGCAGCCTAAGTATGTGTAAGAAACTCCATCAATCGAACTTTTCTAACCATACCTCAAAAGCAGAATTCGTCGATTCCTTATACACAACTTAATACCCTCAATAAACTCGCTTTAATTATGAGGTTAGTGTATTCCTCCTTGTTATTTATGAACCACTGTATCACTAATCACTCATCCTCTTCTAGCACCATCGAGGACTCTCAAGATACCGATTCATCCTTAACACCTTCACCCCACAAAATCCATTCAATCTCGGATTTCTTGGATCGGAATATTTCTATCAAAGGAAGTGGAGCCCCTCCACCCGAAAGCCCATATATGGTTCCTAATACTTATCCTCCAGCCGGATCTCATCGGGGCCTGAAGAAACCCACCCAAAGCCGCCTACCCCAGTCACAGGAAGTGACTGAACTAAAGTCATCGCTGGCCAGAATCAAAAAGCTTAATCATAGATATATAAATGTCGCGAACGAGAACCTGGAACTAAAAGTTGACATTGAGCTTTACCGAAAGGAGCTCAGACAGTGCAAAGAGGAACTTGATGCCATGCAGAAGAAGGCCGAGAACGCTATCGCCAGATCGCTCTTTTACCAGAAATTGTACTTCAAGTCCGAAGCCAGTCATAATCCAGGAATGCCTGAATGTCGGTTATACTCACCAATGATATCTACTTTCTCTACGAATACTAATTTGGACAGATTCCTACTCATCGGACAGCCAATCAGAGTCTATTCCTGATGAATACTGCACTCCCGAACCTCCAAATGGAGCTGAATTCACAACTAGTTCTGTTTTTATCCAAGAGGATGGCTCTTTACTCGCTCACTAGCCAACCCCTGTCCGCTGCAAGAACTATACCAAACTTTGTGCAAAGATTCCATTCAAGTAAACATAAGCTATAATAATAGATGTGATTTACCTTGCTTGAACTTCCTCTTTACAATCCCGATAAGTGAACATTGTTATCGTGTACTCTTCTAGCTCCCCTACTCCACCCCCACCCGGGGCCACCACTCGGTATTTTAGTCCCTTTTTCCCAATTATTACAACAAGTATCCTTGAACGCTCCTCTACCAACAAGTGTAGACTAATAACGACAACACTCCCTTTCTCCTGCACAACATACACACTCGGCCCACTTCACCACAACTACAATTCTTCACAACATAAAATTTTATTCACAACATAAATCCGTTACTTATTGTTACACCCTGGCAGGCTTATGTGGTCTAGATAGGGTTCTAAGTTCAGTGAGATCCACTCATGGCTTTCGCTTTCATTTCAGATCGCGTATCGTCTTCTTCCTGGCTGCCGCACAAAAGTCAATTGTTAACGCGCTTCCATGGAGGCGACGGCGCCCGAAGGGCACGCGGTGGAACTTTGCCTCCATGGAGCGACCCTATTTGTTTCCCCTCTGGGAGCCAAATATTCCGCCAGCTAAATTATGTCACAACTTGTGACCTCGCCACTAGTCCTTTATATGCCTTGAATCGTCGTCTATTACTAGTTATATATTCTATCTACGCTAATTAAATCAACCACCTGGTACCTCCATGCCCACCTCCCCCCCTACATCCGCGCACGACTGCCTGCCGGACTGCCTGCCTTTTGTCGATCTAGTCGTCAACATGATGGCCAATTAGGCGTCGATCTGGGCGTCGATTAGGAGTCTGTAGCGGTGTCAGTACAGGCGTCAAAATGCATAGATAGGTAAATACTCATCTAGGCGTCGATACAGGTAGGAGGTAGGTACTCTACGAAGGTAGGAGATAGGTGTCGATGTAGGAGGTAGGTGTCGCTGTAGGTAAGAGGTAAGTAGGAGGTAGGTACTTTACGAAGCTAGGAGATAGGTGTCGATGCAGGTAGGAGGTTCTACGAAGATGGGGATCCACAAGATGCGTCAAACCTGAGGTCATTCGCCTCGAGCTTACCTAATCGGGACTAGGCTCCTAATATATCACCTTTTAGACGAGCTATCCCTTCGTTCGTGCCCGTATTTCACATTCTTATATGGCGAGTATTCTTATAGAAGGAACCCTTATAGCGAGAGTCGACTGTACTGACGATTAGGCTTGTATCTAGAGCTCAATCCCTTCGTCTGTTCCCGCGAATCACCACCTATTAGCGTGGAAACGGCGTCGTGATCAACCAAAACCTAACGACAACTGTTTGAAGCACTACTTGATTGAGGATTTTTGCCTGAAGAGTGGAGACAATTTTGCACCGACGACGGCCGCTTCCAGCTAGGCAGTAGATTTTGTGTGGTGAGCCACAGATTCCCACAACTCCTGAATACAGACGAAGGGATAAGCAACTCTGGCTTGCTTGGAACAGGGCATATTACAGTATCCGGTAGAATTATTGCAAAAGTCAGAGCTAAAAGAGTGGATTTGTAGGTCTGTGCTCGCAGCAAAAAACCTTTTAAGGGCCGATAGGACTATCGGGTCACGGAGAACCCACTTTCGCAATAATTTTACCAGATACTGTACACTTCCAACGACACCCCACGTTCCACCCCATCTTCCACCCCACCTTCCGCCCCAACTTCCGCCTCCCACCTTCACCTCCATCACGATACACCTCCATCTCGATACACCCCACCAATCAATCGTCAACATTCTGCTCAACAGGGTCCTCCTAGTATGTAGTTTGGTGCCCTCCTACTAGCACGCAATTCTGTTGCATATTTGCTTACTTTGCTCAGGGTGAGATTTAGGCACCGAACCGAACACGAAATCGAGCACAGAATCAACCTTTCTGTACACCAATCCAAGCACCGGCACCGATTCAGGCACCAATTGGTGCATCACACGATATGGTGATATCATGCCGGCGGGTAGCGTCTTCAATTGGGTCAGAACAGTTACAATCCGACCACAGCTAGAATACGGAAAAACCCCACACCATTTCTTCGGCAAAAGGTTGTGAATTAGAGCGTATTTATTAAGTGTCAAATCCGAAAATTGACACTTCGCTACATTAAAAAGTGGTTGCCGAAACTGTCAATTTCCCAAGGTGGGACTTTTACTATACTGAGTGCAGTATATATCCCGCCTGCGTATTTCACAGTAAGCGTGAAGAATTATTTATCTACCCAGTTTCCCCCATCATACCTTCCTGGTGTGGTTAATTAGGTTAATTAGGTTACTGAGGGGAACTGTCAATTTTGTCTTCCGAAACTGTCATTTTTAAAGTGTCAATTTTCGGATTTGACACTTAATAAATACGCTCTAATAATTGCGGGAACGAACGAAGGGATATGTCTCAAGGTTAAATCAATAGAGTGTGTTTGCGGATATGAAACACCAAGATCTCACTTAACCCGCGATACAGCTGGCTGGCTCAAGACCTGTCTTGGCGTTTTCCCTATATAATCACGACCTCACCACCTTACGAGGAACAAACCATAGCGCCAATACACGTCATGAAACGCTCCAACACACAGTCCCCGCATTTCCGAGGAATGTGCTCAGCCGCACATGCAATGATCATTGATCCCAACCTTGTGGCCTCTTTCCAACACTCTGTCTTTCCCATACATGGCAGCTCTTTGTGTGGCTTTCTTCACAAACATCTTTCATCTCTCGGGCTTAACTTCCATGACAACCTCGGAAATAACGATTTAATCTCGCAATTCGTCAATCATATACACGAATGCACTCTGTGTCTATCAAGTCCAAGTTTGATCGATGCTTACAATACCCAGTCAATCAACCGCAAGGACCATCACTACAAGCGCAGGAAACTAGTTTCCACAATAGGCCTCACCAGGACCACTCAAAACAGGGACATCTTTCTCGGTGCACTTGAGACCAGCCAGAGACTAATTCGGCTTGACACCCCCTACCCACCACCAGATTTGTGGGTTGCCCCCTCCGAAGAGATTAGATCAGTTTGGTATAAACACTTCAAAAAAATCAAACTATACGACAAGAGGCATACGCGAAAGCAAATTATTGTTGTTGCACATCCTGAGTGGAAAAGGGTTGTAAGAGAGGATGAGAGTGTTATTCTCCGCGATACCCATAATAAAATCATATGCATCGTTATCCGGAATTTTATACCACATGAGGAAACAAGAGCCTGGGCGAATTCAATCGTACTCGATACATTGGCAAAGAAGAAGAGTGTGAGGGTATGTATTTACCATCAAGTCCTTATTCACTAGTTTCTTTTCAGTTGTCTGACAAATATATCAGCTTGATGATCCTGGAAAAATTGTACTCGAAGGTTACTCGGCTGGCGCATTAAACCAGCCAATGTTTGCATGGGCTCAAAATCTTCTCTCCCAAAGCTACAATCCCGATCAACTCAAAGATATGAAATATCAGAGTGCATCTGTATTCGCTTTATTATGGAATGTATGCAAGAGACTCTTGCCAGACGAAGTAATCAATGATTATCAGGAATATCTTACTCACCACAACATGTGCCGCATGCACCCCGTCACAAGGACCCCTGGTGCAACTGGAGAGTATAGTATTGGAAAACATATTTTCCGACACCATGAGCTTGCACCACCCTCGGGTCAGTTTGCAAGTAATTATATCAGGTTAGTCGGAAAGAAAATAATACGAATACTATCCCTTTATATCAACTACCGAAAGATTGCTAACAATATCATTAACAACCTATTCACAGATACACACATAACGAGTTTAACGCAACAGAGTATATGATAGCTTGGACAACCAATAGGGTTGCCAGCGAGGGAACCAAAATGGGTGGAAACTTCTATCTTTCTGATTTTGGTTTACTCATTGAGGCTTCTCAAAACTCCCTCGTTGTTTGGAAGCCTTCTGAATATCATGGCACTACTTTGACCAACATTAATCCTATGGATACCGATCCACCAGGCTTTAATCAAAGTGGATGCAGTATCGCCCTTTCCAAACGCCTTGCAAAGTCTTGGGAGATCTACCTTCAGCGTGTGTTGACAGAGGAGGAGGTAGCGAATGCTTTCGAAAATACTTAGTTGATAAACAATAAAATACTTACGCTCCAACACCGAAAGAAGTGAAAAAAGAATGAAAAGCTCCGAAAACCGGCCGAGTATCTTAATGCTGCAAACTAGTGATGTGCACGCGCCCGGGGTAGGGCTAGAGCCGGCTTGGATTGTGGAGCCAGCGGCTCGAGGTGTTCGAGCCCTCAAGCTCTAATGTTTATACCTAAGAATAGAGTTTACAGTAAGTCGGCATATAGAGTCCATATTCAAGATGAATAATGGGCAATACATTCTCATAAAAATCACCAAGCTCTGGGTTTGTCGGCCCGTGCTGATATTTCACTAAGCTTAAGCCTAGGCTCTAGCTTTTTCCATACGGGCTCGAGTTCAAAGCTCGAGCTAGCTCGGCTCGTGCCCATCACCACCATCATACATATTCTATTTACTTCGATCTGAACTTCAATACCCGTCCTTCTACCCCCTTATCACCTCCATCCCCTCTACTCCCCGTACCCTCCTCTTACCCATCAAGATCGCTATCAGACATGTGCTAATAAGAGAAGCAGCGAATCGAGCAGCGAATCAATTAGCAGAAAACCAAGCAGGTACGTAGCGAAACACCAAATCGACACCAACCTAAAACATCGACTAATTGCACCAAGTCGACGACTGACGGTGCACCCAATAGACGTGAAGTCATTACCTAACTAGGACAAAGGCGCCGAGGTAGGCATGAAGGCAAGCAGGCAGGCAGGCAGGCAGGCACGTAGGCGCACAGGCACGTAGGCGCACAGGTACTTTAGAGGACAACTGTAGGTGACTGTGTCGTTTAGCTAAGTCTGTTTGTCGTTTAAAACTATAATTTTCTAAAAAAGACCACTGTACTTCAGCTAAATGACTATTTAACTAAATGACTCCTGCCAGCAGCCAGCTATAAAAGCACCACCACGAGTGGCCTTCCTCTTCTTCAACACCAATACCTCAACACCACCAACACCTCGACAATAATTATCACCAACATCTTCAGCATCACCCCCTTCACCCCCATTTCTATCAGGTTCATCATATTAGATCAGTGCCCCATCTAGTCCCCTCCGTTCCCCAACTGTTCCCATCTGTTCCTTACGTCTCCCCCTCTGCTCCCTCTCCTTTCCCCCTACGTTCCCCACCTGTTCTCCACCTGTTCCCCTATGGTCTCCCAATTCGCTAACGTATTTTAGAGCTTGGGGTGACCATCACCATCATCGGTAACAAGGTAGGTCATATCCAGTCAACTAATTGATATAGCTATTACTAATAGGCAGCAGCAGCAGCAGCAGCGGGGGCAGCAGAAGCAGCAGGGCAGCAGAAGCACCAGCGGGGGCAGTGGTAGTAGCAGCAGCAGTAGCATTAGAAATAATAAAAAAAATTTAAATTCATTAAATAAATTGTTTTTTTTCAATTCATTAATTAAATAAATTGATTAATATATATCCCTAAACAACTAGTCATTTATTAACGGTGGTCATACACTCGACGTTGTCATTTAGTACAAGTGACAAAAGTCGTTTAGTTTAATTTAGTTTGTCACTTATAGTAAATATCGAAGTCACTTATACTAAACGACTCTACTAAATGACAAAGTCATTGATAGTTCGCTACTAGAGGTAGGAAACTGATGATAAACATGGACATATCTAATTCAAAATTACGCTTGATTTTTCAGATGAGATATCACCGATATCAAATCAGTGTGGGAACAGACCTACAAGAACATCCGAATCTTCCAATGAATAAGCCCTATCAAGCCTTATTATACAAAAGCACTTTGCAAATCCAAGTAATTGGAAGAGGAAGCCACTTTCGTTCTAGAAATGGGCGGGTAACTTCATCAAAATAAGGTTCGGCCCGGGATTTGCAGCACGTAGATGTGCATTGCTGGCTAGATACCTCCATGCTGCCATCCTCCCTCACTGCAAAACAAAACCACATCAACCACCACTACATGACCGAGCCCACCGCGAGCCCAAGCATGCCATCTCTCGACCCCACCGATCCAGGTACATTGGCTCCTAATCGTCAACTCATCTCTCACGCTGATCAATCACGTGCACATGAGCTATCGGGAAGGCAGAGAAAGAAACTAGAGAGCGAGAAGAGAAGGAAAGATCACAAAGCAAAAATGAAGGCAAATAAAGCAAATGGGTTCGTTTCACCTTTTCTGTACTGTCACCTTCCCTACTCCATGTCGAGCTCTTTCTCATACCTCTTATGGGACGAGTTCGAACTTGCCCTGATACGGACTCTGCCCACCGCAGTTGCGGAGACCATACCCTAATTTGCCCCTTACCTCTACTGCGACGGGTTCGAGCTTAGCTCTCATGTAACGTGTTCTGCCCCAGTTCGCCCTTACCTATACCGGACCGGGTTCGAGCACAACACAAGACTCAATCATCAAATGCTAATTGAACTATAGGTCAAAGGAGTGCCGTTGGAGGATGTATGGGTGTATGGAAATGATCCCTTGTCCCGATCTTTCTGTCCCATCCCATCAGACAAGTTGCAAATTCCACTGTGTGGACTTCAAGGCAGATGCTCTTTGGGGAACTATCATCAAGTACCAGAAGGAAAATCCTACATTCAAGCCTGATATATGGGGAAATCTCGCATCCAAAGCCTCCAAGTACACCAGCGTGCCAATGCATAATGCAGCTCACCCTACTGATGGCAAAACTCCTGTCATATTTCAGTCCAGTGAACTTTGGGATGACGGAGAGCCTCCATACTCCCGGGTTCATGACGAGTGCCTACAGTTTGGAATGAATGTATGTTTGATCCCTATATTCCAGACATTCCTCTCTCGTATACTCCACAGAATCCTCCTGACCTTAGTAGAAACGATGGGAATCTGTACCCCCTAAGGCCTCACCCTGGACAATTAACAGTCAGCTCGTCCACAAACAACACACCCCAAGTGAGACAGTATATATGCTCAATTTGGATCCCCCGAGATTGATAAATGATTTCCCAATGACTGCACCATCATGTCTGGGAGCCAGCACTGGTGGAGAAGCAATTGGTTATATTGCATATAATGCCACCCCAAAACACTCCTATGTTGACCTGCATGTCGGTATGTCTTCTCTTTTATACCTTTTATCGATTCCCTCCTCGCTTTGTACACTAATACATGTAATAAAAGACCGTGGAACAGAGACTATAGCTACTGTCTGTGATAAAGCTGTCAAGATTTGGCTCTTGTGGCCCCCTACATCCAAGAACGAACAAAGTTTCTATTCCCAGGCTGAACAACACCATGGAACGGGCACAAAGACTCCAACTTCGAAAAAATCCAAAAAGCCAGATCACATGGTCACCGACAGGCTTTGTAGAATTGGAATCCATCTTGAAGGGGGAATGATCACTAAAACTACCAACAAAGAGGCATTGTTCATCCCCGCTGGCTGGATTCATTGTGTCCTCACAACCGAAGGAGGCTTCCTGGCTGGTGTTACTTGGGGTAACACTACCCGCCTAGACACCTTATTGCATTGTCTTAAGCTGGAGGCCCAATTTCATCACAAGCTCGAAGAAATGATTCCTAATGTCGAGTTCCTAATGGAAATCATCAACATCTTCTTCAAAGCGCCTTTCCAAGATAGCATAAACCTTGGCATGAAGAAATGGCTACAACTGCTTGATATCTTGAAGGAATCAGGCCTGGAATGGGGAAAGGAGCCTCATGTGAAGTCTCTTGCTGTCATGAAGGTTCTCTCCAAGCAGAAGCTTGTCCCACTTCCAGAACGCTGTGCCTGTGGTTCAACAGCTGCCGATATGCCAGCTCACCTTTTAACTCACGTTTGGGGAACCGCGGCGCCTAGGCACACGCTTAGGGGGTAACACTACTTAAACTGTATCACTTGTAATGCTAGTTTCGTCAAATACATCACTGGTGGACCCCTATCTGTTTCTATGTTCTTATTAGTATTTGTTCTGGCCCAATTGAGGACGCTACCTGCCAGCGTGATATCGTCACATATGGCCTGTCTCGTTCACAGAAAGGTAGCGGCTTACAGATGGGTAGCCTATTCAGTGACATCGAAAATTTGATATCCGACTATTAAACGTTGTGACAACATATTTGTATTTACCTTACTCTATCGCTTCGTGTAATTAATTAATTACATAAATAAATAATAAAAAACCTTTGTGTGTTTTCATGGGTGTGAGCCGGGTGTGAGCTAAAGTGATAGGCAGCTGTCCGATCCCACGCCGTAATAATGCCCTCCTCCATCCCCCGCCGTGCCCTCACAATGCTCAAACACGCCCCATCGTTGGGATGATTTAGAGAATCTTTTCTCCCACCTCATCTTTCTTAGGTTGTTATTAGTATGTTCCCTTCAACTCACGCCCAACGCATTCGAATTGCGGTCTGGCGCTATCTTCTCAAAATTTGGGAACCGGCCTCGCCCTGCTCGATCTTGGGCCGTAATAATGACCAAACACGCCCAATGCTTGTGATGATTCTAGCGCAACTTTCTTCTTACATAGATTATCTTTCTTTAGGTTCTTAATACTTGTTATTAGTATCTCCACTTCACCCCACCCATACCCAATTCTAATCGTGCTGTGTGGCGATATCTCTTAGCATGTATTTGGGAATAAGAGCGCTCTACGTCTGCACTCAGCCTGAAGGTACATTCACACATTACATGTATGGACTAAAGATGTACCTGACTACATGTACATCCCTTCGTGTGTTTTAACGACCAGACGCTAATAGGCAGCTTTTACTCGGCAATAAACCTAACCCTCATTCCGTGAGCCTTTGTTGTAAAGTCACCTTCTGCGACCCCTCCTATACCTTTTTCAGGTGTCTACACAGTCTGTAGGTATCTAGACATTCTGAATATCACCACGCCGTCGCGGGCCTAGTATGTCTCCGATTTTGCTCTGACGAACGAAGGGATAGTCAAGCGAATTAAATAACCTAGAAACTAGACAGATCAAGCGAATTTCTTCAAAAACTTACATTAGCTCCATAGTATGTATATTGTGTATATACATATCCAAAGAACAGGATCTTTCGCGACCGAGCCAACCCACTCGAAACCAGGAGTGGTTCGGTGCCTGTGGTGGTTGCGCCTATTTCGGCTATCTAATCGTATATAACCCTAGTGCGCCCGGTTGTGATGTAGTCCTAAAAGACAGTCATGTCGCAAAGATCAGGCGGGTAACCACCCCACACCAGTTTCGTCGACCACACCCCACAACACCCCACTACCCCACTACCCCACTACAACATCAACATCACCCTAACGACAAGATCGCATCATCACCACCACCACTACCATCACAACGTCAACATCAGCAACGCTCAGGTGCATGTCAGTTCCCGGTGCAGCTGCGGAAACACCTCCTATGAGGCCTATAGCTGCTCGAGACCTTGTCCTCTCTTTTTTCGGTTGGGTTGTTGCTCTGGGCTACCTTCCTGCCTTTACATGGCACCAGATGGCTGCATTTGTCTCGCAAGATGTCAGCCTCACAGGTGTAGCTGTGGAAAGACCTCTTACGAAGGCTACCGCTGCTTGAGACCTTGTCCTCTCTTTTATCGGTTGGGTTGCTGCTCTGGGCTACCTTCCTGCCTTTGCGGCGGGTACCCAGATGGCTGTGGGCTCTGTGTCGGGGCATGTCAGCTCTCGGTTTAGCTGTGGAAATACCTCTTACGAAGGCTCCCGCTGCTTGAGACCTTGTCCTCTCTTTTTTCGGTTGGGTTGCTGCTCTGGGCTACCTTCCTGCCTTTGCGCCGGGTACCCAGACGGCCGTGGGCTCTGTGTCGGGGCATGTCAGCTCTCGGTGTAGCTGTGGAAATACCTCTTAAGAGGCCCATAGCTGCTCGAGACCTTGTCCTCTCATTTCCCGGTTGGGTTATTGCTCTGGGCTGCCTTCCTGCCTTTGCGGCGGGTACCCAGATGGCTGTGGGCTCTGTCTCGGGGCATGTCAGTTCTCGGCGCAGCTGTGGAAATACCTCATACGGGGCCCATAGCTGCTCGAGACCTTGTCCTCTCATTTCCCTGTTGGGTTGCTGCTCTGGGCTACCTTCCTGCCTTTGCACCGGGTACCCAGATGGCTGTGGGTGTTGTGGCACGTCAGTTCTCGGCCTAGTTGTGGAAATACTTCTTACGAGGCCCATAGCTGCTCGAGACCTTGTCCTCTTATTTCCCTGTTGGGTTGCTGCTCTGCGCTGCCTTCCTGCCTTCCTGCCTTTGCGCCGGGTACCCAGATGCCTGTGGGCTCTGTGTCGGGGCATGTCAGCTCTCGGTGTAGCTGTGGAAATGCCTCTTAAGAGGCCTCTAGCTGACTGAGACCTTGTCCCCTCTTTTCTCGGTTGGGTTGCTGCTCTGGGCTGCCTTCCTGCCTTTGCGTCGGGTACCCAGACGGCCGTGGGCTCTTTCTTAAGGAGGGAATGTCAGTTCCCGGTGCAGCTGCGGAAACACCTCCTATGAGGCCTATAGCTGCTTGAGACCTTGTCCTGTTGCTTCTCCTTCGCTGCCTTCCTTGGCGCCCCCAGACGGGTGTGGTCGGGGCATGTCAGCTCTCGGTGTAGCTGTGGAAATACCTCCTATGAGGCCTCTAGCTGACTGAGACCTTGTCCTTCCTTTTAAATATCCTTGCTACTCCCATTCCTTCGCTATCATGTATTCCCCCCTCTGTAGCGTGTACTAAGCTAGCGGTCCATGAATAGGCAACGCTATCCGATGGTGACGGTCAGAAGGGCCTGCCTATATGCCAATCTCAGGGGATGAGGATTCGCGGTTTAATGAGTTAGCATATGTACATACAGACTTTGACACAAGTGTGCGCTTTTTAACCCGCCTTTTCTATTATCCTCAAAACTCACTAAGAAAGAATCATCACATACCGGGGAGTGGAGCGATATGATGAACATGTAAACAGATAATTGTAACCTGCGTAACACGAACCTCGCAAAGTGTAGGCTTTATTCTCTAGAGACCAAGCCCACCAGCACAGGCTATATCCCATGAGGGTTTATCCTATTACATGTAATGAACACTCACTGCGTGAACCCCCTCCGGCTTTGTCACAGTCTTTTACCTCTTACATATCCTCCAACTCCCTGACAATACACTCCTCTGCAACTCAGGATTTTGAATCTGGCTTTTCCTTATGAAAACAACATGCGGATTAAGTGACCTTGCAGTTTTGGGTCAAGATTGTCAATTAGGAGAAAAGCCGAATGCATGACTGAAAGTTGTCGTCACTGCTTACATTACATTGCGCCACCAAAACTGGAAATTATATACGTGTCCACAAACCTTCACCAACCCTCCCGCCAAAAAGCCTCGCTCTCTCTCTTTCCTTCTATTATCACCTCCACTCTTATTATTAACAACCCGCACCGCGAGCTAAGGAGTAAGTTTCATCAACAACTCTTGAGCTACTATCTAATGCAAGCGCTGTTTGTCTCCGTGATGCTAATAACTGCTCACAGCAAAAACATTTAGGGTTACTGTTATCAACGAACCGAGATATTCTTACAAAACTGCGAAATTTCTTTAAGTTTCGATCACGGCTCCTCATCCTCCAAATTATATACCTGCTCCGCCCGAATACCACACACCCAAATTAAAGTTTCATCTATAAAAATGGATCCACGTCCCTCCCCCCACAGTGATAAAAATGACACCTATTTTACGTGCAACAAATGCGCAAGCGTTTTCGAAACAGAAAGCAGACTCGAGGCACATGGACGGGTAGTGACCCCCTATACTAGTATTCCAAACATGAGCTGCGAAATGCTGATACTATATCATTCTGTTATATAGGATACTCATCAAATGACAGTTTCTGCTAAAGCCGAAACAGGCCCTCCGATTGTATTCCACCGGGATGAGACAAGTGGGGTGTTCAGCTGCCCCTGTGGCTATACAACGCCTCGTCCCCACCTCATCCGCCGACATATTGTCCGCAAGGGTCGAGACCATCTTGGAAATAGACCAGTCGCCAAACCAATTGATGGTTCACAGGCGGAGGATGATAACCTCGTGGTGGGCGTAGGGCCACTTCCAATTAGAAGGGCTCCAAGTCTCGTGGACAGAGTCCAAGCCACTATAGAGCCATCAAAACGATGCGCCAAACCACGCCCAGCTAAAACAGCCCCAAAGAACCTCGTGGATAGAGCGCAGCCTGCCATAGAGCGGTCAAAATTCCACATAAAACCACCTCCAGTCATAACAGCTCCAAACACTCGCGTGGACAGATCCCAGGATGCTATACAGCGATCAAAACGCACAGAAGGAATTATCAATAGGGAGACGACCCCCATTATAGAGGAATCCCTACAAACCCAAACCCTGAGATATTACTCTGACTCTGATGCTGAGTCAGTCATACTCGAAGACCTTGAGCTCAGTAGTAGTGAAGTGCAAACCTTTGAATTCAGCACTTCTGGAGCGACAAGTTTATCTAGTCTCTACGGTTTATACTTCATCCAAGAATACAAGGTTATCATCTGCCTGCAGTGCCGCAACGGACTCGATCCCAATCATGTCTTTACTCATTTGAAGAATCACCATGATATGGCATTAAACAAAAAAGACGAGGTCGAAGAACTATGCGCCGCATTAAAGCCCCTACCAGTACATGACGTACCAGTACCAGCACCAAATAGCAAACCTATCGACAATCTCCTTATATGCAAGGGATTCACTTGCCTTCGGTGCAGTTATACAGCAAAGCATAAGGATAGTGTTGGGAGACACATACAGAAGAGCAGTTGTTTTACACAAGAGGAGAAGGCAACAAAACGTGTTGCAAAGTACGAGCCTTGCAGATTTCAGGCATTCTTTACCGGTTTAGGTAGGAAGCCTTTTCCGGTCTCTGAGAGAGTGGATGAGAGGATAGCTCTTGACTTTCGTGGGGCCACAAATAAGAGTATCGAAAAGGCTACAGCAGACTATATCCAATACCAAACCCTTATACAGTCCAGTAAGCCTATTGGCGATGTTTCAAGGCAAGAAACATCCCCATGGCTGTCAAAGACTGGTTGGATAGTACATTTCAAGGATGTCGAAACTTCAGTGATACGTAGCTTTTTTGGCACCAGCCAGGGCCGGCATCAACCGTTTCTCAAAACCACGGCAGAGCTAATTGAGAAAATGATGTCTCGGTGCAGGGAAACATACGACCGCAGGGCGACTGAACACACGAGGCGATGGATGAATAGTACCAGTGCCGTCGAATATAGTATGGTTCCATTCAATACGGTCTATCCCACCACTGAGGTGCGCTACTTTGGTACCCTAAGATCTATCGGTATCTATCTCATCTATATGGTAATTTCAGGCCGAGTTTTGGAGAAACCCTATGAAGGGCTCTTCATGTTCAATGCTGACCAGGAGGCATGCCTCGAACCAATCCTATCGATGAAAAATGGAAATATAGATGAAGAGTTGCTCGAAAAACATCTCTTTAACTTTTACTTGGCTCTTATCGAGCATACCTTTGAGGAGGGAAAGGCACGAAGTGTGCCTTTACTCCATGCAATCGGTGTTTTAGGGCTCGATCCCAATGGCACTTTTCGTCCTGCAACTTCGGTTTCGGGGGACCTTGCAGCCATCATATATTGTGCAAAGATGTTATTATTTAGGCATGCATGTGAACTTGCGAGCACAGTCCCTTCAGGTGAACCGGGTTCTTCCACCTGCGAGCAATTCATTGTCCTCCACCACAAGTTTCTGGTAATGACAGACCTTACCCCCATCACCGAAATCATCAATCTCCTATCCTGGGCCAAAACCATTGGCCATGGCGAATCTTCGGTACCTGATATCATATGGTCAACTCTTCCTGGAATCGAGGCAGTCTGTTACAAAGGTGTGGAGATGAATATTGACACTCTAAAGGCAATGGTACAAGACCAAGTTACCAAAGCAGAAACTATATTATTGAAGATATTCGGCATTAACAGCACCTTACTCGACCAAAAGGCTATCTCAAAAATCAAGGATGATATGAGCATTAGGACTACAGGGTACAGCTTTCTCACAGATCCCAAAAACAAAGATATATTCCCTACCGGGGACCATATCGAGTACGTCTTTAAAAACCGACATCTCAGAGAGAGCTTAGTGAGAACGGTGGATGGCGAAATTGTGTGGTTATCCGAAGGCAAGACCCATTTTGCTACCCAAGCCCAAAGCTTACTTGAGGTTCTCTTGACAATCTTCCACCTTCTCGGTGGTCAGCCTGCGCGCTCTACAGAGATCATGAAGATCACATGGTGTAACAGCGAGATAAAGCATCGGAACATCTTCCTCTGTGATGGGGGTATTCTCTGGATTACCGATTACTCTAAAGGAAGAAATCAGATGGGGTGGTCGAAATTCATACCCCGATACCTACCCTCCGATATCGCTTCGATCTACATATCATATCTCCACCGCGTCTTGCCATTGTACCAGTATTTTATAGGACCTAACGGAGACAAGTCTTTGATCCGGCCACGCTACTATTTCTTTTCGAGTAACGGTATTGCACCATGGCACAGTAGCCGGCTCACCCAAGTTCTTCAAACCATATCAGCACAGGCTTTCGGACAAGACAATTCCTTTGGCGTTTCGGGTTACCGGCATATGGCTATATCTATGAGTAGACGTTACCTGGCAGAGGGTTTCGATGAGCAACAACTGAGTAGAGATACCGAGGATCCCCTCGATTTACAAGCATGTCATTCTTCAAGTACAGCCGATCGAGTCTACGGAGTACGGGCAGATATAATACATGGTATTTCCGAAAGGTCTCTGTCGGTTTTCAGGGGGATAAGCCTGGCGTGGCATGCATTCTTCAGATCGAAAGAGCCAGCACTGGTATGGTATGAGCGAAACAAAGCGGCTTCTAAGTTGCGCCAGAAATGTGTCTGTGGTGGATATCTTGAAGGCGTCACACCCGCTACAAATTATACTAATAATCCCCTCCGACGTGCTGAGGACATGCTATATTCCAATGGTTACCCATGCTCCTCCCGACAGCGGGGCCCACTATCGTCAGACAGTTTCACAACAGCTCGGAGCATTTTGACAAGACTATATGGGGAGTCGGCCGTTTTCAAAAGCAGCGAGCAGGCATTAGCCCTTCAGCATGTCCTCGAAGGTTCTAGTCCATTGGTTGTCGTACTCACAACAGGGGGAGGCAAGAGTCTTTTATTTGAAGGTCCATCAACAGAGAGAAAAGCCGGTGTCACTGTCGTCGTCGTTCCATTTATTGCTGCGAGAGAGTATTTATATCGTAGAGGAAAAGCGAAAGGTATTCCCTGTGCACAGTGGTTGGGAAAGGGCGAACGAAATAGTACATTGGTGTTCATCACTGCACAATCGACATCTGAACTCGAGTTTAGAACGTATATACGGAGTCTCAAGAACAAAGAAAGACTGGACCGAATCATTGTCGATGAAGCACATATGCTAATCTTTGGCGATGATTTCCGTATTGTCTATCGCGACTTGTATTGGTTTTCCGGATTGGGTATTCCTGTAATATTTATGACAACGATACTTCCTCCGGTACTGCAAGAAGAACTCTGCATGGCTGCTCTGATCAGGAATCCAATTCTTGTTCGTGGAAACACAGCCCGCAGCAATTTAAACTACAGTTGCATCAAGGTCAAAAAACCTCTTCTTCACTCCCATGGCGCACAAATAATCAATAACTTTCCTTTGGATCGAGCCGGAAAGATACTTGTTTACACCCGTAGCGTCGAAACCTGCCAGAGCCTATCAAAGCTATGGAAATTTGGGGCTTACTACTCGTCGAGTGCTGGAAAAACTACGGCGTTGAAGGATTGGTTGGATGGAAAAGAAACAGTACTTATCACCACGAGTGCATTGGCTGCAAGGCTCGATATCAAAAACATTAGGTTAATTATGTTTTTCAATATGCCTCATACCTTGATTGATTTTGCACAGGCGAGTGGACGGGCAGGCAGAGACGGGAAGCCATCCAGTATTATTCTTATTTATTCACCCGACGAGTATATGAAGTGCCAGGATACATCTTTCCCCTTGGATACGGACGCGCTCAAACGTTTTATTGCCACTGATGGGTGCCGAAGACTGCACCTCTCTGCATATTTCGACGGGGTGCCACAAGAGTGTAATACTGAACTAGATCAACTGTGTGACAATTGCAGTACACGGAGAAAGGCACAAGGTATAGCACAGATGACTGTTACCCCGCCTCGAGTGGGCTCTAAACCGCTTTCATCACCTATCTCGAGTCCTATTTCTATATCCAGTAGACCTTCTTCTATAGATAGTTACGGCACCGGTTCAGAGCCACCAATCTCGATTTCGAATATTATAGGTACTACTCTTACAGTTCTGGACTCCACACCAAAGGCCACCAGTCCAATGTCCGAAGGATCCACAGAGTCTGCATCTATCTTCAGTAGTCCGTCCTATCCAGAGATTAGCCCGTCCCCTCAGCCAAAACATCTGCGCCGCATGTTGTTTCGGGAGGCCAAGTCGCAAGAACCCTCTGGGTCACCCGGTATTCAGACACCATATCCAGGTCAATCGTCAACTGCAGGACAGTCATCGGGTGCGGCAAATATCTTGACTACTCGCAAGAGAAAACACATCCCGTCTTCTATGATTGATTTCAGTGACGCCGATAATACCCCTTCCTCCCCTCCCTCAAAAGTGAAGAAAAGAAAAACATCTTCCATGGCTCATATAGTACCTTCGAGGAGGCGAGCAACCACCTTCAGCAACATCCCGATGTATAACACAACAAGTTTGGGTGAGACAGAGCCCAGGGGTAGAGTATCAGATGAGTTCAGTCCTATTCAACGAAACCACCATCCCATGGGCACACACTAGATCAGAGATGGAATCTGAATGCAAGTATGTCAAAAAGATACATAAGTTCTCATATCAATCCTTACGAGTATTTACAGGCTCCTGAGAAACCAATTCATCATACCGAAATCGAAAACGTCAACCCACACCCTCTATAGGTACCTACTTCTCACGCAGTCGTTTGAGCAATCAGCTCATCATTTGTTATAGAATCTTATTCTTATCTAAATACGGTTCCGAGTGATTTTTTATTGTTTTATTCAATGATTGTAAAGAGCGCATAATCGCTCAATGGTAATGCAAAATGTTACGTCTGCTGTCATACAGTAAGTGTGGTAGCTACAACGTGGCGGTTTATCAAGTAAAATTGTTGGAGTATGTTGTGAACGAACTTCATTTGGGTGGGTTGAAGTGATGTGCCTAGAATAGAGCATATAATATCCAAGACAAGAGAGTTGTACTAGCCCCATATGTGTTATACCATAACAAATGTGGGGTCGAGTTTTGATGAGATCAGTTTGTGATCGATGCTTGTAACAAATGACGCGTTCGTCCACCTATACTAAAATAAGTAAATCCGTCTCCGCTGTTGAGTAAACTTTCTTACCTTGAGGTATGTATCTATATGGTGATACCTAGTGTGGTCCACTAGGCCCCTGGCTTAAGGGAGTTCAAGGCATGGGTGTCGACAGGGTGAGCTATCAGAGGTTTATGTCATACTATATTAGTGGCATATATTCAGTCGGACTCGTATTTCTCATAGGGATATTGAAAGTAATCCCTACATTTTCATCCCGGTATTGCAATACAATATGCTCTTGACGGATCTGAACATAATGATTATCCCCTTCGAGCTAGCCCGAGCACCTCGAGGCATCACCTATCTCTCACAAGCAAGCAAAAGAATAGACCATACGAGGCAGCAGCGCCCCGAGGCAATCATTTCTGTCTCTCGCGAGTAGCCTCGTGGACCACACTAACACTGATACCATAGTCGCGTAGCTGCTTGAGCCCATAAAGAGCTTTCAGGAGCTGTACAGTATTCTTTGCACAATCTTTTTCTGCTGTAGCTGGGCAACATTAAACCTACCCAGCGGCAACTGGGCTACTTCACCACGAATAATACCTATTCGCAAATGGGCATACCCACCCAGTTTCTTTCGTCGCCAAGTATACCTAACCATGAATATTAGTAACTGCATAGCATTCACCGATGGGCAATATCGGCTCTAAGCCAAGCTCGTCTCGACCGGGCTCGTGCCCAATACTAGTCACAATTACACACAAAACACGTCTTGGAAAACTCTTGCACGCCGTTGTTCCTTTCCATTATACGATCAGAAATTACCCCATTTCCCATTTTGCACCCTAATTCCCAAGCATCCAGGCTATGTTGGGGTTAACGACCCACCACTTCAACTTCCCAGTGAACACCCGTAGCCTCCCCGACCCCAATCCATCGCCTTCCAGTTCAATCAGGCCCATCACTTTAGTTTCCTTGACCCATGTAACCTCGCCATATACACATTCGCAGTTGGTAAGGTGACTAACAAGGATATGCATATCTATCGCCCTAACCCATCCATAGCTCTGTAAATGAGGACCAACTCGCCCTTGTAGTTCGACCCCCAAGCACGGTTCCTTCCCAGTAGACCAAGCAGTCTCCAAACTATAAGACTCCCCTTGTTGTGGTGGGAACGAAAAGATAGACTCCCCTCCGTGGCAGATGGATGAATTGCTAGAAGAGCCAACAATGCCTGGAAGGTATCAGTATCCCTCACTTGATGAAGTCGTGACAGGAGACATTGTACTCACAAACCAAATGAGCGGTGCCTTTACGCGGAAGTGCAATCATGTCACTCTCCTCGTAATGTGGATGTGCCGACATTATCTATTACTAGGCAGTTGGCACATCAGTAAGCTTCAGCGAATAAGATCAATAGAAACTCACCCAGGGTTCTTATCGATGGAGGAGATAATGTCCTGGCTGTGGTACACACTGATAGTATTAGGTGGGGAGAGGTGTTGTGCCAAGGTGAGCGATGGGTGTGTGTATTTATCTAAAGCTTTCGTTAGGGTATCTACATGTACTCACATTCTATTTTTTTGTCCCCGATAGTTTGGGCACGCACTCCATCAAGCTAGCGTTCTCAGCGATACTTCAACAACCCCTGTCAGGCCCTCACACTACATGTACTTAATTATCCCACTCTGTCCTACTAGAGGCACCGGAGGTACACATACTTATCTCATTTAAATGTCCATTCCATTCCATCCCAACCGTGCTTCTCTGCGGGTAGAGAGAGTTGAACACCGTTATAGCAGCATTCAGAAAGAGCCTGTTGAGCTTTGGGGATATGTCAGCTACCATCACCCACTTTGCTCTAGAAAAAGCGGACACCAGCGTGTCAAATGCGGACCGAGTGATAAAGAATGACGCACTCGCCGAAATTTCCTTGCCGAGGTGCGCAGGTGGGCGAGGTGGTTGGGGCAAATCATTGCAGGTAGAGACCGAGGGGGGCAAGGGAGTATGCAGGGTTGGAGGCTTTGAGTGCCCTCGTAAAATTGGTGCGTGGCGACGGTCTTTAAATGTAGTTGTAGAGGTGCATGTGGAGGCGGAGGTGAGGCTCATCGAGTGATCCTCTATGATACACTCGAATCCACCTACTTGTAGTTTAGCTGTTGTTATAGAGGGTGGGCACAATGAGGTAGTGTGGTGGAGGTGGGCTAAGTGGGTGAAGTGGGCGTGTTAGAGTTGACGGGGTGGGGGGGTACGGCGATCTTTTGATGGAAGAGAGGCCGAGTGAGGTGGGCATGAGTGCGAGCTCAAGTAGGGCGTGGAGGCTGGATTTGAGGTGGCAACACCTAGCCCCCCGCAGGCAGGCGATCCTATTGTGGGGGGGTGTGGCTGGTGGAGGCGGAGGTGATACGGAGGGGCGAGCTATTCTCTTAGTGACCCCGAATCTGCCAGCATTGAGTTTTTCTGTACGTGTGTAACAATCCCCCCTTGGACCATTTGAATAGGAGCGAGCATGAGGCCGAGGGAGAGTTTTACAACGTAGCCTTAGAGAAGAAGCCAACTTGGCTGCAACAGATGAGTAGTCTAAATTTCGTGACATCTCCCCCTTCTCTCGTTTCTCCTCGTCAACATCAACGCCTCAACACTATTTCCATCAACAAATCCATCGTACAGGATCCCTGGTAACTGCAAAATCATTAATATAAGGACAAATGCTAATAGGAGATGAGTCCAGTGATCAAAATGTCTCAAAACGTCAAGGTTGAAAAAAAGTCCGATGGAACGACCAACCAAGTAGCTGCAGCAGAGAATACCAATGACAAAACAGCGAACGAACAAGCACCTAGAGCTCGTGCACCTGTCCGTCAATGTGCAGCTCTCATCTGGATGAAAATCAAACACAAAAGGCTTAATGATAAATTGGTCGATAAGAGAAAGATGATTACCTCGTTAGAGAAGGAAAATTCAAAACTCAAAGATGAATTGAGGCGCTCCAAGAATATGAATGATTCTCTTCTCCCTTTGGCTGCTGAGAATCTTTCACTCAAAGCAGATCTCCATCTCTGCAAAGTCGATCTTGAAGGTATTAATAATGAGAAAAATCGCCTTCATAAACTTTTGACCGAGGCTGCTGGAGATATCAAAGGCGAAGAAGATGAAGAAAGCCTAGATGGTATTTATATCTAATAAAACAATTATATAATTGATTCTAATATTTTTAATATAGATTCCGACTGGGAGGGTGATTGTGATATGGACCGGTAGGAGGAACTTGCTAGATGGGGTTTATTGTGGAGACAAATATTTTTGTCTTGATTTTTTGCTTTAAGATTCATATTTAATTAATTGCTTAAATTCACTCATTCCGCGTGTAATCGAATAATCTACAGTGGAACAAAATTACATTCTAATCATTTTTATTCCGATTAGGTGAAATTGTTATGGGGGCGATGCTTAGCAGATGGAGAGGTGCAGGCGAGAGTGTGCTTCAAAAGTGTCAGCAGCAAACCAAACACCATAGCGAGTTTTCTAGCTTTTCCAAGCTCAAGCAAGGGAAGATACGAAGCAACATGTAACTAAGTCTCAAACTTTTCTATCCCCTAAGCTTCAACCTTTTGTTCTGCTAGAAATAAAGTACCCCTGGCTTACGGTTTTGATTAATTCAATTATGAAACGTCACTCGGAGTGGCAACTCTCGATATATTTACCTTTGAAGTATAGGGAGTATATGGAAGAGCTAAGGGAATACGACTCCACCTAATTCCTGAAAACTGTTGGCAGTATCCTCAGGAATTAATAGTTCGGAAGTGAACCACACCGTGTGATAGTTCATGACTACAAAACTCATATACAGAGATTTATGCACAATGTAACCTTAGCCTCTATGATTACTATGTACGGTACAGCTCTTAGTCGGATGGGGCGGTTGTTTACCCCTCTACAAGTCTAGGGCTAGTTTTCAACGCTTGAGTCTGGCCGACTAGTGTCAATCAGTAGAGACTCCAAACCCATGACGTGTAAGTGTTAAACTTACTACCCTGTCCTTGATTATACATGTAGCCTAACGTCTAATCCGCTCTACAATAGATGTAACTTGTCCACATCTCGGAGCCGGGTAAAGTAATAGTATAATGATGCCGCGTGGATCAAATGAAAGTCGTCGATGCCAACTGTCGACAACGTAACTAAGAGCAATTTTCTTCCTTACCCCTTCTCCCAACTCACCAACCGGACCAATACCTTTCATATGTATATTCCCCCGATGAATACCAACTACAATCGAATGTCGAGCTCCTCGGAGCAGTTTAGATGTGCCCAGCGGTCCAATACAGATGGTAATAAAAGTCCTTCTCTGGGTTCAGGAGTTAATGGCTAATCTCATATATACAGAAATAAGTGAAACAGAAACGCTGATAAACTCGCCATCGAATGGGTACCAACGTCATCTCCAGATTGTATGTGGCCCGGTGCCCCCATCAAAGTCCTATCATGATACCTCCCCTGAGGAAAGGTTCCGTCTTTTTAAAATTATTGGCTACGAGTGTTGGCGGCCATCTCCCGAGACACTTGACAAGAAGGTAGGGCTTCTCTGTACTTGGGACACGTTTCTTTTCAAGAATATTTTGGAAAACACATGCACATGGGAGGTATGGTATAATCACTTCTCCTCCAAAATCCGTTCATATGAACCTGCTCTATTAAAATGCTACCTGTTATACGACTGGAAGGAACAATGCAACATGCCGATCTATATATCTCCACTCTGCCAGCAACCAGGAACACTACGGACAGTATTAGATAGCTGGTATCCTCTTCATATGCAGAACGTTACCCTTATATACGAGTACGAGGATCCATACTATCAAAGTCGGGCCGGTGCTTCGCGACTTTCTCCTATCATATCTTCGCGGGGATTACCGTCCTCCAGCTCAGAGCTTCCAACCTTGAACGTACTCCTGGCCGGTTGGAAGGCTCGGGATACTATAATGCCATCCTCACCACCCAAGAGTCACTGTGGAAACATTATTCCCTCGGAAAACAAAACTGTTCAGTCCTTACCAAATATTAGCCCGCAGTTAAGGTCTCTAAAATCCTTATCGAGTGCAGCTAAAGAGAACTTGAAATCCTCTGCCAGTAAATACATATCTGCTGATAACAATTATGCTTCCTCCCAAATCCAATTATCATCGCCTCTACTACCGACCGCATCCGGGGAGAATAGCTCGAATGCTCAGCGGCTTGCCAGCAATTTATCCCGCATACCTAAGAGAAAGCTTTTGAGAAATCGTCAGTGTTCTTCTGCTTCCTACATTCCTTCCAGAATAGTTGGGGAGCATAATATGACTACATCGCAGTTATCGTGGCTTAAGCGTAGGAGGACTAAGTTGCGCCCGGAATAATGCTGCTAATTTTTCGTTTTCTATGATGCTAAATGTTTTACCTTTTATACTAAAATTGCGCCCTGCAGTTCATTGTACTCTTTTCACTCGCTATCGCTATCTTTTCCCTTCTCTATCATTGCTTGTTGATTAATAATTTGAAGGAAATTATATTTTGTTTTCAATTTCCTTTCTTTTATGCTGTTGGTTTCATCGACGAAGGAATTCGTACTATGCACATGAAAATACGAAACCTATAATACCTAAATCACCAGAAAGTAGCTGTAAAGTACTTTAGTAGTCGGAAATGGTGTCCAATTAGTAACAAATCACCTTATATACAGACATCACAAATGAGCCTATTTATATCACCAGCGCCCCTCTGCGACAGGAGGACAGATTTACTTATAATCAACCCAAATTAATTTTTAATTTAATGATTTAACTGATAACACTGGGGGCAGGGAGAGCTGGATGGAGTTGTAGGCCTGTGTGGTTGAGGGCAGCGCCGGGCAGCGGAGTATGTGAAGCTATAGATGGAACTGTTACGGCTCATCCACAAAGACAGTTCACTCGCGAGGTTGCGGATGAAGATATTGGGCTCTTCTAGCTGATCCCCCTCCTCCGCCTATTGCAAAAATTATTCCCCTAACTTATTCCGGGTATTGCAAATGTTATTCCCTTCCCTCCTCTCCGTATTGCCAAAGTTATTCCCCGACTACACGATAAACCCCCTAGGACCGGAGGAGTACTGCGCTAGCATGTATGAGGTGATAAAAGACAATGGGTATGAGCTCAGGTAGAGTAAATCTATGGAGCGGTATGGAGCGGTAAATGTGTCAAAAGTAATTTTACCAACGGTTGATAAATTATTTACCACCGGTCGTATAAGTACTGAATTTCAGTCCTTGTGCCAGTATAAACACTGAATTTCAATCTTTATGCTGCGCTATACTTCATTAGTAGATGTTCAATCATTAATGCCAATACTTATGAAAGTTTCCCACCGGTGGTGAAATACCTACCACTGGTGGTAAAATACCTGTCACCAATGGTGAAATTCCCCACGGGTGGACAATAGGACTCATACATTGGCATTATATAGCCCCTTTTGGCCAAAAGGTCTGTGCTTTTATCCATTATAAGGTATAAATGATGGCATTATTTCCACCACCGGTGGTGAAACGATTTACTACCGTTGGTAAAATTACTTTTGACACATTTACCGCTCCATATAAATCCGGGTTTTTTTTTTCGTTGCACTTACCGCTGACTTCATGAACGGTATCTAATATCCGCAAACAGGTTACCCATCTGTCACGACCTGTCTGATAACGGGGCGGGCCATATCATGATATCCCTCGGGCGCGTACCATCCTTATTTAAGCTTAAACAGTTTGTGGTGGCAGATACAGACAACTGTATCTAGACACAAGGCCACATACCGCCTCCGGGCTAGCAGCGGGAGAGGGTACCCAGAGGACAAGCATACCTCTCATCTCTATTAACACACAAGGCAAACTAGGACGTTGAGTAAGGGAATATCTGGTCGCACCACACAATGTGTCCAACTGTCGTAGCCATCAGGATAAGTATACCCGACAAAGAAGAAAAGGCAAGATACTCCGGACACCCCCTTCTCACCTGTATTTAAATGCGCCCATTCCTCTCTCCCTTTCGCTCCCACATCCATCCTCAGTATGACAACACCGACAACACCCATACTACAACCATGGATTCGAACTCTACTCCTCTCCTGGATGCAACTATCCGTGCGTCAGAGCCTTTTCCTCAACCTCGTTTTAGCCAGGGCTCGTCCTCTCGCGCTGCAGGCAAACTCCCTAAAGCCTCTCCCGAGCCCAGCTCCAGTACAGATAAAGCTACACAAGACCACCACGACCGTCTCCAACCTCCGGAAGGCGGAATGTTCTGGAAAAAGTTCCTCATTGTGCACTATCGTCAACAGAGGACAATCGCTACTCTGACTAAGGAGCTCACTCGCAGTCACAAAAAGGTCAAAAAAGCAAAGCACCACAGATCTGAACAATTCAGAGACCTACGGCAGGAATTGCACATGGCCCTTGTTTCAGTCTACAGACTGAGAAAACAGAACATGAAATATCGCAGAATTCTCTCTGTCGCTGTTGGTAAATACCCACTTGGTAAGTCTGTTCCTCCTCTAATTTGGTAGGCTCGTCAGCTAAGAATCATACAGGGGAGACATTTGTCGACGAAAAAGATCAAATACTTAGTCCTGGTGAGGAGGAATCTGAATCTGATGGTATCGACGAAATGGGCTGGAACCAATCTGAAACATCCGAGAGCTCTGAGGAATCCGACGACGGCTCGGAGGACGAAGCCAGTACCGACTCTGACGAGCTCTTCGATCCCGCTGAGTTGCTGGCATAGTTGTTTGGAGGAACTGAACTAGTGGAATAGTCAATATTTTCATTTAGTCATTTTCCACGCGCAGCACGATACTGTTTTTTTAAATTGCTATTAAAATAAATATCGCTTCATGAACCAGATTCGATTTAATTGCGCCATCCCAGCGTCCGCTGAACAGCACTAAATTCTAGTTCGCTTCTGGTCGATTGAATAGTAGTGCCCACCCATCTCGAAATCTCTTCATCACGAAATGTATATATATATTACTGGTTGTCAAAGATAATAGAATGGAACAGGCACTTGAACGAAATGATCTCTCGGCCACGATGGACCACGAAGTGGCCACAAAAAAGATCAGTTATAATAAAGAATACTAGAGACTCGAAACGTAGCTTTCTTCCTATCGTCATCCTTTGATGGCCGGATTGCGTGGCCGCGACGGTATTCATTGGCCACTTGCAACCTATTATTTTTGAGAACTTATATTAATAGTACTTTCGAGCTTTTAATTGATGATTGAATAAATTTATTTAGTTGAGTATATTGTTGAGAAATCGAGTATACATATCGATGAGGGTGCCGAACCTCCAGTGCTCCACATTGTTTGTGATATGAGCAGTCATGTTCTATGATAACTCTAAATAGGCTACTCATGTGTAAGCCACTATCTGTCTGTGAACGGGTTGGCCGTATGACGATATCATGCCGGCGGATAGCGTCCTCAGTTGGGTGAGAATACTTTTTGGTTGTTGCCAAAACCGAGTGATTACTCATGACTCCACACATATCTATCGTCCTAGCTGTCAAGATCAAGGACTAGATAAACCAAAATCATATAGAAGCACGCGAGAGGCTCAATTCTCTAGTGTGATATCACCATAACTCTAATGTTGTGTCTAAGTAATTAATCAAAAAAAAATTAACACTTCCAAAACCGAGTGATCACTCATGACCCGATATATATCTACAGTTCAGGGGACATCAAGGACTACATAGACCACAACCATATAGGTCTGTCCAGTCTGGAGGAACTGCCAATGCATATACAGATATCTATAATACAAACATTAACCTCAAGTTGTTGAACTTGGTGCTCGATTTGGTGTCGTGTTGGTGCTGGATTTGATGCTCGATTTGATGCTGCTGTTGGATTCCCTGCTGATGGATTAATCACTGTTCAATTCGCTTATTAGCGCCTTGATGATAACCCTGATGGTGATTTGGGTGGGAGGATCGAGGTAGAAGGTACGGAGGTGGTCGAGGTGATGGAGATGAGCAGGCGCAGACGCATTGATATTTGCTACAAGTAAGTGCCTAACCCTAACCCACGAAACCTCAATTTTGCGCTCCAGACCTTACAGACTTCCTTTCCATAATTCATAACTCTTGGTGAGCCTTATTAGGAAAACCCTTAATAAAATGTGATTTATGCGGGTTTCTGAGCACCGACTGGATCACACCTACATACACCCAAAACAAGCCAAATCTAGGCTTATTTGAGACATGAGGTTTAAATAATGCTTTTCGTCTGCCTATCAGCCTTATAGAAATACCCGTTCGGACCCCAATATAAGCAATCGAGTTTTACCCAGCTTGACTACATGTATCTTGTTGCGATGTATGGGGTGTTTATGGGGCTAGCATCGATCGCAATATATAGAATGTGGGATACCCGTGTTTTCCTTTAAGTTATCGTTCCAGGGTCGGAAGGAGAACCAAGCTGGTTTCTCTTGGCACCAGCGTAGTTCGCTATTTAAGAAGTTTCAACTCTCCTCGTCTTCCTTCCTCCAACGTCAACCTTACCGAGTATCATCCTTCCCTTTCATCGACAGAATCATCATGGTCTTACTCGATGAATCTATGGTAGTCACCTACCAACGCAGGGTCGACAGGCTACAGGAACGCATTGCAGATCTCAATAAGGAGCTTGCCCAACACGTTAAGACATTCTTCGAACTACAGGGCCAGCTCCACATTGCGAGATATAATTCTTTGCACTTCAAGTCGGACAAGTACGCAGAGGAAGTGTTGGTTCTTGATTGGGCGCTCCGATGGGAGAAAGGCCAAAGAGATGAAACCAGGAGGGAGATTGAGATGAATGAGTGGCTGATGGAGGAACCTACTCGTGAATTGGCTGTTGTTAAACACATGATACAGACAAAACCTGTGCTTATTTCTGGTAAAACCTACTTTTTCAAAGCTTTCTGGGAAGTACACCAGGTAATAGTGCCCTTTAGATGATACCGACAGTGGATCATCCACGATGGAGACAACTGGGGGGGATACCGAGGAGGAAGGGGCCGAGGAGGAGATGGCAGAGGAGGAGGAGGAGACCGAATGGGAGGGCATCATGGAGGAATAGGGGATGCTATCCGCTGTTGGAAACCGAATTAGTTTGTTTCATCATAATTCAAAATAAGGTATTCGGTTTCAAAAGGTCTCGTGTAAACAGTTTCTGTGTTTCGTGTTTTCTGTACCATCTGTTGATTAAGACTTCAATTTGGTCAAGTGTACGACTAATTCATCAAGTTTGATCGATCGATAGGGCGACCCGCCCAGAAGGCCTGTGTCAAGTTGAAAGGGTTAACCTGTTAAAGAAGTGCTGTTACGACCCAGTGGGGGACGGCCCTTATCCAGGTACGTCACTGGCTGGTATGTATTATTGGGTGCCAAAAATAACCGATCACTGGCATCCTCGTGAGACTCATAGCAACTAAACTGTCCTGCGAAGAAACTTCACACCGAGACCTTCGGGGTTAGAGGGTTCTTTGCAAGCATCTTATTCCGTTTAGGAGACTTAAAGTTATTCAATTGCTCTCCTGGTTGTTGAGTTATTCTGACCTAAATTGGATTTCGACGTTCTGAGGTGATCGGTTATTTTAGGCACCCGATAATACCAGTCGTGGACGTCCCCGGGTGGAATAGGGAAGCCATATGTCCCTGTATAGTATGAGCTAAGTATACCAACCAGTTACAACGGCGGTTAGTGTCATAAAGTACAGAGAAATCTGTAGATCTCATCTGTCTACCTTTTCGAAAATCCATTTCTAAACTCTATCTCTCACATTTCTAGGGATAGCTGTGCAGTGTAACACAATTCTCGAATACCCCCCCACCCACCAAAACCAGTAGAGTTTCTGTAGGATTCCCCAATCTTATTTTATTGTGAGGCCTTGTGGGTAGAAGCAAATTGATAGAACACTTATTCTGTTTCCTTTAATTGTACTGCCCAGGGACGTCCTTGACTGTTCCAGTTAGTGTATACCAACCAGAAAATCACACTATTCTTGACTGGTACATATCAGCCATGGACGTCGCTGGATAAGGGCGGTCCGCGGTTGGGGCGTAACTCTAAGGCTAACCATATGAAACCATTGAAGAACATCGACAGGGTCCGCTCCGACACCAGACCAATAGCACAGCGCATTAACCTTTGCGGTATGGCGCGCCCAGTCTTAAAGGTAACCGAAAATTGCGCAACTCGATGGCTAAGAACCTGTCGACGAAAAAGGTTAGAGCAAGACAAAGCCAAGTATTAGTGATGGAGTTGACCTTCTAGATTTTTGATATCAATCCTAGCTGTGACGTTATTAGAGATTAGAGCCGGCTAATTTTGTATGTAAAAAGCGCCAAGACAAGACTGAGCAAAGTGGAATAGTATTATACCCATTTATACCACCCCAAAGGTGGGTTGCGGCAAGAATGCAGTAAAGCGGCTAAGCCCTCTCGTTAGCTTTGGCGTTCATCTTACAGCCACTGCCAGATACCACCGCCTTGCCGTTAAGAGTGTGTACACCATAAACCTGTGGCCGTCGTGCTTCAGACCGTAACCATCGAATCGAGGGGATCTAGCTCTCTCTCGTAATCAAACAATGCTTGTATTTGAGCATCTTCTCATGAGAGGATACAACCGGGGAGCTGAATATGAAGAAATGCGCTGCTGAATAAAGGTTTAGATCTGCAATGACCGAGTGAGGAGCTATGACGTGACTAGAATCTGAGAAGTTTGTTAGTGCATCGCAATTAGCTCACATGCGTTTGACGGGCTCGGATATGTTGTAACCGTCGACAGTATCATTCCTAGAATTATCAGATACTAATGAAGGATGCGGGAAGGGATCTTGTGAGATAGAAGGGCTTCTAACGAAGAAAGGGAAATGAGAAGGGTAGATGTTCGTAACTTCGCCCTTGGTCTGGAAGTTTGAGCCAATTTACTAAGCACATCCCACCATTGGAGAGTCTAACCCAATGTTACGTGGTAAAGCGGGTACATTGGTATTTAGAGAGTAGCCCGCGCGAAGAAGTAAGGGTTCTTATTTTACTTTCTGGTGATTAAAGAAAGTAATCCAGCAGTTGGAGTAAGACGTGGATTTGAGTTATGTTAGCATCTATAATCTTAATCTCGAGAATACTGGATATCCTACGTCACTGCAATTCGATATCAACCCGCCCCCCATTCCTCCAGTAAATGGGGCCACCATCCATGAAGAAGTGGCATCGCCGGAGAAGTAGCGCCGTAGATGAATGTCCCATAACGGAGAACTCTAGACCTTAACGTCTGTGGATAGCGCGTATTCATCGTTGTTACAGTTTGGTGAGTGACTAATCAATTCAGGAGGGGAGATACATATTGCAACGTCCATTTCTTTTCATAATAAATAGATCCAACTACAACGTCAGCGGAAATATTTAGTAAAAAAAAAAAAAAAAAAAAAAAAAGACGGGATTTATCCAAATTATAAACTGTATGCCTATGGTTACTTATCGCCTTGGAGATGGGGTACCACAGTGCTACTCTGATTCCCGAGTGTTTTTCTTTGCCGCATGATCAGATGGAAAACTTTGCGATACGTTAGGGAGGAAGATCAACTCCAAGAACCCGGTATCGTCATCCCTATAGCCAATACTCCTTCACTAAATTAGTTCACCCACAAACATTTACGAGTGAACTCCCTCCATGAAAGAGCCCCAACGGCGGTTGGATCGTGATGACGGGGTCCACGTTATGTCCTTTGCCGATGAAGGTGCTACCGCGATGTTCAATAGCATCGGCGATATGCTATAACCTAGAAGTTGTTAAGAAGGGGTTTGGATGATATCCACAGTAATAGAGCTTGAACGCCACCGCCAGATCTCCAGATTCTGGATGGGATAAGAGGGCTGGGGGATACGTTCAGGATTCTAAAAATCAAAATTAATTTTAAAGTGTCTAAATATCATTTGTTGAGGGAGACATGCTTATATTATACACATCGCCTTACAGTCCTCGCCGTGAATTGTATATATATGAACAGACAGGGCAAGACATGATATCAACCAGTGTTCAGTTCACCGTGAAGCGTAGGTCGAGAGTTCGCGCCCGCTTCCGGATCTTGGGTCGTGGGATGTGGCTTCGGGTGTGGCAAGGCTCGATTGTTAGTGGTAGGTAAGAGATAAACGCCGATGGAACAGGTTAAGCACTCACGGTACATCAAGAATATAAGAAAAGCGAATGCCAGAAAATGATGCAAGATGCTTCACAACGAAATACTCTTTTAGCTCGAACTCGAGTCCTAGTATTATTCATCGCCATAGGCAAATAGGGTTAGCGTAATCTCCCATAATCATACTGACATCATTATATCGTTATACCTCGGAAAAAAGCTAATTGCAGAATCACACCTTGCAGCGATGGACTTTTATCACAGCGGCTCGTGGTTAATCCCGACGGATTTGCGCCGAGTAAGTCATCTCCAACGTCATCAGAGGGTGCAACCCCCCCCCAACAGATCTCAATTTGTCCGAGAGCTCCAGGCTCATAGAAACCTACTGAAAGGCACATTTTTCAAATCTCCGGGCTAGGAGCCACAAGTTGCAAAGCGGGGTGGCCGCTAGGTAGTCTAGTTGTAGAAGAAGCCTCAGTCTTCCATAGCACCTGTGCGATAGGGGCTTCATACTTTACTTTACGAAAGCATACACTCCGCTCAATGGAAATGCACCGCTATGACATGTGATTAAGATTAACAATGCTCGCTGATAGGCACAGTAGAGATTAGGCCCACTTATCCAATGATGCGTACGCATATGTTGGCCTACCGCGGAGATATCAAACGAAATGACTAGAATAGAGAGAGCACGACACGATGAAGCCTTTGATTGGTCGCGGAGATAGAGCTCGCCGAGAATAAGTCCACCTTGGATGACATTGTTTAATCTCTGCATGACGATCAGTCTAAAGCTCAATCATAACACCACTAGCTCGGCACAGACACTCCTCTCTACAAACAGACATATCTTTCTTATACATCACATAATAGCAAGGTTAGAGAGCATAATTGACCGGTAAACAACGAAACCTCAAGATCTTAAACTACTTTCACGAGCGAGTCACAGAAGTATGTGTGGTCCTGCTTCAACTAGCTTATTCGATAGAGAGAAGAGCGGAATTAAAGATTTCGGTGTTTAGATTGCATTTTATCACAATAAAGAATTCCAGCAAGAGTTAGGTAAATCCGAGTGTTTAGTTATGACACACGAGAGACAGAAAACTTGTTATTTTTATGAAAATTATCACCTCGGAGATTGAGTAGTGTAGGTCTCGTTCTTCTCCGCTGAGAATACTGTCACGAATGAAAGAGAGAAGGGAGGTGGGGGAATGTCCCGCTATATATACCTCTACCCCGATGGCCAGAGTGTCCCAATCGTACCAGCTACCTGTGTCCTCTTTGCCTCGATTCTTTTCCTCCAATCGCTAACATTTTTGCCAGATAATAGCATTCTGCACGCTGAATTTATATTCCTCCCATTCGTTCGTAATTTATATTTCGCAAAGGCTTACGTAACTCTGTTCTTTTCATGACTCATTATATGGTCATTGCTGTTCCACGAGAGAAGATCAAACACGTTCGATTCACAGAATAGATCGGCTTCCTTTTCTCTCTAATCCACGTATACCGGCTCAATACTGCAGCCTGATTTTTCGAGCCTCAGAAAGCAGGTTACTTTCATGGGTAACCCACTCTGTTCCCCTACTGCCATGGCATGTATAAGAAGTATTATGATAGGTTAGGAGGCTGCAGCCTCCTAACCCGTCTAACCCGCTTGTTGGAGTGCTCGTCGGAGTGGTAGGGTCAATCAGAGAGCGAGAGAGAGAGAGAGAAAAGGGTTAGTTAGGTTAGCAGGTTAGTTAGGTTAGTTAGGTTAGTTAGGTTAGTTAGGTTAGTTAGGTTAGTTAGGTTAGTTAGGTTAGTTAGGAGGGTTAGGTTAAAGAAAGGCTAGTTAGGTTAAAGGGTTAAGTTAGGGTTAGTTAGGTTAGTTAGGGTTAGTTAGGGGTTAGTTAGGTTAGTTAGGTTAGTTAGGTTGAAGTTAGG